>CAKAOJ020000044.1:0-600000 GCA_916701645.2 Sebastolobus alascanus
GCTATCCTTGTTTTGGTTGCGCAATGGTTGACGCACTTCTTTTGTGCCGTAAATCGAGCCTTCGGTTTCCTTGGAGATCGTACCCAGTGGCGATATTACGAATCCTACCATAGCGAAGGCATGACCCGCCCTACTCTGCCTTGATTGGCATCCCCTGATATTCTTACCCTAACCCTAACCAATCTCATTCCTCATGCCTAAACCTAACCAATCCAACCAACAAAGGCAGCGCATACTAGCCAATCAGAGGCAGAGTAGGGCGGGTCATGCCTTCGCTAGAGCAGAATTTGTAATTTAGTGTCCTTGTGGCAGACAGAATAGCATAGTGAAAGTAAGGCTTATAAGGAACCAATCTAAACGCCGATGTTATTATTCTACAGCCATAACATTGTGCAATCAACATCTACTTCATAATGATAAAGTAAAAAACTTGTCTATTGCCATTTAAGTGATATAGACTCATGTGCACTGACTTATTGGTATCTATTTATTTTTTTGCTGTAGATTCTGTAGGTGTGAAGATCTATCAGGTTTTCCTCGCTGTAGCTGACAGACTGTAGGCGTTCAGTAATAAAAGTGTATACATGTTTATTGGCCTTACAGAAGTTAAAGACTTGAAAACATGAGAGTTTACCTTGCTCCTCATTCAGTGAGACATTCCAAGCAGCTGGTTGCCAAACACATCATCAACTTCAGATCCTTTTGCACTGATGGATTCATGAAAGTATTTGAGCAGATAATCCTATGCAGGGCTGAATGGAGTGAGACCTCGTTTCACCTTGTCACAAAGCTGTGTGAAATGGTTGTTTGCATTCTGCTCATTTCTTTTGAATGACATTAAGCTAATGATGGCGTTATGAGGGCTCAGGATGGTCTTTGTACCGTGACAGAATATCTACATACAGTATATGCAATAGCAACGTGTCTGGAAATTATGATGCTTCAAAGATGTTATTTGTACTGTGATGTGATGTGATGTGATGTGATGTGATGTGATGTGATGTGATTTGATGTGATATATTATGATATAATATGATATGATATGCTATGATATGATATAATTTGATATGATATGACACCCCCCTAGCGAAAATATCAGGGCTGCCTCCTCTTAGTTGCTTAGTCGACTAATCGGTCGTTTTGGTCTTAGTCGACTAAAATTTCTTTCGGCGATTAGTCATTTTTTCATGCTGAATGACATATTTCCATGAAACTTATGAGCTCATCTCTGGTAAACACAAGATTTAAAGAGGTGCTTTTGTGTGATTTTTTTTGTGGAAAATCTCAGTTTCACAGATGAGTCGATTAAATCAACTAACTGATAAAATCGTTTGTTGTCTAAGAATTTCTTTGGTCGAGGACAGCCCTATAAAATATCTTAGAATTCACATGGAAAATGAACCATAAAACACAATTTTAATACATTATGTATTTTGAATACACCTTCATGTATAGTAGGGGAAAGTCTTCATGATAGAAAGAGTAAAAACGTATTGCTTCTGCTGTGACACCAACCTTTGTTCTCTCTAGGTATTAGGGTACTACACATGGTTCATACTATAAATAGCTTTAACATATGTTAAATTCTAGTTTCATATTCAGTTCTTTGCCACTTAATTTTCAAGCCACGTCTCAATTTTTTCCCATGGATGGACTGAAGATGCATTACTAAACATTAACACTGATTATTCAGTGTAATGGACTTAATTAAAAGGATTTGAAATTTTGAGCAAGAGTTAATCTCCACTGAACAATTAACTGGAGACATTGTGTTGTGGGACAGATGTGCACTACAGACATCAGTAATATTGTTCCCATCAGCCAGGCTGCTTGTAATCCCACATTTTCTTTAACCTTGCTCACCAAAGAGATCTTTTCATACTGCCATTTATGCTGCTGATTCAGCTACTTCAAATCACAGGAAACTAAGGAATATAATTTTTATCAGAGGAATGAATTTCACCAACTTTATCAAATCTGCTGAGAGTAGAAAGTCAAAGGAGGATAGTAGACAAGAATCCAGTATTCCTTTGTATACTCTGCAGCTGTATTCAAACATTAAGATGCCAGATGCCAGATGAGACACCCATATGGGTTTGTTTAGAGCTTCCCCAGTTTTCTTTACAGATTTACAGCCGCATTAATTATATAATTACCCTCGTCTTTCCCATGATTTATTAACCCATCCTCTCTTACATCTTCTCTTCCCACCACAGCTTTGACAGAGAGCCTTCTGCGGGATCTGCCTCAGTATGAAGTGGTTCACCCCACTAGAGTGGATGCCAGAGGTCACTTCCTGTCCAACTTCCTGTCTCACCACGCTCGCCGCGTACAGCGCCGGGAAGCCTCGGAGGAACCGGCGGACGTAGATCGAGTCTTCTACCAGTTGTGGCACGGCGGCCACAGTTTGCACTTTAACCTCACCCTCAACCCACACCTGCTGGCCCCGGGTTTCCTGACGGAGAGGAGGTACGGCGGCCTGGATGGCGCCCAGATCCGTCCTCCTGGATCCTCCCAGTGCCATTTCTTAGGTGAAGTATGGGATGAGGCCATCGGTAAAGGAAGCGCAGCCATAAGTACCTGTGATGGACTGGTGAGTAACCTTTAAAAAGCTTGAAGTTCATTTGAAGTTGTATCCAGATGTAAGTTAAAGGCAGAGGTGTCAGCTGCAGTAGAGGGCTGTACTCAGAGCTGAGTTAAGTGACTGTTATAAGGAGTTCATATCAAAACTGTGTAAATGGATGTTCAGACCTCCTCTGACAACCTAAGGGTCATTTAGACAGCTACACACCCTGGATGGATTTTCCACAAAGCATAGGTGTGTCTGAAGGTCTCCGCTATTCAGATTTGGAACTGAAGTGCTTTACTCCAGCCAGAAGATGAACACAGTCTGACAATTTGTTGAAACCCCAATTTTTCCCTGTTTACCATCAAGTGTGCAAGCAGTGAAGCATATTCTGTATATACGCACACAAACAGCATTTTTTTTTTAGATGGAACGGAACAGAGTGAAACATAAACATATGATTGGTTAACACTTTACCGCCATTCAAGTGCTGAAAAAAGTTGAGACCATCTCAAATTTGATTTGCAAGCATCACGCCCGTAAAGTAGCAATACGTGTTTAATCCAACCACACTCCTATCTTTAATTACATTTTAGATATCCATAATAGCATTTCTCCAAAATTGTGTTCTCACTAGTCAGAATGGTAATTAAAGATATCCATAGATAACATTCTTACTAGAAGAAATTGTATTTCAAGATATCTACAACTTTGATTGTACAAGTCAAAACTAAATTTAAGATATCTTTAAATCCGTAAAAAGTGTAAGTAGCCGTTTTAACATTCAACAGCTAGACTGGATATGTATTGCACATATCTGTAATTTAATTCTTCCTAGTCAAAAAGAAGATTTTTAGATATCCACAATGACATTCTTCCTGGGACAAATGACGTCACTTTTGTCATTCATGTGTATTGGGCTTTCAATTTGTGTGTGTCGGGCTTTTAATTATGGATATCCGTGACATTTTTTATGTAATTTGGATATTCAAAATTGCATTATGGATATCTGGAATGGTTTTTCATTTTGGATATCTGAAATTGAAATTATGACTAGTAACAATTGGATTGTAGTTATCTGAAATGTGAGTTCTTCCTAGTAAGAATTGTATTGCAGATATCCTGAATGTTCATTCTAGATATCAAAAATGCAATTGTGGATATCTGAAACTGAAAGCCCCATACACAATTATGAATATCTGCAATATACTGTATATCCAGTCTAGTTATTAAATGATAAAACGTCTTTCCATCAATATGTAGCTTCATGTCACCGGCTTCCATTGAAAATGACTTGTAGCCTGTTGCTGTGTCGCTCGTAGTGTGAACTCAGCATTAAGCTTTGCAGTAAACGTTAACTGCACTTCCATTTTCCTATAAAAAGATTCACTGTATAAATGTTGAGGCTGAAGACCAAAGTGACACTCCCTTCAGTGCATTTGCAAAATCACAGCAGGAATATTCAAAGACTGATCCTTCAAAATGCAGCCAGCCATTCATGTTATACTCTGCCTCTGTGATCGTGCTCATAAAGGAAAGAATTTTTAGACCGCTAAAGGAGATGTCTGCGACCATCGGTGCATTCAAGAGATTTTAAATTGACAAAAGACTATTTTTAATCTTAGACAGAATTATCACAAATGCTGCAGTAAAATGCTCCATATTAGGTCTGGTCCATGACCATCACAGATATTTCCATGTAGCACAAACACACAATGACATTCACCATCTCTCTTTTTTCTGCCTGAATTGGCTAATTAATGTGATTATCACTGAGATCGATTCATTCATCAATTATCACAATTAATTATTAATGACAACCATTCTTAATAAATCAGGCAATAATAAATAATAATAAATCATCAATTCGATGTTCTTGACCGTTTCTTAATTTTTTTTATTCTTATTTATAAAAACAGCATATTATATTGTTTTTTATGTTATAATTAAACAGCAATTTATGGCTTTTTTAAACAGCATGTTTCACACATAATATTACAACCTACTTTATCACTTTTTATGTGCAATGTGTCCAGTCCTCAGGCCTTTTTCACAGAAGACATTTTGAAATGTCATAGTAGGAAAAGCTCAGGTGTAAATACTAAAATCAATGATGGCTGAATGTCATCTAGATGCTTCAGATGCTTTCACGGTCCTGGTATTGTGCATGCTGGCTCACTGTCGGACACTTGAATAGAACAGAGACAACATTAATGCTTTTCCTTCTATGACAGATCAAACTGTCTGCTGTGGAAAAAGGCCAAACTGGTTGGGGAACTGTGTTACCCCCTCTCCCACCCTGCGTTTCCTGTCTGCATCTAGACTATACATTATCTATTAAAAATAAAATATACCCCAGAAAATAATCTGAAGAAAGGAGAGATAGAGAGAGAGAAAGATGCCTGATGCCTGGCCACCTCAGAGGTGTCGACTAGGTGCATTTTCTCAGAAATTGAGATCAGCATGAGTCTGAATTCAGAGATCTTTCCCTGCATATCTTTTGGAGTTGAGTGACCACCTTAAAGGGATAGTTCGAATTTTTTGAAGTGGGGTTGTATGAGGTACTTATCCATAGTCAATGTATTACCTACAGTAGATGACGGTCGGCATGCCCCCAAGTTGGAGAAGCAGACAGGACTTACCGCACAGAAGCAAATTAATGTATTGCTGTGGACGGGGCCGACCTAAAAAAAAGGCTCACCTAAAAAAATCAATATCAGTTTAACTGTACGTTATATTTAGAATATTTTCACCGCTTCACCTTGCCGTCAGACAGCCCTTTCCGACAGGGAATTGAAGCCGTTGTATCCATCTATGCTCTCTTCAAATTAGGGATGTCATGAGAACCGATACTTCGGTACCAAGTCGATGCCAAAATTCTGAAAATGCGACGGTACTCGTTTTTTTTACAGCCACTCTGAACATGGCACATTGATTATATAAATAAAACATGTATCTTCAAGTGGACCAAATTTCAATTGAGACAAGACCTTGTATTTCTCTGTTCAGTGTGCTTGACCATATTCAGCTCTAAAGCCAACCCTGGTGGGAAATTTATCGAACGCCAGACTCCCCACACTCCACTTAAAGTAAGCAATCATTGCCTTTAGCTTGTAAGAAAAGAAAGGTTCCATTTTAGTCTGTTATTGAGGGTCAATTCTTCCATTGATCTGTACCTTTCTCCACAACAGTAAACAGGGTTCTGATTGACTGAGAGGATGCTTTATAGTGCACCTAAAGGAGTTCTCTTTGTGGACTTGGAAAGCATAGTCATGTAAATACAATCTGAATAGTCTGAGGTATGGATTCAGTGAGATGCTGGAAACAATACGACAAGATTTGTCATCCGTGTCTCAGGAGCATCATGGACTTCCTGCTGATTTTATAGATGCAAATCCTTCACACAAATTCTACGGCATCTGAAAGAAGCTTCATTGGGTTGACATCTAAAGAATGAAGAGTCACTTTCATGTTAGTGTCACTGTCGTTGTAATACATCCATCTGATGAGTGGTAAATTGGTGAAACAGGTATGGGGATGCACTCATTCACCAGCAACGATTCGTCATTGCATGTGCCAAGGAAGCACCACCCACACCACCACCACCTTTGACACCATCCATGGATTCATGTTGTTTAAGGCTTATCCTACTCTCTCCACGTCATAGGAGCTTTGTCGACCCACGAACCTGGAAAGAGGCAATTGTTGTCTCACTCTTAATCCATTTAGTGAGCCGCTGCCCACTGTTACTGGCACGTTTTTCATCTCAGCTGTCAGAACTTGACACGGCCTCCTGCTGTTAGATCCCGTCTGCCTCAAGGTTATATGTGTACAGAGATTCTCCTCCGCTCACCACAGCCTTATGGGCTTCCTGATAGCTTAAATATGTCTGGCCTCGGTTTATGAACATCCACAAAGCATTTAAAAAAACAAGGGTATCAATGACCTCATGTTTTTGCTCACTACACCCTTCTGTTATTAACTATAAATGCTGTCGTGCACAAAAATCTCAAAACAAAAGCTGCCTCTGAGAAGCTGGAATCTCCCCATCTTGCACCAATTTATTCCCAGTTGACACACAGTTAGAGTCTTATAGATCACACGTCGCACTGACTCTAATGTTTAGCTGTATAGTAGCTGAACGTTTTGACCTTGTCTGCATGTTGCCTGTATATATTAAGCTACAGCTGCATGATTCATTAGGCATTGAGGAGGTATACTTCAAGGTGCCCTGTGAGGGTTCCCTGTAAACAAACAAAAGTTATGTTTATATTGAGTATTTACTCACCAAAACTCATTGTGTGTATCCTTGAGGTCTTTTTGAGGTCTATCCCCTCCTCACAAAAGATTTGCGAAGCGGATTTTTTTTAAAAGATATTTTAAACCATGCATTGTTTATATCCATGTTTACTTGCTTGCAGTCTTCTCCGTTGTCTTTGCTGACACGTTGTTGCATTTTATGCTGCATTATGTTCACCTGTGGATCAGGGGAATAGTGGGAAACCAGGCAGGACTGTGTACTAGGACCAAGCGGCAACCTCCGGAGCTGAGAAATGAAGCCAACGTGAAAATGCCCAAAACTGGCAGTTCCTCAAATGGCCACTTGAGGCTGGCTCCAAAAGTCAGGCAGGAGTCAATCCCCACAGACCCCCATGTTAAAATGCCCGACTTTACAGCAGAAATAAACATGTTTACAGCCTGGTACAAAAAACGGTTTTGGTCTCTATGTTGTTAATTTCTTCGTTCATGACAACTCTACGGGGGAGGGGGGGGGGGGGGTTATATTCGAAAATATATTTTTATATAACTCACCCGATTAAATTATATTAGGGCTTAAAGTTCGGCATAATTGAGGGCGTGGCCTCTTTGAGTGACAGGTGGGTGCCGTACCAGGTTGATAGCTGCTAGCTGTCTGCTCTGCCACGTCACCTGGCCCGTCTCAGCTCCACCGATGACGATCCACCTCTTTGCCCAGTTTTGGATTAGTCGTGAGTTAGGCTGTGTCGTCGCAGCCAAGATGGCGACGGCCAGAGCCACCCACTTTGAGCTTCACAACGGCTTTTCAGAAACCTATGGACGACGTCGCGGAGACGACGTCCATATTTTATACAGTCTATGACTAGGACGTGTGTGCATGTGACAAACAAAACCGGATCCACAGGGCTACTAGAGGTCAAAAACTCCACAGGGAACCTTTAATGAAGTGGTCTCTTAGTGTGCACACTTTATCATATAAGCACTAATCCACACTATTTTCACCAGATTTTAGAGACCAAATGTAATTTGACACACAAAAATAAACTTTAACGGCATTTTATTTCATAAATAATTGTTAATCTTTTTTAGACATTCACTTTCTGAAGTCTACAACCCACACACATTAGCAGACACATGGTATCCACATTGGTGGTGCTCTGCCAGGCCTGTACAGCAGCCAGCTTCACTGTTTGCTCGTTTTGGGGCTTATTGCCTTCAGTCTGGTCTACAGCAAGTGAAACACACGATCAGCTGGACTGATGTGGCCAGTTACGACCATTCTTCTGTTTGGCCTTTAAACCCTCTTTGATCGCTTTGTCTTTACATTAGGGATTATTATCCTGAAGATTATACAAAGCTTTTTGACAAACTTGAAAGATGAGCATTAATGTTTGTCTGTGATTAATCAACATATTACACATGTGTCTCTGTGATGGAGGAGTAATGAATACTGATGCCAGATGAGGAGAGAGAGGCCTGCAGATTTGTTTTATATTGTTTGAGGTTTCTTTGTGTCTTTGTGGACGTTTTTTGTTGTGCTGTTGGATCTGTTTTTGTAATAATGACATGTCCCAGATTCTCTATTTGTCGATTCTGTCTGCGTCCTTTTTGTGTGGAGCTGAAGAAATGCAGTAGGTTGTTTGGAGGAGCTGAGTGTTGTATGAGCTGGTACCTGATGATAAAGTAGCTGCTGTTTGTGTTAATGTTCTAAAACATGAGTGCTGATCTCCATCTGCTTTATCTTTTAAATCATAATGAGTTTTTAAAAAAATGTCACTTTCACTTGAAAAGGAATCTGTTATCAGTAAGTGTGGGCATTTTAGGGGTACTTATACAGTATATATGCGTATTGGGCTTTAGATAGCTTAAGTATTCAGATGGAAAGTATTCAAACTCTACGTTTTAAAAAACTTCATATCAGTCTTATTATTGCTCCTGTAGTTTCACTGTGGCAGCAGCATGAGTCATCGCACCAATCAAGGTACTACTGTAGCAATCAACAGTCTAAAAAATACTTTCTTTAAGGTGCTAAATGTGAGATTGTGAGCATTTCTATTGCCTCCGCATGGCTCTCAGCTCTCTCAGCTGGTGGCCTGCAGCTAACAGTGTTTATCTGGGGGAGAACTGGAGAGTGGGTGCTGTGAAGTCAACGGCGGCGGCGGTCGGGATGGCACTATCAGCTGTAACTGCCGTATGAGAGCAGTGTAGAGCGGCGGCCGTGAGCTAGCCAGTGGGGCACGCTCACATGCCCTAATGATACGTGTCCACAGGATCCGTCCTTTCCACGCTTGCCTTTCATTGTCTAGGTCTAGGCTACGTTATGCAAATCTGGGGCGTCCGGCGTGACTCAACGCCTCTGGAAACTCCCGAAAAACTTTTAAATGAACTGTTGTCGATCTAGAATGAAGACAGATTCAACAGCTGGATGGCTTATTTCTCACCAAAACTGTTTTTAGAAACACATTTCGGTGAACTATTTTTCATAATATACGAAAAAAAAATCCGAACAAGCCGCCATGTTTTCAGAAACACATTTCGGTGAACTCTTTTAGTAATATACAAGAAAAAAATTCCCCAAACGAGCTGCCAAGTTGGTTCAGCTGCAGCAGCCTCACGAGTGACAGCGTGCCTGGTTCCCAGTGGCAGCCCATCAAGTGTTTAATGCTGGGAAGCGAGGCGATCCCTCGTGTCCAAAAGCGCCCCTGTGGACATGTTAACATGCAATAAATGAATGCACGGCTGTCCCAGTTATGTCCACAAAGCACGAAGAAGCCTGGATTACAACAGAAGGAGAGTGACTTCATTCTTTGCTCAGGTAGCCATTACTCCTTGATATCTTTACATAGCAAATAGTTGTTTGCTTCTATATTAATGCTCTGGATGTCGTATAGAGAACCTTTATATGACTAGTGATTACTGACATATCTGTGTACAACTAAAGAAGCATTATAAGAGATAACACACACCCCTGTGGATATTTGGTATGCACTCAGTGGAGCAGCACCTCCCATCCCAACCTTCTGTGACCGATTACTGAGGAGGTTAGGAATCCATAGAAAGAAAAATCAACCAGAAGCCTTTTTGCCAGAATATTTGGCTGCACAATTAAACCTGCTAATAAGTATATTTATTTTTACATTATACGCTTGTATCATTATGCTCTCTTGTGGTTTGTGTCATTACAAAACAAAATTGCTTGATTTTCATGAGCACAAATTACAGGGTTTTCACAAACATCCCCAATTAGTATTAATGCCACTAATTTCTTTAACGCATTACCGCAGTCAATCTTTCCGAGGTTGTAGCGGGCTCAGTTTTAAAGCTAGAGTGAAGATACTGGTATCAAAGAAAACCTAAGGAATCCATCGGTACCAACCATGTCATAGCTTGTCGCAAAGTAGGTTAAATAACGCTCCAAACAAAGGAAAAACTGGCATGGCCATTTTCAAAGGGGTCCCTTGACCTCTGACCTCAAGATATGTGAATGAAAATGGGTTCTATGGGTACCCACGAGTCTCCCCTTTACAGACATGCTCACATTATGATAATCGCATGCAGTTTGAGGCAAGTCATAGTCAAGTCAGCACACTGACACACTGACAGCTGTTTTTGCCTGTTGGGCTGCAGTTTACCATGTTATGATTTGAGCATATTGTTTATGCTAAATGCAGTACCTGTGAGGGTTTCTGGACAATATTTGTCATTATTTTGTGTCGTTAATTGATTTCCAATAATAAATATATACATACATTTGCAAAAAGCAGCATATTTGCCCACTCCCATGTTGATAAGAGTACTAAATACTTGACAAATCTCCCTTTAAGGTACATTTTGAACAGATACAAACAGTGTGATTAAATTTCGCCTAATTGTGATTAACTATGGACAATCATGTGATTAATTGCGATTAAATATTGTAATCAATTGACAGCCCTAATTTATTCTCATGTGCACTGCACAGTTCAAAACAAGTTTCCATGTACATTGAAAGTCTTCCTTTGCCTTTCACTGAGTGCCGTTTACAAGAAAACACAAAGTATAAGAAATAAATACAAGAAAACAGATAAAGAAGAAGATAAAAAAGAAGAGAACATTATGTACAATATACAATAAAAATAGATAGAGATGAATGCTATGTAAAATATACAATAATAGAAAAATAGAACAGTGTAAGTTTTGTTGAGATGTTATATTTCTGAACCGCGGAGTGTTTGTTGACGCTGTTGCTTAGAAATGAACTGGATCTTATTTATTCCTGCCTATAAATATATGTATTTCCATCAGAATGTGTTCCTTGAAGCGGTGGGATGTTACAGTCCTGCAAGGTCTGGTTCAGGTTGAAAATACGATAACGTAACAACTCAATGAGTCACCGGTAGAAAAAAATGTTGCAGATGTTTTGTTGGTGACGGTGGTGCAGAGACGAGAGATTCACAGCACACACAAACAAACAGAGTACAAGGATGACAGTTATTTACAGAGCAACAGTGTTTGCATTTCCCCTGTGTATTTATGCTAAAAGCACGAGTCACAATTTCATTTCATTTCATTTCACCTGCTCCACTGCATTAGTCCAGTCAGTGCTGATAATGTTTTTCAGAGACGCGGGTGCATTTACTAAAATGAGAGACAAATTCAAACAATTATAAACAGCCTGAACATCCAATCATCTGTGTCAATGTCCAGCTTAGTTTACATTTTAAAGCTGCTATAGCTTTGTTACTGTATGTGTAAGAGATGGGAGTTAAAATCCTCTTTCTCTACTCGACTCTCCCCATGTGGTGCTGTACATACTGTATATACTGCAGCAGCAGCCCTCCTGTCTGAGCTTCAGTGACTCTGTGACAGCTGAGGGAGAGCTAATGGGAGCAGAGGGTTGACAGGAATTAAATATAGGGCGAGGATGGTCAACTGAAAAAAGGAGTGGGGCTACTGGAATTTGGTTTTGGCACCGTGCCGACGTGGTTCAGGGTGCAGCAATGGTTCAGGGTGCAGTAATTTATATGAGACTGTGACATCTGATCTTTCTCCTGTCTCAGTCGCGCTCTGGATGTCTACAGCAAATCTAAGATATCAGACTGTTTATACTGTTTCACTGGAAGATTACTGGGTTTAGTCTATGTGTGCTGAAGACAAATCAGTGTTGTGGGCTTCAGGAGCCGTACTATCACTTTAGCTTTTGAAGACTAAATATTGTATAAAAGAATAGAAAGATAGAAGGATACCTTAGTTTTGTGTAATTTTCAGTATTGAACACTCTCAACACTACCTGCAACCGCTTCACGGTAAAAGACACTTCCTTTCACTCAAAGGCTTAAACTGTGAAGCACCTGCTGATGTGATGAGTTTGATTAACAGCATCGTCACTAAATATGAAAGTAGTCAGCAAAAAAAGAGAGCAAATGTATGGATGGTCACACTAACAAGACAGTGCACACATTGGGGACATAGGGGATGTAGGGTGATCTATTAATCTGCCAGTTATTGTGTTGGTGAATTGATGAATAACGTGGTGTATAAACCATCAGAAAACTGTGAAAAATAGCCATCACAATATTCTAGAGCACAATGTGACGTCTACAAATATTCGTCTTCAAATTGTTTTGTACGAACAACAGTCCAAAACCCTAAAGTATTCAGTTTGTTGCAGCAAATTCTCCCATTTAAGAACCTTGAACCACCAAATGTTTTATCATTTTTGCTTAAAATAATGATATTTAACAATTAATCGATTATCAGTATAGTTTAATAGTTAATTTCTTTCAATCAACTATTTGATTGATGACTAATCGTTGCAGCTGTATTGTGGCAGAGGATGAAATAAAATACACAAAGTACATTATTTTGTTTGAGAGTGCTATTGACATATGAAGCTATTTTTTGTAAACAGCTCATTATAAAGAGATGAAGAGAACTGACCTACAGCCCTTCCTCTTCTTTTTTTTCAGACAGGACTGTTCAAGTTGTCCGATGAAGAGTTTTTCATTCAGCCTCTGGAGACGTCGAGCGATGAGACCTCAGCACCACAGGCCCACGCCATCTACAAACGCCACGCCTCCCCTCCCTCCTGGAGTCCAGTTGTACAGCCCATCTCAGGGAAGCAACCTCTCAACGGTACCTGTGGAATCAATAGTAAGGCACTTTTTCTCACCACACACACACACACATGCTCAAAGTGACACTATTAAAAATGTATAATACTTCAAACTTGTTATTCGTTCCTTGACATTGACTAAAAACATCCAGTCAGATGGCATACGTGCGAATCAGTCCGTATAATTAGCCTACATTATACCAACTCTTATCCACTGATTACACACTGAATGATGATGAGGTTGATGAAGGATAACATGTCCTTGTCTCTCTCTTGAATCTATCTCCGGCTAATAATCTGCAGAGGTCAGAAGAATAAAAACTTTAAAGGACGTTCTGTTCCGTTTTTTTTTTTTTTTAAATGGAAACGCCCACTCAGCCGTTGCAAAAAGTCGTGACGTAGGTTACCAAAGTAAGCTAATCAATAAGGTTATGAATAATGTGAACGCTAGCACTAGCTGAGTCAAAGTTAGCTGTGTTAAGTTTGGAAATAACTGAAAAGATTTGGATTTTATAAAGTGGGGTTTTATGTATACTCGCGCTTTCTGCGAGGTAAAATTACTGCTTTTGTGATTGTAGTCTGGTGGTTTTGAAGAGAGCGATATAACGGCTTCAGTTACTGCCGAAAAAGGGCTATCTGACGGCGAGGTAAAGCGGCTGTGGACGGGAGCAGCAGAAAAACATATTTTAGCCACCTAAAAAAATCAATATCAGTTTAAGTGTACGCTATATTTAGAATATTTTCACCGCTTTACCTTGTCATTAGACAGCCCTTTCCAACGATATAATGGGTCTTTATATCGTGGCCTTCAAAGCTACCAGACCAGACTCCATTCACAAAGACATCATTTTACCTCACAGAGCACAAGAGTTGCTGGTCCACCGCTGCATCGATCGTTTAGTTTGTATGTGTTGTGTGACTTTCAGATCCGAACTAACGTGGCGTCCACAGCAGTACTCTGCTTAGCTTACGTGCCGGTACTCCTGTCTGCTTCTCCAAACTGGGAGCATGCCGACCGCCATCTAAGTTACTGTATGTAACGTTAATACACTGACTATAAGGATCTATATATACTGTACATGTGGCAGCGTCATCATGCAGAAACCTACGTCAGGTTATGTGGGAAAAAGTTTTTGGAAGGGTTTGAAGGGAAAATAGCATTTTGACAATAAAACATACGTACTGTACTTTGACCAGAATTTAAATGTTCGGATTTGAATACATAGAGAACTCCACTGGGAAGCTGCAGAAGGATATAAAAACCTAAAAAAATAAATAAATAATGGACCTGACCTTTAAAGTTTAGTAGCTCATGAATCAGCTACTTCAAATTCTGAGTTGGCTCCACTGACTCTGAAAGGGAATGGAGCATCCTTGACAGGTATCAAGAAAATGTGCTTGTCACAGTATGGCACTGTATCCTAATGCCTTCAGACTTTTTGTAGACTGGACTGAGTTGTTTTCTGTGTTTTGGGGTTTTCTGCACTCTGTTTTCCCTCCTGTGTTCCTGTACTGGCTTTCCCTCCTTTGCCTATCTACATACCTGCTCTGAATCAGCCTCGTTATTCCTTTCCTGCTCCCTGAGTTCAGCCCAGTTACACACCTCCTCTGAATCAGCCTCGTTAGTCCTTTCCTGCTCCCAGAGTTCAGCCCAGCTACACACCTCCTCTGAATCAGCCTCGTTAGTCCTTCCCAACCAATCAACTCCTTTCTTGTTCCCAGTGTTTTTCCCCTGCCAATCAGCTCCCTGCCCATTCCTCGGCCTAATCACCTCATTTCCCTCACCTGAGTTTCTCCGCCCATCTCTCCACCTGCACTTCATCCTCTCGTTAGATCAGTTTGTATTTAAGTCCTGGTTTTCTGTTTAGTCTTTGTTGGGTCCTTGATTTTGTCAAGAGAGTTTCTGTTCTGCCTTGCCTGCATCGGTGTTTCCGTGGAGTTTGTGTTGGAGTCTGAGTTGTGGTGGGGGCTGGTCGTTTGTTGGCGTTAGCGGACTCCATTTCTAACCAAACGTTAGCTGTCGTTGCACACTGTTAGCCCTGTAGTGGAGCTGAAGAGCGTAAAGGCATTCGCGAGCACGCATGACATCACATCTGTTGGATTTTCCCGGAAAAAACGGCCCGCATTCTTCACATTAAAAGCAGTCTACAGGCTGATAGAGGAAACCCAGTCAAGGAAGGTCTCATTTTTTTAGGTTAGGTTACAACCTGTTCACACATTGGCAATAAAAAATGATTAAAATTGTTTAGATGTGTAAAAACTTACATACAGTCCCTTTAAATACAGTATTGCCCACACTGGTCTGATAAACCCCCTATAGCTTAACACACATGCTCTTTTACAGCAATGTACTGTTACAATAAATAAAATTATTACCATTAAGTAGAAAAGAATAACAGACAATTAACAAGGTACAGCATCACCTAAAGCACTCACAGGCAAGTAGAGGAGCATTAATGAGAAATGTCTTAAAGCTACAGACAGTTATTAGTGTTCAGATTTTTAGGCGGTATTGCAGATTATTCCATCATTCACTCTGTGAGACTGCTGTTTTGCTAAAATGACAAAACAATGTAGTTTCTGGTTGATTTCTTCCTTCAAAAACACCATTTTAAGTTAAATTGATTCCAATTTATTAGTTGTTATTTAAGCATTTGAACAACACCTACTCTATTATCATAATATTTGAATAAAGAGAAGAAGAATAATAAAGGCAGAGTGGCCATGAGCAGGTGTTTGGTTCCAAGAAAAAACGGTATATACATGTTAAAGGTCATACCTGGTGTGCTATGTTGGCACACGCTGTGCCTCAGTAAGAACGTTTCAAATGTCTATTTCTGTCTCCAGATTCCCATCAAAGTTTTGAAGACACTGAGAGACAGCGGGAGCGATGGGAGCAGCGGCAGCAGAGACGAAGGAGGAGAATTCATCAACGCTCAGTCAGCAAAGAGAAGTGGGTGGAAACGCTGGTGGTGGCCGACCCTAAAATGGTGGAGCATCATGGGAGCAAAGCTGTGGAGAGCTACGTCCTGGCTATCATGAACATTGTAAGTATGTGACATCAACAATAACATTAACTTTTCCATGCATCAAAATGAATGTTTTTTGTTTTTTTCAATTTCAATCCATTTGATCTCCAGGCTTTTATCAATGCACACAAAAGTTTTGGGCAAAAGCCTCATTTGCTTTCTTGCTGAGTGTTAGATGAGAAGATTGATTCCATTCTCGAGTATGCACACTAAATATGACTTCTGAGCTACAGGTCAGCCTGTTGGCGGCAAGGACGAAACGGAAATACTACTTAGCTCTACTTCTTCATCCTCTCATGCATAGGCATTTGCATAGATTTATGCTTTTGCCTGTGGGTGTGCAAATTTTGCGAATCTCACCAAGGTGGTAGTTGTCACAAAATCACTTTTATTGAGCTTGCTTTAATAATTACTAACCAAATGCGACATTACTCTGCTACAAATTACTAGACTACATCAGTGTTTCCCACAGGATTTTGTGAGACTGTGGTGGGTGGACCTTGGACCTTCTAGGGGGGGTCTGGGAGCATGCTCCCCCGGAAGAAAATGTTGTACATTTTAAAGTTAAATGCAACAATCTGGTGCACTTTGAGAGCCAAATGAAGAGGCTAGATCTATGAAGAACTTGGGGAGGCCGGTGGGTTGCTGACAGGAACACTAGAGAGCCGCAAGCCACCTTTACACTTGAGCCTTTCCAAGCCGACCTAGAGCCGGTTGTGGCGAGTTGAATCCCCTGGGGCAGACTGCGCAGAAACCACCCGTTGAGAAGTGTAAAAATATTTTTGGTTCATTCTGAAACTGTGGCTGGTCTAGGTAATTAATGAGAAACACTGGGCTACACCACCATATCAGCACACAGTCTTGAGGGGGCAGTAAGCTATTTACATACACATCAGCCACAACATAACACTATGTCACTCAGAGCTGTAACAATTTTAAGATGGCAATTCGTAATTGACAGTGATAGTAGTATAAATAGATGCATTTATTTAAACATGCAGATTTATTTATTTATTCATTTATTTTTGGATCAGCCTTCCCCTTGATTGATGCGTATGCTCTCATGTCGGGGTGGGTCGGGACTAGCTGGTTAGCATGCTCATTTCAGCAGATATCTCTGTAAAATAATACATAGATGTCTGTGACATAATGTCAACACTGTAAACTCTCCACATTCTGTTGATGATGTTAGTTCACTTTTTAAATGTTTTAAACCAACATGCTGGTCAGATTTTACACATTGCACCTTTTAAAGCTAACATTACATAGAAAAAATCCTTCCAGATATTTTGAATGCAGAGTTACCGGATGTTTGAACGTCTTCACAGATGTTTTGGATGATACTGCAGTGTGGGACCAGAATCTGTTTCAGTTTTTCCATCCGTGTGTCAGGTAACACAATGGATGGATTAAACTCTTCTCACCATCAGTGTTATTACTGCCTCCTAGTTACGGGTTAAGTAAACTGACTCGTTGTCTGTTACTGATTAGCACATACCGTGAATGGGTTTTTCCAAAATAAAGTCATGTCACCACAGCTACTGAAAGTGCTTTCAGAGGACAGAATATCAGGAAAGGGAATTCAGTGACAGAGAAGCCCGCGGATTAACAGACTTAACAGACAATAATACACAGAGGAAGCTGCCATTATTCCCCACATCCTCTCGTGGTCCTCTACGCTCCAGCTTTGAACTTTAAAGACCCAAACGATTCAGTTTTGTGAAAACAATCTTGCACAGGATCAAGGGAAGCAACCTCTTACCCAAACAATAAGTAATGGCATCATCTTCCTCAGCCACCAGCTGCTCCATTGTCTCATCACAGACGCCGTCTCGAAGTTGTCAACTTCACAAGAGGTTCATAGTTTTGTATACTGCTGTACTGTGTGCACCCAGCGGTATGATTTACACACATGTAACAGCCAGGATAGTCAACCTCAGCAGAAGCTCTTTCACAAAAATAGCTTCCAACTTCCTTTCACATGGTGATCTCTTATGGTTATTTATTGTGTTTTCTTGGGGATATTCATTACAGCCATGTATTAACAAACTAACAGATCACATGGGCATAAAGTAAGATGCAGCAGAAATCCAAAAAGCACTATTTACCCTTCAAGACTGGGTGTAAATGTGCCGTGCAGCATGTGGCTTGAGAGGAAACATGTAAAATCAACAGCACATTGTTGCTTTAAATAGCCGCAGTTCTATTTTTATTCACAAGATAAACAATAGAGCAACATGGATAAAGATAGGCTGAAAGCAAATTTAATGCTGCTGTTAAAATGTGTTGCAAAGTTGATTCAGCTACAAAATGTGCACCACAAATAGCTGTGAATGAGTGCTACTATGAGAGACAACAACAAGATTTGATGAATTGCGTCTTTTATATCAGTCAAAGCTCTTCTGTCTGAAGTGCCTCAGTTACACAATGTGCACAGAAGGTTTTAGTGCGTGGACGTTTTCACCCGACAAGAAAAATGAAAGGATCAGTATTAGGAGTGTTGCTTCTACAGCTCTACTCAACTTTAGAAATAACCGCTTGAGTCTGATGACAGTTCACTTGCTACACAGTTATTGTTATTGCAGAATAAAGTGCTCTTATCTGCTCCTTGGCATCAATCTGTTGCAGTTTCTTGTCTGTATATTTGAGTTCATCACACTTTATAGCCACTTACTGTCACTGGTTAAGTACAGCAGCATGTTAGCTTCAGCTGAACAGTGGTATACTTATTTGTGTTGAACAAGGCATTTGTTGTGTTGAAATCTAGTTAGAAGGCCGGAGCTTCATACATAATGAATGAATGACTGCATGATTTATGTATAGTATAGAACGGGGCTATTCAAAATATAAATCTAGTATTGTTTTGGGCCAGCTTGCCTTTATTTGAGTGTAAACACAAGATAAGTGATGGCAAAAGAAGTGAGACAGAGAGAGGTGATGATATGCCACAAAGGTCAAACGGGATGTTGTGATTATGGACACTGTCCCTTTACTATAATCCAGGATAATCCTTATACCGGGATACACCTATTCCTATTCCACCTATTCTAAACTAATCCTTAAAGGAACAGTGTGTAAGATTTCAGGGGATCCATTAACAGAAATGGAATATAATATTCATAACTTTGTTTTCATTAATGTATAATCACCTGAAACTAAGAATTATTGTGTTTTCATTAGTTTAGTATGAGCCCTTCATATCTACATAGGGAACAGGTCCTCTTCACGGAGTCCGCCATGTTGCTCAGCCATGTTTCTACAGTAGCCCAGAACGGACAAACCAAACACTGGCTCTAGAGAGAGCCTTTATTGTTTTGGTGCTGAAGGCCACCGTAGTTCTCCGACAGTATAACCGCTGTCTGACTTCCAGCGTTACCATGGTTTTGCACTCTGCGGCTCACATTACTGCAGTCTTGCACAGGGAGGAGTGAGCGGAGGGGTACTCAGTTGGTTGCAATCTGCAACCACACCACTAGATGGTGCCAAATCCTAAACACTGTACCTTTAAACAACCAATATTGCATAACAGCATATCCCAGGCAGCGCAATTTAGCTGTGACATTGTGGGTCAATTATTTGTTAGTATTGTTATGAATACAGATGAGCTTCCATTGTAATTGATACCATTCCTGTAGCCTGGATCTAGGTACGCTTGAAATGAATGAGCAAGACATGTTGTTTGAACACGTCTCAAGGCAAAAGTGTCTGCCACATTTTAAGGCAGGGCGAAAATGTGTGGGGGTTGGAGTTTCAGACGCTGTCTAATAATCTGACAAGTATTTAGTTTGAAGCATATGACAGTCGCCCTTTTTCTAGCATCTTTACTGCTGTAGTAAATGCACTTCCAGTCATTTATCGGTTACTTATCTGTGCAATTAATGTCATTCTAAATACAGCGTGTTGTGGAAAAATGCCTTGAATTGAATAGAAAATAATCCAACATATTATTACAGCAAGTGTGATACATGCCTCCCATCTCACAAGGCATTTCCTGCAGAATATAATGACACCTTTAAAGTTTGGTGATGCTCTGTGAGGAAGCCTTTATTGAGCTAGATGATAATGATGCTCACAGTCTTGCATCTCATCAGTGTGAGTCCCTTTCACCTCAGACCTTTGTTTCACGGTTCTCACTTCTCGTTTCTCAATACGTTGACCTTGATCGCCCCCTGTTCTCCAGTAATAATTACCCATGCTGCTTCCTCATGCCCTTTATAAAGCAGCGCTCTGAATTGTCACACGCCACCTCAGCTCCAGACCATGAGTCATTGTCAAAGCTATAGGCTTATTTAAATGCATCTATTTCTTCACTCCATTTACACGTTTTTTCCAATGACAAAACAAATCAAGCAAACCATCTTACTTTAAAATAAGGAATTGTTTTAGGGTTTATGTTGCCAGTTTCTACACCGTTTATGTTAGTTGAGCACAAAGAAACTCAAAGCTGCAGCGACTCAAAGTAAACTGACTAAAAAGTTAATTGTGTAACGTGTTGACATTTGTGTAGAGCACTACTATAGAAATGTGGGCATTTCCAAGTGGCTCGCTAAAAGCAAAGGACATATATTGCCAAGAAGTGAAAGTCAATTGTTTGTACCATTGCAACATCAGCGCCCAGCAGCAAAGCTACGCTTCTGCGATTTTGGACTGAAAGCGACTATCGGACGCCAGTAAAACGTTTGCCTAAAAAGTGCCGTACAAATGTAAACCAAAATCATTTCTATTCTATTGTCATATTTAATGTCTCTACCGAAATGGCCTGTGTTGAACAATACAAATATTATAAATATGATAAGTGTTTATTATTATGAAATATAAAAAAGTATCAAATACCTTTTATTATAAAACATTATAAATATAATAAGCGTTGCAGTCCAACATGGTGGCAGCGGCTAGAATAGAAATAATTTAGATTTAGTTTTTTACGGCACTTTTTAGGCGGATGTTTTAAGCGTACAGTAGCTTTGCCGGTGGGCACTGATGTTGCAATGGAACGAAAAATTGACTTTCATTTCTTGGCAATAGAGTGCTACAGGAATGAGTCCTAAAACCCGGAAATGAGCTAGCATTTTAGCATTTCCGTTTTGTCTGGAAGTCAATGTGTGTTTTGAATGGGATTTTGGTTAGATTTAGTTAGAGATTTTAACGTTTTGTTCTACGATATAACATAAATAAATAAATATCCCACTTGTGAATTTTGAAGCCTTTATGTCTTCAAAAAGGCGGTTGCTAACAAGTGGCTAAATGAGACTACTAAACGTCATCATGCCGACTCGTCCGCCTTAACAGCCTCGTTGTGTATACTCGCACTCATGCAACTGTGGTGTAGTTAGTTTATAGCCTAACATTAGCTTTTTACTTCTGGCGATTGCATTCCCGCTTCAAAAATCATAGATGTGGTGTTCATTTGTGGAGATTATCTTGCTGAACAAAACATGTAAGTATCATAAACGTTTGTTTGCCAAAGAGCTTATTTTCTGCAATAATCCAAAACCCAATGGAAAAATCCCATTGGTTAACTAAGTTAACTTCCTGGTTGGACTACAAAAATACGTCATCCCTGGAGCACTCTATGGTTGCGTCGAAAATTCAATACTATGCTATTTAGTACGCTAAAACAGTTTGTGAGATTTTTTAGTATTTTTTAGTTTTTCAGTATGTCCGAAACCTTAGTATCAATAGTACGCCAATTGCATACTATTTCTGGTGAAATATTACAGTGTACAACGCTGGACACTACT
Organism: Sebastolobus alascanus; assembly: GCA_916701645.2. NCBI lineage: Eukaryota > Metazoa > Chordata > Actinopteri > Perciformes > Sebastidae > Sebastolobus > Sebastolobus alascanus. The sequence goes on from CAKAOJ020000044.1 coordinate 21,688, forward strand.
GCAGCATAAATATCCCACAATGCAATGCAGTAGTGACGACAACCTTCATAACAGACATTGACGGACAGCTCTGTAACGGTCAATAACTATTGAATTTAAGTGTAAGTATAAGATTTCACTTTGCTAGGTGTAATATATATTTTAAATTAATTCAGACTTGATTCCTACAAATCATCATTTGGTCACATGAGGTTGGAACAGGTTACCATGGTTACACGTCTCCAGCTGGCAAGGACGCTCTCAGGAAGTGACGACGTAAATTACTGCTCAGTGCGTCCGAAAAGATACATACTACTATGATAGTACACATATAGGGTAGGTAGTGCATAGTATGTGATTTCGGACGCAGCCTATGTATTTAAATGTGATAATACAAAGTCACTTTGTGAATTTGATAGGATAGCAGGTTTACAGACATCCCGCCCCCTTCTGACTTAAAATTGATTATTTGCCAATCAGGTGTCAGTTAACGAGTTCCGCCACTTTCAGGTTCGGTTACACAGGCGATGTTCGCAAGCTAGCAAGCGCACAACAGATTTGACAACGACCTCAGCAAATAGCCAGGCCAATAAAAGGCAAAAAATATACATTTTTCATGAGGAATAGGTGAGGAGTTTTTTTTCCACGAATGTGAATGACAGTTATGTGTGTCTCATTTGCGGTGCGAGAGTGTCAGTCGGTAAAAGAAGTAACGTCGAGCGCCACTTCACCAAAGTCCAGCAACTTTTCATGGGACTTTCCGGCTGGTAGCAGTCTACGAACAGAGAAGGTTAAGGAGCTAAAACAACACTAGAAAGACTTCCTTTTATCAAACTGATGAGGAAGGACAACACAGCAACAGAGGCCTCGTTTAGTGGCGCACATCCTAACGAAACACAATCAGTATTTGTATTAGAGGCGATGACTGCGGTGGCTGAAACGTTATTAAAGGACCATAAACCGTAAGCAGGAAATCATGTCTGCTATTGGCCACATTCATTTAGTCAAATTAGCTCTCAGAGTAAAACGGTTGGAGACCCCTGGTCAAGGCATTTAGACGTTTCATACTTAGTAAGAGCAGGTAATAAATACAGCGTAGCTCTAAAAGCTTTGGTGTTAAGAGGTTGGATTGTTGTTAAAAGGCTGGATGCACCTCTGTGGTCTGAGGTTATTCGACATTTACATCCCCCAATAAAGGGATTCATCTGAATGACTCAGGTTAACTTTTAAATTTAAGCTCTTGACATGATCTGTAATACGACATTCTTTCTTTTAAGATACGAAACTTGATTTCAAGATCAGACTGTTGAGTGTTTCTCCTTAAGGAAATTATAAAATGAATGTCTTTCTACCACCTGACTCACAGCAGCAACCTGTTAGCCTCGGGTTACACAAAGGCTAATTATATGGAGCAAATTATATAATAATAATACAGTATATAATAATTGTTTATCATCACCCTATATATTCTATAAATTGTCTCAGAATTATTTTGATCTACCCAACCCTTCCCCTAACCCATGGTAGGTAGGAATCATGTGACGTCCAAATGTTTAATGCAGTATGTTTTTCTTTTTCAGGTGGCGGGTCTGTTCCAAGATGCCAGTATTGGAAACGCAATCAACATTGTGGTTGTTCGACTCATCCTACTGGAGCAGGATGAGGTAAAAACGTTTGTTATGATGATGAAATGTGGTTAGTTAAAAAAAAGGGAATAAGCTTTATTCCTCAAAGGCATACTGAACAGAATGTGTATGTGTGCACACAATCAAGCTCCAAATAATTATTTTAAACTAACAGGTAGCTTGATTGAATTACCCATTTTAGGGTTTATGGTGCCATTTTAAAACATAGTAGATGAACATTTTCTTTATATATGAAATTAATTGTCTATGTAAAACTACTTCTGAAAGTCTAAAGGAACCTGAATGTCAGTCCTCTGTCCAGCAGGTATTTTAGGAATAAAACCTGTCTAAATAGAGCTTTCTGTTTGCATAACCACATTTATAATCACTTATACCAAGGTTATCCTAGTTCGAAATAATTTCTGCTTTTACATTGTTGGCAGCTGTCAACACTTAACAGATAGAACTTAAATGTTTCGTGTATTGTCCTTTGCAGCAGCAGATCAGAAATCAGAATCGGAATGAAAAATACTTTATTGATCCCTGGGGGGAAATTAGGACGTTACAGTTGCTCTTGTATAAACATAAAGAAATGTAAGATAATAGAAATAAAAGGAGTATGTAACATGTAAATTATGTACATAGTGCTACAATATAAACACAGTATATTTAAAGAAATATAATAAAGTACTAAAATTAAAAAAGAGAATATAAGAAATATGTACAAATATTTGCATTAAGACGTGCAATATATAACAAATAACCAAAGTAATATAAAAATATATAATAATATATAGATGTGACTAAAGCTAATTCAAGTGTAACAAATGTGAAAAATCAGGCTGAAAAAATGCATGTTAATATGCATCACTAGTTATCCTGATCATCATGTATACAAAAACACAGTATTATATGGTGCCATTTCCATTTGTCTGAATGACTGTTATTAGTGCCCACAGAAAGGCTGCATTGAATGCTGAAAGTGGATGTGGTGCAATTTAGCTGCACTTATAGCAACTGCTTAGCTACTTACAGCATTTTCTGTCAAATAGAGTCTGTATTTTTCTCTTTGCTGTGCACTGTAAACAGCCCATTATGGTACACTAGCTGCTATTTGTTGTATCGGTTTACTTCATGTTCTCTTCCCTTCATGTCAACGTGACACATGGATAACAGGATGACTTAAAGATTACGCACCACGCTGACAACAGCTTGAACAGCTTCTGTAAGTGGCAGAAGAAACTCAACATGAAAGGAGAGGAACACCCGTTGCACCACGATGTAGCCGTTCTGCTCACTAGGTAAATAAAAATTCAATCTTTTTTTCTTTCTCGACCGCCCATAATCACGTCTCCCAAGAGAGTCGATTCGTAATTGTTTTTTATTATTTCTTCCGAGAGCAGTTATTGATTTACTGATTGAGACGGTCGCAGAGAGAAGAATCAAAGCTGCATGCATCCGTATCTATTTGATATCTAACAGTCACCAGCTGTAATTAACACTGCCTAAGTCCTCAATAGATGCACTGCAGGTACAATATAGAAGAAAAAAAAGATAAATCGATCCAGGTGATTAACAAAAATAACGATTTATTTCGATTTCAGACGATGTGAGTCATTCATACAGTATCCAGCAACTCACTTGTATCCTTCAAATCATTTAAAAAGGTTCACAAAATTTCCAGTGCAAAAGGCAGTAAAGAACAAAATTACACACTTTTTTTTTCTCTCAGATCCCACACTGGACAAATTCAATTTGGTTCTTCCAAAGCAGCGTATCAACCTGTTTCAGTATGAAGGGGCAGCTCTAATCTGGGCACAAATAGACCTTCTTTTCTTTTTTGATAGATTATATATATATATATGTCCCTGTTTTACCTCACGAATCACTTTTCCCTTTAAAGATAAAATATCACTCTTCCCTAGCTTAAATGAATTCTTAAATCCCATATTTACAACACATATACAAGTTCTTTAACCAGGGCCCATTTTGTTGTTTGTCCCATTTAAATAGCTTTTTTTAGGAGCTTTTTTCTTTTAGCTTTTTTTGTAAATTATTGCCCATATTGATCAACTATGAACTATTCCACTGATAGTCAACTTACGGCTCATGGGCCAGATTTGCCCGGATGGCCCCCTGACCATTTACTAATTCACAAAGTTGGAGCACAGCTATGAACTCCAAGGAAATATTGGATGAATAGCTTCACTCCTGGGGTAACTCCCCCTGATACATGATAGGGCTGTTACTTTTAATTTGAAATTCAAACTACTGTTCAATTGGAGGCAAAAATGTATTAAGCATGTATTGTAAATATTGTTTCTGTAATTGTGTTCGAATTTAAATTCACAGTCTATAAGCACAACAGATTGAAGTAGTAAGAAAGTTTTTGCTGTTTAAATCGTTGAAAATATGTAAGGAAATTTAGATATATTTTATTTAGGTTTTGGGTTGTGCTTTTGTGTTAAGGCATTTAAAAAATTTTTTTTTTAACCTTTTTATTGTTTGCATTTAGTGTTTTAAAATAAAAACAAAAACAAAAAAAAGTTCTCAGGTTTTTCAATTCATGTGAAAAATAGTCGGTGGTTTCATTTATTATACAGTATAAAAGGGATTTATTACATTAATGACAAACAAATGGTGGCTAATATTGTAATTAACATTAGTGAGACATTTGAGGAATAAATGCAGTTTGCAGCAGATGGGATTGTTCCCTTTGTTTCCCACAACCTATCTCCCGTAGTTTTTCACCTCCCATCGTTATCGTTTTTATCTGTGCTCCGTCACCTTATAATTCACACCTCCAATGTGAAGTCTTTCATGTTGCCTTCTGAATCGCCCGACATCTGGCCAACACTCCACACTTTCCGCTTTTCACAGGAAGGACATCTGTGCAGCCATCAACATGCCCTGTGAGACGCTGGGGCTGTCCCATGTGGCGGGGATGTGTCAGTCGCATCGCAGTTGCAGCATTAGTGAGGACACTGGCCTCCCATTGGCCTTCACTGTGGCTCATGAGCTGGGACACAAGTAAGGCCTCACTGCACGCACGCACACACACACACACACACACACACACACACACACACACACACACACACACACACACACACTTACACAAACATGCACATTATAATGTTCTGCTTTATGTTCACATTGTCAAAAAATCAGCAGAAAAGAAACAAGATTGCATTCCGGTTTTCCATTTAACTCTGATTTGTTCACCAAATTGATTGTTCGCCCTCAAGCTTTCTGTTCTCACACGGCACTGCAGTTTACAATTGTAACTCCAGCAGATTTACGACTTGAATTTCTGAGCAATTTTTGAAACACCGGGTCCTTGATTTCAGTTAGAAGTAGACAAAAAGCAGGCCTCTCCTTTCTAGCTGACCTTTTCTGGCTGAATTGACTGTTGATAGCAGATTTTATCAGCTGTTGCTGATAAAGTTAGCTAATTAAACTGGCACTCATTACATTGCTCATTATGACTATTTTATCGCAATTCTTTCATCCTCTTAATTATCACTTTTAAAAAAAAATTTCCTCAAATGATTCCACAACAGACTTAGTAATTAGAGGAAATGAATGGCACCCTTTTTAATCAAACAAAAACAAAAACGCATAAGCTTTCTCTGAAAGGAACGAAAAACAATGTAAGGTAATCTTACAACAGGGGAAAAGCACAGGACTGGCACCAGTTCCGAATGGGTTAAACTAATGAAAACTCATAATTAATATTCCATAGCAACCAGTAAGCTGAGAACAGGTGCAGCCCTCCTTTATACAGCTATCTGTGATGGTTTATGTGGGAGTACTTAGAGAAGATAGAAGAATGGAGGAGAAGCAGCTGCCATTTCTTAATCTATATGTCTGTTGCTGAGGTATTAAGGACTGAAAGAAATGCTCATACTGTGGGATTACAAGGGTGGGAATATACAGTAATGATTGTGTAACATTAATTAGTACAGCCACATTATTTGTAATACAAACAATTTGAATTTCCTTTGAGAAAACGTGTTCGCCCAAATTGTTTGCTGTGGCTTGTAGGTTGTACAGTAAGAGCCTTCGACATGTAATCTAATATCTGCGTAAACTGCGGTAACGTGAGCCGCAGAGTACTAAACCGTGGTACCGCCATCTGACTTTCTTTCCTCCTAAAATAGTGTTATTATGGTAAGGATGGCCTCTGAGCGAGGCAAATGGCGTTACCACGGTTATGCACTCGGCGGCTCACGTTACCTCACTCTTGGAAAGGGAGGAGTGAGCGGAGGGGTACTCAGTTAGTTGCAATCTGCAACCGCACCACCAGATGCAGCCAGATCCTACACACTGTAACTTTAAACTTTCTCACAATTCACTTATTTTTCACCAGCATCTAGCAGCCATTAGTAGAAATGCTTCTGAAGGCACCGAATCAGCTGCTTAAATCTCACTGCACTTGTCATTCTTGTTGCTCTGCTTTTTACCTTAAAATAGCAAGAACAGTTTATTTGTTTTCTTTTATCACTGCTGTGCACCGATTTTTGTTGCTGTAATGTCTTTGTGGCTCACTACTGTTACTACACTGTTACAAAACAGATAAATGTTAGATGTTGTAATCTAAGCATGTACAGTGTATGCAGTTCATAGACATACACACATGTATTTGCTTGTTGTAGCTTTACCTTGATGTACTTGTCATGTGTTGTACCCACTCACTTTAATTGCCCTCTCTGTGGGATGTGCTCTTATGTCACAGCTTTGGGATTCAGCATGATGGCAACGGTAATGACTGTGAACCCATTGGGAAACGACCTTTCGTCATGTCTCCACAGCTCCTGTACGGCACCTCCCTGCCCAGGTGGTCACGCTGCAGTTGCCAGTATATCACCCGCTTCCTAGAGTGAGTGCCACACATGCTGTATGAATTCACTGCTGTCTGACGTATGACTGAGTTTGTGTGTTGTGTGTCAAGGTTTCCTGTGCTCACAACATTTTAAATGCATTCATGTACTATAAAGGTATCGGAGGCCATCCGTAATATATGTAGCCTGCATTATGTGTACGGAAGAAAAAAGACTCTCTGTTGTACCTGAGGTTCTATGAATGGATGACCTCCAGATTCCTCCGTTGTATTGAATCTGGAAGAAAATGATGGCTGCTGGGTCTCACACTGCGGCACACTGTACACGCTGCCATGTCAGGTCACTGCTGACTATTTGTCCTGTACATACACAAGAGGGAGAGAGGCCAGGGGTGATACCTGACAAAGAACACAATGCGCCGATCCAACTTTTTTCTCCTTCTTCTCCAAGCAACAATCCAGTACCAGCGCTCTCTTTTTCTGTATAACAATACCACACTAAGTGGAACTAATTGGGATCAATCATTGTATTGGTGGATGTGCACTGTACTTATCTATGCATATTATTATGTTGTGTACAGTGTTGCTTTTGGCAGCTATTTTAGATTTAGGCTTCGTCCGAAATCGCATACTGTTAACTACAGTACATACCCAATATGTGTACTATCGTTCAACATACTTTTGTGTAAATAAACAGTAGTATGTATCTTTTCGGATGCACTGAGCAGTAACTTACATCAGAGCCTTGCCGGTTAGAGACCCGTAACCATGGTAACCCGTGCCAACCTCATGTGACCAAAACGACGGTTTGTGAAAATCAAATCAGAATTAATTAAGAATATATATTACGCCTAGCAAAGAAAAATCTAATATTAAATTGAAGCATTATTGACGTTACAGAGCTGTCCGTCAATGTCCGTTCTGAACGTTGTCGTCACTACCGTATTGCATTGTGGGATATTTATGCTGCCGTAGTGTCCAGCGTTGCATACTGTAATATTTCACCAGTAATAGTATGCACTTCATGTACTATTGGTTTCATACAAAGGTTTCGGACAAACTAAAACAATCTCATTTACTGTTTTAGCGTACTAAATAGCATGTTAGTATGGAAGTTTGGTCGCAACCTTAGTCTTAGTCTTAAAACAAAATGATTATTAGATTTAGTCACATTTTAGTCCTATTTATCCTTCATAGTTTAGACTTTACTTACTTACTACTTACTTTTACTATACTTTTAGAAAAAATGTTTTCTCTCTTAATTTTGTCAGCTATTTTTTAAATTTAATCTTAGTCTTAGTCCTGTTTATTCATTTTAGTCAAACTTATTTCACATAAGATTTTGTTAGGGCTGCACAATTTTGAAAAAATATATAACTATAACTATACTGATATTGCAATTGCGATATGATTTGCGATATTAGAGGGAATGATTATTCTAATTTCCACTGGGAAACATATTAAAATTATTATGGTGTGATTTTTGCGGGGATCTGTACCAAACAAAGATGTTTTCTTAAGTCTGTAGAATCTGTTGTGCGGGCCAGGACATCTCTGCAGCACCACAATATTTCATTTAAAATGGTATTTTGACACATATTTTGCCTTTAACAAATAGTACTATATTCTCCTCATCATGCGATTCGGAAATTGCAGTAGGCCATATTGAAATTTTGATAAAATTTTGATTAATTGTGCAGCCCTAGATTTTATCTTATCATTATCTGATGAAAAAAAACAAGTGGAATGATTAAGAATGCAGCTTTGCAGTTAATTTGAGTCTTCCTGACTGCGCTCATTAGTGATGCACGGTTCAGTTGTACCCACCGGTCCATTATGAGAGCCAAACCACCCGCCCAACATTTAAAAATATGCGTTAATCAACTACCCGACCCAACCCGCAAACTGCCAACTTTATGCATTATAGTAGCACAATCAGGACTGAGGTGTGAGACGGAGAAGGACAGAGACGGACTGAGTGCTGCAGCGGTGTCTGTGTGTGTAGGTGTGTGCTTGAGACAGAGAAAGGGGAAGGTGACGAAAATAAAGAGAGATTTTGGTAAAGTTTTTTTATTTTTTAAACTACATTTAAGTCTCGTCTTTTTTCGTCAACGATATTGCATGTTTGATATCGTCGCCGTTAGTGATTAATTTGAATTTATTGAGCTTTGTTAAACATGTTATAAAACCTATTTTGTCCTTGCAATGTTTTGAACGACTGGTAACGACGTGATAATAATACCTAATTTGTTTGTTCATTTCACAGGAGCTTAGGCAGTCTAAATGTCACCTTTCTCACCTACTGACTGTACAGTTAGATAAAACTACATGCGTATACAGTATATCTGTGTGCTTTACTATGTCTATTAACAGTAGGGTGTGTGTCAACTATACAGTCAGCTATTGTCTAAGACTTGCACTGTGACTCTGGCTTCAACAGAACATGTGTTGAATGTCTGAGATATTTCATCATGCAGTAGTTGCCCCAGTTTCTCAGCTTCAAGCATCTGGAATTCATTTAGTGGGTGTTCGGCTACTTGACAGCATTGTAGCTTCTTGACTCCAGTGTGGAAAAAAAGGGCCGCGGGGCGATATTTACTCTTGTGGGAGGTCGCTACACAAAGGCCACTGGTTTGTGTGTTTGTCTGTGCGTGTCTGGGCGATGGTAATTAAAAAGGAGACGAGAGAGTTGTCTCAGCACTTAAAAGCACCATTTCCCACACATTTTTTAGCTAAAAGTTTGTATCAGTGTGTATGTATGAAGTTTTAATTGGCCCTGACTATATTATGTAGGAATCCTTATGCTTCCCTTGACTTCTTCTCTTGCCCTTATGGAGGGTCACATTTGTGATTTTAAGTAAAATATTGTCGACAACTTTTGGACAGATTCCCATTAAATTTGGTGCAGTAACTCATGTTCCCCACAGGTGATCCCCTGACGTTTCATCTAGTCCCATTATCATGTAGAAATTGTATATTTTTCCAACTGGTTTATGACCAAATACCTGTAAAGCACCCTCAGCTGTCTTTTGACCTCCGCGTCTAGCTAGCCACTCCAAAACCACTAAATCTCTGTTGATCAGTTTCTTCACACGGGACTTGACAACTGATATTTGTCTTCCCATCTGATTGCTCTAAATGCCAGCGTTTCCCTCCATTTTCTCTGTTTTATGTCTCTCACTGACTGCAGCACAAGGCCTCTATTGTATGTGGCTTTAGTTGTCCCGCAGGCCTCCGCTGCTGTGCGCTGCTTCAGAGGTTTGGTCTGTAGGTGTTATTTTATGTGGAATGTGAAGGGTCACACTGAGCTGAGTGGTTTAGATATTATCACATAGATGGGCTACTCATAAACAGAGAGAAACCCTTTAATGTCCAGAGGAGAATTCCTGAAAGGCCACAGAGGCCAGGTTGAAAGAAACAAACAAAAAACTAATTTCAAGTTCATTTTAATTGCTGCGTAGAGGAGCCAGAGACACAAAGAGCCTGAAGATATCTCACACATAATGTAGAGTATTTTATCACAGCTCATATATTGATTGTAAAATTAACTTTGAGGTGAACGGATTCAGGAAACAGTTAATTAATGGTCGCAAACATTTCCATGAAAGTTGGCTTTGACAGAGGCCGCAGTAGAACCTCTGAGCTGTGATTCAGTGCGGAGGCATTCATGGAGAACATTTTAATTGCTGCTGTACAATAGTCAGTGTGAGGTCATCTCAAATTAACAATTTTGTTACTAAGTGCTAAACTATCAGCTTCTGGACTGTATTTTAATGATGTATCTATTTTTTTCTATTTTTTTTATTCATGTTAACTTATGAGGGTAAAAAGGTTTTCTAAAGGCCTGTGTGTTGAAGTGTATGATTATGTGAAAATGTAATGGCATTTATACTCTTTAATGGCTTGGACTAAATTTGAGCAAATTTTCTCATTGGCAAGACTGTTCAACACTTTAGAAGTAGGGCTGTCAATCGATTAAAATATTTAATCTCGATTAATTGCATGGTTGTCCACAATTAATCAAGATTAATTGCAAATTAATCTCACATTTTTTATCTGTTCAAAATGTACCTTAAAGGGAGATTTGTCAAGTATTTAATACTGTTATCAACATGGGAGTGGGCAAATATGCTGCTATATGCAAATGTATGTAAATATGTATTATTGGAAATAAATTAACAACACAAAACAATGACAAATATTGCCCGGAAACCCTCACAGGTACTGCATTTAGCATAAAAAATATGCTCAAATCATAACATGCAAAACTGCAGCCCAACAGGCAACAACAGCTGTCAGTGTGTCAGTGTGCTGACTTGACTATGACTTGCTCAAAACTGCTTGAGATTATCATAAAGTGAGCATGTCTGTAAAGGGGAGACTCGTGGGTACCCATAGAACCCATTTTCATTCACATATCTGGAGGTCAGAGGTCAAGGGACCCCTTTGAAAATGGCCATGACAGTTTTTCCTCGCCAAATAGCGCACATTTGGAGCGTTACTTATCCTCCCTGGCAACAAGCTAGCATGACATCAATGGATTTCTTAGATATACTAGTTTCATATGATACCAGTATTTCACTCTACCTTTAAAACTGAGCCCTCTACAACCTCCGAAAGATAGATTGTGTTAATGCTTCAAAGAAATTAGTGACGTTAAAACAAATTTGTGTTAAGGCGTTATTATTTCATTAACCTTGACAGCCCTAAATAGAACATGTATTATTTATGTAGTACTTCTTCTTTAAACTTTTCTTATCATATTTTTAGACTTACAATGGATGTTTTCCATGATTTATTATCTTATGTTATTACAGCTCAGTACAGGACAACACTTATAGATTGACTAAAGCAAATAAACTACAACTTGGACATACTGTACTGTAGGCACCTTCCCTTGGCAGATTTGGTAATGCAGCTTTATATCAGCTTGGCTGTATAACGTCACGAATGTGATTGAAATTCACATCACAAAGCTCACACTTGTGTAATTACCACAGGATCATTACAGTCCCACGAGCGCTCTCATTATGGATGATCGTGTAGTGACATCCTCAAAGAATCAAATGATTCATCTGTACATCAAAGAACTTTGTTCTTTCTTCAAGATGACAGTAACATTATTTGACATTGTGAGGCTTTTGTTGCCAGATAATTAGTGCTTCAAAGTGTAATTCTGTTTCTTTATGTTCTTGTGCTGCTCCTTTTTTGTTCATTCCCAGATCAGTAGATTATAAGTATGTATTTTGTAAAGGCCTGATTATCTGCCGTCTTGTCGTCTTTACACGTATAAACTGACTGTCCATACAGCTGCTTAGGAGGAAATTAATTAGATAACAACTCATTTTTGTTATTTCTTATCAGTTTTTGTAAAACATGCACTCTGCAAGATATAGATAATTAAATTACTTAATTATTTTTTATTGAGTTCTCCTGTACACTTGAGGTAATACAGTATTTTTTTTTTAAAGATTATGTTTTTCGGCCTTTTATTAGAAAGATGAGAGGCGTAGAGGCAGACTGGAAATGGGGGGAGAGAGAGAGGTGGATGACATGCAACAAAGGGCCCAAGGCCGGAATCTAACCCGGGACGCTGAGGTTATATGACACGTGCAGTAACCATTTGGCTACCAAGGTTTCTACCTGTTAAAAGGGCCTTTTTTTCTTGCCACTGTTGCATAACAATGCATGCCCTGTAAAGAAATACTCGATTTTTATACTGGATTTTTATAAAACAGGCCCCTGTTGCTCCTAACGGCATCTGCAAGATTTCACAGACCGGAGGAAAACAACCAATCAGAGCAAAGCTGGAGCCTGCCGTCTGAGCAGCTGTCAATCACTCACAAACTCCGATCAAACAGTCAAACTAGGCAGCGCTAATCAAATATGAATCAATATTCTGTGACTTTAATGTATATTTTTTTACAGGGGGAATAAAGGGGGATCTCTTATTGGGTGTCTAAATTGTGGAGTACGGTCTAGACTGTTCTGCTCTATATGAAAAGCGTCTCGAGATAACTTCTGTTATGATTTGACGCTATATAAAAAATAAATGAATTGAATTGAATAGGCCATCTAATCATTTAATTACTTATTACAGTTCCACACAGCCACAGATACAGGATTTTTTTTGTTTTTTTGTTTTTTTGTTTTTTTGTTTTTTTGTTTTTTGTGTCAGTGCATTTCATTTATTGAATTTCATTATTGCTGTTGGGATTTAATGAGAATTTCAGCAAATGTAAAAAACATGTTTTTTTAAGAAACCCTAACTTAAATATTAATAATACATTTGAACAAAATACTAATTATTGTGAGTGACAGAGTTATCGGCTATGGTAATTGGCTATGGTAATGGAAAGCTATAATGAGACATTCATCAAGTATTTAGCGATGACCTTTGCTGTATTCCGTCCTCTTTAAGTCATTTAAAAGTGTTAATGACATTATTTCTTTCTCCCAAAGCTAAAGTCATAACCAGTTTCAGACTGTGTTAGTCCAACCATCCGTGTTGTTACAGTCAGTAAAACTATTTTCAGTTCAGCTTTGCTTTAGCACCAATGGCTGCATCACTATAGAGCCCAAGAAATCAGACTTAAGTACTTGAATTACAATATGCTGAAAGGTTATTATGGAATTTTCACCCAATGATGCCAAAAATATTCTGCCTACTGCAGGTTTAAGCAATCAGTTTCAGCGTTCTGTCCACTGGAACAAGGAGTCGTTCCAAAATGACCCCAAAGTGTTTGCTAGTTAGCAACTTACAAATCAAAACATTGGGTATTTTTACATGTAATAAAATCATTTATATGTTTAATTAATATAAATTAAACTTGTTAAACCGTTTCAATTTGTCTTGGCTCAAGCGCCCACTTTCTGCCACACATGCCTCAATCTGCAGATTTTAATTAGACAGATACTTTTAATGTACTTTTGATTGAACATTGTTGCTATACACTTTGTCTTCATGTCTTGTTATTTGTGCGATCGTACCTTAAATGACTCCGGCCTGTTCCGTCGACTTGATAAATACTGCTCGTGTGTTTCAGGCAGAATGTGTCCCAAGCCTCAGTAAATCTCTCCCTCTATTTCTTATCGACTCTAAAGTATCAAATGCTTTATCGTGCATTTTCTATAGCACGCTAAGAATTACTTACTCTCAGTAATTAACAGGAAATCTATACAAGAGAGTTAGATGAAGAAGCTTGTTATTTCTGCACAGTTGTAATTATATTTCCACTCCATTTGTGTCCAATCTGTCCTTACTTGATATAGTGTGTAAAGTGAAACACTATAATACCGGTAATTGATTTTCCTGAAAGAGTTCATTATGATAAAACATGTTCAGAATACAGTATTTACATATACAAAGACACCCACACTTTGTGTCTATGCGTATTGTGGGAGGACAAGAGGTATTGACAATTGTTCTTACCATTAAAAGCTGATTAAGACTTAGGTATTTACAACAAGCCAGTCAGTTTAATTTATACCACATGTTGAATGCATTTTCTTCCTTATAAAATATTTAAAAAATATTTTTTGAAATCTTTGAAACCTCCATTGGTTACATTTACAGTCTTCTTTTTCCTGCCATTGTTGGCACACTGCTGCGTTTCTTGGCACGTTACCGCCACCTGTAGATAAGTGGAATAGTGTGAAACCAGTGGCGATATCTCCGGAACGCCTAGAGGGAATTTCTTCAAATTTGGCACAAACGTCCACTTGGACTCAAGGATGAAATGATTAGAAATTGGTGGTCAAAGGTTAAAGGTCAAGGTCACTCTGACCTTACATCCGTCCCATTCTCGTGTTAACTCAGGAACGCCTTGAGTGAATTTCTTCAAATTTGGCACAACCGTCCACTTGGACTCAAGGATGAACTGATTAGATTTTGGTGGTCAAAGGTCACTTTGACCTCAGAAAACACGTTTTTGGCCATAACTCAAGAATTAATTTGCTAATTATGACAATTTCACACAAATGTCTAATAGAAATAGCATAATGTGATGACATTTTGGTCATACATGGATGTAAAAAATTTGACTAGTTGGCGGAGGCATACAAGCGAAAGGCTGTAATTCTATTTTTTTTATCATTTTTGTTAGTGAATATGCAATACTAGAGCTGAGCTTAAGGGTATTTAGTACAAGGATTACTGAACTAATTTGGTGTTAAATTGGTAGTTTAGATCATTTCTGAAGTGTTGATCCACTGCAGTTCCCAGATATTATTTTGTAGTCGAACACAAAGGCAACATGGACAGCATTTGTCGGATTACCGAAGAAGATTGTGTTGCATTCATTTCTGCTATTTATTCCAAGCGAACCCTGTTACCTCTGCCGGAAACTTGAAGTCCGTTACAGTCAGGATACAGGATACTTCCTGGTGAAGACCTGCCCATCTCTAGGTGTTAGGAATGCACTCATAATAAAAGCTTTCTTGGTTGAAAGTCAACTGCAGAATGAAAATGTATTTTGATAAAAATGTTGCAGAATGGCACTGTGTGAGAATATAACAAAGAGACCTTTATAAACTGTGCTCACCAGACTCTTCTTTTCTCTTTTTAACCATCCACCCCCTCCTGCCGCCCCTCACAGTCGCGGCTGGGGCTGGTGCCTTGATGATGCCCCCGTGAAGGATAAGCTGTTTCTGAACTCGGTGCTTCCTGGGGTTCTGTACAGCGCTGCCCATCAGTGTCGGCTGCAGTATGGATCTGGCTCCCTGCTCTGCGACGACATGGACGTAAGACTCTCTATAATAACATTAAAATACATTCAAATAAATCCATACAAAGACATATACAGTTGTATGGAAAGCATGTGGGTCTCCTGTATTCTCCTTCCTTTCTTTCCTCTAATATTATCTTGTGTACCGTACACTTTTGTCCTCGTACGCTGTTTTCTATTGTGTCCTGTCTTTTCTTTCTTCCACATGTCTTTGCCACAAAATCTGTTTGCTTTTGATTTGGTCTGACCTTCTACTCTGAAAGCTCTCAAAACAACATGTTTCTTTTTATGCCCACCGCCTCCACTATTGTTCCCTGATCCCATTATGTTTTGTGTGCTGTTCAAACTTTACCATCTAATTACTGTAGCAGATTCTTCACAACACAACAACACAACACCAATATAACCTCTAACACTCTGTATAATAATTAATGCACTAAACCTACTTGAAATAATTTGGACCCATGCTTTACTCTCTTTAACTGATGTTCAATTCTAACGTCTGTTTAGGAGAATATTAACTGTAATAAATATTAGGGGTGTCAATCGATTAAAATATTTAATCGCGATTAATTGCAAATTCATCACACATTTTTTATCTGTCCCAAAATATACCTCTGAGAGATTTGTCAAGTATGTAATACTCTTATCAACATGGGTGTGGACAAATATGCTGCTTTAGGCAAATGTATGTATATATGTATTATTGGAAATCATTTAACAACACAAAACAATGACAAATATTGTCGAGAAACCCTCACAGGTACTGCATTTAGCATAAAATATGCTCAAATCATAACATGGCAAACTGAAGCCCAACAGGCAACAACAGCTGTCAGTGTGTCAGTGTGCTGACTTGACTATGACTTGCCCCAAACTGCATGTGATTATCATAAAGTGGGCATGTCTGTAAAGGGGAGACTCGTTGGTACCCATAGAACCCATTTTCATTCACATATCTTGAGGTCGGAGGTCAAGGAACCCCTTTGAAAATGGCCATGACCGTTTTTCCTCGCCAAAATTTAGCGCAAGTTTGGAGTGTTATTTAACCTCCTTCACGACAAGTTAGTATGACATGGTTGGTACCAATGAATGCCTTATGTTTTTCTAGTTTCATATGATTAAAGATGAGTGTATCAACATTTCTCTTATGGATTATGGTGGCAGGAAAGTGAGCTGACAATGCTCAAAGAGACTTTAGTAAGAAATTCAACCTGAAACAATAAAAGTGAAGGGCAGAACAATAGGGCTTTGTGAATCCTATTCCCTTGTGGAAATTACATACTTACAAGAACATATTGGTTGGTAATGGAAAATCAACAACAATGAAATCATTTCAGTCAAACAAGTGTTTGAAAAAATGGTAGCCTGAAGAAGCATTCAGAGTTATTGGGAGAATTATTGAGCTTTTCAATGTCCTGAAGGAATCCAGGACACAAGTCTTGAATCCTGCAGTAGGTCACTTCACTATCGTAAGTCTTTACATGTGGCTTCTTCAATCTGCTGGGTCCACAACATGTGCTACAGTATATGCAGGGCAGGAATTTCCCCCTCTGTCTGGCCTTGATGCCCTTCTGAAAACCGTTTGCCTTGCAGCCACAGTGGCCTTGATGCCCCGCCCGTATTGCCCCAAATGATTTCGCCATTTTCTCCTCTGCCCCTTTTCTCTCAATACGTTTTTTAGACACCAGTGTATTTTACCAGTGGTGGGTTCGATTTCGAGCCTGGTATGAACAGCTGGAAAAGCGGGCTATTTATATACATACATTAATATATATACCATAGTTTGACACCGGGCGGGCTTAGCTGCGCCATGTTCCAGCTGCGTTGTGCCCGCAGGAGCTGATCGCGGCCATTCTAGACAATGCTTGTGATTCCACCAAACGCACCGAGATTCGAAATAATTAGGAGGATGAATGTATTTTTAAAAACTAAAACAAATCTTTTGTCCATGTTGTTCATAACTGGACTTTTAACAGCTTTAACTTTTTCTGTAGGCTACAGCACAACAAAGTAGGAAATAACAACAGTAAACAACTTACAATAAATTATATTGTGAAATAAACAGCTTTTTTATTTATTTATTTATTCCACTGATAGTTATATAATGTATTAAAAATAAAATCGTCCTTAGCCCTTAAGTTAGATTTATTATTTCCGTGGACTTTATCTGATGGCCTTGCTGCCCCGGCATTTGACCTTTGTGCCCTCAAAAAACAGACAACAGCAAAGGCCAAGTGGCCTTGCTCCTACAGGCCTGGCTTTATGGATTATTTAATACGTTCTGGGATTGAGGGCGTCTTTTTTTGTATTGTGGATGGAAACAGGAACGGTATCAGCAGACCTGCTGTGCACCTTTCACAACCCTCTGCACTTTACTGTGTGGTCATCAGTCACGTGGTCATTATCGAAACACACCTGCTGGCCAGCTCGACAGTGAATTATGTCTCCAGTGTTTGAGCCTATACTATAATGATCCCAGTTATTGTACTAAATGTTTTGAATCCAGACTGGGACCAACACATCCTTCTTTACCAGTGTCACTAGATAGTAAGTGCTTGTTACTTATAGGTTCAATAAATCCTTGTCATATAATGGTTTTACCAGTTGTAGAGTGGACATTAGGACACTCTGTGCCGGTCTGCCATTAGCAGTTCATAAGAATGTTAATTCTGATGACACCTTAACAGCTGAGTGTGATCTTTCAAATGTTAGATTTATCAGTAATGATCTCATCTCACAGTCTCACCATTGAGACGTAACTTATCCCATTTTTATTAACCCAGACTGGACATGACATAGAGGAGAATTTTAAGTGAGTTATGCTCAAAATGAATTAGTTTGTATGACGTGTTGTTCGACCTCGTTGGAAGCCTTAAAGCTGAAGTAGGCGTGATTGGAGCAAATATGATTAAAACGGCATAAAACGGTCGATATATCCTGACAGTAGTACATGAAACAGGTAACCTGACAAAAATCATGTTCCTCTGTGTCCTACTGTGTCCTCCGGTGCTCCTAACGGCATCTGCAAGATTTACAGACCGGAGGAAAACAACCAATTAGAGCTGATCTGAGGTCTGCTGTCCAGCTGCCGTCTATGAGAGCCGGCTGTCAATCACTCGCGAACTCCGACCAAACGGTCAAACTAGGCAGCGCTGATCAAATATGAATCAATATTATGTTACTGTAATGCCTATTTCTTGCCTCCAATGTTTTCAGAATCATCTTGTAGTGTACTGTTTAGCTGTAAAATGAGAAAGTTTGTGACGCCATTGTAAGATCTGGTGAAGGAACGCCAAGTTCCGCTCACATGACCGGAGCACAGCCAATAGGAACGCTCTCTCTCTCTCTCTGAAATGACCTGTGATTGGTCAAAGTCGCCCGTCACAGGCTAGATTTTCTAAAGCCTGAAAACAGAGCCGTGATGAGGTGCGGAAGTCTAGTTTTCTCTCAGAACACTTGAATTACAATATGCTGAAAGATTATTATGTAATTTTTGCCCAATGATGCCAAAAATATACTGCCTACTGCCACTTTAAGTGTTTATAGTTGTTCTGAACGGCCACACTCGAAGGCCGAGTGAAAAAGCCAGCCGTCATAACGAGATGGGTGACAAAATAACAGGGATAAATAAAAATAACCTTTTCAGACACTCACTCCCGGCAGACCTTCATAGTGTGGCACTCTGTTGTTCACATGAAAAATGATTTTTTTTGTCAAGAATGGAAAAAAAAGAACTTAAGGGAGAAGTGGCTGTGAACGTCGGATTGTCGGTTTTGGAAAGTTAAGGCGAGACACCCCTGGCAAACACATTGTTTTTCATGCACTTGTCAGTTTTGAGATTTTGGGCTATTTTGTTCCCATAACATGTCTTCTTTCAGACTAGTGGAAAGAAAACATCCAAAATAAACATATACAGTAGGTGTTTATTTTGCTACACTTTGTCTATTTGCGTCTGTATATTTCTCCTAAATTCACCCAAAATTAGCATTAGATAATGCCTCATTTGCATATTTAAACATAACATTTCAGAAAACTTGTAATGCAAAAAAGAATTGTCTTAATGTAAGTAATCAAGTGGGGAAGTTTCATGGTGTTATACAGTATGTTAGTTAACATTTTGTATTCACTTGTGGTGTCTCCTCTTAAGGAATTGGTTGGACACAGCCCCCCACCCCCCAGTATAATCCGACATCGGACAGCTGTAGCTGTCGGGGGTTTCTGAAGCTATTAAACCGTCTGACAAGCAGGTCTGATGGAGCATACTGGAGCTTTAAGGGCTCCGTGTGTTTTTCTAACAGCCCACTGGTTTCATTTTCTGTGCTTTATCTGTAAGCACCCCTCAGCATGGCCAGACAGAACTGACATCCCCTTTTAGCACAGGAAACTCCCCCCTCTGCATTCATCAATCCTAGAATTATGACATGAGCTGGATTTAAACTCACTGCGTCAGCAAAACGCTCATCTTACCGCGTAGCTGGTCGTGGTAACATGGGTCACGCATGGCAGGAGGACATTATAGCGACCGGTCTGAGATTTGGGAAGATTGACAAGCCGACGATTAACGAGGCTTGAAGCAGTCAAGCAGTTATTCGAGCTCGCCGCTGAAGAATCTCATAGACTTGGCGTGGTTGAAGTATAGAAACGATGCACACACAGGATTTGCATAAATTGACTCCTTTAGGGGAGTCTTTCCTGTAGGGCTGCCCCCTCTTAGTCGATTAGTCAACTAATAGGTCGTTTTGGTCTTAGTCGACTAAGATTTCTTTAGTCGTATAGTCATTTTTTATGCTTATTTCACGCTGAATGACTTATTTCCAGGAAACTTCTCTGGTAAACACAAGATTTAAAGTGGTGCTTTTGTGTGATTCTTTGTGGAGAAACTCAGTTTTACAGATCTGTCGATTAAATCAACTAATCGATTAGTCGACAAAATCGTATGAGTGTTAGTCGACTAAGAATTTCTTTGGTCGAGGACAGCCCTACTTTCCTGTGCTCTGCATGTTTGAGTAAAAGTATTGCAGATTTGATTAAATCCTCTCTGCTCTCAAAGCGGTCTGTCTTTAAGGTTTGTAAGACTGCTGTGTATTATGTCTGGAAGCAGATGTGAATCATTTATCTACAGTTCATCATCAGACTAGAGCAGCAGGAGTTGCAAAAGTCCGGAGACCACACACGTGCATTTTTCTAGCAAAGTAATTCCTCAAACATATTGTCTCTATAAATATAATTTGTTACATATGCAGTTTTTACAAGCACCCCCCAGGATGGGAAAAACAACTGTGGGATGCTTACACATGTGCTCACACATTGAATGCTGTTACTCAACAACAGCATTCAAGCAAATCCAGTCACAAATTCCCAGTCACTTGGTTTCTTGAGTTAAAATGTTGAGTGGCGCCTGTTTCTTTTTTACAGCACGGTAGCAACCTTGAAGTTTAAAGGTACCCTGCGGAGTATAAACAAACAAAGTTGTGTTAACATTCAGTGTGTCTCACCTAAATGAATGACGTGTTTCCTTACACTTAACTGACGTGCTGAAAGTGCCTTTTATTTTCCTCAAAGTATTTGGAAAGAGTTTTTTTTTTTTTTTTTTAAATCTTCATTTGCCAACAGTCTTCTTCCTTCATGAAACCGAAGGACATCATAAAGTCATTTGATAGACACAACCTCTTCTTTTACCTTCTTTTACGTTCATGTTTCCTGCAGTCGGCAGGAATGTGTATCTCATCGATCCCATGCTGCTGCACATACAGTAAATGTGAGTCAGCGTGCTAGTAGTGCATGAGATACAAATTGGGGACCAGCTCATAAAACATTGTCCAATAGTGCCACGAGTGAACAAAAACTGAATCATGAAACTTTAATCACAGTATCTCCATTAAAGTCCTTATAGGTCCACTATCATCTGTAATAATATTTTTGGTAACCCCCACAGGACATGTCTGTAAACACTCAGCATTAACATAAAGAGATTCTTTATAGAATTGAAGCCGTTTCTCACCAGTGCGATGTGAAAATGTGGCTCGTGAATATGGAAAATCTGCATGCAAACTTTTCGCATGACAACAATGCATACCGGGTCTGGTGCGAATTATCCGCGCTGCCGTGTTCATTTTCGTCGATGAGGCCCAATGAGTTTCCTCCTAAATAGAGCCGTGTCCACTTCACACAACAAAAACTTATCCAGACAGAGAATGTCTAAGGGGCTAACGTTAACTACACAATACATAAACTAATCGGACCGCAAATGCGATGCTAATGTTAGCTGTTGTGGCTAGCCCCGATGTGACCAAAAATATAACGTTAGCAAGTGCATATCCGCTACATTACCATCTTCATCATATCCCAGCTGCTGGGCGATCTCAGGCAATATATTGTCCTTTATTTGGTTGTTAAGGTAGTAGTGTTTGTCGTACATTGTTGGGTGTTGCGAAGGGGACGGCCCATTGTTAGTCTTGTTAGTAAAAAAATGTCCCAGAGGAACGGAAAAAGCCCATTTGTCCGACAGTCCGTTACCTCGAAAACAAACGCCCATTTTCCAAAAATGCTCGCTCTCCGTGCAACGAACAGAAGCACATGTCTAATTATAATGCAGCATGACGGTAAGATATTTTATGACATCAGTTGGAACAAAGGATTTCATTGCTCAAACATATATTTCCGCAGGCGTAAATCTGCTGAAATCACGGTCCGTCCGAATTTTTTTCCCCCCGCACACATGTTCCGCAGGGGTGTGCACAAATTCACAAGAACCCACAAAATCCATTTTTATAAATTTCCGTGCAAGTTTTCCGGATGAAAATCCATGCTTTATGTGAAACAGCTTTTATACTTTCATATTAATGTCAAGTATAGAAACTTGGAGGGTTTCAAGTTAGGTTATGTGAAGAATTGTTTCGGCTATGCTGACATACCATAACGGACATCATGATCTAATAATCAAATAATAATAATAAAAACAGTAGATTGTTAATACCAAACAAAGCAAACACATTAACAACAAATAAATAGAACATGTTTAAGGTGGATTCCCATT
Organism: Sebastolobus alascanus; assembly: GCA_916701645.2. Lineage (NCBI taxonomy): Eukaryota > Metazoa > Chordata > Actinopteri > Perciformes > Sebastidae > Sebastolobus > Sebastolobus alascanus. The sequence continues at coordinate 43,900 of CAKAOJ020000044.1, forward strand.
GAAAGATTTTTCATTAGAAACAAATGTCATTCAATCTAATCCATTACCAGGTTGCAGAGTATTTTAGTCTCTCATTTCATTGTGAAGTCATTCATTTATTCTACACATTAATCATCTTCAAATGAACATCAGTCTTGCTTGTTAGGTGGGCAATTGTTGTTGCTTTACACCTACACAAGACATAGATAACAAGCCTTACTAGCGTGACGTTAATTGAAAATGTTCACTATGATGATGATTATGTCCATATTATTACTGTAGCTTACGGCTCACTCGCTCAGCGCTGCCCTTCAGCGTTTGCTGCCCAGACTCAGCTGTTTCTGCCTCAGCTTGATGAAATGGACGTGATGATGTTTTATATATCAGTGTTTCATCATAAAAGGACCAAAATACTTTATATTAATAAAGGAGAAGTGGAAAGGCACTAGAATGTGCACTATCTGAACAAATAGAAATGTTTACTTTAGCATCGAATTGTATTTCACTTATCTTTGTTGCAAAAACGTTTTGCCTCATTCATTTATCGATAGTTTATCATTTCCTATCTCGTAAACATTGTCTGCCTTGCCTACTCTGACTTTTCTAAAGTGTTATGCCGCCATAGAAAAAATGCTTTTTCTTTTGTGGACACTGAACAGAAATGATATAGAACAGCACGTGTCTCTTTATCCAGGCAACACACATTTGTTGACTGTCCATTGACAAAGACTGTAGTTATGAATTATGACCTTCTATCGAGTGCTGCTGTTGTTCCATGTTTCACCTTGAACACGAGGTGGCATTGACAGTAGAATAGAATAGAATACCTTTGTTGTCATTGCACACATTGTACAAAGAAATTTGCTTTGCAGCTCTTAAAATGGTATTCAACATACTTCACATATACACATGCTGACACACCACACACAAATGCAAATCTGCCATAGTAATACAAGACATTTTTTTTTTAAAAGTAGTAGAAGTGAAGTATCAATAAATAGGAAGTGACATATCAATAATAAAAAAAAATCAAAGTAAGTGGCATATCCAGCACATATTATTGCACGTACAGTTATTGCACATTCCCTTATTTAAAACTATTTCAGTTTTAGTCCTGTGGCGTGGGGTGTGATGATGTTGGTGGGGGGATTTTGGACTGCGGAGTTCAGCTCAGTGATGGCACTGAGATAAAAGATGTTTTTTAGCCTGGAAGTGTGTGTCTTTAATGATCCGTAGCCCTTTCCAGATGGCAGCAGAGAGAAGAGATGGTGGTAGGCAATGGCGCCTTAATGCACAAGCTTACCGGGGCTGAAGTCCCAGACCCCGGGTAGCAGGGGACCCCACGAGACACAAGCTTAACAAAAAATGGGGGGGCACATTTTTTATCTGTTCAAAATATTATTTTTTTTTTTATTTATTTTTATTTGTCAAGTATTATTATTTGAAAATGGCCATGCCAGTTTTTCCTCACCAAAATCTAGCGCGAATTTTGAGCGTTACTTAGCCTCCTTCACGACAAGTTAGTATGACATGGTTGGTACCAGTGGATTCTTTTTCTAGTTTCATATGATACCAGTATCTTCACTCTAGCTTTAAAACTGAGCCCGCTACAACCTCCGAAAGATTGATTGCGTTATTGCATTAAATAAATTAGTGGGGTTAAAACGGATTTGCGTTAACAAGTTATTTTCGCGTTAACTTTGACAGCTCTAATTTAAAAGTTTTCTGAATCTGCTCTATTGATTTACAGAATAGGATTTTTTCATGTCAAAGGTTACCAGAAGAATTAAATGTTAGTTTTGTTTTTAAGCGTTTTGGGTGTTATCTAGGTTATAGTAATAATAATGGTCCAAAATGATGTAAAATTGCATAGTTTTAGGTCTAAAACCAGGGAGGACCACCCCACATATATACTGGTTCTTTGCTTGTGATGTTTGTGGGTTTTTAATTGAAAAGACTGATCTTTTTGTGTTACCACTGTGCACACAGGCCTACTAGGCTCAATACATAGCTTTGTCTCGACTTATTGTCTCATAATGATGAGTTTTACCTTCTGTTTACTGAGGAGGAGTGCACTCCATTTAATATTTGTCGCTGTCCATTGATGGGTGGTTCTGAATTATAGTTGCCATGGCATATTGTGAAGGGAGGGAAGGGCCTCCAAAACGTCTGTAGCCCCGGGGCGTGATCTGAAGATGTCTTCCAGTGAGGGCAGGGGAAGTCTGATTATTTTCTGGGCTGTGTTTATGACTCTCTGGAGAGCTCAGTAGCCTTGTAGTACAGCCTTCTGGATGTACTCATGAGTCAGTGGTACATCTGATTATTTTGTGTCGATGGTTAAAGGGATCGTTGAAGTGGCTCGATAATAATCCGGCACGTAACCTCCTATAAAACTCCAACATGTCGCTTTTAGACGGTTGTAGAAAAGATCAAATAAACAAGTTTTAATGTGTTTATGAGTGAGCTTTAGAGGTTCTGGTTGGCAGATGGAGCCAGGCTGGTTCCCCGTTTCCAGCCTAAGCTAAGATAATTGGCTTCTGGCTGTAGCTTCATACTTAGCATACAGATATGAGAGTGGTATTGATTTTCTCACCTAACTCTCAGTGAACTGCTGCTTTAAAGGACCAGTGTTAATGTTTATGGGGTCTTTATTTGCAGAAATGTAATATAATATTCATAACTATGATTTCATCAGTGTATAATCACCTGAAACTAAGAATCGTTGTGTTTTCGTTAGCTTAGAATGAGCCATTCATATCTACATAGTGAGCGGGTCCTCTTCACGGTGTCCGCCATGTTGCTCCGCCATGTTTCTACAATAGCCCAGAACGGACAAACCAAACACTGGCTCTAGAAAGAGCCTAAATCCTACACACTGGACCTTTAAAGTGTAAATTTGAACGGTTTTAAATACACACACAAAAGTCTTAAAAGAGGACCTATTATGCTTACAAAAAAACTTTATAACACTAAAGGAAAGAGAAAAAGCACAAAAGCAAATAATCACTTTTGTGAATGTCAAAAAACAGTAACAGCGAATGTTCTTCCTATGGAAATTGCACAGTTTTTATGTGGATCGCTATGTTTTCAATGCTGTCCTACATAGCATCCTATCCTAAAAAGATAGGTTGCAGCGCATGATCAGGATGGTGAGTCGGGTCATTGGGTGTAACCAGATGTCGGCTGCTCAGCTGTGTAAAGATCTCATTTGGAGTACGGCTGAGCGCATCCTCAATGACCCTACTCATCCTCTACACAAAAGGTTCCAGCTGAGGAGAATAAGAACAGCCAGGTTTAGCAAGTCTTTTGTTCCTTCAGCAATTAGACTGTTGGTGGTATTTTGGTCAGGGCTATATGGAATGGTAATCCTTATGCAGTCCTTGTAATCCTTGTAGGCTTTGTGAGTGAGGCTTTGCTTCATCCATTAATATTTATGACATAGTTTTGTACTTGAACACCAGTGGAACTGCTAAATTCAGCCAATTTAGACAGACATATACTGTAAGTTAACCTTGTGGGAAAAGCCTGTATTGACAAATGAGACAAATACAAGCTGTACAGTGCAGATCCTTAAAGTACAGTTATTAAGTAAAACGCCAGCAGCTACAATAACTAATAGGAGAGCACTAGACGTTTTTTACAAGGATGCTCAGTAGGCCTGTTGTCATTGAATTAAAGGTAAAATGCAGTTGTTTATTTGTCTCTCTCTTCTCCTCCAAGGGCTTCCTTCTTTTACCTTGTTTGGCACTATACGTCGTTGTAGGCAAAAGAGGAATCGGAAACTTAATGCAAGTCGCCATAGCTCTTGAACTTCTGCATCCGTTCTGCGTGCGCGCCGCCGAACCAAAACACGGAACTTGAGACCCTTGTTTGTACAGAGTCGCTGTAATTGGCTAGTTACGTGCTAGCTAACCCTGATTGGTTGGTTGATTCAGACCGCACCTGTTTTTTGAAAAACTAAATAGAAGGGGGCGGGCGCTCACAGACACAGACGGACACATATTTTTTTAAAATAACCCTTCAATTAAATATTGTTTGTGACATGCAATGGTCAAAATTAATTATTTCAACCAAAATTATCATTAACTAATATCGCCCACTTCAGCTTTAAGTGGAGATGTGATGGTGAGGAAATTTTCCCACCAGTTAATAAACTTGTGACAACACCGGTGTTACCGGTTACACCAGACATTTTAAAAGAAAAGATGACACTCAATATATGTAGCGCGCTTACTTTGATCTTTAACGTCGGGTGGCTGGCTGTGTGTCTGGCCTCTCCGGTCCAGCTTTCGCTGCAGGGCCGCAGGTTTCCACCCTGCAGCGCACACCGGCTGTGACCGCTCCGTCCTCCGCACGGCCACGGCCTCATTTACGTTATAGTTCCCTTATAGCATTGGGTTTAAATCTGAAATAGTGCCAAATAGCCGCTTTTGCTTTTCGCTTCGCATCGTCTCGTCTGTCAACTCTCTCTCTGCCCGTGTGTGTGAAATATGACACCTGCTACTCTGAGCTGAGATTCCGTATGGTTTAGATGCATTCACTGTCAGTATGTCGCGTCCGTCGTCCGACTTTGTATTGATAACACGGCGCTGATGAACTAAATGGTTTCTTTTTTCTGTAAAAAAAGCAAAACGACGGTGGGGGCGGTGGGTACGTAATGTAATCGGTGTGTGCCTGACCACCGTGTAACACCGACTACTACGACAAGCATAGCTTTAAGCCTATTTACTGTATATTTGAGTAGGAAGAACATTGATTGTTTTCATACAAAATATCTGCATTTTAAACATGCTGTTATTTACTATCCATTTATTGTCAGTACACAAGCAAACATTCAAGAGTCTTTATTGTCATGACCATAGTACACACTCATGTATGGAAGAGGGGTGGTTGCTCTGGAACCTCCTTCCAGGTATCAGGAGTGCAAAGAGATTGTAGGAGACAAACATGATGTGGTAGTTAGAATAATAATCTCTCTCTGCTCTCCTAGAACGTATGCAGCACGCTGTGGTGCACCGTGGGAACAACCTGCCACTCAAAGCTGGACGGGGCTGTTGATGGGACCAGTTGTGGGGAGGATAAGGTGAGTCTTCCAGTTCATGAGCATGAAAGGACCGAGGCGTGGGGACTGTGATGAGAATGATGATTGTGTTATTGACAACCATCTGTGTTTGATCTCTAAAGGGAAGGGCTTTAGTTCATGGGAGTCTTTCCTATTTGCAGTATTTATTTTTTAACTGAGAGAACTAAGAATTTCATTGCCAACATAGCTTCACTGTTATTGTTGTGCATAGGACCGTAAGAAACTCGCACTTGAACTTGAACCAGATGCCTCATGGCAGCAGGTTGGCAGAATGAAATGAGTGTGAAACTACTATGACACGCATCTACTGTAAGCTAAATGATATCGCTTTAAAGCTTTTCTGCTTTTCACGTAGGAAAGTGTTAAGCAGAGGTTGTACAGCAACACTGCAGGAAACCCAGGTTTTAAAACGTACCGACTACATTACCGCATTTAAAACAACAGAAAATAAGACAATAAAATGAACTTAATAACACGTAAATAATATCTTCTCACCTCTCATGAAAAGTGCAGAGAAAATATACATAGAGTGATATTTAGAGATATGTAATGTATCAGAAAAGAGAAAACAACAAGAAGATGAAGCTTGCAGTATGTGTTAATTTATTTAATGATGTAAACTTTGCTGTTTTTTCACACTAGTGGTGCTTCAGTGGAGAGTGTGTGGCAGTTGGATATCAGCCAGAGAGTGTAAATGGTGGCTGGGCGTCGTGGAGCGAGTGGTCGGCCTGTTCGAGGACGTGCGGGGCTGGCGTCCGGGGCGCCCAAAGAGACTGTGATAACCCAGTGTAAGGTTTACTATTCAGTCAAAAATACTTTTTTTGTTTTTTACTATTGTTTTACAATTATGTTAGTATTCTAATCCTTTATTTAGGAAGAATAAGGCTTAATTATGAGCTAATAAAGAAATCATTTAATATCAAGTAAACATAACATGACATCTCAGATGTAGAGCCATGGGTAAAAGGCTGTTAAATTGTACTTAGAGGATATATTTTCAGTCTGTAAAGAGACTACTCTTTGTATGAACATGGAGAGATGAAGCCGTTTTGGGTAATACAAGGACAGATAATGACTGGCATTTGGATAATGAAAGGAGCATCGGGCAGTAACTTAATTCACACATTTCATCCCTCTCTAGATTGCCAGTGAGACACAGTAAAAGCTATTATGTAATCTACAGACTAGAGCCCAAACAATAAGGATGATGTTCTGAAGGACTTTCAAAGTTAACGCGATAATAATGTGTCAATGCAAATTAATTTTAACACCACTAATTTCTTTAACGCATCAACGCAACTTGCAATTTTTAATTAACCTCTTAAAAATCCGACAGGCCGCTGTCGGGACCGGCTGCTATTCGATCTTTCGGAGGTTGTAGCGGGCTCAGTTTTACAACTAGAGTGAAGATACTGGCATCATATGAAACTATAAAATCTAAGGAACCCATTGGTACCAACCATGTCATACTAGCTTGTTGAGGGGTTAAGGGGTCCCTTGACCTGAAAATGGGTTCTATGGGTACCCACGAGTCTCCCCTTTACAGACTTGCCCACTTTATGATAATCACATGCAGTTTGGGGCAAGTCATAGTCAAGTCAGCACACTGACACACTGACAGCTGTTGTTGCCTGTTGGGCTTGAGTTTGCCATGTTATGATTTGCACATATTTTATGCTAAATGCAGTACCTGTGAGGGTTTCTGGACAATACTTGTCATTCTTATATGTAGTTAATTGATTTCCAATCATAAATATATACATATTTTTGCCTAAAGCAGCATATTTGCCCACTCCCATGTTGATAATAGTATTAAATACTTGACAAATCTCCCTTTAAAGTATATTTTGAAGAGATAAAACAATGTGCGATTAATCGCACATTTTTAATTAATAATAATAATAATAATAATAATAATAATAATAATAATAATAATAATAATAATAATAATAATAAAATAATTAACTATGGACAATCATGCGATTAATCACGATGAAATATTTTAATCGATTGACAGCCCTAGTTCTAAGCAAATAAATCACAGATGCATATCACAAAACAAAATCAGTTCGTTAAAAATTGTTTTATGGACTGTATTTGTTTGTATATTTAACATTAGTTTTCAAATGAAACGACGTTTTTTATGCGCAAAATTAAAATACATATCTCCACTTTACTCCACCCTTTTCCACCATATCACAAAGTTTTGAACATAAAAGTCAATGAGCAGCACTGACGTAGTGTCTTTGACTATCCAACAGTCCTAAGTACAGAGGGAAGTATTGCTTGGGAGAGAGACGGAGGTACAAGATCTGCAACACCACACCGTGTCCTCGTGAGCTGCCCACCTTCAGAGACGTCCAGTGTAGTCACTTCAACACCGTGCCGTACAAGGGCAAGTTCTACAAGTGGGAGGCAGTCATCAACAGAGGTGAGCAGAATAAACTTAGGTAAAGTTAAAAGAGCACATTTGGTTGTTATTGTGCGTTATTCATCACAGCTTTGTGTCTCTCCAATAACTCTTTCAGTCAGCCCTTGTGAACTGCACTGCCGTCCACTGAATGAACATTTTTCTGATAAGATGCAGGACGCCGTCACTGATGGGACGCCGTGCTACGAAGGCAACAAAAGCAGAGATATGTGCGTCAATGGCATCTGTAAGGTATCAAGACTGTACCTACTATTCCACATATTCTCTGACAAATATGTTTTGTTGTCCCCTCTTCATTCATTTGATTATTCCTTTCCTGTATTTCTGATTCATTTCCATGCATTGCTTCTTTCTTAGCCGTGCAGCATATTTAGTTGACCCTCACTTTGTTTTCTCTGCAGGCCATTGTTGTACATTTGACATTCTACATGAAAATAGGCTTGTTGATAGAGAAACGTTGTGGCGGTTATCTCTCTGCTCTTGCCTATCACACTGGGCCAAAATGCCACTCACTGATACAGACATTGTTTGGATACTGAGTGGACAGCAATCTAAGACTTTGTGGCTCAGATTTCATGACATTTTGTGACATTTTTGTCAGGAAGCCACATTTTCCGCCTTACCTGGAAACCATTTTGTGTTTTGATGAATCACTGTAACATTAAAGGTCTAATCAGTATTTCTCCATTAATCTACCTTAAAGGTGCTGAAATTCAGAGCAGGAATATAGCAGCAAACAACTATTGTCTATGTTAAGATTTAGAGGAGTAATGTCTACCTGAGCAGAGAATGAAGTTACTCTCCCTCTGTGTGTATTGTAATCTGAGCTTCTCCATGCTTGGACTAACCTTTTGTTTATTTGGGTTACATATTACATATTGATACTTTAACTCCACCAGTTGGGAGCAGCAGCAGCAGCTCAGTACAGGTTGTGACAATAATAATAAAGCAGCACAGAACAATATAACTAGGATTTTCACTTGCATCACCTGTCTCATCTGAACAAGTCAAGGGCATGTGAGGTAAGGTGAGGCAGGGTTGTGTTCTGCACTGTTTCTGTGGCTTTTACAAAGTGATGTACGTATGAACAGATCCTGTAAGTCTTTATGATAGATTGGAATATTTGGATTTAATCTAAAGAGATAACACTGTATGGTTTAATCCAGATGATGCATTGTGGAGTTTATTTTGTTGCGTGTGTGTTGCAGAATTTAGGCTGTGACTATGTGATCGACTCCGGTGCCGTAGAGGACCGCTGTGGGGTGTGTCATGGTAACGGCTCCACCTGTCGAACTGTGAGGAGGACATTTGAGGAGACTGAAGGACTTGGTATGTTTCTTGATAATTGTGGTTTAGCAATAGACCTCTTTGTGGAAGATATTTTGACCTGGATGACAATTTAAAACAAAACCTCACTCCCTTCGGTAAAAGCAATAAAGCTCTCAAAGGTGGCATTTGTCTCCTACACGCTGTATATTAGGATATCTTGTGCTTCAGTTTCACTTACTGAAAATGTAATGTGCTTTAGGCTATGTAGACATTGGACTGATCCCAGAGGGAGCCTGGGACATCCGCATTGAGGAAGTGGCTGAAGCTGGGAATTTCTTGGCGCTTCGAAGTGACAACCCCGACAAGTATTTTCTGAATGGTGGCTGGACGATCCAGTGGAATGGAGAGTACAAGGCAGCCGGGACGGTATTCACCTACGAGAGGACGGGACACCTGGAGAACCTGACGTCTCCCGGGCCCACCATGGAACTACTGTGGATTCAGGTCCGATTAACAGCTTAACTTAATGTTTGGGGTTTATCTTGTCACTCAATCAATACTGAAACTGCTGCTAGACAGAAATCAAGGTGAATTTCTGTCAGCGTAGTTATATGAACGCACACGTGGTGACAAAACAGACCAGAAACTGATAAAAATGTTACACCAAATGTATTTATTCAAAATGAAATGGATGAAGGGAATCATATTCAAACTAAAGAGTGTGTCAGCAAGATTGCATGAACTCTTCTGGTAATGCAGGAGCTGATTTAGGATGTTTACTTGCACAAAAATGTAGTTCTAGTTTTGGTTCCTTCCCTCCAACAAGCCCCTCCTCTCGAGGTAGTATTTTCTCATATCCCAGGAGCTGTCAGGGTGGGGTTTGCAGTACTGAACATTTCTAACTTGAACCTCAACACTGCATTCATTCTGACTGCAAGCAAGCATGAGTAGTTACTGTTTATGTACTTTTTCTATCACAGGAGTCGGCAACTATTTTTGATACGATTTGCCATTTTTTTTTTTTTTATTGTTAATAAGTGTGCCATATCAACATTAAGGTTCATATTAAGTTGAATTGTGACACCACATCAAAGTTTGAATCTCCAACGGAGAAGTAAACACAGGTGTAATTGATGAAATTAATTATGGTCCCATTCAGTTTAGTGTGTCACAGCCGTTCCAGTGAGCCAGCATGCACAATAGGCCTTTTTCACAGAAGACTTGTCACAGTTGGAAAATCACAGGTGTAAATAATGAAATTAATAACGGCTGAATTACATTTAGCTGCTTTATTTCAGGTTCAAGGTAGTGTGCATGATGATTTACCGTCACTCTCACTGGAACGCTTGAATAGAGCGGCGCCATCGTTAGTGTTACCAGAGCTGTGGCACACCTCAATGGATCAGGGCCATAATTAATGTTATTAATTACACCTGTGTTTACCCTGCAATGACATGTCAAAATGGCTGCTGTGAAAAGGGCCTGTTTTATGCCATCCATACAGGCAACATACATAGCAACATTTTTAAAAAACATTTTTCTCCAGGACATTGTTATTGTATATGAGAGCGCTTTACAAGAAGGCTGCCATCCTTATGAAAACATCCATATCTGAGTGGAAATCATTAAAGCTGCAGTGGGTAGAAATGGAGTAAATATGATTAAAAAAAGTTATTTTTATAAAATAGTCACTATATCCTGACATTAGTGCATGAGACAGGTAATCTGAAAAAAAAAATCATGTGCCTCTGTGTCCTCCGGTGCTCCTAATGGCATCTGCAAGATTTCACAGACCGGAGGAAAACAACCAATCAGAGCCGAGCTGCACTTGAATTACAATAGGCTGAAAGGTTATTATGGATCTTTTTGCCCAATGATGCCAAAAATATACTGCCTACTACCACTTTAACCCGACCAACCCGCCTCCAATCTTGTTCATCAGCAATCATTTTTAACAAATTCTGCAAAGAAAGGAACGAGTACTAGCCAATCAGAGGCAGAGTAGGACGGGTATTCGCGGAATGCGGCTGAGGAAAACAAAATAAATCAAACTACAATAAATAGCAAGCCGTGCAACTGGATGAGAGGGCACTTCTATATTTCCAAAAAACTCTCTTGCACACTTACTAGTGTGCCACTGGTTAAGCTACCACGTCCCTAATGTTGCCTGCTCCTGCTCTGTCATTATTATCTACAGCTATGAAGAAGACATACCGCCTAGGTTCAAAAACAGACAGAAAAACAGGGGGCTACTGAAAGGCTACAGGAGACTCTACCTTTCTACCTCTGCATGACACCTTCCCAACATCCTTTCAAAAATTGCAGGACTCCGTGTCGTCGTCCTGTTGCATGCAAATATGCTGTCTCCAATGAAGCCGTCCCTTTCTAATCCTTTCTTCATGCTTTGTCATATGTGTTGGAAACACAAAGAGGAAAAATGCTAAAGAGATTTTTAGTATGTGATTTAGTTCCTAGGAATATTTTGTCAAGAATGGCTGGTAGTTTTCTACCAGAATTCATTTTTGGTATTTTATTTATTTGATATCGTGTTGTGTGTTTCAGCTTCTCTTTCAGGAGACCAATCCAGGAGTGCGGTACGAGTACACAATCAGTAGAAATGTCTCAGAGGACAACGACATCCCTGCGTCAGTGTTCTTCTGGAAATATGGTTCATGGACTGAATGCAGTGTTACCTGTGGAACAGGTAAGAGGACCAACTTAAGGTTTTGTCATTGATACGTAGGTAGGTAGACTAACACCTCCTCCTAACTGGACGCGATGCGAACGAGCTTGCGAACATCAGATTGTCTCAGTTTTTCTCCTATGTCCTATGTCCTATGTCCTATGTCCTAACCTATTCCATGCATCAGCGAGCAGGCAAAGCAACGTGTCGCTTTTTTAAAAAAATGCTCGTCCTTGCTGTAGTTTTGCAAAGTTTTGCGTACCTCCAACCTATTTTCACTGGTCAAAATCGATGCTGACCGTAACTGACAGTTTATCAATATCACTCTCTCTATGTAATAGAGAGTTTGCTCGGTCGCTGTATGTTAGGAAGAGGTGGAAGACAGAAAGAGCGAGAGAGAGGCTGGTAAATCTTTCTTTCCTAGTTTTGAATGTGTCGTGCCGTGGGAGGAGAGATGCAACAAGAAAGGAGTTTCACCAAAATGAGATTACTGAACATCTGAGGATTAGTTTTCAACGTTAAAAAAGCGTATACGATTATCAACGATCCCACACATGTCCTCTATGACTACTTTAACCTGCGGCCATCAGGAATACGTTTTATATTGCCTGTATGTAAAACACATAGAAGGAAGTTTGTTTTATTACAGAAGCCATTAGACTTGTGAGCAGCCACAGAAGACAAGAAATGGTCAGTTTACCCTGTGTATAGACTGATAAATGCACTTGCACTTTTATATATTTTTTAATACATAATATGTGCCTTGTTGTGTTGGATACTGTTGGTCAGCTATGGACTGACCACTGCTATTAATCCTTGTGTATGTCTTTCTAACATATTTGTCATATTTGTATTTTTTCTTTTGTGTGTGTGTGTGTGTGTGTGTGTGTGTGAGAATTGTCTGTGTGTACTTCTGTTTGCACACTCGCTTGCCTTGAATTGCCCCTCAAGGGATGAATAAAGTAAATTGAATTGAATGTCAGGAAGCTGAAATGTGTGACTATAATCCATAGAAATTAATTATGTTAAATTATACTATTTTACATTCTTTAACTAGGCAGGCAAAAGCCTTCACCTTTCTAAATGTAACTCAGTAGGATGGCGCCTGATAGACAACTATTCAAAGAAGAATTATTAAATAGAATTTATCTTTTACCTTTCATTTCTATAGAAAGCTAGAGGTTACAAAGTGACCTTTTTGACCTCTTTTTTTATGAACAGCTTTATATGCAAGTCCTTCATATATAAGTTAAGATTGGATAAAAGTACAGTACAAACACGACTGAGCAGAATAAAGGACGTGTCAGTACTTAAAGATGAAAGTAGCTTCACAAGTCAACACTACGCATATTTCATTTGTACGACCTACACATCTGTATTAAGCTATTTATCAAGTTAACGCTCCTTCAGGAGTCATTCAGTGTGGTGTTTTGTTTTCACTGATCTACCAGAAGAGCTGGTAGTTTGACCTGTGTGATGGACCTTAAAGATCAAATAGTGGCTTTACAGTGTGTGTGACGAATATAGGACTTGAAAGCTCATTTTTGAAACTAGCGTTGCGTAAAATAGTATTCAAGACTGCTTTCAGAGACATTTTCAAAAACAATAGCCCGGCTCGACAGTTGAAACAAGTGTTGAATTTGATCATGTCACCGCTTGCAAAAGCATCGAGCTTCACAGACTCTGGACTCTGTGATGTTTACTTTGCTGTACAGAAACAAATGCACACATCACTTTGAATACAACCAGCTATTTGACATATTTTGCACCTACTATGTACATTCAAAATAAAAAAAAAAAGAAAGATGATTATGATGTGCGTCAAATTACTGCAAAAGGTCAGGCTGTTCTCATACACCGTTCGTAGCTTTACCTACAAAAAGTAATGCATTGTAATAATTTGCATATATGCCACGAAATCAACTTGTATATAATCCATGTAATTGTGAACCAGGAGGTATAAAGAGCGACAAACGTTGTGTCAGTCAAAAAGCAACAGACTTTCTCCCAGGAGGCCGTTGTGTTCATGTCCCGCGTGAAACCAGAAGTCAACATTGATTTATTTGTCAGGTAACTTCTGTACTTAAGTTACGTCACTTCCATAGTTATTTTAACCCAAACCACGATCTTTTCCTAAACGTAACCAAGTGGTTTTGTTGCCTAAACCTAACCAAGATGTTTCCTGTGAAGACGGACGTTTATTTTGAAAAGACTGTACGCATGTGCTGTAATGAGCGAAAACTGACACGTTGCGTAGGAAAACGCACGGAAAATGAGTAGCAACTTTTCGTAAGATATACAAACCATTGTATTAGGATACGTTATGACATAGTGTGCACATACTACAGTACATATCTACTAGCATGTAATCTGTGACGTGTCTCTCACTGGTGGAGTATTTTTTTTTATGATTTTATAGATAATGTTTATTTTAACCAGACATGTGGTCACTGTGTGTGGATGAGGAGGCACAAAGTGCAGTTAAATGCTGAACAGGTAAATTTGGCACTCCCTAAATTAACTGTAATTAAGAGTGATTATTTCATCAGAATCATACTATACATACACATACTATTCTTCTTTTCTCTGTTATTGGTCTGATACAGACACTATGTGTGTACAATGTTTCATTTGTACAGCTAGAATCAGGACAGGTGACGTTACGGATGCAAGTTTATATTCATTTGTGTATTTTTATTTTTTTAAACGGCAAGCAAACGCAAAAATACTGCGTAGTGTCGTGTGTGAGTATTATTTTAATCCAGTTAATCGAGTTTCTTCGACGCAGCTTAATATAAAGTTTACCTCTAGCTCCTTGTTGCCCTCGCTTCTCCTCTCTAGTTAATGCATGTATGTTGTGTTTTTCCTCTGTTTCTTTGCCTTTCCACTCAGAATGCAGCAAATATGACTTTGATGGGTTGTCTTCTGTGTTTACGCGGTCGTTCAATATATGCTTCTTTATGACCGTCAAGGCTAAAACCTATGCGTATGTTGGTGGAAATTGTTTTTATGTGTGGGCTGTAGAGTCTTTGTAGATTTCAAAAATTCTTAATTCCTGTTCAGAGCTTTGGAGCGCAGAGAGTTGGATGCAGGTTTGTTTTCACTGCAGTGCTGTAGAATTGTTTGTAATAAGGGAACATTGGCAGAGTGAGAAGTACCTACTTAGATAGACCTGCCTTCTTAGCCATAATGCAGAAAGTACAGTATATTGTATGAGTCTAGAAGTGCAACTCAAATATGTTTTTTTAACCTCAACTCTGGCTTTAGTATCCATCTTTACTGCTACTGTAGAGCAGTGATTCTCAAAGTGGGGTCCGGGGAACCTCAGGAGTCCGTGGCACTCTGTTTGGGGGGTCCGTGAAATAATTTGCTTTAAATTATAAAATTGTGCTGTATCATTAAAAGTACATATCTACAGATGGGGACCATTTGCGCCAATACGATTGTGACACACAGCAAAAAAAGTCAGTTTTAGACTGGTGAGTTTAAACATCTGGATTTAGTAGGACGATGCCAGTCTTGCTACTGTTCATTTTCTGAAAGCTTTTAAGATTAATTACTTGAAATGTAGGCTATAAATGCTGTGGGAACGGCAAACTGCCTTACAAAATCGAGTCCAAATGTCCCTGTAAGTGAACAGATGTAGATGTTTTCTTCAGAAAATCCATTTTTTATTCCACTTTTCGACATTATTTTAATTCAGCACATCCAAGAGACGATACTTGTCCTGTTTCCAGGAACAGGGTTTTACCCACTTTCAAAATGCATTAGACCAAAATATCTACCACAGTGCGGGAACAACATTATTCGTTCAAGTGGCTGTTGAATTTAGAAGAAAAAGGCCACATTATCCACATGGCTTACAGTGTTTTCCTGCATTCGTTTCTGCCTTATTCCTTTTTTTCTTTCTGTCTCCATCTGCCTTTCAATCTGCGCTAGCCGTCTTTTCCTTTAAGAGGCGTCTTTGAAGGTGTAAATTAGGCTCCAGCAGAGGCCACGCAGAGGTGAGAGGTGTCACCTGCTCTGACGGGGTGGAAATAGTAATAATGATGGAGAGGGGAGGAGCTGCAGGAAATCTGTCACTCACAGCTTTAGGAGACAAGTCCTTTCATGCACTGTTTTGTGCAACAATGCTGTCTGAAACCTGGATGTGACACTTTTCAATGTGGTAGATATTGAAATGTATTTCTGTCCAGGTGCTCTTATTTTAGATGGGAATTTTTAGACCAGGAAGGAAGGAGATTGATTTGTGGTGTTGTGCTTCTGTTAAAGGTACAGTGTGTAGGATTTGGTGGCATCCAATGGTGTTGTTGCAGATTGCAACCAACTGAGTACCCCTCCGCTCACTCCTCCCTTTCCAAGGCTGCGGTAACGTGAGCCGCCGAGTGCAAAACCGTGGTAACGCCTTTTTGCCTCGCTCAGAGGCCATCCTTACATTAATAACACTACTTAACGACACACAACGTAAGGCAGCGGATGGCGGTACCACGGTTTTGCACTCTGCAGCTCACGTTACTGCAGTTTCACAAGCGTGTCAGAGTAAGAAACATGGCGTAGCAATATGGCGGACTCCATGAAGAGGACCCGTTCCCTATGTAGATATGAAGGGCTCATTCTAAGCTAACGAAAACACAACGATTCTTAGTTTCAGGTGATTATACACTAATGAAAACATAGTTATGAATATTATATTCCATTTCTGCTAATAGATCCCCCAAAATGTTACACACTGTTCTTTTAAATAAGTATATATTAAAATGATACAACGTTAACAGAAATGTGCATTTATCAATACAATTTTATTAGTATAGTCACTGTATGTGTTCCAATGCTGTGGGTCCTGGTTTTAAATGCATTGTTCTGTATTCAGTAATGTTATTTCTGGGTACTGTAGCTCTTCTTAATCACATACTGGTGGCCTACCAGGTGCCCTCTAGGTACAAGGCTATTATTATTCTGACTAAGATGAAGCTGGAAGACATATATGTGTTAGTGTGTCACAAACGCTTATCTCCCCTCTCACTGGTATTCCAGGTGTTCAGAGGCAGATTGTTCACTGTGTGGAAAAGACAACTGGGATAGTGGAGGAGCACTTCTGTGACCCTTTAACCCGCCCTGACGATAACCAAACCAGCTGTAACAAGGATCCATGTCCAGCCATGTGAGTTCACCCTCCAGACACGATTTACAAAATGACACAAGCAGTATTCACAGGCAAACACTCAGAGATAAAGACATTTTTCAGCCCTTGCAGCTCTGTAGTGTGTATGTATCCAAGCTACCAAACCCCAAATTACTGTCGGAGTCACAGATTTAGTGTTTTTGTACAGCGGAAAAGATGCCTTTGAAATTACGATTTGACAATTGTAACAGAATAATGTAAAAAGATAATAATTATGTCCATGTTACAGCTGTTTTAATAAGAAAGATTACATATGTTGCTGTTTCTTTCAACTTGTGCTTCACATGAACAGTTTTAGCAGCTCACCTGTCTGCCCATGGCGTCACCTCGACTGCTCCAAATGTCACATACATGCAAGGCTAGGTTCCATTGTGCTACTTTAATCATATCTTAACAGAGCCTACAGCTATCAAAATGTAAAAGTTTAATCTTGGTTTGCCATTGCTGATTGGCAAAAAGTAAAAAAAAATTACAGCTGCACCTTAAACCATTGATTCCCAACCTTTTTTCCTTGAAGCCCCCCTACATGAATACAGTGATTCAGTGTATTGAATTAGTTTTTTTTTATTAAGTCAACTTTCTTAAATGAATATAACTCGTCATTTTCGTCAACATAAATAAAGTAATGACGTCTTGACATATTCACCGAGCGAATAGAAATACATAATATTTGTTTTTGCAATGACTTAATTGATTTACTATAATAGTGTTAGAGCAGAAATAGATTTTGTGTTAGTGTGTTTAAATAAATGTAATTTATGGTGCTGTTAGATTGCTGCTATACCGCCCCGTAAATACGGGTGCTGCCTCCCTTTGTGTGCGTCAAGTGGGAGAGCAAATGTTGTTTTTGAATGGCTAAATGCCAAAAAATATGGATTGAAACAGAATATTTTTTTAGATAAAAACATGCTGTGAATTTCGGAAATGATTAGACCTACATCTGTCTTTTCTCAATAAATGTTGAATTTTGGACTTTACAACGCTCTGGAGATATTGGAAATGTTTGGATCACACAAGTCGGAAACAATCCTACGCAGCCACCACTAATTCTACAGATAGTATGATACTAATAATATTAGTGGAGCCTGATCTTTATCTGACACTGTGCAGAAATACCAGGTTTAAAAAGAATGTGGACTACTAAGTAGCAAAAAATGATGGACTACTAAGTAGCAAAAAATGATGTCTTTTTAAATAGTTGTACAGACTTCTGTATAAATTATCCAGTAAGTGTTTTATTATAATTTTAGTTATACATGTGCATGTCATCTAATTTTGACAACCTCAGAGCAGATAAATCCTGGTGCACCCCCTGTGAACTTAAGCGCCGCCCTAAGGGGGTCCCGGACCCCAGGTTGGGAACCACTGGCTTTAAGTATTTAAAGAGGCATTTATTAATCTATGATGTTTATCATTGTCTGTTTGGAAATTGCAACAATATTAAGCTCTTTATGACAATGTTTAAAGGATAAATATACTACAGTGAGATTTTCACAGCAGTGAGTTAAATACAAATATGTGAAGATATCCGCCAGAAACATGCAAATAACATAAACATTAATAAATAATACGATTAAGTTTGATTAGATTATTGTAGCCTCTTAAAGTGCACGTTGCTCAGAGAATATTTATGTAAGACGAGAGTGTGCTTGAAAACATGAAATAGTTGTTGTGCTTCTGTTTTTGTCCTTGAGTCATGTCTGCAAGTGTTTCGTACTTGAAGCATTTTGTTAGGAACTTTAAGTAGGATCTCTTGAGGATGAAGAGGACTGTAGGGAGAATGAAAGGTGTTGTCTCCCCCAAGAATCCTCATATTTATACCACCTCTCCTGGATTGTATTTTCTTTTTTCAAAGTCTCTCAGAATTGGAAGACTAATTATGGTTATTACAGTGAGAGATGACGAGAGGGATGACAGGAGAGGTGGAATAACCGGCTGGACACAGCTTGCAGGTTTCAGCTTCACTAAGAATCACCACTCTTCAGTCAGTTTTCCTCCCACACATTTTATTGCACCAAACCGCAGCTTGTTAACTTGTGGTAGTATTAGCAGTGAAACAGCTCAATTTCCTCTCAGAGGAGGACTTTTGTTCAAACGGATCTACAGATGCTGTACTGTAGGTGCTCCAAAATGCACCGTTGTCCACTCTTTCTGTGGATATTACAATTAATATTGAAAGGACAATATTTGTGTTGTTGAAAGTTGCATGATGTGGGGCATCAACATTAATCAGTGATAAAGAAATTGGTTTAAGAATGGTCGATCTTTATGTCCACAGCTTCTAAATGTGGAAAGGTGAACTATTTCCACTACAGTCTGTTTTTCTGTGACACAAAGGCTGCGTCTGAAATCTCATACTATGCACTACATACTCAATAGGTGTATTATCGTTGAACATACTTTTGTGTGAATAAACAGTAGTATGTAACTTTTTGGATGCACTGAGCAGTAATTTACGTCGTCACTTCCTTTCCGGTTGGAGACGTGTAACCATGGTAACCTGTGCCAACTATGGCTGGGTGATATGGAGAAAATCAAATATCACGACATTTTTTACCAAATACCTCAATATCAGTATTGCGATGATATTGTACAGTAGGGTTCACCATTGGTGCTTTTACAAAATATATACACAATGAGATTTTTGATAAATAATGTGGATATAATGACTAAGTGGGTAAAGACAAATAATAGAACTGCTAGAACAGCAAAGTTCAGAAAATTGCATCACTTTATTGTAATGCAGCCTTTAAAAGCAAAGACACTTACACCATATTATGATATTAAGATATCCAAAATCTAAGATGATATCTAGTTTCATATCATAAAATTAATATAATATCAATATATTGTCCAGTGCCAACCTCATGTGACCAAAACAATGATTTGTGAGAATCAAAGTCTGAACTAATTAAAAATATATATTACATCTAACAAAGTGAAATCTTATACTTACAGTTAAATGAAGCGATATTAACGTTACAGAGCTGTCCGTCAACGTCTGTTATGAGCGTTGTCGTCACTACCTCATTGCATTGTGGGATATTTATGCCGCCGTAGTGTCCAGCGTTGCATACTGTAATATTTCACCTAAAATAGTATGTAATTCACATACTATTGGTTTCATACTAAGGTTTCGGACTTACAAAAAAAATCTAACATACTGTTTTAGCGTACTAAATAATTTGGATGGAATTTCGGAACCAACCTAACACTTAAGATTTTCATATAAAAACTGGATTTTTTTTAGCACTATCTATCCAATATATTGATCATTTGTATTTTCGTTGTTGGTGGAGATCTGCTATTATCACTCAAAATTCAAGTACGCCACAGGAACTCCCAGGAAACAATGGATGTACATATCACTTTGTGCCTGTCGTAAGAGAACAGCAGTAGTGATATTGTGAAGATCAGATGTATTCCTGCTGTTAGAAATCAGTAATTTTATGGGTAATTATTTGAGTGTAACTGCTTTATAAGTATTATGTGTTTGCCTAACTTTCTGTGTAGTGGTAAATGAATAGCCACAGTTTATTTTGCATTAAAGGACAGGCTAATTAGCATTAGCTCAGCACTTCAACTACACTTTCAAACCAGCCAGCAGTGTTTTCCTTCAAAAATAAATTGTGGTTTCATTTTGTGGTACAGCACACCACAAATCCACACTTGCTGCTGCCATGATTTTTGATAATGACATTAAAAACGTTCAGTAATGCTGAGCTTTGAAACACCAACATACACACCCTCCATGGATGAGCAAACTTTACGCAAAAGGTCTCGAACTTTTCCACTCTGTGTCTCTATTACTCTCTGACAAAGTGAGCACAGTAATAATGGTTGTTTTTTTTGCTTTTTGCTTTTGTGTAGTTGAAGTAGCTGGAAATGTGAGTCAGGGACTGAAAGTTTTGACAGGCAGAAATCTCACGACAAAAAAACGGCAGCACAACTGTCAAATATTGTAATTTTCCTCCACAATTGTACCTTTAAATTGGACATATTTGCCTCTTTTGTGTCTGTAGATGGTGGGTCGGGGAGTGGCAGAAATGCTCGGCGAGCTGTGGGAGCTCGGGCCTGACTAAAAGGACAGTGCTCTGCATCCAGGCAGTAAGTGCTGAGGAACAGAAAGCCCTGCAGCCCAGTGAATGTGAACACATACCCAACCCTGAGACACTATCCTCCTGCAACACACACATCCCCTGCCCAGCAGACTGGACCACCGGCAGCTGGTCAAAGGTCAGTGTGGTTTTCTGGTTTGTCTGCAACTGTTTGAAAAGGAAATTAAAATGAAAATCGTTCTACATGGCACCAGAAACACAGCTACTTTCACATTTTCTAAAAGAGTCTGTGAAAGATGATGTTAAATTATGTACAAATCATGGAGAAAGTCATTCATGCTCTTATCTTCTAGTTCTTTTGTTGTGTGCATTTCTTCATTTTGGCAGCGTATGTCACAACACATTTTCACATATCAAGCTTTTTCAAAATACAAAAGCTAAAGATTTGACTGGCATACAAACAAAGACAGACCCACATTGCTGATTGCTCAGAGGCAGCGTAAGAGTCAGAGGCAGATCTTTAGTTTCGTGACCAGAGCAGAGCCTTAACTACACGGAGGTCATGTCTTTTGTAATTTTTGTCATATCCATCTCTTTTTTCACACATAGACAACTTTTTAGAAATGTTTAGAAATAAATGAGTGATTTTCATGTGCTATGTTGGCATGCTGATGTAAGCGTTCAGCTCATACTGTAGCACCGCTGTACAACCTCACAGAGCTGGTTGGGACCCCGAGGAGTCCCATAATCCAGGGAAATTAAAGATGTTCAGGCTTTTTTTCTCCACAGCTGCTAGGATTTAGATTGACGTGCACAAGGAGCTGAGGCTACCAGAATAATCACAATTAACTTGTTAAAAATCTGGCTTACTAGATGTACTTAATGTCACAGCTATACCCTCAATTTTAAAGGACATTTTGAAAGTGAAAGTTTGTCCTAATCATGGTCTGATGTTGTGTCTTTTCTTCCGTGCAGTGTTCCCTGACTTGTGGAAGCGGAGTACGTCGCCGTAACATCACCTGCTCTAGAAACACAGGTGTTGACTGCGACCCTCAGAAGAAGCCCCTCGCTGTGACAACCTGCTACATCCAGGACTGTCCACAAGTGGTGGATAACTTTGGAGGCATCGACTGGTCTGGAAGCGGCTGGTCGAGCAAAGAAGTGCTTAATAAAATCAACTCCATACCTGAAGTCAAACCTCCTACCAAATACAGCACCACCAGAGCCCAGCCAAGGAGTAATAATAATAACAACCTTAACAACATTGTCGAGGGAGATTTTCACTACCACAATAACATTGAAAATATCGATCAATCTCCGGAAAAAGGTGTTCAAGTTGATGATTTTTACTACGACTATAATTTCATCAACTTCCATGAAGACTTGTCGGATGACTTTGAGAGCGATGGGAAAGATTCAGGGGACGGATTCAACGCTCCGCAGGAGACCAAGCCAACTGGCAGCATGATAGAAAATGCTGACATGGAAACTACCAGCGCTCCTTCAGCCATTTCTACATTTTCAAAGGCCTTCTCTTTGAAAACTGAAGAGCCACAGAACAGAAATCTTAATAATATGGAGGATAATGGAAATGCAGCAACAAAGGAGTCAATGCAAACCAATTCAGAAATTTTGGATGACATTCTCTCTGAGGATTATCTTCTGCCCGTGTCTACCACTCTCTCACCGCCGTTTTCTATGACTCATTCACAAACACTCAAAGAGACGCATGATGAGGATGTGTGGTGGCCTGAAAACATTAGCACAACGCCTAGTCTGGTTTCCACTACGGAGGAGCCTACACAGGATGTGAAATGGGAGCAATATGAGGAAGAGGCTGAAAATAACTATGGCATTTTCACTGGGGATGTTACTGTGACCCCCGGACATCAAACCACTATTAATACTAGAACAGTGAGTGCTAAGGAGACGGAGGAACATGATGATTATGAGTACAATGAAAAAAGTACATTAGGTCCGGATATCTCTGAAGACCAGGATGATGAAGAGAGTCCAGAACCTGTAGCCTCCCCCACGCCAGCAGCTGTAATTCAGGTTAAGACTGAACTGGACGAAAGAGCTCCAGAAATACCTCAAACAACCAGTCAATCAACAGTATTTCCAACTGTCTTCACATTGGAGGATCTGCACTTGGATTTTGATACAGTATACGCCACTAGCGAGGGTAATTCATGGGACCGTACAGACCGTGACCTCAGTACAACCTCACTTCCTGCCTCTGAGGCACCCACTCCTGTCCCAGTTCCCTTTCTGCTGATCTCAGGTAACCAAGAGGCCTCTGATGACTCCACACCGCTAACTGGAACAGAAATCATACCTCCTACAAACCCGGAGGGAGCCATTCGGCCTCCTCACGCCGATTTCCTGCCAACTGCAGTGAAACAGATGCCGACAAAACCCGCCTTCGCTGAAAGAACTGGAACAGCATCCCGAGCGCCCTCGTCTGATTTTGACTACAATGAAATAGTCGTCCCCCCGATGGTGAGGAGCAGCAGTAGCACTGATCCCGGCCCGTCATACCAGCTTCCAACAAACGCAGCTACCACTCCTCAGCGTAGCGTTACACCAGTACAACACATAGAAACACCTGCTGTGCCCATTTTGCCAACCCATCCACCTATCCTGTGGCCACTTCCAGTGCCAACATCTTCCCCAACTTCAGCCTCAACACTACAAGTCACACACACACAAGTCACTACCGCAGCCTACTGGGTCCCCGGCAACTGGAGCGCGGTGAGTCTGCATTAATCCACACACTCTGCTGTTGTACATGTGGGACGAAGCACACAGCTGCGTCATATTATTTTTGTCTCCGTCTGCTTTTATTATGCAGACGCAGCGTCTAGTTTTGGTCCCTGCAAACATTTCAATTCTTTGGAGACACCATTTGACCTAAAGCTAATGCAGCTAATGTCAGTTTAGGTTATTAATTTTTATGGCACATGTGACGAACGGTTCTGCTCAAACTCCTGCTTTGCTGCACGTAACATTTAAAGAATTTGCATTTATTTGCATATTAGGGAAATGTTGAAAGACTGATACCACAAAATCTCAGAATCAGTGGGGTTTCTTGTGCATGCTGGAGCTGTTTTTGCGTCGGACCCTGTAGCGATCTCATGTGTTACTACATTTGTGGGCAGTGCTCCACCAGCTGTGGTCTGGGTGCCATCTGGAGGACTTTGGCTTGCAGCACTGGCTCTGACTCTGACTGCGATCCGGCCAAGAGGCCTGCGCCAGCCCAGCGATGTTACCTGCGCCCCTGCTCCATATGGAAAGTTGAGGAATGGAGTAAGGTGAGACCGCTTTCATATTACTAAAATTAACAACTATCAAATGTATTGCCATGAAATTTGGCACAGACATTCATGGTCCACAGAGGATAAATCCTAATGACCTGCATTTATTTAGTGCCACCAGGAGGTTAACATTTGTGGTTTTGAGTGAAATGTCTTGACAACTATTGGATGTATTGAAAAAGGTAACACCTGCACACTACTCCATGCCACAATTTTTATTGACTACGTTTCGATCCTACTTGGATCTCCGTCAGGTCAAAATGTTTGAAGCTACTTGATGTATTGTCATGAAATTTGGACATTCATGTTCCCCTGAACTGTAAGAACTTTGATGATCCTTTAGCTTTTCCTCTAGCGCAACCATCAGGTCAAAATTTCACTTTGTCCAATACTTTGGTTTATGACCAAATACCTGCGAAATTGACATTCCCATCAGCTTCAGATGTACTTTGTGTTTAGTGCTAATGATTACATTTTAGTATGCTAGCCGGCAGTGGTGTAGTGGAGGGTATACGCAGGTATACGGGGTATACACACCTCTTTTTCTGGTGGTTTACAGTATACCCACATATCAGCCAAAAAGCCATTGGAATATACTGTATAGGAGAAAGGAGAGTATACCCACTTCCTCCTCAGTAACCTACCCATCTACTTTGTCGTACACCTATCTC
Source organism: Sebastolobus alascanus (assembly GCA_916701645.2). Taxonomy (NCBI): domain Eukaryota; kingdom Metazoa; phylum Chordata; class Actinopteri; order Perciformes; family Sebastidae; genus Sebastolobus; species Sebastolobus alascanus. The sequence continues at coordinate 68,573 of CAKAOJ020000044.1, forward strand.
ATCAACTACCACTACACCACTGCTAGCAGGCTAAACTAAGATTGTGAACAAAGTAAATTATCATTTGATGTAGATTTAGCTCAAAGTACTGCTGTGCCTACTGTATGTGCAGCCTCACAGAGGCCCTAGCATGGCTGTGGACTCTTGGTAAATATTCAAAATAAACACTGATAAGATTTTTTGTATGAAACTGAAAATGATGAGCCCCAAATAAGAGAAAAACTGGAACTGCTGTTTGGACATCCATCCTTCATTTCAACTTAGTGAAGCTTTTTGGATGAGTGATGAAACCCATTAAAACCAGTTGCCTTACACTCACTACTACTGGATACTTAAAGCTCCAGCAGCTCATGCTGTTTGAATAACAATCATGCTGTGTTTTCTCCTAGTGCTCCAAGAACTGTGGAGGCGGCATTAAATCACGAGAGGTCCAGTGTTTTGACTTGCGCGATCAACGGCCCCTACGACCTTTCCACTGCCGGGCCATGTCCTCCAGGCCACACACCCAAATGACCTGTAACCTACAGCCATGTCTCGACTGGTACACCTCCTCCTGGGGTCAAGTGAGTAATATGAAGCCAAACCATGCAGTGGTGTGTATTCTCTGGTTTTCTGCTCGACGGGAGAAATTCCACTCAAGGCATTCCCTGTGTCTTTTCAAATGAAATGGTGGCAAGAGTGATAAATAACCGTCAGAACATTTCAGCGCTGCATCAAAAACACAAACGAGATAACATGCCCTTAAAAGATTACACCCATAGTTCATTTTCTTTACATCACTGCACACATTTTTCATAGCATACCATACAGTGTATTTTAATAGATTTTTGAATGCTTTTCTTCCTATCTTACTCGTAGCTATTTGCCTTCTATTCATTTCAGTGCAGAATGAAAATCTACCTGCAAAGACTTGTTCAAAGGTTGTTTGAGATGGGTAATGACATCACAATCATCAGTAGGGGTGGGAATCACCAGAGGCCCCACCATAAGATATTATCACGATACTTAAGTCACACTACGATCTTATTGTAATTTTAAACATTTTGCGACATGCTGAGTATTGCGATAAGATATATTGCAATTTATTACCATTTTTCAACTTCAAATTATGCAGTTTGTCAACATCTGTTTTATCTAATAAGATAGAGTTTCACTCTGTTCATCTCAGAGTTTTCATTTACATATCTTGAGATCAGAGGTCAAGAGACCCCTTTGAAAATGGTAAAGCCAGTTTTTCCTCACCAAAATTTAGCGTAACTTTGGAGCATTATTTAGGGTTCTTCCCGACGAGCTAACATGACATGGTTGGTACCAATCGATTCCTCAGGTTCTTTAGTTTCATATGATACCAGTATCTTCACTCTAGCTTTAAGACTGAGCCCGCTAAAACCTCTGAAATACAGAAAGGCGGCCGTTGGATTGTTAAGAACTTAATAGTTTATATAATAAAAGATCAATATTTCACGTCCGTGTATCGATACAATATTGCCACCCAAAATATCGCCATATTTTGCTGTATTGATTTTTTCCCCCACCACCCCATCATCATCATCCGAATCGGTCTTCTGGGTTGATGCCTTCAAGGTGGGTACAGAAGGTGGAAGGTTCTGAGCAGCATTACATTCACAAGCTGTACTGTTGGAAAAGCAAACCCAAACACTCAACTTTTAATCATACTGTAGTAGGCATGAACAGTGTAATATGAATTTGGTGGCGTATTGCAGTTGCTGTTAAGTAGCAGTCTTAGATTTCGTAGCTTCTCACAAGTATTTGAATTCTCCAACAAATGTTCTTTCAACCTTGCAATAATTATGTAACAAAACAGAAAAAATGGTCACAATTGATGGATTATCTATTTGAAACAAGCGCCAAGTCTCTGCAACTTGATTTTTATGTTGTACTGAAATCAACAAAAAGTGGAAGTTCAGAAAATGCATACAAAACTTAAAAAAAAACAAATAGTCTGTTGTCAATGGCAGTGATGTAAAGTATACACAATTAAGCCCTTTTTCACAGCAGCCATCACGACTTGTCATTGCAGGGTGAACACAGGTGTAATTAATAACATTTATTATGGCCCTGATCCATTTAGATGTGCCAGGGTCCTGGTATTGTACATGCTGGCTCACTGGCTGTCACACTTAATATAACACGACCATAATTAGTTTGATCAATTACACCTGTGTTTACCCTGCAATTACATGTCGAAATGGGTGCTGTGATAATGGCATATGGTAAGATAAATACTGGTATGATCCTTTAATTGTGCACAGTCTACACTAAATAACACCCTTAGAAACCTTTTAATGCATACTGTTTCCTCCATATTCAGCAGTCAACTCAGTCAAGGCTGCATGAACCTGAACGCATAGATTACATATGTCTGTCGTTGTGTGTGTGTGTGTGTGTGTGTGTGTGTGTGTGTGTGGTTCAGTGCTCTGAGGTGTGTGGGGGAGGTGAGCAGCAGTGTATGGTCACCTGTCCCGAGGAGGATCGATGCGACGAGGACCTTCAGCCCAGCAACATCCAATCGTGTAACAGTCAGCCTTGTGCTCAATGGCTTACTGGATCATGGGGACAGGTGCGCGCACACACACACACACACACACACACACACACACACACACACACAGCAGGACGTCTGATTAATAGACCAATTCCATGAAGAATATAAAATGTACAAATCTATCCATGATTCATAATGTCATTCCCACTATTCTTTTTCTAAACCTCTTATCCTGTTCAGAGTCACAGGATAAATCATACAGTGTTTTACTGTGCAGAATGTCAGTTTAACCAGTGGAGACCAACAAGATAATACTGATGAATTACTTTATTAATTAGTTTATTGTTCCATATCACAGGGTAATTTGGCGTAAACCCCGATACTGGCTCAGAGATTTTATATTTAATGATTAAGTGAAGGAGTAGGTGTGGTTCATGGAGGTGTCGGTCGGACCTCAGTCACTGAATGCCGTCTCTAACCTGGCCAATCGTCAAAAAAGTAGCCCTGATTTTAATTCCATTAAAGGGGCTATATGTAAGAATCAGAAATTGCTTGTTCACAGCGACACCTGTGGCCGCAATGTCAACGAAAGTCAGCGTCCTGTTGCTCGCGCTCGCGCTAGTGCTCGCGCTACATTGACATGAACGAGCACCGGTCTAAACAGTGAGGCGACACACGTCAGCTAACACACAATATCACTCTATATTTTTCACCTGCTTGGCAGTAATGTTAGCTGACCAGACGAAGGTCTCTCCATGGATCAATGCTGATCCTAGTTTTGTCTTTTCCTGTTTCAACCTGCCGACCGCGGAGGGAACGGGGGGGAGGGGGGGGACAGCGACACCCGGTCGGGATAACGTAACTCTCTGCGGAGCCCCGTCACTTCACAAGACACGGGAAACCTCTGTTGGTCTGGAGGAGCGGCAGCATTTATTTCTGCAAAAACGTCCACTGCACATTCACTAGATATTCTCAGAGCTAAACTAACTCTTCTGCAGTGCGCGCGCGTGCACGTGGAGTTGGAGCGAGCCGAGCGAGTGAGAACGAGCGCTGTGTGCAAGCAGGCAGCAGGAGCAGAGCTGCTGCGCGCTCGCGTACCCACACGCGAGCGCGCATGGGATTCCGACCCGTTAAGATTTATGCGCGTGATAAGTTACAAATAGTCCCTTTAACAAACGTGGCTCCTCAGATCCTCCCTGTAATGTTCGGTGACTGAAGTGTAAGATGAAAAATAAAGCATTCAGTCAACAAAATAAAGGTTTTGACAATCTAAAACTATGAAGATTGTGTGGAAAATCATGACATGGAAGACATTTTTTTGCAGCAAGAAGTACCAGCTCATTAAAATTATATTGTCTGCAAGACAAATCAAGTCAAGTCAAAGTTTATTATAGCCCAATATCACAAAGCATATCTTAAAGGGCTTTACATATAATATAAACAGCAATGTGCAACATTAGCAAAACACACAACAAATGTATATAGGAGATCTAAACTACATACAAAGCATTACAAATGGAAAAGTTAGACACACAATATATATATATATTTATATACAACAAAAACAATAGCAACATTAGCAAAATATACAAAAACGTATAGAATTTTAAGTTGGATAACCGTAATTAATATTTTAGGCAGACTAAGTGAGGTTGAAGGTTGATGCTAAAAAGCTGTGTTTTGAGTTTACTTTTGAATGATTCGACTGAGGTAGCCTCTCGAATTTGGGTAGGAAGACTAGTTAAAAGTAGGATCTTGAAGTCCGATTTAGCATGTACAGTACAGGGAGCCAATGTAATGAAATAAGAAAAGGACTTATATGATCAAATTTTCTAGTTTTGGTTAATATCCTAGCAGCAGTATTTTGTACAAGTTGTAGTTTGCTAATAGTTGATTTAGGTAAACCAGAGAAAAGTGTATTGCAGTAATCAAGCCTAGATGAGACAAAAGCATGAACAAGTGTTTCAGCAATGGAAAGAATGGGACGAATCTTGGCAATGTTTCTTAAGTGGAAGTATGCAGTCTTAGTAATATCGTTGATTGTGGAACCAACTATTCGTAGAGTGAGATCACAGAATTTATTTCTAATCTGCTTTGGACCAAGAATTAGCATTTCAGTTTTTTCAGCATTTAAAAGAAGAAAGTTTGATGACATCCATTTGAACATTTTTCTAAACCCTCTCTGCAGTGTTCGGCTTCCTGCGGTGGCGGAGTGCAGCGTCGACTCATCAAATGTGTGAACACAAAGGCTGAGACGGAGGAAGAGGTGGAACAAGCTCTGTGTGACCACGAGCTGCACCCTGAGAGCACCCAGAAGTGTAATTTACAGGAGTGCGAGAGCGCCGCCTCTGGTAAGTAAATCGACATGGTGAACACATTATACCTGCTTAACATCAGCATGCTAGCATTGTCACTGTGAGCATGTTAGCATGCTGACGTTAACATTTAGCTCAAAGCACTGCTGTGCCTAAGTTCAGCCTCACAGAGCTGCTAGTATGGCAGCAGGCTCTTATTTGTGGATTGTTGTGGTATATTCTGACTCCCCTCTGCAGGCATCCTTTGTATACTAAGCCAGTTGTGTCATCAAAGTTGTGATGATGATTTCATGTTGTGTCAAACCTTCTGCATGTGGATATGTTTGAATGGGGATCATCTGTGGGTGGTTCATCTATAGTTTGTTTTTACACGCTGAGGAAGGGTTCTTCCGAAAACATCTGTGCTTTCAATTGAATAGACTTTAATGTACCTTGTATCTCGTAGTGTGCGGATCGTTAATTTCCTTGGTTTTTTATAACCAAACCACAGGATATAGTCTTTGATCAGCGTTTGGATTACTTTGACTGTGATACGGAAAAAGATGATTGACCCACATCTCAAGTGATTGCTGTAGGGCTTTGATTATACAGTAGGGCATCTTGAAATGCAATTTACAGAAGAGAAAAGGTATGACCTTAACGTAATAAGCTACGGGTAAAATGTCAATTTCCGCTGATTTCCGTTCACATCGCTGTTTGACTCTTTATGTACGTCAGTGGGGATAATCAGTGAAATGTCAAACTAGATCAATAACCAAGAACTTGAACATGAATTATGTTCATAATTCTTGAGAACTGGACATGCGGAACACACAGAATGTGAAAATCCACATTATAGCCTCTAATTCTGACTGATTTCCTTTTTAATTAATTAATTAATTAATTATCCGTCGCCATGTTGAGAGCCGTGCAGAAGCAATAGCAATGCTCCCAATCTCGCATTTAGCACCTTCAAGCTTTGAGAAGATGCGAAATAGGCAGATGCCCCTAATGTTTTATGTATACAAGATATTTATCTCATTCACTATAAACCGTCTGATGGCACCAGCTTTTTTGACCATATGTAGCAACGTGCTTGGCCATACATCAACAGCAGCATTGATATCACTGGGAATCCACCAGCTCTTCCTCTAATGATGCCACATGACATGACAAGTGGAAAGGCTGACTACAGTAGCCTGAAAGGTCTTCTTTGTTAACTAGGCAGTGTAAAAAAAAGAGTACCCACTTAGATAGAATAGAAGAAGACATTTGCAATCAAAGAAACTATTCACATGAGGAAAATGATAAGCTGCAAGTTCTCTTTCGCTTGAAATGCATTATTCATGTGCATTCCCATCTTTTGCTTTTCTGTCACACTGTACCCCAAAACCTTTTACCTACAGTAGATCAAAATTTATATCTGGCTTTAATGTGCATGTGTCTTTGAAGACGATGACTAGAAAAGGCTTATTTTTTTGCTCCAGTAGACTTTATTTGAAGGTGCAGAGAAGAAGCGGGTTAAAGCTTTTGCTTAGTTTTTCAGCAGACAGTAAATGGTCCTCACAGCTTGCTGTTCAACATGAAACTCTTGTAACAGATTGAACATGGAGCTTATTTCACTTCATCACCCTCGTGAAATAAATACAAAATAAATGACAATAATCTCCCCAAAAAATATTGATCACTTTTACAGCTCCTTTTTATATTTTTGCAGTCTGTAATTAAACAAACATCATTTACAGCTTTTTCATTCAACGTTCTGATGACGGCCACAGCAGTTCAATCGTAGTTCTGTTTCATATCGGATATGAAATCACAGTGTTCCTCAGAGGGCAGCCTGTTAGTTGGAGTCTGAATTGTGAAGGCATAGAGGTATAAAAGTGTTATGGTAAATATTTGAGGCGTGTGATAACGTGGCAACAGCTGGCCATGTTAGCGCTGTGTGTGACCTTCCATCTTGGTTAGTAATTTGTTTTTGTGTTTTGCTCCAACAAGGCAAAACAGATGGTTGCAGATATTCTTCTCCTCCCCCCCCCCCCCACCCCCCCCCCCCCCCCCCCCCCTGTTGCCAAGGAAAGCCTGGGAAATTCATGTTTTCACATGTGGAATATAATATTTCATATGTCTGACATATCATGCGTGTACATGTGATAAAATCATGTGTGCTTTTTTGATGAGAGTTTTAGATAAATCCCATTCGTTAAGAAGACAAAGGAACCAGCAGACTGAATCTAAAAGGCCGAATTTAATTAATACAGTTAACAGTGCTGTGCATCAGAATGATAAAATTAAATCCCCCTGACATTAAAATGAATTTCAGAGAATGTAAGGAAGACTATTGCCTCATCAGGGTTCTTGGTGCAGATCAGTAGTGTAAGTACATGATGTTCCCCAGTATATGACTTACTGCCTCATTCTAAAGCATTCAACCCCTCTAGATGAAAGACATCTTCAGCAATCAGCACTGTTTTTCTTACAAAATATAAAATGGTATCTGTGCCAGAGAACATTAAAATATATCACCTCCTACATTAATAAAGATAATATTTGGTCTAACAGAGGTGTTAACAGTGACCTGTAGTTTTATGAATGTGTGACTCAGTTTTTGGCTGGACCGCAGAGGGCCAGCCCTACAAACGCAAAAGTCTGTCACTGAGTGAGTGAGTGATGAAGTTACAGGATTGGTCGGCCGACTGTTGGAGTTTCCTCATTGGTCGTTGCTCTTTCAAAATGAAAAGGCGGAGAACAGTTCTGTGTTTACGTTTTCTGGGGAGCGTGTCAGCGGTTCAATGTAACATTACATACGTGCTGTTGTTGTGCATGTGTGATTGTTTATGTTCGTTTAAGTTACGTTATGTTCGCAAATTTTCGCCTCGTTTTCCTCCATTTCCGCTATGAACTGAATATCTAGCAGCCACACGTCACTACTGTGGTATAAACCCAATATAAACAGACTGTGCTGTGATTTAATTGCAATAAACGGATCAAAATAATGCCGAAATAAGAACATAATGATGTCGATTTGTAAAAAGACTGAATCAATGCTTTGTCAAGTCTGTCCGCAACACGACAAGCAAACAACTTTTAAAATCCTTGTTTTCTGAATGGAGTTCGGATCGATCAGTGGCAGGCTACGTTAACACTCCATCTAGGAATAAATACGGCAGCAACAACGTCAGTGATGACAGCGGGGATATCTCAACGCTGATAAACTTTCACGAAGTATGTATATATTATTACACACCACTTGATGAATGCTTTTGATACACATGCTTTAACAAAAAACTGAAATACTTTTAACCTTGCATACTGTATGTCATGCTAATACCTTTTCACCTTGTATAAAATGTATAATATACTGACTAGTAAATGTTACCATTTACTATTACTGACCATATACGGTCCAGCCATATACTCGGTTTTGACCGAGTCTTGTTTTTTTATCTCCTCACCGACTGATCCATCAAAACAAAGTTGTGTAGTATAGCTGTGAAACGTATGAATGTTTCTCATCAAGTACTGTAGATGTATGAACTGGCCATGGAACTGGCCAATGCCATGAACTGGCACTGCACTAGTTTCTCAAAAAAAAAAAGAGTCTGTACTTCATGCACCTGCCAAATTAATAAATGTGTTTGGCATGCATTCTAATGAGAGCATATTTCTTCTGATATACAGCAGCATTCATGTTGATCCTCTTTTAAGTATCACTCCACATCAGAGCTTAATTAATTCAGAGCATTTCTGATGCTGCCTTGAACCAAGAGCCATCACGACTGTAATTGCACGTAGATCAGAAACATCTCTTAAGAGTCACTGGAGACGAGACGTGATGGAAATATAAAGCGATGGAGCAGAAGGTCATTTCATCCCTCGTATAGGCTGTACGTACAGTATGTGTGATCTAAACTTTCCCAACTACAATTTTTGTAGTTTTCTTCTCCAAATCTTGAACAGTATTGGGTGCACGGTAGTTGCAAGGACAGAAGAAAAAAAAGATCCTTTATCTGTGAGTGCCGGTGCTTTTTTTCTTTAGTTTGAACATAAATGTCAGTAAAGTAAAGTAAGTAAACTCTAGACTAGAATCTGGACAATGATCAGGAAGGAAGGCTTATCGGATCTAACTTGGGCAACATTTCATCTGACATTAATAAAAGTCTGGCCATGTGTCAATATACTGTTCCCCGCTGTGATATATTGACCAACACAATATACCAGCTGAATCGATGGCCAAGAACAAAATTACTCTTTTGTCTTTTATCCATGCTTTTGTCAGAGCCTGTAAGGAGAAAGCTGCTCCACGTAGCCTCCCAACAAACATGAAGGCTGACTGACTGGAAGCTGCACACAGAAGCTGTGACTTTCATCAGTTTAGTGTGAAACCAGTGCAGTGACACGAGACATGTGTGAAACCACATGTGCAGCTGTGTGAGCCCAAGACAGATTTTCATTTTTGTGTGACTGACAATACATCTGGGCTGCAGGTCATTAATATCCCACGAGGAAGCCCGGGTTGGTTCGCAGTAGGAGGATAATATGAAGTCGATGTGAGTCCATCCTTAACAGGGGGCGAACACGTGCTTTTGGAGCATGGGGTATAATCACCAGTGAAAAAAGACCATTAGTGACATTTTCCCCATTCAGATGCGTTGATTAAGCTCTTTTCAGTACTTCCCCCTACAACCTCAACTGCAGCGCGGTCACTGAACTCCCTGATCCTGAACTCTGACTCCTGAACAAATGTACATGTGATCAAATTAGTGTTGTTTCAGTTGCTGTGTGCCTGTGTACATGAGACAATGTTTATTTGATTAGTAAGTCTATGTCACTGCACTCGTCAGTACATCTCAGGTCTAAGGTTAAGTAAGGTTACGTTTTTTTGGTGGGGTCGGCCAGTTCGTTTGGACCCACCGCCTGCTGTCTGAATTAGTCTGAATAAACCAGGAGAATATGCCGATCCAAATATGATTCTTCAGGAAAGATACAGAACTCTTGTAGAGTATCTCTTTGGTTTTGTGCATCCAGCCATTTTCTCTGGTGTGCTTTTCTCAGGAAACCATCTTTGGTAATTAATCCTCCTTTTCATTTTGCACAAAAAATGTGGAGAACTCATATTTTAATACTTAGTTACACTAGTAACATCGTGGACTTTATCTTGCCTTAAAGGAACAGTGTGTAACAATTATGGGGATCTATTGGCAGAAGTGGAATATAATATTTTATATACTATATATATATATATATATATATTATAATATTTCTTTAGTTTATAATCACCTGAAAATAAGAATAGTCATGTTTTCGTTTCATTAAGTTAGGTTAAGTTTTTTGCTGCATCCAGACATTTTCTGTAATGTGCTTTTGCCAGGAAACCATCTTTGGTAATTAATCCTCCTTTTCGTTATGCACAGAAAATGTGGAAAATTGAAAAATATTTTAATATTTAATTACATCGTGCACTTTGCCTCAAAATGCCTTAAAAAAAACATGTGATTTGTTGTTTTCTTCCTATAGCTTAAATCTTGATTTCAACTAAATGAGACACCACAAAAAGCACCCAACCTATTAGGATAATAATCATATATATTAACATGGCAGTTTTTTTAAAACAGCGTATTGCTGACACCATGACAAAATAAATTCTGCTCAGTTTCTCAGTATAAGGATAACATTATTTCAAGTTATTACAATATACCAAATGATTCAGTTTTTACAAGAAACTTTTCTTGTTATAACAACATGTCACTTTTGTTTTATTTAAAAAAAAAAAAAAAGAAAAAAAAGCCTGCTTGGACGGACAGAGGAAAACCTCCAAACAATCCTTTAAGTTGTAAAATGAATTAAACCTTGGGAAGTGTCACACATAAGAGGAAGAACCTGGAAGGCACCAGGGCCAAAATGTATTTCAATAATATTAATTTAAACCTGGAAACCTGGATTTTACTGTATGTATTTTTGAGAATACAGCAACTCTGTGGTTTTTGATGAGAATCCAAAAACACGGGACGAGGAGGTTGAGCGTTTGGTGCAGGTTACATTGCTGTTTTATTTTTGTTTTTATTACACATGATTGTTTGTAGATAATGTTGAATGGTAATAAATCTGCGTAGAATAGCAAATATTGATGGGTATATAAGATGCGACTGGGTGCTGGTTGTTTAGACTTCATCTTGGGAGGGGGAGAGGTCTTGACCCAAACCCCACTGAGTTCATTGTCTCATGATGGACTAGACATGAGTTCGTGACTACCACTCGTCCTTGTGCACAACATTGAAGTTGAAGTACCTCAATGTGTTGTATCATGTATACATAAAAGGTACTCATAAATGATGTCCTTGCAGCAAAGCACTGTAAATCATTGCCGCTCTAATGGATATGTAGCTATTTTGCGTGAGGACATTCCAATATTTTTGTATATTTTCTTTTGAAAAGAGGCTATTATCGATATATACTGTATGGCAGCATTGTGGGATAAGTGATCTATCATTTATGAAGCCTCTGAATATTTGTGTGCAAGCTAAAAGAAATGTTTAACATACAGCCTGTGATCTGCATTCAGTGTGAGAGCCTGGGGAGTCTGGGAAAGACAGAAGGAAGAGTAGAAGAAGGTCAAGTGGTCTCTTTGCAGGCACAGTTTCCCACAGCACTGAGTTACACTGGGAGCTAATGAGCTGCATTGTGTGGTTTTTGTGTGCGGTTGAAAATATAAAGAGATGAATCATCGATCATCGAGGCTCGTGTTCAGAGTTCATATCAAAAATCTTTTTAAAAATACTTCAGTTTGTGTGTGTAGTGTTTCTAAGCGCTTAAATCTTTTCTTTAAAACACAGCAGAAAATACATGTTCATATATGGCCACAAACACCAAGTACAATCTCTGATAATAATGTATATCCAGGTAGGGTACTTATACATTTATAATTTAAATTCAAGGGCTCTCTGATGAGAAACTAAAAAGAAAACTTAAAATACTGCTGCACTAGTGAAACATTTGTCAGCCATTAATAACTTCTTACATTACATTTCAAACAGTGTACACTACCTGCTCTGAGCACCAAATAGCAGACAGACACCATTAGCAACTAGCTGGTGACAGGGTTGGAAATAAACTTTTTTTGTCCACCTGCCACTGTGGCTGGTGGATTCCAAAACCCTACCATTGATTACCATTGTCTTTTTGGCTGTTGAGTGAAGCAAATCTAGCAGCCACTTGCATATTTTACCAGCATTTAGCTTCTGGCTGGTGCTAATTTCCAACCATGGCTGGTGAACATAGTGGAACATTTGGCAGATAAAGAGCCAGATATTTCCCTCAGGAGTTGATAAAGACCAAAAACAGAGCTAAAAGGAGAGCGAATATTGGACTTTCATTGACCAGGTTAACACAAATGAATGATAATGTTCTTCAGCAACTGCTGGATGTGTAAATAAGCACCTGTTTGCCACCACATCAACTTAAAGGGACAGTGTGTAAGATTTGGTGACATCTGGTGGTGTGGTTGCAATAACAACAATAATACTACTTTAGGAGCAACGAAAGTCAGGCGGCGGCTGGCGGTACCACGGCAAAGAACGTATGTTGCCAAGAACTGAAAGTCAATTGTTCGTTCCATTGCAACATCAGTGCCCAGCAGCAAAGTTACGCTTCTGCCATTTAGGACTGAAAGCGACTACCGGAAGTCAGTAAAACGTCCGCCTACAAAGAGCCGTACAAAAGTAAAACTAAATATTCTTTATTCTATTGTCATATTTAATGTCTCTACCCAAATGGCCTGTGTTGAACAATAAAAAATATTATAAATAAAATGAGCGTTTTCAGTCCAAAATGGCAGCAGCCGCTGTTGTCAAAAAAAGACAGGAGTTTCATCTATTTGATTCTATACTCGTTGACCACGCTCTCCCTAGAGCCAGTGTTTGGTTTGTCCGTTCTGGGCTACTGTAGAAACATGGCGGAGCAACATGGAGGACTCCGTGAAGAGGACCCGCTCCCTAAGGAGATATAAAGGGTTCATTGTAAACTAACGAAAACACCCCCAAGTGGCCACAAAGGTTGGTTATTGCAGTTTTAAGTAATTAAAACACATATAGAGTATTTATATTCATCAGTTAGAATCAGAGCACAATACGTTTATTGTGCTCTGATTTATTGTTGTGCAGTGACCGTTCAATAAACACCATACCTAGCTTATTTGTTTTTTACCTTTAATGGAAGATGAGGACATAAGGGTCATGCTTTTATATACATCATATGGACCTTTTCAATGCCGTTGGGTTGCTAGGGCAACAACTTTGGTCAAAGTTTATTATGTAAGGGATAATGTACAGCGAGCCGCTCATTTTTGTGAAAGAATCCTCGACAGGGCGATGCTGTCTCTCATCACCCTGAAGGGGATTCTTTCACAACAATGACCCGCTAGCTGTACATTATCCAACTTATTACACGGCTACTTACTGAAGAAATCAATATTTTGACACAAAAACGGTCCGCCAGAGTCCGACATCAGAGCTGCGCCCATAGCAACGGTCTGTTATACATAGCAACGGTCTGTAATACATAAATTACAGACTGCAGAACGCGGTGATTGACCAATCAGAATCGAGTATTCGACACAGCCGTGTAATCATATTATTTATCATAATGTTTTTGAAAAGGTCTATAGAGATGATATCTTTTGTGCTCATGCCGTGTTTATTCTGGTCAAGCTGGTCATTTCCATTCCATATGTAGGTCATTCAACAGCCCTTCTCTCGCTTCCTTATTCAGCTCATTTGTTCCCTGCCTCGTTCTTTTATGATGCTATAATTAACCCTTTGTGACCCTTGGACAATAGGATGGTTGTGGAAAACAAATGCAAAGCGACATCCACTGACCATACTGAAACATAGGTTGAAGGGCTGAAGAGGGGTTACCCATGAACAGGTTTTACTTCCTTCCTTGTCACCCAAACCAATGTTCTGTATTCCCAAATAGTGAAAGAAAAGCATGTTACTGCGGAAGTTCCACTGCCCCCTATTGTTCCTGCTCTATATGGGGCATGTTGGTGAGTGGGTCAAAGATAGAAAACAGGAAACGCTGCGTATTGAGTCGCAGCTGTGGCCTTTGTACCCCGTTGATGTCATGGAGTGCCTCTGATCTGAGTGACATTGGAAATTATGAGTTTTGAGAATTGCTTTTCACAGTAGCAGTGGCTTCAGTATTACAGTGTGTATAGGCCATGTTAGATTCAGTATACCATGCTGCGTTAGGGCTTGTCTCCAAGTCGGGTTTCCGCACACATCATTGCAGTTTGTATGAGAAAGTTGGTTTGTCTTCCTTGTACAACCGTAGAATGGAACACTGGTACCTTTCTCTTTATAAGGCCATAGATTACACAAACTACCTCCTTATTTATGTTCTCTACTGACTCCTAAAAGTATCAGTAGCTGCAACCTTCGGTCATGCGGACAAATTATGTACGTTATTCTTCGAACCTGCACCGTCTTTTGTGAAAGTGCTTTCAAAGTTTTTGCACCCTCATCTCGGTGTGACAGACGATAGCCGGTGGGTTCCCAGATTGCATTGCGGCCGATGAGTTTTGCCTACTTTTGCTCTCCTCACGGACTGTTCACCTGCATTTAACCAAAGCCTGCTCGAATGTGATTGGTCAATACTACTCAGACTACAAACAGAAACCAGAGCACTTCCGGTACCAAAAGCTTGTCCCGTTGGCTACAGATTCTACAGGTTAATGCAGAATCTGTTTATAGAGATTATTAGTTTCCCAATAAAAATTAAAAGAAGCAACACAAACAAAACAAACAGGCACAACAAAGGAAAAAAAAACATACACACCAAAAATAACATAAAACCATAACACTGACGTTAGCATCCGCCGTTACCCAGCACGACACCAGAAAGCTATTTACCATATAGATAGATGAAACGTAAAAGTCTCCCAGGCATGCCTAGCTCCATGGCTCCCCCATTACTTTTAGCCAAGGTGACCTCAGTGTTATTGCTTTCTTGGCTGCTTTTCCTGCTCATCACTGCTTCTGAGATGGCCACCAATGGGACCTTGGGTAGTCAAATATGTCCCTCTAAGAGAGGGCACTTCCAAAATATATGTGTATGGTTTGCAGCCTACTGTCCGCACTTCCTCCAACATGCACTTGTTTGACTCAGATCTCTTTAGGAAAGGATGTGAGGGGCTCTGAAGAATCTGTTTACTATTTCCACTGTAACTCTCTCCATAAGTTTGCATTAGTGACTTTATGAGTTTCTGAGGAGAGATTTTCCCAAACCCTCTTCACTATTATTCACTAATTCAAGCCCCCCCTCTCATTTCTGTTTGATATGAAGGGTGTTTTCTTGTTACATACTAGATAATGCTCTATATCAGGGGTTTTCAAAGTCTGAGACTGTGGGCTCAGACAAAGCTTGGGAAAATCACACCTAACCAAATCACACACATCATGGCTATTCTATGTGTGTAACTACTGTAATGTTTATTTCCACTGGAGCCCCCCTGGGGAGACCCGCCTCCTGCTTTGAAAACCTCTGCTCTATATAGATATTGGTCTCTTTGTGTGCTTTCTGTCTTAAATCTTTATCAAGCATTGATATATTTGTCTTTTTAACCATTAACATAACTGTTTCACTTTACTTTTCACTTTTCTTTTCTTTTTAGTATCCCTTCGAAAACAGCCATCTGCTGCCTGCAGTCTACCACAGTCACCCACAGCTTTTATACACAATTCATCAATCATTTAAAAGTGCTAAATTCGATATTCAGAGCATTACTATAGCAGCAAACAACTGTTTGCTGTAAAGATATAGAGGAGTAATGTCTACCTGAGCAGAGAACGAAGTCACAAGTCCAAGCTTCTCCTAGCTTTGTTGAGATATCCGGGCCGGCAGCGCGTGCGTTTAGTGCATCTTCATGAATGTAAGCGTGCCCACTGGATAGCGCACGGCCGCCGCTCTGCACTGCATGATCGACGGCGTTGTTGCGGAAGCGTTGCACCCACCATCCGGTTCCCACTCAGGTTAACACTGTTACCTCTGCAGCACTTTCACCATTGTTTGCACTGTTAGTACTGTTAGCCGTGAGCCACCACCTTGCCGTAGCCATGTTGAGAGGCAATAGAAATGCTCCCAATCCAGTATTTAGCACCTTTAAAGGGTAACTTTGTTATTTTTCAACCTGGACCCTATTTCTCCATGTTTTCATGTCTAAGCTTGTTACAGCTTAAACATGAAGCTTACAGCTTGTTTGACCAACTTCAAAAAGTGTTGTCCCCATTAGACACAAAAACATGAGAACATAGGGCCCAGGTTGAAAAATACCAAAGTTATCCTTTAAATTCTCTCGTCTGATAATCATAATGTCACACTTCATATGCAGACTGTGAAGACCCTGATGAGTAAAGATTCTACTTGATCTGAAGGACTTTGAGCTGAGTGTTCAGACAGCTTTGAGAAAAGAAAATATTTCTCTCCAAAAATTTGAGTTATGTGCTTTTCAATGCCTCAGTGCCAGTGACAGCTATGCCAGCTATCACTGGCATTGAGGCATTGAAAAGCACATGTCTTTGCAATTTGCAGGAGGTCAGCTGACCTGTAATATTTAAGTTGTTTGTTGAAACCATCAGCCGTCGCCTCTGCCTCTGAACTCACTTGAACTCACCTGAACTTAGATTCCAGCAGGAAAGTGTGGGTTGTTTTACTTTGACAGTTACAACAGAGCAGTACTTGTGGGAACTTCAAGGACAGGTGTTAAACTAACTTAATTCCTGAAGGACCTCTGATTCCTGCCCAGTTAGCTGCTCTTGAATGAGAAGACAAGGAGCGTAATACAAGAGCAATAACAGGCTCTGAAACAGTGAGTGTCTGATGAAGTGCGACGATTCAATAACAGCCCACGCTCAAATCGCTGTCTGGACTGGTTTTTCAATTTCAAGGTTCTGCTGTAAGAACTGCTGTAATTTCTAAGACCAGGCAGTATTTAGTCAGAATGTAAGCTCTGGGGTTCACAGATACAAACCTGCGTACACAAATGTCTTTTTTTTGTAATCATGGTAGGTTGTCCATTCGATGTACATTTCTGGGAAAGCCAAGCAACAACCTGGTTCAAAATATATTAGATCAGACGCTGTAAGCTCTTTCTTGGCAATTTCACATGCAAAGCCTGATAAAGAAAAATAGGGACGTCCACGTCTGCAGGAGAATAGTTTCTGTTGTTGTGGTTATTGATCATCTGAAGTAGGGGTGGGTGATATATTGAATATACTTGATGTACTCCACTTCAAAAAAGACGTTCCCACTTTTGATAATTGCCACGGTCTCTGAACATATGAGACATACTGGATTGAACATCCCGTGGGAAGAATGAACATGTAAGAGTCTGTCCATTCTGGATAAAAAGCTCTGTTTTCGCTGTCTACTTTTCTCTTTTAAGAGCATGCCACTTATTTTTTTGACTGTTGTCTGTTGTCTCGTCTCTCCTGTGTGTGTGTGTGTGTGTGTGTGTGTGTGTGTGTGTGTGTGTGTGTGTGTGTGTGTGTGTGTGTGTGTGTGTGTGTGTGTGTGTGTGTGTGTGTGTGTGTGTGTGTGTGTGTGTGTGTGTGTGTCTGTGTGTGTGTGTGCCTCAGTAAGGGTCTGTCATTACTCACATACGGCTCTCTAGGGGTAACTTACAAAGCTTAGTCAGCCGTGAGCATATTAAGAAGTAGTGGGCTATTTGGCGTACCTGCTGCAACATGTAGTGTGGGCTAGCCTACCTGGGCTCCGCTAGCTACAGCTCGCTGTTTCGTGTTGCACGGCCAGCTCCCGAATCCGCCTCAGTCCCGTTGCCGGTGCGTCTGAGCGGCTCTAGGGAGAGTCCAAGCAGCGGTGGGCCGACGGTAGGCCTCGTTGTTCAATTGGTTCTCGTTAAGACGAGACATAGACGATACACGACGAAACTTTAACAAACTGGACAACACAAACTTAACAGGGCATTGTTCAGTCACGGTCACTTTGTCAGTCTTCTCAGGGTTGGCATTCACTTCTCGCCACCGAACACACCACGCCAAGGTCCTCGCTGGTGGCGTTCAGGTCGGTCTCTCCGGCGTTGTTGTGTGGCGGCCCTCTCGCTCTCCCGCGAGTTACTCAAATAACTTCCTGCTCACCAACTAGGCCGGCCCCTAAACCTCAGCAGCCAATCATAATAGCCCATCCTTATGACGTAACTTATGAGACAGTTAGACCGTGACAGTATTTCTCACTCACTGATGCAGGTCGCAATGCTTATCAGAATGCACAGATTAGCATCACGTGAGAAGATTACAATGCGCTTAAAATGAGTTTCCTGGGCCGCAAAACCAGTGTTGCTAGAAAAAAGGTGCGCCGGTTAAAATACAAACGCTCTGTCAAGATTTAATAAGTAAGGGATAATGTGCAGCGAGTTCAAAACAATGACCCGCTAGCTGCACATTATCCCACTTATTACACGGCTACTTACTTAAAGGGGCTATATGTAACTTATCACGCGCATAAATCATAACAGGTCGGAATCCAATGCGCGCTCGCGTATGGGTACGCACTGCTCCTGCTGCCTGCTTGCACACCTCGCTCGTTCTCACCCGCTCGGCTCGCTCCAACTCCACGTGCACGCGCGCACACTGCAGAAGAGTTAGTTTAGCTCTGAGAATATCTAGTGAATGTGCAGTGGACGTTTTTGCAGAAATAAATGCTGCAGCTCCTCCAGACCAACAGAGGTTTCCCGTGTCTTGTGAAGTGACGGGGCTCCGCAGTGAGTTACGTTATCGTCCCGACCGGGTGTCGGTGTCTCCCCCCCCCGACCGGGTGTCGGTGTCTCCCCCCCCGTTCCCTCCGCGGTCGGCAGGCTGAGACAGGAAAAGCCAGCACTAGAATCAGCATAGATCCATGGAGAGACCTTAGTCTGGTCAGCTAACATTACTGCCAAGCAGGTGAAATATAGAGTGATATTGTGTGTTAGCTGACGTGTGTCGCCTCACTGTTTAGACCGGTGCTCGTTCATGTCAATGTAGCGCGAGCACAAGCGCGAGCAACAGGACGCTGACTTTCGTTGACACTGCGGCCACAGGTGTCGCTGTGAACACGCAATTTCTGCTTCTTACATATAGCCCCTTTAAGAAATCAATAATTTGACACAAAAATGGTCCTCCAGAGTCCGACATCAGAACTGCGTCCATAGCAACGGTCTGCTATAAAGAAATATCAGACGTAGAATGCTGTGATTGACCAATCAGAATATAGTTTTCAACAAAGCCGTGTAATAATTCTCAATAATTTATCGGTTATAGGTCCGATATAAATTGTGTATCACGATATAGCCTAAAAATATCGAGATATTATTTATAGGTCATATCGCCCAGCCCTAATCTGAAGAGTATCCGTTGTTGGGGTGATTGATCATCAGCCTCTGAGTAAACATGCTTCTGAAAGTCCGGAAACTGAAGAATAGAACAGGACAGGAACTTCGTACTTTATATATGCCAAGCATGCTCTGCAGGGACGCAGATACTAGGGTTAGATTTTGGTGCTAATTGCAGTTTAATGGATAGTTTCATATTCTTCAAGTCTACTGAAAACATAATTTACATGCATACACGTACATAGCAACAGTTTTTGGTCCATACTGGCTACCAAGACATCCCTTCATAATGCAATCCACTGTTCACAAAGCTGCTCATCATCACAACTGCTTTTCTGTATTAATTCTGAATCAAGGTCAAACTATATTTTGCAGCACTAAACAGCAAATAAAAAAAAAATCCAACAATTATGAGTGTTCTGACTGATTTGATTGTTTTTTTCCGCTCTGAGCATTGCCCTTTTTGTGTTGTCAGTAATTTTAAAAGAATGCACAAAACAACAGAATAAAAGAACAACTTGTTCTACCAGGCATGTTTGTTAATTTTTCAGCATCTACAAATCTGATCAGAAAGAAATCCTCTAAACGTGATCTGTGTTGAACCAAGAACCAAAGAGCAGAATGTGTGGGGATTACTCTCACCTGTCACTGTTCAACATAAAGGGCATATTTTATGATGTTAAGAGGCTTACAGCCCTCACATTGTGCCTGACATCTATTTTGTAATGATGCAACAGAACAAAGTCTGTATCTAACCTCTCTCTCTCTCTCTCTCTCTCTCTCTCTCTCTCTCTCTCTCTCTCTCTCTCTCTCTCTCTCTCTCTCTCTCTCTCTCTCTCTCTCTCTCTCTCTCTCTCTCTCTCTCTCTCTCTCTGTCACCCACACAGGAGCAGTTTGCCTCCGCGATCGGCTAACGTTTCGTTTCTGTCAGACTCTCCGATGGCTCGGCCGCTGCCACTTGCCCAACGTACGAGCGCAGTGCTGCAAAACCTGCAGCCAGCGTTCCCGTTCCAGCCGCACGTCTCGCCGTTGAGCTGCAATCAAGTAACCACTCATCAACAGCAGGACACACTGATGAAATATATATCACCATCAACAATCTGAGCCCTTTCCCGATTTCTTCCACCACTACAGACTAATTATGATAAGTCCCACTCCAAAACTCTGTTTTTGCCGGTGGCATTATTGATTGGAAATATATCAAAGCATTGCGAGAATGTAAATATTTGTTTGCACTTTTTATATGATACACTTTGACCAGAATGACATTTTATGAATCAACAGATGTGGTGCTACATAAGGGCTCTCCTATCAATGTAGCCAGCTTAATAATGCATTATTACACATGTGGATAAACCACTCATTAACCTTTATGGTTGGTACAATGCTTTCATTTTATTGACAGCAGCAGATTAAAACAGACAGGTATGCCTGTACAATTCGCAATGTTGCTTTTACGTATAATGTGGTACAAGTGTTATGAAGCAAAAAATAAGTGGTGCATAAATGCTTCATGTGACATTTATAAATAATTGACTGTTTGCTAAGCCCCTCCCCCCTCTTAGTTACTTTTTTTTTAGGCCAACCAGGAAGTTAGAATCGCACTGGTTCCCTCGACAAAAAGACAATAGGATTTTTCCATTGGGTTTTAGATTACTGCAGAAAATAAACTCTGTGGCAAACAAACGTTTGACTTCAACGTCCTGATCCGCTTCCAACTTGTAATTTGATTTGAACAACCTCTGTAGTCTCATTTAGCAACCGCCTCGTTTAAGACCCGTAAAAGCTTCAAAATTCAGTGGGGTATTTACTGACTAATTTTATATCGTAGAACAAAACGTTAAAATCTCTTCAGCTTGTGTTAACCACAGACCTTATTTCAGGCATCTGACTGAAAAACCCATTGACTTTGAGATGAGGTAACTGGAAGTGCTAAAATGCTAATTCATTGCTGGGTTTTAGCACTCAATCCTACAGCACTCTATTCACACAGCTTCAACATGTGGAGAGAGCCAGAGCTTGACAGTGCCTGGTTACGGTTGCTAAGCTATATTTGGACAATCGTTGTTCGGGGGAGAGATTTAGGAAACAGTCAGTTGGTATGTTTGATGTCCGCAGCAGCTTATAAAAAGCCTTTTTGAAGAAGTTGTATCAGTAACAGCTTGTGTTATGTCACACACGCAATTTTTTTTTAAAGTCACAAAGTAAAATGTAAAAAAAAAAAGTGGAGGTGCAGGAAATACTTGGTGCTAGAGGCCACACAGGCTCCAAACATTTCGGGTCAGGTATTGGCAGGACCAGTGCCTTATCTACTTGAATATTGGATAATTTGAGTTAATGTGAGTCAAATTCATCATTTTAGATTAAATGTTTTTTGAAGGGATTGTGAAATTATTGAAAATGGAGGGACTCGCAAAGTCAGTGTCATATCACATTAGGTTTAGTACGGTGTATTATGGAATTAGCTATATAAATATATTATTTTATACTTTTGCAACTGTGGTTTTTAGTTTAGGAACTGAACTCTTACTGACGCTTCACATTTTCATCTTTTCTGCTTGTTCCTGCATTCACAATGGTTGTTGGCACTGACACGTACAGTATGTCGTCTTTTCTGCATTGAAAGGCAGCTCAGACTTATCAATGCAGTCCAGCCCACGCAGCTGCAGCGCCATCATATCCTCCTGTATTTCTTTGTGCTGTTTAATGTCAAAAGAAGGAATATCTGTAGAAACGCTTTTTGCTATATTGAACAAAAACAATCAATTCTTTAAAGGAATACTTCAACCACAAAATGAACATTTGTAAATCAATTACTCACCCCCATTTTACCTTGAATTCTTGCATGCCTCCACGGTGAACGGAGAATCAAAAGACGGAGAAAAGTCTTGTTGAATTGAAGTGAATGGGGGCCGCGTTTAACAACGGCAAAACTATATCAAACAAGTCTCATTTATCCAGTTGTATGCTCACTACTTCCCAAACACATGCATCTTAGCTAAAATCGTACTATTTAAAGCACTTCGGATTCCCACAGACGAGTAACGCGCATGCGCAAGCGTGAGACTGTTTATGCGGAAGTGTTTTAAGTAAGGGATAATGTACAGCTAGCGGGTCATTGTTTTGAAATAAACTCCGACAGGGCGATGCGACACCCCGAGGTGTCTTGAATCACCCTGAAGGGGTTTATTCCACAACAATGACCCGCTTATTACACGGCTACTTACTTAAGAAATCGATTATTTGACACAAAAACGGTCCACCAGTCTGACATCAGAACCGCGCCCATAGCAACGGTCTGTTATATATAGCAACGGTCTGCTATAAAGAAATAACAGACAGTAGAACGGTGTGATTGGCCAATCAGAATCGAGTATTAAACAAAGCCGCTTTATAAATAGTAAGGTTTTAGTGAAGATGCATGTGTTTGGGAAGTAGTGAGCATACGACTACTACGACAGCACTCCACCACTGACCCAAATCAACCACAGAAGACACCTTTAAAAAACTCAAATCCATAGGATTTATTTACAAAGATCCACAGACAAGACAACACAAAAACCTAGGCTGAGAGGCAGCAAGACCAGCAGTCCCCTCTCTCCCTTCTGCTGCTGCCACAGGAGCTTTTAAGCATTTCCTTCAAGGGCCAGGTGCACCTCGTTGAGCAACGCAGCACATCTGGGCAGAGCTGCTGGAGAGGGAAAAGGGACAACAGCACAGGGAACACATGCAGCCGTAACATGGATAAATGAGACTCGGATTATACTGCATGAGTTGTGTGAGAATTTGTAAACGGATGTTTTGATATAGTTTTACTGTTGTTACACACGGTCCCCGTTTACTTCATTTCATGAAGACTTTTCTCCGTCTTTGATTCTCAGCGGAGGAATGAAAGAAAAACAAGTTTTTTTCAAGAAGTCAAGGTAACGCGGGGTGAGTAATTGATATACAGATATACGGGTCATTTTGTTGGTGAAGTATTCCTTTAACAACATTATGACCTCTGACAGGTGAAGTGAATAACATTGACTATCTCGTTACAATGGCACCTGGCAGTGGATGGGATATATCAAACAGCAACTTTGAACTTTGTGTTGGAAGCAGAAAAAAGTGGGCAAGCGAAAGTATGTGAGCGACTTTGACAAGGGCCAAATTGTGATGGCTAGACGACTAGGTCAGAGCATCTCCAAAACTGCAGCTCTTGTGGGATGTTCCCGGTCTGCAGTGGTCAGGACCTACCAAAAGTGGTCCAAGGAAGGAAAACCGGTGAACCGGCGACAGGGTCAGACTCAAGGCTCATTGATGCACGCGGGGAGCGAAGGCTGGCCCGCGTTGTCCGATCCAATAGAAGAGCTACTCTAGCTCAAATTGCTGAAAAAGTTAATGCTGGTCCTGATAGAAAGGTGTCAGAACCCACAGTGCATCGCAGTTTTTTATGCGTATGGGGCTGCGTAGCCGCAGACCGGTCAGGGTGCCAATGCTGTCATAATGTTATGGCTGATCGGTGTATAAGGCATTTGTTGAAAGTAATCTGATTTCACATGTTGCAAAACCTTTTTGTTGACGTAAACACTTTCCTCAAGCAAGCAACACAGGAAACAAGTTACAGTTGGAGCGTAGTTACATCTCACACAGTTGAAATAATGCAGTAATAATTTACTCTTAATATGTATCAAAAATAAATTATACCTGCCCTATATATTATATTTTTTATGTGTTTTTAAAGTACATTTTTCTTTAAAAGTTTACAGGTAGGTGCTGGGAACATGACATTTAAGTTACGTTCATATGCTGCCTTGTTCAGTTTGATGTCTCAAAATTACATCCATTTGAAATTCTCAGGATTCAACTGATCACACGATAAGCCCCTCCCTCCTTGGTTACTGTTGCTATGCCTGTCAAGCTTTTAATTTTATTCTTTAATTCTAATATTTTCCACTGTTGTTTCTGCGCAACGGACATCAGCAACATTACAATCGCAATAACTTTAGGATTTTTCCCCTAAGGTTTGGGTAGGGAACGTTATGCGACTGAATCATAGAGTAATGTATTGAGTGCTGGGGTCACAGATGGAGCTAAGCTACATGATACCATGCTAACTCATGCAAGAAACACTGAGGCTAAAGCTTAAAGGTGCCAGGCAAACAGACAGTATGTTTCACTTTTACCAAACAACAGTTCATGGATGAGGAACAGATACGTTTGGCAAATGTATCTCTGTTAAATCTCCCCAAATCCAGTAAAGAACCAGGACAAAACCACTAACCTTTGACATAGTAGCATCTAGGACCAGCTAACACTCATTCGATGTGACAGTCCTAGTGAGTAGGGCTAGCTGTTCTTATGCTGAGTTCCATTTACCTCGGAAATCGGAAGTCAGAGCTTGGAATGACGTCGCACTCGAGTTGACCGCGTTCCAGTACAACAAGTCGGAAAACTTAATGGGGTTTGCTCCAGCCAGGTTAGCCATTGTTCGCAATACCAGTTGATAACGATGCATTACGCCGGTGTTTTGTGCATACAAACACCGTAGCAACATGTCCACAGATAGAAGTTGGATAGTACTGTGTGTACGACTGATTTAATGAGACACAAATAAGACATAAGTGCTATAAACAGTATATTACTTCAGCTTTTTTTATGTTGATGCACGGAGCAGCCATCTTTGATTTTGAGGTCGGGTTTGTTGAGGGTTGTCCGTCTTTCCGAGTTGGAAATCCGACTACAGGGGGCATTCTAGTTGAAATGGGAACTCAAAAATTCTGACTTCCCAGTTCAAATGGAACACACCATAACCAACAAAATAATGTAGTTCGTCAGGGAGTGCTGATGTTAGCAGCTTGCTTTGGAGTAAACCCACAGGCTTCGTCTGAAATCACATACTATGCACTACATACCCAATATGTGTACTATCGTTCAACAGACTTTTGTGTGAACAGTAGTATGCATCTTTTCAGACGCACTGAGCAGTAATTTACGTGGTCACTTTCTGAGAGCCTCCTTGCTGGTTGGAGACGTGTAACCATAGTAACCTGTGCCCAAAAAAAAGTCTGAATTAATTAAAAATATATATTACGCCCAGCAAAGTGAAATTATTATAATAATTATACGTACAGTTGAACTGAAGCGTTACTGACATTACAGCGCCATCCGTCAACGTCCTTATGAACGTTGTCGTCACTACCGCATTGCATTGTGGGATATTTATGCCGCCAGCGTTGCATACTGTAATATTTCACCGGAAATAGTATGCAATTCGCGTACTACTGGTTTCATACTAAGGTTTCGTACATACTAAAATATCTCACATATTGTTTTAGCGTACTAAATAGCATGTTAGTATGGAATTTCAGATGCAACCATTTTTTACAGCAGACATTACTTTCCGTGGTAGGAACAGTCCAGGTGGACGCAGACATTGTTAATGTTATTAGTTACACCTGTGCTTTTCCTGCTAGAACTAAATATCTGCTGTAAAAAAAAAGGTCTTTCTAGTCCTCACACTTTTGTTGGTGTTTTTTGTTTAAGGCGCAAAAAAATTAATTGCTAGTTTCGTCATGCACACCTTTTAATTTATTTTTTAGAGAGAATGTAGAAGACTCCAAGCTTCGACACACCTGCCGTGCCCAATTAAGACTGCTAAACGTATTGAACAATCAGTGGAGGGCTGTAAGGGTCAATTAGATTTGTAATAGGCTGATGAATTCACATTCCATTTCTAAACATGAAACACAGTTGACTGCAGGGATTATGCAAGCCTTTAACTTTTTCTCATTTTTTGGACTGACTGTTTCTGTGTTTCTGTTTCTGTTGTTCATATTTGTACATTTTAATGATTATGTTGGTTTCCAAGCACAAAATCAAGACTCTAGCCGAGTGGCTAATATAGTTACTAACGCATTTTACAAAGCGATCAGTTGGCTGACGACGATCTCTTCACAAAGTCCCACTGTAAACTTCATTTAAATGAACTGTTAATAGGTCATACAACAATTACATGTTTCTGAGAAAATGTAATTCATGTATTAATCAGTGATGTGTTATTATTACATATGGATATTTATATACTGTGCTTTATACTATGAAATAAAACTTTTGAAAAAAATGCAAATTACAAGTCGCTTATGTAAATTTCAAATGCCTGACAATTATGCATGCAGGACTTGAGATGATAGAAACATATTGATCAGCATGATCAAGCATGCACAGGTACATACACAACATATTGTGGATACTGGATGTTACATTTGTTTGGGTGGAGGGTTCGGCTTGACAAAAGGTGTACGGAGAATTCAATGCTTTTAGAATTTAATCCCATTAAAGAATAACATGCCAAATGATATAATATACTGTTAGTTACAATACAGTATAACAGCAGTGATTCACAGTGTGTTCAGTCATAGAGGAAAGCTGTGGAAAGAGATTTAATTAAATAATCATGGGGGAAAAAAACACAGTGAAGAATATTATCTGCCAGTACAGAATTGCCATATAGATTTAATACAGTATGTGATTTCTGCACACTTAACCATTAGGTTCAGTGTATGTAAAGTCACTTCCCCATCATGGCTGAAAGATCAGTAATCGACAGGTGGCAGCGTCACCATGTGGGTGAACTCTTCATAGTTGACGGTCCCGTTTGACTTGACGTTGGCCTCTTTGAAGAGTTCATCCACTAGACAGAGAAAACAGCTTTGTAAGTGTTATTGACAAGTAAGAGTGCTGCCTGAAAATGAATTTGTCTGCAACGATTATTCAGAACTCCGAGGGGGTTAGAGAGTCTCTGCTGGTCTTTGCCTGTGGGAGTTTTTGACTGTCTGACAACTCCTTCAAAGTTTAGAGCTGCCAACAACCGTAACCTGTGTGCTGACAGACTGTTATTCCTGGAGTTATCATTAGCAAAACCAAAATGTTTCACCTTTATTATTGGTTATTTGTCCTCAATTTAAAGGCTCACTAATGTTTTTAATTTGGTGAATTCAATAATTAAACATGAACAACTTTTTTTCAAAAACCACCAGGGAACCAACATGTACTATAAACCTGTTATTATTATTATTGCTTGGGATGTTTAACACAGTGGTGAAAAGTAACTAAGGATATACTCATGCACTGTACTTAAGAACAATTCTGAGCTACTTGTACTTTACTACAATTATGTATTAGGCCATTGTAGGTAAAAAAATATATATAATTATGGAGCCGGGGAGGTGGGTAATGTTATGAGAAAGAACTCAGAATTTCTGAGATTAAAGTCTGAGATTTACGAGAAAAAAACTTGGATATTTTTTCATGATTTAGCCACTACAATAAAGGCTTTTTAATATATTTCCTTACTCGTTGCCACTTGTTTATGTATTTTGGAGTCCCTGGATTGCCTTCCTGTCTATCCTGATTTTTTTCCCCGTTTTCCAAGAGCACTTGACAAATTGTCTTGCGGTTGAGTACACAGAGCAAACAGAGAGATCTCTTTCCAGTCTGTTTGTTGTTGTGTCCAAGTCCCACTCAAGGAGAAGTCTCGCTGTGAAATCTGAATATCTGTATACTCTGGCTCAAAAAAATACGGGCGGCCTCTGAATTCAAAGACCTCATCCACATTGTCGAAATCTTCTAAATATTCAGCCATGACATTGAAATCTTTTAGATAACACTAAGCTACGCTTTCTGTTCTCCAACACAACAAACTGCCTGGCTGGCCCTCACGTTTCCACCATAGATGTATTCCACTATTCCATCGTTTTCTTCGGCAACACGTCACTTCCACAGATTTCAGAACAAGACCTCTCCTTGAGCGAGACTCTTTCCATAATGTCAGACACTTAAAATAACAATCAGAGCCTCTCATGGTAAAAACAAGCACTTTTAGTTGATGGAAATGATGGTGCCAGCTTGCCCCAATAGCACCATATTGCGGCCTGTGAGCAGCTGCCGTCTACAGCGCTCTCCCTCTACTACCTCTAATACTTACCTTTAATTCTCCCTCTAATACTGGACCAATTTCAGAAATTGTTGTCCCTTTTAGTCAGTTCGACACAAAAACATGGGAAAATAGAGTCTAAATTGAAAAATCACAGCGGTACCCTTTAAGGAAGCAGCTTGCGATTCCCAGGGAGGTAATGAGCTGCAGTCTAAAGCCAGACTCTCTGTAATCAGAGTGACGGTGGATCGTTGTCTCTGTGGGGTTTACAGGGCCACAGGAAGATGTAGTGAATGTGACACATGGAAGGAAAATACTCTTTGTGACTATTGTCAGGTGAAGACAGGGAGAGCGGTAGAGACAGGCTGGGCTGGAAGCCAGTCTTTTGACTGAAATGTGTATTGATTTTTGTCATCTCATGGGTACAAACATCTGTTCCAGTCCTCTCCAAAACAAACTCCAAATCCCCAACCCCTCTTTACCAATCCCAGTCTTTACTCCTTGAAGTTTGACATTCACTGCAGTCACAAAGCATTGGGACAGAGATATGTTATAAGTTATTTTGGCTCTCCACTGGATTTCGAATGAAACAATGACTGACATTCAAGTTTAAGGGTATTTTTGGGGTGTTCACATTCATATTGGACTTACAGTATGGGACTCTTTAAAACACTCTGTAAAGACACTGTAAAACAGAATAAGTTCAGAATACTCAAACCTTTTGTGGAAACTGATTACATCACCATATTTAAGTCAACCTAATTTTGTTAAATACATAATTATTAAAATTTACAATTTACTCAAACTTAAAAGTTTATTAATTTTTTATTATTATTTAAGTGCACTTTTTACTTCAGGGAATGTATTAAAACAAAACAAGGGCTGAGACGATATGCTTATCTTTCGATTCGATACTATCACGATACTTAAATATGTATTGCGATTTTTAAGTATTGCGATTCTACAAGTATTGCAATCGATATGTAAGGGATAATGTACAGCAAGCCGGTCATTGTTGTGAAATAAACCCCGACAGGGCCCTTAAGGGGTTTATTTCACAACAATGACCCGCTAGCTGTACATTATCCCACTTATTACACAGCTTAAGAAATCATGTATATATGTAGCTATTTCAATGTACAAATATGGGACTTTTACTTGGAAGTATCTCTAAATTGATACAGTAAAAATGCTTGATATTGTGTCTGTATGTTAAGCGCTACATATTCAACCTGGTTCATTGGTTGTTGGTGTTAATACTTTCAAATTTAACCTCATAGTTTGATTTCAAATCCAGTGTGTTTTATTACAGAGCCAAATGAACTTTCCAAACATTTACGCACTGCACTGTAACTCTGAATCAAACTGTACATCTATGTGTTCACTGTGGGTTATAGAACAAAGTGTAATAACCTTACACCCTGAAGACTCAACGTGTACTTTACCTTCTTTGTCTGTGAGTTTCTCCCCCAGCATGGTGAGCTTGGCCCGGAGCTCAGACGCCTGGATGTATCCTTTCTTCTGTTTGTC
The DNA here is from genome assembly GCA_916701645.2 of Sebastolobus alascanus. Lineage (NCBI taxonomy): Eukaryota > Metazoa > Chordata > Actinopteri > Perciformes > Sebastidae > Sebastolobus > Sebastolobus alascanus. Next base: position 98,200 of record CAKAOJ020000044.1, read on the forward strand.
CGTCATCCTCAACGCCTCCAGGATTTCTGTTTTGGGGTCTTCCTGTTGCATCTGTCTGTGCATCATCGTCAGAAAGGTAGAGAAGTCCAGCTCACCTGTCTTTTCTGAACGGGAATGAAGCACAAATATTAGGTCCGTGTCAAATAATATCGACAGATGAGTTGACAAGTTTTGACAAGAATTATATTTAACATGTGCAATAGATTGCCACTTGGGGATAAAAATATTGGAATTGTCAGTTAGAGGGAAAAAAAGGTGTTTTTTTCCTTGTTGCTCTTCCTAAGGCTTCTCCCTTTTCCCATTTAAAGGATATATTGATAACATTTTTATGTAGACGAATCATTTTTAAAAACAAAACATCAACAGAGCTTTTAGAAAGGTGCAGAATAAAAGTATTGCATTGAAAAATGTGAATTAATCGTTTTTAAAAAATTTGGCAGGTCCAAAATGAATGTTTTGTTTATCTTTGTGGAAGATATCTGACGTTTGATTCCTACTTCTAACAAGGCTTGTGAGCCAATAGTAAAACAACGCTGGTATCACGTGGTATCTCTGTGTTGTCAGCAATCAAGTTGCTAGTTAGTGTTTTTCCATATAGGGTGTCATATGTATGTTGTACACACTTTGAGCTATAGAAATTAAACCGACTTGAAATTTCTTTCACAAGCAAAGCAGCAGGTTTTGTCAGTGTTTATAGGCCACTTAGTAATTTTTTGAAATTTATAATTGCCTTATAAAAGCCTTGAATAATTATAATAATAGCAATGTATTGTATATAATGAAAGAAATAGCTGTATATTTATAGAGCTGCAGCGATTAATCGATTAGTTGTCAACTATTACATTAATCGCCTGATTCCAGCTTCTTAAATGTGAATATTTTCTGGTTTCTTTACTCCTCTATGACGGTAAACTGAATATCTTTGAGTTGAGGACAAAACAAGACATTTGAGGACGTCATCTTTGGCTTTGGGAAACACTGATCGACATTTTTCACCATTTTCTGACATTTTATAGACCAGACAACTAAACGATTAATGGAGAAATAATCGACAGATCAATAGCTGATGAAAATAATCGTAGTTGCAGCCCTATATATTTAACAAGAACGATTATTAGCACCACCCAAATAACCATACTCATAGTCAAACACAGTTAAAAACAAACTCCACCTCCACCGGTTTTGACCTCTTAAACCACCGTCACCCTGAACAAGTTTTCGCAACCTTGACTGGCCCACAAACAAATTAGATTTGTTGTACTTTACCGATTTTGTGAACTTGTAGATGTCTTTCGATTTCACCGAACGTGGGGCTTGTGCCCAGGCAGCGCATTACTGTGATCAGATCTTTAACAACAATCTTGCCCTTTTGCTTCTTGTCATACAAGGAGAAGCACTCCTTGAACTCTGTAAGGGAAATGGAAAAGTATTGGATTAAATCAGCATTTATTTCATGGTATTAATTAGTAAAGGACATTTTCAGCGTAGTGTATCCATCATACAATAGCAGGTTAACTTAGAAACACATCGGCATTACTCAGCAGGAACTAATGAGACTGAACAAGGTCGGCCTTTGTTCTTTATGTGCTTCCTTATTTCTTTTCCAACATGTATTGATTATTAAAAGATAAATGTTCATTACTTATGGAAAAGACAGATTGGCAAAGCACATTTCAAACATCATTAAATAATAGTAATAGGTAGTAAATGACATGTGGTGCTGTGGAATACTCTTACCATTGATTTGAACTGGTGTGAAGAATTTAGCCTGCAAGGTGACAATAGTATGATGTCACTAGGCAGGTAAGTACACAACAAATACTCTTACATAAGAAAATACATGAAAAAAGCTGAATGGAATTAATTTCTTGCTCTTACCATTGTTGCGGTTGCTTTGTCTCTTTCCAGGAAGAAGAGAGTCTCCTGTGGTCTGCGTCACCTGTCCCTCCACCTCTGTTTAAAGTCCACCACCTGTAAGCCTCTGCGTAATTTAATATGCGTTGCTGTGGAAACACAGATACCAGATCCACAGTGCTGCATTGTCCTTTCCCTTTCAACCCCACCACTCAGATAAAAGGAAGGGACCAATTATTACCAGTCACCATATGATACCGCAGTGTAGTTTGTAACCACATAAATAGTAAGAGGACCTATTATTGCTCATTTTCAGGTACTTGTATATACTTGTATTTTTGGTTTCTACTAGAACATGTTTACATAATTTAATGTTCAAAAAACACTTTACTTTCATCATACCGGCTGTGCTGCAGCACCTCTTTTCACCTGTGCCAAACTAGCCTTTATGCAAATGTATTACTTGGTGACATCACCACGTTACAGAAGAAAAGGCGGGACTTCAAGCAAGGCGCTTCAGGCAGTTCAGGAGCAGTGTTAGAGTAACTCCCTTTGGCCTGGACTTTGTAACTTTGTAGACCTTTTACATGCACAAAAAACTATATAACACACTGAAGGAAAAGGAAAAAGCACAAAATCATAATAGGTCCTCTTTAAAGGCAGAATGAGTAGGATTTTCCTTAAAAAACAATGTATAGACTGATACCAAAATAATCCCTCTCAATCATCACTTCTGACCCACTAGAAGTGTGTGGCTTTATCTGCAGAGATGCTGCCCTCTGCCTGCATTTTCTTATTTTGCTGTGTTTGGGACGTTTCTGGGCGTCAACCTCTATAAAAAAGTAGCGACCAGGGGCCAGATCGTGAGCACGCATCCATGAGGAAGCTACGAAAATGATGGCCACAGTGCTGAAAAAAGGCCAAGCGGACAAAGCATCGTTCCAAAATGAGAGTGAATCCGGGGTTGACTTTCACCTGCTGGCGAGCACCCTAAACCTAACTGCGATCAGGGGGGCATGTGGTGGGGAGGAGGGGTCAACTTTGAATGTTGTGTTTACAAACCACAAACAACAAATCCTACTCATTCTGCCTTTAACTATGTGTTAACAAATACAATTGTTAAGATAAGATAGAACTTTATTAATCCCAAAGGAAAGTATTTTGCCAGAGATCGCTCAAAATTAATAGTAATAGTAATAAATATAAAGTGTATAAGAAGTAGATAGAAGAAGAGATACATTTAGTAAAATAAGAAAGAAAAGAAAATTACAACATAAGAATAGAAACAGGAGTAAAATTATAAAGTGTATAAGAAGTAATATTAACACCAGTGCCTAATAGAATAAAAATAAGAGTAAGATAAATTTGGTAAAATAAGTAAACTAGCGCATGATCTTGAAATTAATATTGTACATGGTTTTGAAGATTATAGGCTCTTTATAAGTTGATTTAAAGCACATTAAGGGTCAAATAAGGTAAGTTAATAGAAAAATGTGAGTAATAACCAGCAAGTAGAAGAACAATTTCAACATTTTAATTAAGATAAACGTACATAAAATGTAACCAGTGAGGAACCAGTAACTAAACAGTATTTTACCAGCAACAAAATAATCCTAAGCAAAGGAACAATACAGTACAGAAAAACCAGTAACAATTACAATTTTACATTAAGAACAAGAACTCAATGTGTAAAAAACAAATCAGCAAAGTAACAATTTAACAGTTAATTTCTGTTTTCTGTTTTCTGTTGTTTTCATTTGTATCTCAAAAGTAATCTGTTCGTGTTTCCTTGACCTTTTGAATAATGTAAAGCATCTGTACAATAGTCTTCTTCTCATTGTGAACACTGTAATAAACACATCAAGAACAGTAGGTTTTCAATGAGTGCATGTTGGCAGTAAGGCTGGATTATAATAGTATTAAGACCACATATGGAAATGTAATAGTTCAGTTCTCATGTCTGAATGAATTGACATTATAAATTCCACCTGAATCTGTCAAAGCGTGAAACCTTAAATACCTGAGACAACTCATTCTTTTCTCTTTTAAATTATAACTTTTAAACAGTTTTCTTTTTAGTATTCAGTTTTTAAATCACATTTTTATACACTTTCTTTCTATGCCTTTCTGACTAACAGACCCTGTTGAGTACATACAGTAATACTGCAGTCATTCTCTTTTATGTTGTGTTTTAGTCTTTTGGCTTTGTGTTATTATATTTGGCTGTTTTATCTTTTTTGAAGAACTTGAATCTTGAATTGATCGTTTTATTTTTTTGTATCTAAATTGATGTTTTTTTCTACTTTCAAGCTGTTGTTCTTCAGATGTACCATATATCTACTGTATATCTTGTTTTTGAAGTTTGTGGATCTTGTTTGACAAATCCAATGTAACTGAATATTTTTTCTTTTTCTTTTCTTTCTTGGCATTGAGAGAGGAGCGCCTGTAACTGGCAGAACATTTGATTAACAACCTTGATGACGCTTTTCTTCTGCGTTCTTAAAGATCAACTTCACAGCATTCAATCGTCAATTGATTTCGTTCTTTGATGAGCTTAAGGTAAGATTATTTTTCAATTTTTTCAGTGAATGTACCATTCATATATTCACCTTGAGTTGCTTCATAAAAGGTCAACTCTTTCATTCACTTGGCTGGTTAAGAGACAGTTGGTGCTGGGCTGTGTTTCTAGACCTTTTCAAACTTGACAACAGTAACACTCTAAATGGGCCCCTTTGTATTTCCTGTTGCAACGTTTGTTAATGCAGCAGCTGCCAGGAAGTCATTTTGGTAAAAGGCTGACATGTGGTCAAGCTCTATCCGACTGCAACCCGATTACTCAAAACGCGTTTTAATGCCAAGCAGTTTTTACAGATCTGACTGCATGTGCAAATTCAGACCAAACATCACACCTGTTAAAGTTTGTGTGTATTAATATAGAAATAGACAGAGAACGGGGCGCCCTGGTTGCTCACCTGGTTGCTCACCTGGTGAAGCGGGCGCCCCATGTACCAAGACTCTGGGGTTCTCTCTCTCCCCCTTTCATAACTATCACTGTCACTGTCAATTAAGGGAAAAACGCCCCCAAAAATAATCTTTAAAAATAAAAGAAATAGACGGAGGAGACAAATCAACCTTCTGGATAATGTGACTGACGCCAGCAGAACCTTGTGTTCAACAGTGAGGTAAATGCACATGAACAACCTTCATCGATCGTCGCCGTTGTCTGAGTGCAGCCGCTACCTCTGTCACAGGAAATCTGCTAAAGAAAGAAAAGATATTAATCGGTCAGTTCATACAAACGTAAGTAGCTTTTCTTCAAACCCAGAGGTATTCGGACCTGGCCAGATGTACCTCAGTGGTTCTCCTTGATATGTAAGGTGTAGTAGGACCAGGGCTCTGGCACATAAATGAGTCCGGGGTACTTGTTGCGTAGCACCGGGTCGTTCCACAGATAGACCACCCACAGCGCCACCAGCAGCACAGTAACACTGAAGCTACAGAACAGGAACAGGCCGTTGCTGTCTGGGCTGAGGCCTTTACGCTGTTGATATATCACCATGACAACCATGGCAAGGAAGGTGAGGAGGAAAAGTTCAGTGATCTGTCCTTCAGTGACCAAGTACCTGGAAGAAATGAAGCAAGAGATGTCATGAGAGAAACGCTAACTTTTAATTACAACTGAGCACACAATACTGCTGATTATTGTTTTTAGGAAACTTTAGACATCTGTTGTACAATGTAAATGTTCACTTCACTCATCACATTAGCAGTTCAATTCCAATAAAAAAAGTACTGCTTTTCCAAATAGTTTTTAGACTTTTTGAGGAGAGCAGCATCGATTTGAATTTCTGCAAGAAGTGAGGATGGAAATAACAGCTTGTTTTCCATCCCCACAAAAGAAGCCATATGGTGCTACAGTACACTAATGTATTCATTTTGTTGAATATAAAATACAGACACTAAAATTGTTCCAGTCAGTAAACATGGCGACTTGGTTGGTTGGTTTTTGCCAAACTTTCTTTTTTGTCATTATGTAAACGACCTTTAGTAAACAACGTTTTTGCGAACGTTACATCACACTGTTTACTGTCAATCATCTGACAACAGAAGGAAATGCTCTGTCTAAATGCTAATCTATTATGACATATGTCATTTTTTGTTTTCTGTTGAAGAGAACTGTGAATATCTGTTGCCGCTGCTGCTTTCATACCGACCTCCATTCGCTATTTGGATTATGAAACTAAACTGAAATCGAGTACAAAGCACTTCATATGTCATGGACAGGGGAGGCAGGCATTTCTAAAATGTGGATTTACTAAAGACCACCATCAGATTTCACTGTTCCTTTATAGTTTCATATCACCCAGGCTACTGCAAAGACAGCCTTGAACAAAACCATGTAGTCATGGACACAGAAAGTTTTCAAAGACATGAGAAAGCGACCGACCAATAGTAGAGGGCGCTGGGTCCCAGCAGCAGACAACCAGAGACGGGGATCTTCTTCTGTTCTTTGGCCTTGGTGAAGCAGCCGGTGAAATAGATGAAGAGAATGATGAAGAAAGGAATATACCTAGAATAAAACGAGAGGCAGAGAGAGGCAGGCACTGATTAGATTCAAGTATTTCTTTGTAAAGGGATGATGCAAAACTGGCAGGGCTGACTGAAAGTGGCTTTTCACTCAAAAGATAATTTAACTCAACAAAATAAACCTACTAGAACTGATGATAAACTGATGATAAACTGATGATGAGAAAAAAAAAATAATCTGCCTATTTTGATAATTGAATGATTGTTTCTGTCATTTTTTAAGTAAAAAATAGTGACAAAAATGACCAAACATTCTCTGATCCGACTCTCTCAAATGACATATGAAGATATAGACTGTATATAAAAATGGAAGACATCACAGCTCCCTAAAAGTGAAGCAAAAACATCTGGATCGCCCCGTGGTGGCTGGCTGCAGTATAGGTCATAAATCCCGCCCCCTCCATGTTAGTGAATGGGACATGGGCCAAACTAAAAAGTCAAAGTACACATCAAACAATTTTTCCAAACAATGGTTTCTATCATTTAAGGTAGTTCTTATCACGCTAATGTGTGTTCATGTGAGATAAGTTTGGTTTTAATTAGTTATTTTGATGCTATAAAAAAGCGGATGAGACGTCATGATTGACAGCTGTGATTGACAGCTGCTCTGAGTGAAGCAGTCGCAGCCGGAGGCTCGGGAATTGTACGAGAGAGGAGACGTAACTTTAACTTTAAATAACCGCTACGAATCTGTGTAATAGAACATGCGTCACTTTGATCATTACTGTAGTTATAGAGATATTATGGTTAGTTGTTGTGTCTTTCTAGCCAAACAGCTACCGTGGTGCTAACGTAGCAGCTAGATGGCTCAAGCTAGCAAGCTGCGGCTGTGCTCAGATCATGATTGGCTCGGGCGTGTGTGTGGGCGGGACGTCGATACCGCGCACTAGCCCCCCGATCACTACTGTGCAGACTCTGGCTCGAAATGGTGTCAAAATCTCAAGATGGCCGCTCCTCTATTGGGGATATTTTGGTCTCCACTTCTGTACAGTGGGAGGAAGTGGAGACTCGTCGTCCATTTATATATACAGTCTGTGTTTGAAGATGTCACCTTCGGCTCTGTGAGGTTGTGATGGGCATTTTTTTCACTTTTTTTTTGACGTTTCGTATTGATTGATTTAATTTGATAAATTAAAAATACAGTACAGATGTGCATACTGTACTAAATCCATCAGGATATCGCAATAAAGTCACCTGACATATTTCCATTGCGGTCCTGTCGTTGGGCTAGGAGGCCGGTAGGAGAAGGGGATGAAGTACAGTATATGCTACTAATATCCCATTTTTACACTAATACATCTAAAAACATCAATATTATAAAGTCATAAAAATAATTTAAAAACCACATAAATTTGGAAAGGATGTTTCACTATACCAACATACTCAGCATCCATTTTCTCAGTTGTTTTTTAAAAACTATTCAGATTTAATTTCATTTGGGATTTTTTTTCCACTCCTGCCCACTTGTGTAAAGATATGTGCTTCTCCCTACTTTACTTTTCTGATTGGGTTGTTTCAGGTTAGATACACTCGCCCTCATATTCAGGCCAGGAGAGTCTCGTAAAATAATGTAGACATAGACCTTGTAAAAACCTGAATACCATAAGCCAATTCAACTCTTTAAAATGGTTCGGTCTAATGTGCGTTCTTGGACTGAGAGTAAGGACGACACTCATTAGTTTGGTCTGAACATTTTGAAGCTTATCTTTTGTGCTTTTAGTTGTAACCTGGTATAAACATAGTGGCAGTGATAAATGATGTAGATAGTGTCCTCCTAGTTTCCTTATCAAGGAACTTGGATATTCTAACCAGATTCTTTCTCTCTTCTAACACGCAACGTGAGAGATGAGGGGACCTTTGTTACTTATGTCGTTCCTCAACTATCTCTCCCCTCATATCCTGTCATCGCAACACTGTCGCTAACAAATAAAGGCATAAAAATGTGCAATTCTAATACACTGTTTTTGGGAGCATTTTTGCCTTTGTTGAATAGTTGAGACGGACAGGAAACGAGGGGAGAGAGGGATAAGACACGCAACAAAGGTCCCTGCACAGTATCAAACCGGGAACATTGCAGTTACGTGGTATGCCTCTAAAACACTTCGTCCTAATTCACTTTTAATTGATTTCATCTGCATTTAATTTTAAGCGGTATCTCAACGTACTGACTGTATCATCTTAGATTTCTGAGCGCACTAATGTGTGAGAGGATAGAAAGAAAACCATTGTATCTTGTTCATTGATTTTATGGCACTTTGTTTTGTGGGTCGTGTCTAGAAGGGAACCAACGAGTTGGGAAACTCTTGCGAGATGGTTAAGGTTAGGCATTGACATTGCATGGTTAAGTTTAGGCACTGATCTTGAATGGTTAAGGTTGGGATCGGTAGTCGGGCAGAGAGTCTCGCAAGAGTTTTTGCAAGTTTTTGCCAGATATCGCAATTTGCGGGTTACCCTCTAGACACAACCTTTTTTTGTGTGTTCTGTCCAGAGGTGCAACATTCAAACCACACCCTCATGAGGATCACCACACTTCACACGGCAGTATCATGATCCAATGCAAACTGAGATTCTGTCAACGCTAGAGTGAAAACAATGTTGGAGCATTATCAGCGGATTGAGCGATAAAACTAAATGTCTATGCACGTAAAAGGAAAGAGAGGGAGAGATACATCTCGTCTTCTTACTGCTCATAATGAAACCCCATTCATTTTTTTTTTCAGACAAAATATCTGATTCTCCTCCTCTTTGCCTGCATGGATTAATTTTCCAGTCAGCATACTCAAGTTCACACAGCTGGTGTAAACTGCCACCACAGACCTGCTCAGTCTGCTCATCCTGAAATCTGTTTTGTATTTAGAGATGGAAAATAGCCACAGATTCCAGTACACTGCAGATATAATGATCTGCGCTGTCTTCAACTTCTCTCAATCTACACTTAAATTAGTTTCTTACAATCATGTGTTTTCAAAAGACACAAAATTCATAACAATCAGATTTATCATTCACATTTAAACAGATAATCATAAAGACGTACCACATCAAGTGTCCCAGATGTTCGTCATAATAATACAGCAGCTCAAAGGAGTCAATCTGTGAGGGAAGGACAAAAAGAAATTAAATGTTACCAATAATTGCAACATGTTTTAATGGCACAATATACTGTATGTTATTCTGCGTTGCTAGGGAAGCACTGTGGTGTTATGCAACAGTGCCACCTACTGTTCTAGTATGAATATGATGTAAATCATATGATATGGCCTTCACAGTTAGTAGTAGTTAATACGGCATTTATACTGTACATTTCAAGAAATATTCTTATTCGCTTCTCTTTTATACTATTTTTGCATTTATATTTAACACACTTAATAGATACCACTTCTTAGCATTTTGTATTTACTTATTTACACTGTGGTTATATATTGTATGTGTTTGATGCACATATTTGTACATATTTCTTATTTTTATTATTATTTTTTTCTCTACATATATTGTGTTGTATTTTGTAGCATTATGTAAATAATTTACATGTTACTCACTCCTTTATTTCTTTTTTTTTTTTTTACATTTCTTAATGCTTTTATATAAGATACTTTAACGTCCCAAATTTCCCCCGGGGATCAATAAAGTATTTGATTGATTCAGTCACCAGATCTCAAACCAGTTGAACGCCTAGTTGAGCATCTTGTTAGACGGCGCTCTCACCACCATCATCACCAAAACAAGAAATGAGAGAATCTCTTATGCCAAGGCGGCCAAAGACACTTTGTTTTGGTTTTTCCCTTTAATTTGTCACCCATCTATAGTGAAACACCACACCCGTTTCACCAAGGTTAAATGTATTGATCGACTCCTACAATATGTGGTTAATCTCACCTGCTTTTTGCTCAACTTTGACATTTATTCAGGTACTCGCCAAACCCTCTTGACGCTGTTCACATTTTCCTGTAGGGCTGCAACTAACGGTTATTTTCATTGCAGATTATTCTGTTGATTATTTTCTCAATTTATCGATTAGTTGTTTGGACTATAAAATGTCAGAAAATGGTGTAAAATGTTGATCAGTGTTCCACAAAGCCCAAGATGACGTCCTCAAATGTCTTGTTTAGTCCACAATTCAAAGATATTCAGTTTACTGTCATAGAGGAGTAAAGAAACCAGAGAATATCCACATTTAAGAAGCTGCAATCAGAGAATTTTGACCTTTTCTTTCTTACAAAAGAACTCGAAACCAATTAATCGATTATCAAAAATAGTTGGCGATTATTTTAATAGTTGACAACTGATCGATTAATCGTTGCAGCTCTATTTTCCTGTTCAGTATCTTATTTGAAAAAGTATTTATTTTAAATATTCAGTGTCAAATCTTTCTACATCTACAGTGTTATTTCAGTGTGAAAAGCTGTGTGATAATATAAAATTACAACACTTCCTCATTAAAAGGAGAATGTGCTAATCAATTAATTCCAACATTTAAATCAATGACCCTCAGGAACTCTTCATGCAGTTTTATAATGTGGCGTTTAATCCCTTTAAAGAACTTCAATCAGCGATGCACTTGGCTTACTCGTAATTAACTGTAAAAAGAGGCATTGCAAATAATTATAGCTTTTCCACATGCATCAGTGAGTATGAAATCTGAAAGTATTATGAGTGCACACACTGTAGACCTGCAGACTTTTATAAACTAATTGCACTGCTCTTAAAAACAAGCAGATAATAAAACAATTGAACAGTTTGTTTGAATTTACACAACTTAAATTAAACAGCATCAAACTGCAAACTCTCTAAAAGCACCATGTAGTCACTTTTCAGAGTTTTAATTTGATCAGACTCATCTCAAAATTCTCTAAGATGGCATGAAAACATTATTAATAGTGTGTTTACCTGAATTTAGAGTTCAGTTTTTTTTGATATATTGTATCAATATAATTTGATATGTGAGTGATCTAGGTATCAATAATACATGTATTACACCTACAAAAGGGGCAAAACAGGATGCTTATTATTCCTTGACCTGACAAACTCAAACTAAAAGACATGCAAGTCTACCAATGATTCACCAAGTATTGTGCAAGAGGTCACTGAATGCAAGGACACCTTCAGTAACAGACTCTATACATTGTTGTCAGTGGGTTGGCATGCACCTCTGTGACACAGCACAGGGAAAGCATCAGCAGTGTGGTGGGATGAAAAGATTATTTCTTGTGGCTGTGCATCCTTGTATCGAAAATAAGTCAATACAAAGTCTGAATAATACTGTCTGACCCTAAACTAAAATGAGTCTAAATAAGTAAATTCAGACACATGTACATATTAAAAAACAAGAGCTCTGTATTCTGTCACTGCAGCACCTGTTCTCTCATTGAGCTGTCACTCAAAATGCTCTGAACAGAAACAATACAAAAATGTCTTCCAGCTTCAACAATGTCTCGGTCTAAATGTACTGTAGGGAGTAGGGAATCAGATTCTCGAACAACTACACGTAAATGAATGTTGGTTTTAGAGCTATCAGATTATTGCAGTACATCAAAACATGCTTTGTAATTTCTGGCCTTAATATGATCTCTCCCGTTAAAGCGGCAGTAGGCAGAATGTTTTTGGGCAAAAATTCCATAATAACCTTTCAGCATATTGTAATTCAAGTGCTCTGAGAGAAAACTAGACTTCTGCACCTCCTCATGGCTCTGTTTTCAGGCTTTAGAAAATCTAGCCCGTGACGGGAGACTTTGGCCAATCACAGGTCATTTCAGAGAGAGAGCGTTCCTTTTAGCTGTTCATTCAACAGATGCAGCTGTCAATCAATCGCAAACTCCGATCAAATGGTCAAACTAGGCAGCGCTGATCAAATATGAATTAATATTCTGTTACTGTAATGCCTGTTTTTCGTGTAAAATGTTTTCAGAAACATCTTGTAGTGTACTGTTTAGCTGTAAAATGAGAAAGTTTGCTCCGGCTGGTGGGCGGTGCTTGGCATTTCCTCAACAGATCTCAACATGGCTGCTGGATCTCAAACTTTCTCATTTTACAGCTAAAAGCTGCTCAGAGACGGCAAACTCCAGCTCGGCTCTGATTGGTTGTTTTCCTCCGGTCTGTGAAATCTTGCAGATGCCGTTACGAGCACCGGAGGACACCGGAGGACACCGAGGCACATGACTTTTTTCAGATTACTGGTCTCATGCACTACTGTCAGGATATAGTGACCGTTATATAAAAATAACTTTTTAAATCGTATTTGTTCCAACTTGCCTACTTCAGCTTTAACCTTTTGTTTGCTTTTGTGCTCGTAGTGACAGACTCACTAATGGTTGCACCACTGGCCAGGAAGCAGTAGGGAGATACAACAAGACCTCAACCTTTAGAGCTTGGGGTCAAATCAAGCCAGTGCCAGTCTTAACATGAACCAATAGACCGTTTCAACAGAATGACATTGCTCGGCAACAGCTTGGGAACATGTTTACTTCCTGTCAGCTTATGTCATTCAAATACACTGCAACAGAAATTTGGAATGTTTACGTTTTCAACTTTAGCAACAGTCTGTTATACATAGCAATGCTCTGTTATAGAGAAATTACAGAGCGCAGAACGCCGTGATTGACCAATCAGCATTGAGTATTCAACACAGCCGTATAATAACTACCTATAATATCTTGTTGACAACCACATCATTGTCAAAGGTGTGATGCTCTGCGTTTTGTATGGGAATCAGGATGACAAAAACAGATGTGATAGCAATGACAGAGCAGAGAGAAAAATAAGATACACTCCTGCACAGCGGGATTAGTTCTGCTGGATCAAACAAGTGTGACGATACTGATGTTTTGTTTGGTGTGTTGTCAGTTTGTGTCATAGGCGGAAAGGAAAGGCTCTTTTTCTTTTCTTTTTTTAAGTGACTGAACTGTCTCTGGAGAGTCACGACAAGCAACACAAAACAGATTTTTGCCGTATGACATTATGACAGGTGATAAACAAAATATATGAATAGATTCGGTAAAATGTGTATAGGGACCAGTAGTTGTATCACCCACTAGCCAAACATGACCAACAGAAAAAAAAAAAAATACTTCTGAAATCAAAGAAATCTGACAACATTTTGACAATTTTCTCAGGGTGACATCATGGAATAAAACTGTAACCCCTCTCTACTTAAACAAATCAGACACTCACCAGTGAGGCAGGTTTGAGGTTTTTGATGATGGGGTTCTCTCTGACTGACAGGTGGAGCTGGTAGCCGCTCAGGATGAGCCGATGGTTGATGGAGTCTCCCACCAGGTGGATGCTGGCTCCCATGACAAAAGTGATGATGCAGAGGTAGACCGCCGAGCGAGGCAGCGCCCTGGGACTGCGCTCAATCAGCTAAGTGGAGCAGTAACACACACATTCTGAATATATATATATGACACCACCTTTTTCTTAAGAGAAATTTATCCATAGCAAGGAAGTTTTGTTTTTCGTTTAATAACACAATCACAGGCATGACCTCCATCCCTTAAAGGTACAGTGTGTAGGATTTGGCGGCATCTGGTGGTGTGGTTGCAGATTGTAACCAACTGAGTACTCCTCCGCTCACTCCTCCCTCTCCAAGACTGCGGTAACGTGAGCCGCCAGAGTGCAAAACCGTGGTAACGCCGTTCACCTCGCTCAGAGGCCATCCTTACCATAATAACACTACTGTAGGAGTGACGGCGGCGTGGTACCACAGCTTTACACTCTGCGGCTCACGTTACCGCAGTTTCACAAGTGTGTCGGAGAACCACGGTGTAGGCCCTCTCTAGAGCTAGTGTTTGGTTTGAGCAACATGGTGGACCCGCTCCCTATGTCGATATGAAGTGCTCCTTCTAAGGTAACGAAAACACAATGACTCTTACTTTCAGGTGATTATACACTAATGAAAACATTGATATTAATATAATATTCCATTTCTGCCAAAAGATCCCCCTAAATTGTACACACTGTTCCTTTAAGAGAAGCAGGTAACGTGTTTTATTTCAGATATTTCAGCCTGTTTTCTGCCCATTTCTCTCTGCAGTTCTTGTTAGTGCTATGATGTGGCAGACTGCAGACATTCAGGAATCCATCCCCAGGTCTTTGTGGTTGTGTGGAAGAACCCCACCAATGTGCCTTGAAAAGCATGTACGTCACTTTGGGCTACCTTATTACTTTGTGTCAAGTGTCAATTTAGCATTAGAAAAATCGGCAATAGGAAAACAATGCACAAAATCTTTACTGAGGGTATTTACATTCCCAATGTGAACTGAGGCAAACTAAAAGGGGCCTGTATCACCTAATGTAGCCAGGCAGCTTAGAGTTGCAGTACCAGGAGGCTTAACTAAGAATAACATTAACATGTTGGATAACCCATCTCATAAAGCTGATAATCAACCGGCTCACTTAACCCAGGGTTTGCTACATTATGATTATATTCTAGGGCTGCCCCCTCTTAGTCAATTAGTCAACTATTCGGTCGTTTTGGTCTTAGTCGACTAAGATTTCTTTAGTCGATTAGTCATTTTTTACGCTTTTTTCATGCTGAATGACTTATTTCCAAGAAATTTTATGAACACAACTCTGGTAAACACAAGATTTAAAGTGGTGCTTTTGTGTGATTCTTTGTGGAGAAACTCCGTTTCACAGATCTGTTGATTAAATCAACTAATCAATTAGTCAACCAAATCATATGAGTGTTAGTCAACTAAGAATTTCTTTGGTTGAGGACAGCCTCACATGACAGAGACAGAAAAAAAGGCTTCAGCAGGCTACATACAAAGTGCATGTAAAATATTTCTCATTCACAGTCATGTCAGGTTTCCCTGCAGTGATGGAATAAGAGTGCAAAGGTGACGCGCAGTGAACCAATCACTGTCAGGGAACCTATCGGGAATGAAAGACGTTCAGCATAATTGATATGCAACAGTAAAATATCATTCATAATTGGCGCCTATAGCATTAACCAGCTTCCTACTGTGTGTGAAGCCGTGTCTTAAAGCAACTGGTTGTGCTGCAAATATTTTCTGTATTGCTCATATGAATGTCATGGAGAGCAAAGTGAGTTCCTGATATGAAATGAAATGAAAAATGTTTTGTGCTCTTTGTCACTAGCAGCACTTTTGTCCATGTTGGGGTCTGTTGACTGGTTAGTAGGTAGTCTGTTTACATGTTTTGTTCTAGTGATAACCACGGAGGGGCTGCTTTTAAAATGTAAAAGCTATTTCATTAGGAAAGTATGTGTTCACTCGCGTTTGGGCTTAACCGGTCGTATATGGAGAAGAAAAGCAAAACAAATTGCATGATCACATAATGACATTTTTGGGATATACTGTAAGAGTAGCTTTATTTTCTCATACTGAATATTATTAGTCTCAAAGCACTTTGTTGTGTTAACACTTACCTTGAGCATTAGGAATGGTGTTATGACGTTGTAGGCCATGTGGAAGTAGTCTCCAGCACTGGGTTTGTTCAGGGGAAACCACTCCAGAGGAAGGATAATCTAATACATACATGATGATAACAAGAAACTATTTGGTGTTCATTGCTCCGTGAAATGTTTTTTTTTTTGCACTATTTAAAACTGCATGAGGTAGGTGAAACGTGCATTGATGCTCCTTACCATGACAATAGGCCTTCCAAAGTCCAGTACCCAGTTCTGCAGAGTCAGACAGAACCACAGGTCAAAGTGGAAGTGCTGCCTTTTCTGCTCTGGCACATTTTCCTTCAAACCACCAGGAGTGCTGTCAACAGACATTTACAGTGACTGTAAGTTGCTGTAATGAAGCAACATTACAAAAGCAAAGGGCAAAACAGAGGTTGAACGTTTAATAGACGTGGAGGGAATACTGTAGTAAAGTAAGGTTTACTATATAGCGTTTACTACTGCAGTAAATTCAGGTCAAAACACATGGTGACCTTTGCTGCTTTTTACTTATCTACTTTATTACTTTTTTATGGTTGTGATTTGAATTTTCTTATACACAACATAACATTGGGCAGTGACATATGATACAATATCAATACATATGTATCCTCACAAAATATAGGAATATCAGCAAGTCATAGCAGAGTCATAAAGTCCAAAGACAAAAAAAAAAAAGGAAAAAAAGAATTAAAAATGATGTTAAAAAAATGATTATCTACTTGCAAAAACTAAAACAAAATTAAGAAAACAAAAAACATATAAAATAAAAAATGAAAACAAAGAGACAAACCAAAAAAATATATACTTTATTATTATTTTAAGTTTTTGGCCACATCCTTCATATACAAGGTAACAAAGCACCTTGCGCTTAGCAATAATCATGTGTATACAAAGATGGTATGTACAGATCTAATGAAAATGAAACAAAGCTTTCTATATTACACTTAAGAGTTCATATATTCTAGCAGACAATGGTAAATATATGTAAAAAAGGGAAAAGGGAAAATTGCACAATATAGTGTATAAAAATACCATCATACGCTTTTACGTTAATGGTTAAATATATATGTTTGCCTTTATAACAATTGTGTGTTCCTTTTTTTTCTTCCTGCAGTCTGTGAAATCACAGTCTGATGACGTTTGCTTTGCACCAACGGTGGATTTGCTGACCTATTTTACTTATGGTGCGTTGTGTGCAGCTGTGCTATCTGCAATTTCCTGTTGCAAAATGAAATTAGTCACTATGGTTCAGCGTATGTACCGGGACAACAAAAGGCTAAATAGGCTGTGGGTCCTTCGACTCTGCCTGTCAGGTCATGCAAAAGGAACATTGGCTGCATGTCAACGCCAGGAAAATAGATGTGTATTACTAATAGAGCTGTCAACCGTCACCATCACTCCTGTCATTCAAATATCCAATTCTGTTGCTAGTAGCAACCATTACCGGCACAGTGGCAGTTGCAATTTAACTGACACTTGGTGCCTTCAATGGGGGTGGTGTTTACCGTGATCGTGAGAAGAGTCCATATGTGATTTCCCTCTTGTGGTATAGTCACGACCTCGTAAGTGGAAAGTTTCTGAAAGCTCCAAGTTCACTAGTTGTGACGTGTAAGTTGACGTTGTCAGAAATGTCAGAGGCCATGAAAGTTCATTTTTCGGTGCATAATAAGTTAATATGTTGTAATTTTAGTCGTATATTGTTTTTCTTCATAATTATATAATAGGTCTGAGTAAAATCTTGATATTCCCAATGGCCTCATCTCTTTCCTCTGTTATTATGCCTTTGAATTTACTGCATTATGTTACCCACTTGCTAGCTTGCTAAATTTTAGCCAACAGTAACGTTAATATTGCCGTTCCTTAGCAGCGGTGTTCTCACGACTTAACCACTTGAACGCCAAGCACATTGTGTACACGACTTCCCATGTTGTAAACACGAGCTCTCAAGTTGCATTTGAAGGCACCAATTGTTACATCTGCCATTTTGTCAGATCTTTGTATAGAAAAACATAGTTATTAATATTATATTCCATTTCTCCCAACAGACCTTTTCAAACTTGACAACATAAACATTCTAAACGGGTCCCTTTGTATTTCCTGTTACAATGTTTGCTAATGCAGTAGCTGACAGGAAGTAAACTTGGACCAAAGCTGTTGCCCTAGCAACAGAATGCTAATGAAAAGGTCTTTATTGACAAGCATCTTTATCTAATCTCCAGGTGCCCTTTTGGGGAATTATCTTAGTAGAATTGAATAGAATTACTAATTTGAAAGCTAGCTTCTCTACTTTTGTAGCGTTTCCTTGGTACTGTAGGCCTTCTAACTAACTCATTTATGCTAGGGATGCACCAATTTATGGTCCGAACATCGATATCGGCCGATATTCGCCTTGCTGACTGCCACCGGCTTATCGGCAAATAAATGTATAAATATGTTTATCTATTGTGTTGCATCAATTTTGCGCCGGCTCAATGTTGTATTTTAAAATATGGGCAGCCCACCCAAGTAAAGTCTATGTGTGAGAAACACTGCTTATGTTTCTAATCGCTTATACATTTACATTTCATTTATGTTTAACAAAACGAATATTTTTGTTGGGCTGTAAGTACTGAAACATTCTTCTCATTGAATGGGTAATTGTATAGCAGCTAAAAAGGCTTTTGAAGAAGTTATTTTAAGAAAATATATAATATCTTTCATGTGAAACAAGGTTATATTAAAGGTTGTGTCATAAATATGTATGATTTTTGATGATTATTATTTTAAACATCGGTATCGGCCCCGAATTTCATAATTGGTGCATCCCTAATTTGCAGTATCTTATATGTTTGTTTTATTTGTCTAACTCTTGTTTACGGTATCTCATCTTTTTCTGATTTGTAACCAACATCATTCAATTTGTTGACCAACACTCTTTTCACGGTTTCACGATTACTTCCAGTTAAAATCTCAAAGGGCAAACTGCTGTTTATTGGAAGTGTGTTTAGTTTGCCGCACACAAGCATACCGAGGCCAGAAAAATACCATTCATTTCCAACCCAGGAAGATACTGCAGCTATTTACAGCTTCCATGGACCCACATCTCATCCCCCAAACAGGCACCAGCAACACTTCCACAGTTAATTGGCAAAATACTAAAATACAGTGAGGTGCATTTCAACATCACCTGCAAGAGTACTGAGCCCCCAGTCATCCAGCAGCATCCTTTCACACACACATACACATACGGGCATTTGGGGTCTTTGCCATTGTTGTTGGAGGTGTAAATATGCAGTGTGGCGTCACTGTGTGTAAAAGATGGTTCAGTCATGTGATAGAAGGACCAGCAGCGAAAAAAAGGTCAAAGACTGACTCAAGACAAGAGGAAGGTAACCTGCACCTGTTATTCAAGAGGTTATAAAGAAGTTAGTGTCTTAATATCCCACTGTTTTTGTAGTTCCTGAACTGAACTCTGCTTTCCTTCACTGACAACACACGGCTAAAAAGGTAATAACGTTATTACTAATGTGAATGAAGTTTACAAACCTAGTTTGTGTTGTCGTGTGTGAGTCGTTGCCTCGACGTTTTCGGACGGGCTGCATTTTCAGTTCCGTGTTAGCTATAGCTGGTCTGGCTAATGGTTCTCCCTCACCGTCCCGTGGTCCAAACGATGGAGAGTTAACGGTATTAAACTACAGTAAACATCTTTCTGTGCGCACAAGTCACAACCACTTCCTGGTTGCCGCCTTGTTCCCGCCCATCCGCCTCGTCCACCAATCAAACTGCAGCAGAGGAGTTAGAAGTGGAAAAGGGCTTAGTTAACCCTGAGCAATGATTTGTAGGCAAATTCACCAACTTCAACCCAAATTAAAAAAAAATTGAAACATGTTCTACTTCGCCAAAGTTGTATAGTATGGGGCTTAAAGTGAGCTGGAATAATTATAGAAATTTTCAGTGCTGAATTATAATTATTATTATTAATAATAATAATAATAATAATAATAATTATTATTATTATTATTATTATTATTATTATTATTATAGTAATAAAATAATAAATTAATACATTTAAAAAGCGTCTTTAAACTGATTTTTTGTTCTTAAATTTGCATTTATACTATGCATTAAAACAAAGTAAAAAATAAAAAGATCATTACATTTTCAAATCAATAATTATTATTTCCTAATCCTGAATTAATAGAGTAGCTGCAGGAATGAGTATTTTTGTAGGCCAATCCAGAAATTAGCCTCGCACCGGTTCCCTCAACAAAAAGTCAATGGGATTTTTCCGTTGGATTTTGGATTATTGCAGAAAATAAGCTCTGTGGCAAACAAATGTTAATGACACGTTTTGTTCAGCAAGATAATCTTCACAAATGAGCACTACTTTTATGTTTTTCGAAGTGTAAATGCAATCGCCAGAAGTAAAAAAAACAGTTAGGCTATAAATGAACTACACCAAGGTCACATGACTTCATGACACCAAAGCTAAAGCCGGACTAGTTAGGCATGATGATGTTTTGTTGTCTCATTTAGCCAATTGTTAGTAACGGCCTTTTTTAAGACACGTAAAAGCTTAAAAATTCGAGTGGGATTTTTATTGATGTATTTTATGTCGAAAAACAAAACATTAAAATCTTGTAAGCTTGTGTTAACTACAGACCTTATTTCAGGCATCTAACTAAAAACCCACTGACTTCGAGACGAGGGAACCGGAAGAGCAAAAATGTCAGAGTTTAAGGACTCATTCCTGCAGCACTTTATAATTCATCATTTTAAAAGATTTTTAAATTTTACTTTTCATTACATGTGTCTGTTTCACCATCGATTTTGTATTTTCCCTTACTTTAACCTGAGCTCAAATATGTCTGTAACCCCATCCAATGATGCCCTCCCATACCTTGGAGGGTATAGGTAACACTATAGTATTAGGAATGGAAACATTATTCAATGGGGAATAGACACAAGACCAGCACACCAACACAAATGTTCTCTATTACTGTCATCAGGCTGACTCTGGGCGGTGCCATGCTGGGAGTTACATGAGGTCGCCCAAGTGAATGTACCAATAACAATGATAAAGGTAAGTCACATGAGAGAGAGGGAGGTGTCAATAAAACAGTCTGTACACTACCACACTGTCTTGAGAAGAGGTAAAATCAGGCAAGAGAAAACACCTGTGTGAGTGGACACTGGGTATGTCAGGCCTTTAACAGTTTATGGCCAATTAAACTGTCAATTCATTAATTGATTTTAATTGAACATTGCAAAGG
Source organism: Sebastolobus alascanus (assembly GCA_916701645.2). Lineage (NCBI taxonomy): Eukaryota > Metazoa > Chordata > Actinopteri > Perciformes > Sebastidae > Sebastolobus > Sebastolobus alascanus. The sequence continues at coordinate 119,302 of CAKAOJ020000044.1, forward strand.
TAGTATTATTCCAGTTAGTGGCTTACAGCTCCATATAGTACGCGTGGCTGTTGGGGTTGCCAATTCATTTTATCATTTGCACCTATGCTTTTCTTACTGTTACATGTCAAAAGGCATACGGTTCCTCTGTCTGTCTACTAACCCTCGGCCCCAACATTTGAATTTATTTACTTCTTTAGTAGCAAACAGGTAACCATGGAATATGTAACTGAAGTAATCCTTTTTCTGATTTACAGTATTGTAATTAGAGGATGTGATTAGTCCGGTGAGACTATACCTCCTGTTGTGGAGAATGCTATTAATAATGATTCAACCATCTGTTGTATGCTGCCCAGTTGAAAGCATCCGTATGAAAGGATCTGTGGTCTCTAAGGAGTTAACAAAACACCAAAAGCTGCTCTTTGTTTTAGACTCTCCAGTTTCAGCTCACATATACATAAACAGCTTTCACTAATCTCAACATGTATGCAGCCTACATCAATTCATTATTCAGCAATCAGCATAGAGAACTGAGAGTAACAACTTCACATTGCTAATTGCCTCTGTGGCCTGTGAGGATTACAGATGTTCAGCCTCCTATAGTTTATAAAGAAGGCAGTCTGAAACGTGAAGATATACAGTAGGCTAATGAAAAATAATTTGATGTTTGCCACAAGCAACATCCCCTTATTTGATTTAAATAGACGCCGTGATGGAGGGTCAGACAGAGTGGAGGTCCAACTGAAGCTCAGAGTCTAACGGGTTACTACTTGACAATCCTTTTACCTTTCTGACATCACCTGACAATAAATCTACTCAGTTAATTATGGTGGAAAACTAAAAAATATGGATCATGCAGTGCTTGTAGAAACACTTTTTGCAGATGTTAGAGATTAAAGTACCAAAAGCCGTTATTAAATACATTAAAAACCATTAACATTAGAAAATTGATAAATCCGTAATTTATATTATTATTATATATATATATATAAACTTAAAACCTACATATTCAGCCAGGCCTTTGATTAAGAATGGTTATTATTTTATTCACTTACTTTATTTAAGTTGTAAACTTTTATTGTATTTTATTGTTATTTTATTAATCATTTATTTTATTGTATTTAAGTTGCATAATTGTATTCTATTTTATTGTTATTTTATTAATCTAGTTTTTACTTCACACTGTTTCACTACTATTAGTGTTATTATAGCTTATAATTCTATTTTATCATTTTTTTTTTATCATTTTATTGTTCATTGCATTGGTCTCAAATTATCAAATTGTTAAATTGCTGAATTGTTTTGTCTTTTCTGTTATTTTCACGGTCCACATTGTTCTGTCTTATTTTCGGCTTGTCAGTTATCTGTGAAGCACTTAGAACTGCACTAACCTGTATGAAAGGTGCTGTACACATAAAGTGTCATTGATTGATTAGTTGATAGATATCAACAGTAAAGCTTCATATTCCTGACAAGACTAGTTAGCAGCATTTAGATGGTTAAATATTGTCGCACACACACAGACTAATGACCAAACCTTGTTCACAGTCTAATAGTATTTTGACTTGTGTGTACATTTAATTAGACCAAGCTTTCTGCCACACTGATAAAAGCATGATTAAATGTGTTCGGCAGAGTACTTATCCTGTGACTACAGTACATCTGGGTCACGGGCTGAGGAAGCATATCATTTGACATGCAGGGCACATACACTAGCCTCAGTACCTTTTAATCAACTCTTCTCAAACCTGTCTAGAGCAGAATATATAGCGCCATTAAATTAGCCGCCATGATCCAAAACAAACACATCAGAGAGCAAATTATATTTATGTTTGTGTTTACCTTCAGGTACAGCGTGTTTATGTAGATATCAGCTCATGCACGTGTAGTGAAGGGTAAATAAACAGTTCACCACCAGTTCACACCTAAACTCTGAGTTTTCATAAGATGCATCAAATGAATACTTTTAGTCATTTAGTTGTCTAAAAAACACATTTACCTGTGTGTACATAGGATTTCCTTTTGGGGTCTTAAAGTATTAATTCGATTTTTGGGCCATTCTGCATAATGTGTACTTTTACTTTTTGTACTTTACGTATATTAGATGTTTATACTTTTGTACTTTTACTTGAGTAGTTTTTGCATGCAGGACTTTTACTTGTAACTGAGTATTTCTACATTGTAGTATTGCTACTTTTACTTAAGTAAAACATTCTGCCACCACTGCTGTCAAAGAACGCACTAAACAGATTCGATCTTTTTTATTTTTGTTTTTCATGTGATATTCTTGGGTTATTTTGACGCTTCATTGTGTCATAAAAAGAACATTTCACAGTATTACTTGAGTCTCCATGACTTTGACTGTGGTAAACACATTATGGGGGACAGGAAGTAGCAGTCAGAGTATCTGCACACACCAAATAATATGTGCAGTTCTTGTTAAATTAGACTGATAAACGGTACAAAAAGAAGACTCCATGCATCAACTAAACTTTCAAAATACAGCTGTAATTCTGTTCAGTGACCAGCAGATGTCAGCTTGTTTTGCAAAAAGTTCTTTTATTGTAGCTCAGTGTGATACTGCACAACCTTTTGGTAATATATATTGATTCATTTAACAGACTATGAAATACAATGATTTTTAAAATTATTAATTTATTTTCATTTTGTCCCCCCTGATCCCACATACCATTTAGACGTTACAACATAGACATTCTTATTTAATTCTTATTTTATTGTTGGTCATTGCCGCTTTATATATAGCCTAAATCTATAAAATATTTATATATATATTCACCTATTTTTTCCAGTACTTGTGTACATAACAGTCCTGTCTATTCCCCACCTTTATTTGTCCAGCTTTGTTGTCCTTGTTCCTAGCTTTTATTTCAATTTTTGTGTAAGTACGCTTACAGAGATGCATAAAACCGGAGTCAAAGTCCTTGTATGTAAGTACTTGGAACGGATTCTGATTCAACTTAATACAAACAAGAAACAGGAAAAATAAATATTAAGACTAATAATAATAGCCTAATAATATTATATATATATATATATATATATATATATATATATATATATATATATAAAAGAGAAACCAAAAAAGAGAAAATAATAATAATACAATGACAATAAATAAACAAGCCTCCCTTTTTAAAATAGTGGATTAGTTAATGATAAAACAAAAGAATATGCAAGACTTCTGCACCGTAAATTATTTAAAATGTATTGATGTGCATCAATGGTGAATGCTTCATTTGTCCTATAGTGACTTTAACTTAACTATGCAATTAATCATGATGCTGTAAAACTATTTCATCATTCCTTTACACTTCTTCTTTTTCAGGAAAATGATCCAGTGGACAAGCAGATATGGGCACTATTAGTTAGTGACTAATAGACAAAACATGCATTTGCAGCAACAGTAGGTTCTAGATGGAATCGACATGTTTGTACCTTTCTAAACATAGACATGGTCTATGTAGTATATAGGCCCAGTGTTATCCTCTATCAATAGGAACATGGTCAACCAGAGACACAAACTAGCCTACTGTACTGAGTCCTAATGCTACAACACATCTCATGGCTGTCCTGCCAAACAGCAGCTATTCATTAGAAGGAGGAGTTATTTAATAAACCCACACACACACACACACACACCACACACACACACACACACAGACACACACACACACACACACACACACAGTATCATCATCCCGCATCCCGGCAGGTTCTCAGATGAACTGAGAGTGTCTCTGCTCTCACTCGTCGCTCCTCGGTTCAACATGGACTCAGTGAATCTCCTGCTCTTCCTCGCAGTCGCCTCCTCCACAGTGAAAGGTAGGCTCAGCTCTCAACGTGCGCTTTAATTGATCATTAACTCCCAAAAACCGGGAGGATCTTTATTAGGAGGCTGCTTGTCGCCTTTTTCTTGCGTTTTTTTTGCGTTTCACGTGCGTAATGAACCTGCTCCGCTCTGGATTGATGTGCATTACCTACCTGTTGTGCCAAACACCGAGTTTTGGTAACATTGTCGTTATTTATGGTATTTTTATTTAATTGTATGTAAATATGAACTAAAAGAAAGTATATTATTGGGGGGTAGTTATTTTTTCTTCTTCTTTTAACCTTTTCAGCACTGCCCTGCTGAACTTGGGATCATCTTTATTAAAACAGATTGTAGTAAAATCGACAGGTACAAGTATATCAAAGTTAACCCCTTACCATTCCCCCCCTTTTTAGAGGGGTGTGGGGGACAGGGGATGTTCCGGGGAAGATAAATAGTCAAAGGTAGATGTCACATAGAAGTGGTGTACATCATCTGAAAGCTGAACCTGGAGGTTAATTTGAGATGCAGGTCAGCACTGTGTGTCAAGTTGTTCCAGTCATTAATAAGAAATAACAATGAGTTAATAAATTAATCAATTAAAATATATTGTGAAAGTGTTTAAGAGCCTAGAACATGATGATTGAAGTATATGATGACCATTCCCATGCTCTATAATGGCTCATAAATTGTTGCAGCAATTTTTGGGTTGATACCATTTGTTACACAGATTTGGTGCTAAATTAAACCATTTTTTTTTTTTTTACCATTCGTGAATTGATGAAAATGATCAATTATCCCTCCAAAATACCACATTAAGACATCAAGACCTTGAAGATCAGCATAGAAAAAGCCATGCTGTGATTTGGTATCAAAAACTTTTAACATTTAGAGATTTCTGCAAGAATTGCATTTTGGCGATTGGATGGCGAGCACTTCTGTTGTGTAAACTGCTCAGAAACCCCCTTATTGTCAATCTATCTAGCCCTTTCATGCATGAATTATGATAACCTCAGTCAGGATTCTTTTACCAAGTATTACTATTCATCTTTAGGCATGAAAAAACAATTTGACTTTCATTTTTTTTAAACACACATTTTTCAAGGAGTTTTTTACATGTCCACTATGTTGGACAGCATGCGTTTCAGTTTTCAACTGAAGAACTATGTTTTTTCCAAACCAATGAATAAAATGATAAATTGTGTGAAAACTATAAAATCATATTTATTTTTAATGCTGCTAAACTAGTGTGTTCACATATTTCAACATATTCTAACACTGTTCAATGTAATGCAAAAAGGTAGAACCTCGCTCCTGATTCCTCAGCCTCTCCCTTCTCATCTTTCTGCTCCTTTCTCCTGTCTCCTCCCTCATTCAGCTTCTCACTCTTGATTCTTCAGCCCCTGCCCACCTCCCCCTGCTGAAGTTTTTTTCCAATGAACATTTTCTACAAAAATAACAGAATGACAATTGTCCATGGCTCTCGAAATACTCTCTTTCAGACGTAATTCAGCAGTATACTCTCTTCAGCTTTACTGACTTTTTCATTAGTTCACCAAGTCTATAGTCTATATAATGCATAGTCTATCTTCTATGAAAATTGGCAAAGCAAAAAAAAGTTGAACCTCGTTAGTGACTCCTCCCTCCCACCTTCAGCTCCTCACTTGACTCCTCAGCCCTTCCCCACCTCCCCCTGTTGAACTGTATATTTTTTCAATTTGCATTTTCTACAAAAATAACAGAACAATATTGTTTTTTTTGTTTTTTTTTGGGATGTACTGTTTGAGATACAGGCATCATCACTGCCACTAGCATCATCCTCACTTGACTCAGATGGTATTTTCTCCAATATCCTGTAGGCCTTTCTATCATGCACATGCACTTGAGCTCTACAAAATATAAACAAGCAAACTGTTACTCACATAATGGAATTAATCTGCACAAAGTATTGTTTTTGTTACAAAAACTGCAAGTTACATTCTAATAACATATATAAATTGATTTTCAGCCATTTTAACAATTATATTACTCCTAAGTTGTTACTTGATGCTACCAAATTTTTTTACCTGTAAGGGTCTCCTATTATAGAAGGATTCGGAAGATATTCCTGAGCTGCTCTGCATTTCTGGCCTTCCGTCGGCCATCTTGGTGTTGACAAATTTTTTGTGCAATTACAATGGCTGGCCAATGGGTGGCAGTGTATGGGATGATGCTATAACGTCCACTGGGGTGGCTGATGTGCAACTATACCATCAAAACCCATGCAAATACAAGATAAGTGTATTCAATGGCTTTTGAATAACTGTCCACTGTAGTGACCACTATGCGTGAAAGGGCTAGGAAAGCCATCCATCCTCTGAATGCTCTAGGTCTCTAGTGTGTGGCTGTAAAGTTTCATGAGGCTGTGATTATCCTAGAGGTCACCAGAGGTCCTTCTCTGACTGCATGTTTTTTGCCCCAAACTGCATTTGATTATCATAATGTAAAGGGGAGACTCGTGGGTACCCATAGAACCCATATTCATTCACATATCTTGAGGTCAGAGGTCAAGGGACCCCTTTGAAAATCGCCATGCCAGATTTTCCTCACCAAAATTCAGTTTAGCGTTATTTAGCGATCTTCCCGACAAGCTAGCATGACATGGTTGGTACCAATGGATTACTTAGGTTTTCTAGTTTCAGCCCGCAATAACCTCTGAAAGACAGAATATCGGCCGGGGTCGGAGTTTTAAGGTTTTTTTTAACTACCCAGCATTTTCAACCAGGTCCGGCTCTAGTCCTTTTAGTGCCCTAGGTGAAAATCAGATTTGGAGCAGAAGGCTGAATGTTGGCTAACTGTATAAAAGTAAAGACTTGCGTTTCCATGTAATGTAACAGTGCAGCCATTGGTTTTGTGCTTGTGTGTGATTGTAATTCGTGGAATCTTTTTTCTCTTACTTTAAAGCTGTTTGATATGAAACATGTTTTCAAATGTAGAGTATGTAGTAATGATGTAACAACTGAAAAACAAGGTCCCATTTGCAGCCTTGCAACAATGCTTTAAGTGCACATTACATCATATATTTCATGTTTTGTCATATGTCCTCATAGTGCTGTATGTATGTAGGGTGAGACTGATTTGTCTGTCAGCGCTGAACTTCTTGCAGCTTTTACTGATGCAGCTCTGTGAGGTTTCTCATGATTAGCTTCGAGGGAGACTTGCAGTTTTTGTAGATAGAAATGAGGAAAGTAGCACGGCATTTATCTGCATTTGTATTGTTTTCCTACACTGGGACAAACGATTAGTCGACTAATTGGCTGTTTCGGTCTTAGTCGTTTAAGATTTCTTTAGTTGATAAGTTGATTTTTATGCTTTTTTCATGCTGAATGACTTATTTCTAAGAAACTTATGAGCACTTTGAATTTGAGAGAGAGAGAGAGAGAGAGAGAGAGAGAGAGAGAGAGAGAGAGAGAGAGAGAGAGAGAGAGAGAGAGAGAGAGATTGACACAAATAGACTGAGAGACAGCTCGAAAACACCGGAAGTGTCACACTGAGTTCATCATTCAAAGACCTTCATTATAATGGTCAGCTGAACAACAGTGTCTTTATTAAAACCAGAGTAACACTGTTCTTGTTGTGCCTTTCACACTGTGTTGATACACGGTTCCACGGCTGCTGTGTAGGGCTGGGCAATATCACAATATATACCATCAAAATGATATAAAAATGTCTATTGTATATTTTTTTCTATATCGTTTCTGTCACAATATGGGCTCGACCTGTATTTAGTTCTTTTTTCTCTATAACTTCACTTAAAACTCTTATGTTCTTTTTGCACTATAGGTCCTAAAATGATAAAAAAAAATACTCTAGTACTTTTCATTTGTCAAGTATTTAATTCACACAGGAGTATAAAAAAACAGGCTTTATCATGTGATTATTTTATATAGATTTATTTATTGAATTACCAGAAAACATGCTATATGTAAGGGATAATGTACAGCGAGCTGGTCATTGTTGTGAAATAAACCCCGACAGGACAATGCGGCTTCGCGGACCCCCGTTGTTATTTCACAACAATGACCTGCTCGCTGTACATTATCCTGCTTATTACACGGCTACTTACTTGAGAAATCAATAATTTGACACAAAAACGGTCCGCCAGAGTCCGACATCAGAACTGCGCCCATAGCAACGGTCTGTTATACTTAGCAACGGTCTGCTGTAAAGAAATAACAGACCGTAGAACGCAGTGATTGCCCAGCCCTACTGCTGTGTATGAGCTACACAACCTGCGGCTCCAGGACACACATCACAAGTCACCCCATGCAAATTTGAAAAACTCTGATAAAAAACAATCTACGGACCCCTGTTCTTTAAATGTTAATCAGTTCACGAACTCTTCAAGACATGCTGCGTCTCATTAGTTTTCCTCAGATCTGCTCTGAATTTTGAATATTTTGATTGAGGCTGTTAATTTAATGGCAATCACTGACTCAGACTCTTCAGTCTGCACTTTACAGGCACTAGTTAATTGAGGCTTCCCCCCGGAGTGAAGTATAAAGAGGCAGATGGAGAGAAGTCGTGTTAGTGTGTGCACATAAATGCACGACTAAATGTCTGAGCACATGTCTGGGGTACTTAAAGCCCTTGTCCATCTCTCTGATTTAATTAAGAGGTAGAAAGCTTCTCTTTTTTATGGCTCACTTTCAGCAACATATTGGCAACATATCAGCAATCTTCCTCTATTGCTCTGATAGCCAGTAATGTAAAACAGAAAACTATCTGAGGACAATAACACACATTGATGTCATCTTGCTGATCTTCATAGTGAAATCTGATTATGGTGAGGTTTGGAGGGGGGCAGATCTACAGGGGATTGAGCCACGGACACAAAGACAAGCTTTCAGCTAATCTTTCAGTCTGTTTTTATGAAAGAACCGGATGCAACAGAGAGCAGAGGAATGGAGAGGTGCCTACAGACAACAAGATCTCTGCCAGATAATCGGGGTAATGTGCTTCTCATAGGTGGTTTAGGATAATTGGGATGTGGCCATTAGTGAAGTGAATAAATGCTGCCAGAAACGCTCCATAACTGACGCTGGGATACGAGAGTGTGTTGAAATGAGGTCTGATTTGAGATTGCACGGTGAGATGAAGCCAGTCCTGGTACTGTATTTGGATGATTGCCTTGTCCGGGCTGTATGTGTTTCACCACCTTAGATTTTGTTGGAATTTTCCACTCTGACTTTGATTTAACTAAAAAAAGACCTTGCCAAACATTAAATGAAATGCAAAACGATTCTAAAATGAGAGGTTTGAGAGTCACCTGGTGTAAGGTGGTGGGTACCTGCAGGATTATAAATGTTAAGTAGTGTGATAATGAGCCAGAAATTCAGGCAGGGATTGGATGATGTGGGAATGAGGTGAATGCAGCTTTGGCTCAGTCTCATCCGTAGACTGTATATAAGAAGTGGACGTAGTCACCGTGACGTCACCCATTGGTTTGTGGACTGCAGTTTTGAAGCCTCGAGTTCGTCATTTTGGCCGTCACCATCTTGGTTATTTGCAACCAGAAGGGACACGAGAGGGTGATGGCTTTTCATGTAGCGCCATCATCAGGTCAGTATCTCAATCTGCTCAATACTTTGGTTTATGACCAAATACCTGCAAATCGAATGATATTTACATCAGCCTCAATTGTACTTTGTGTTTAGTGCTAATTAGCAAATGTTAGCATGCTGACAGGCTAAACTTAGATGGTGAACTTGGTAAATGTTACCTGTTAAACATCAACATGTTAGCATCGTCACTCTGAGTATGTTAGCATGCTGATGTCAGCATTTAGCACAAAATACCACTGTGCCTACTGTATGCACAGCCTCATAGAGCTGCTAGCATGGCTGTAGACTTAGTTTTGATATTTTGGCAACCAATTGAGGATAACTGCTCATAACTGTGGTGTTTCTTCACCGCATTGCACTTTTCCAGAGGTCACTTTAATTGAGGAAACAAGTTCAGTATTGTGATATAAATACTATGTTAGACACACACAGAAGGTTCAATACTGTGATGTCCTTCTCTTTGGATTTTCTTTTCCTTCTCTCATTTTTCCAAACAAATTGCTTTTGCTGTTACTTGAAAGAGAAATCAGTTATATAAGACAGACATTGAACTGAAAGTAGTCTCAGACAGTCATTAGGTTCAGTTTATAGTAGAAAAAAAGGGTTGTTTGTGCTGCGGGATGGCTGTGTAAATGGGAGTTTGGCAATGAAATTGAAAAGGAATTGTCAATCGATGTGACTAACAGTGTCTGTCTTGCTCATTTTTACCCCCGCCAATGCCGCAGGCCTAGGAAGGGGGTTATGTTTTCACCGGCGTTGGTTTGTTTGTTGGTTTGTTTGTCCGTTAGCAGGATTGCTCCAAAAGTCCCTGATGGATTTGAATGAAATTTTTTGGAGCGGTGGGGTGTGGAACACATGCGCAGTGTAGCTGATGACGCGTTGATGACGCGTGACCCCGCCTCCTTCCTCCTTCTGAGAGCAGAGAGACGTGTGTGGATGTGTGTGCAAGGCTGCTGAAAGAGAGAGGCATCCGCCGATACGTTACACGGAAACACACTGTGTTAATAATAAGCCGCCCACCTCACGTAACCGCCAGCTGTGAGCTGTGATCTGTTTTTAAAGTCACCCGTTGGCGGAGGTCTGCGCTCTCCGAGTGCAATTCTAGTTTTCTGAAGTGATTATGAAAGTATATTTATTGTCCAGGTTTCTGTGTCCTCTGTAGTTTCTCTTCAAGGGCCCGACCAGCGCAGACTGTACAAGGACCTGATGAGTGACTACAACCCATTGGTGAGACCCGTCTCCAACGACTCTCAGACTCTCACGGTTCACTTCGGCCTCACCCTCATGCAGATCATGGACGTGGTACGTAAATCATGGCTCTCCACATATTACTCAGCATGCATATGCACTGCACAAGGCGGTGCTATGATGACTCACTCTTGTTGAGGTGATAATCAGTTATCATCAGTCAATGTAAAGATTGTCTTGTATTCACTTTTCCAATATGGGTTATTTTATTTTATTGATCAAGTGTTCCAGTTATGTTTCATGCACATTGATACATTTTGGATAATTTACATCTGGAGCTCTTTGAGTCATAAATTCAAAGTGTAATTGCTTAATAGTTGTTGCTGCTTAACAGTCAATTATTTTTCCATTACCACAGCCCTGAGAAGTGAAGCTACTGTGGACGTTTATGAAACTTAAACTGAGAAAATACTAGGGCTGTCCTCGACCAAAGAAATTCTTATTTGACTAACACATACAATTTTGTCGACTAATCGATTAGTTGATTTAATCAACAGATCTTTAAAACTAGCCCGTTCTCATTCCCAGGGCATCAAATACCGAGACTTTGTCACAGCCGTCAGTGTTCGATACCGCCGCACAAGGCACCCTTTAGTGCCAGTATGAAACACACCGGGCGTTCCATTAACTACAATGTAAACCCATCCGTGGCAACAGTAAACACTCCGAAAAACTGCGCCAGGAGTGTGGTTATGTAGTTTAAAGAGCAAAAAGACACACACAGGGCGGGCGGGAGGGGAGGTGGATGGGTCCAACAAACACAAGGCTTTCATCCAGGAGACCGCTGTTTGTGTCCCTTGCGTCATGTTAAAATCAGCTGTTCGTTCGTGTCCCGTGGTCACAACGTTCAGTGTCATTTTCACTGTACAAATGTAGTATTTTTATGCCCAACCATGTAGATCTTTCGTAAACCTAACTGTAGTGGTTTTGATTCCGAAAATAAAGTGACACCAGGGGCGTGACACAGAGAGGCGTGTCACCAAGAGGCGTGACAAAACAACGGTATGTGACGAGTTGGGATGAGAACGTGTCGGTAAAACTGAGTTTCTCCACAAAGAATCACACAAAAGCACCACTTTAAATCTTGTGTTTACCAGAGATGTGCTCATAAGTTTCTTGGAAATAAGTCATTCAGCATAAAAAAAAACATAAAACTGACTAATCTCCTAAAGAAATCTTAGTCGACTAAGACCAAAACGACCGATTAGTCGATTAATCAACTAAGAGGGGGCAGCCCTAGAAGATACCTACATCAAAATACCTGAATAATAATGTTAATAAATATCATTTCATCATTTCCTAACAGGATGAGAAAAACCAGGTTTTGACAACCAACCTTTGGCTACAACTGGTAAGACTTTTCCCTTTTACAATGTATGTAAAGTCACAGCACAACCTTATGGTTACACTTTAACACATACTACATTTGACTACTTACTACATTTTTAATGGTAAATCCATCAGTTTTCTATATCCACTTATCCTGTTCATGGTCACAACATACTGGAGTCTATCTGAGCATGCACTGGGGGAGAGACAGGTGGTTTTTCTGGGGGTTATGTGACGATTATTTCTTGGCCGTGACTTCCTTAAATCCTCACAGCGACGACAAGACTGCAAAAAGTGAGGCACATAATCTTTAGCCTTTAACCTAGTATTTGGTTTGTGCATCTAATCACAATAAATGTGTAGTTATTGTCTTGGTTATCACATCTACTGGAACCCAGTTTTTCTCCTCCATGCATGTGAGATGAAGTGTATGATGAAGTGTATGTTTTATCGCAACCTTTCCATTGTGTGACACTAGTTCCCTGCTGCTGCTGCACCATCAGCAAGCTGCATCGAGGCCGTTTGGCCTGTTTTAAATCACTCTGTGGAGTCACAGCAGCAGTCTCACTCAATCTCTCTCCCTGTACAACTGTACTTTGGCTCTCAAACACAAGATAGAGCGGACAGCATTCACGGTATCTAGCCTATCGTCTGTTAGCACCGATATGTTTGCTCAGTCTCCTTGGAAAGTTTAAATGTCTTAAAGATGTTCATCTCTAAAAGTCACCTTGAGGCATCGAAGATGATTCTAAGATTACACACTCAGTCATGCCAGAGAGTTGTCAGGGCAGTGTTGGAATGAATAAGTGATAAATACACAGACAATTGTAGCATTTACAGCATAATGCCATAATTTAGTGGCATCAAGTGCTTTGTTAAGGACAGCTGAGTAGTTGTGGTTTTGCCTGTTTTTTGCCGATCCTGGGGCCACCACTGAGTTTCATTAAAACTGTTTAACCATAGACTGTATATAAGAAGTGGACGTAGTCAGCGTGACGTCACCCATTGGTTTGTGGACTGCCGTGTTGTAGCCCCGAGTTCAGCATTTTGGCCGTCGCCATCCTGTTTTTTTGCAACCAGAAGTGACACGAGAGGGTGGAGCTAAGTACAACCGAACGCTGAATAAGAATTTTTAGGCGACCAAAAAGGTTATAATTAACTTTCATGTTGTGAGCCCGGTTCTTTCCGAAGGTAACACAATCCGCCTACCAACACCTCTAAAGATCACTGATTTACACATGGTATCTTCTTTGTTTAATCTGTACAGAAAACCGTGCCAGGCTAGCTGTTTCCTCCTGTTTCCATTGGCTAAGCTAACTGGCAGCTGGCTATATCTTCATATTTCATATATATGAAATATGAAAGTGGTGTTGATCTCCTTCATCATCCCCAAATGTCAAAATATTCCTTAACACCAAATGTCAGAGTAGAAGCGGATGGCAATATTGGATTTAGTAATTGAGATCAGCATTTCTATTAAAAAGGGCAGAAAGTTGGTGAGGATGACTCATGGAAATGCACTTTTATCAGAATTTACCATGTGAGCTGTACAGGTGATTCCTCCCTCCCTCAGTGTGTTTCACTCAGCCTTTATTAGTGACTGACCTTTATATTTCCTCATGCTGACCACAGCCATTATTTGAATACCATGATGGTTTGAATTAATTAGAAATGAATTATAGATCTGAATACGCAAATCCTTATAAAAAGCCATTTCATCTCAAGATGTAAAAAATCAAGACGGGATGTGTTAGCCAGACCAACCAGCTGTACCAGTTTGCTATACTGAGCTGGAAGTCTGGATGGGTTTTGTGCTTGTTTTTAAAGTGTCAGATATGGTGACAGATTCAGTTTTCTACTCTTGTTTTCATTTACTCACTTTAAAACAGTGACAGTCACAGACTGTGTTTTTACAAAATGGTTCTCTGTGACACTGGAGTCAAATATCCAGTGCTTGAAGTGGAAAAAATAAGTGCCAGTACTCTCTTATTCACATGTTGGCGTGTGTGTCGGCCAGTATCAGCAGTCTTTTGTGACTTCCTATTTAGTCATTATTTCTTTAAGCATGTTATACTGTGTCAAAATCAGTTGTGATTTTATTGCTATTATTATACTTGGGCTATGCATCTTCTATAGTAGGCCTATAATACTCCAATTCTATTACAACTGGAACATTATAGGGTTAAGGTGGTGTGTTTGTATATTTACCCCTTAGCAGTGTCCCAGTCAGGATGCCCCTACATATTATGCAGCAGGATAAAGGGACACATTCTGAATTTCGACAGTGAATGAAAGGTACCAGGAGATATTGGCTTTGGGAGTCTTCCCCTAAGAAAATGTGAAGTTAACTTAACTTTTAACTTAAAATTATGCAATTTTACATCATTTTGGACCATTACTATTACTAGTCAAATGATTATTTTATTATTTACACATATCACATCCTTCGTCTGTGATAGTATTTAATATTATATAATATTATAAATATAGAGTGGGCAAAGATGCTTGTTTTATACAAATGTATGTATATATTTATTACTGCAAAATCAAAAAAATATATATATATTGTCTAGAAACCCTCACAGGTACTGCATTTAGCATAAAAAATATGCTCAAATCATAACATGGCAAACTCAAGCCCAACAGGCAACAATAGCTGTCAGTGTGTCAGTGTGCTGACTTGACTATGACTTGCCCCAAAACTGCATGTGATCATCATAAAGTGGGCATGTCTGTGAAGGGGAGAATCGTGGGTACCCATAGAACCCATTTCCATTCACATATCTTGAGGTCAGAGGTCAAGGGACCCCTTTGAAAATGGCCATGCCAGTTTTTCCTCGCCAAAATGTAGTGCAGGTTTGGAGCGTTATTTAGCCTCCTTCACGACAAGCTAGTATGACAGGGTTGGCACCAATGGATTCCTTAGGTTTTTTAGTTTCATATGATACCAGTATCTTCACTCTAGCTTTAAAACTGAGCCTGCAACAACCTAAAAATCGCAAGTTGCGTCACTGAGTTAAAGAAATTAGTGGCGTTAAAACAAATTTGCGTTATTATCACGTTAACTTTGACAGCCCTAGATTTTATGTTCATACGGCTTATGAGGCGTGGCGCAAATATGCCGGTGCTGCGCCGTTATGAATTGTCACTTTGAGCATTGCAAATATCTCAAGATCTACTGGATGGATTGCCATGGAATTTTGTAGAAACAGTAATGGTCGCTTTAGGGGAGGGGAATACTAATGATTTTGGTGATCCTCTAACTTTCCCTCTAGCGCCACCAGCAGGTCACATATTTGGTGGAAATGAAATAGCTTCATATCTGTCGCATGGATTTGCACAACATTTTGACATTGAGACGATGTGTCCTACTGAGTTTGGTGTTCTCATGACTTTTCCTCTAGAGCCACCAGCAGGTTGACATTTTTGTCTCAAAGTAAAATTTCTCAAAGCTTTTCCTTTAGTGCCATGATCAGGTCAACATTTTAAATCATCCACTACTTTATTTCATGACCAAATACCTGAAAACTAGTGGCATTCCCATCAGCCTCTGCTGCTCTTTGTGTTTAGTGCTAATGAGCAAATGTTTGCGTGTTAACACGTTAAACTAAGATGTGGCTGTAGACTTTTGGTCTTGTTCGATGACAACATATTATGCTGATGATGATATCTGCCAAAGAAAAGACACAACTGCTTATTATCTTCTGTGTCCAACCTAGAAGTACAGTATTGTGTTTGAAATCTATAACCTGTAGTTGATTTATAAGTTTAGTTTGACACTCTGGTATTATAATACAAGCTTATACACCAGTGCTGAATACCTCATGCCGTTTGAATAGCAAAAGAAAAAACATATTTCCTCGGAAATCTAAAAATCATATTCCTCTCCAGATGTCACTGAAACCTGGCTCAGAGATTGAACTCAATTCTTGTAGCATGTCTCTGCATAATGTTACCCACAGCTGCTGTCACATACATTTATTTTACCCATTATTGTAACTGGAATTGGAATTCCGTCTCCTATTTTGTTCGATGTGTGCATGGATGACCTATCGAAACAATTGAATGGGTGTAACACAGGAGGTCTTGTTGGAAACTCTGGTATCAATCATGTTATGTATGCTGATGCCAAAAAGAGGAATGTCATGGCAGTCAGAAGTAGAGAGGACAGGAAATTAGTTTTTCCTGAGTTTCACTTGTGCAATATTTCTCTCATGACATGCAAGGAAATAAAATACCGAGGCTATTTTCTCACTGATGAATTGAATGACGACAGAGATATTTATCCACAGTGCTGTTCTCATTCACTGTTCTTACTCATACCTATGAAAAGTAATGCACTGTTTGTAGATAAACAACGTAATCATGAGCCAGGACGTGCAGGGCTGCCTCTAAAGAAGTCAGGTGACGTAGTATAAAGAGTCCGAGGTCGGAGTGGTGGATGGTGAATTGAATGATGAATTGTTGTGATTTTATCTTGTATTTTCTTTTTTTATTGCGTATGGCCTCTTGTTAGTCTGAAATAGTTTGAAGTGAATTGAATAACGGTCAGCGCCACTAAAAAAAAATACACTATTACAGTAAATCCCAGGTTTTCAGACAAGGCTTACCTAACACAGAGCCCCATACAGGTTTAAAGGATATGTTGAAGATACTGTATATATGTGAAATATAATAAATACATTATGTTTCTACATCCCACAGTACTGGGATGATCATTACCTCCGGTGGAATACATCAAACTATCCAGGTGTGGCCAATGTGAGATTTCCTGACCATCTCATTTGGAAGCCAGACATTCTGCTGTATAACAGGTAGGTGTTGTAAGGACAGATCCGCTGGGTGCTGCTCTGTAATTGGATATGCATGGTGTCACACTCAGCATGCATGCATTGTCCTCATGCACAGTATAATGGAGGGGTCTCAGAGGGATGATGCATTTTTGGATTTTTGTGTTCCAGAGTTAAAAACAAGGTTGTTACAATGTGGCGCCGACTGTGATATAGTAGACACAGCAGAAATGATTTTTCTGAAACACAGAGGAATGATTTGTTTTGGCTCTTTGATTTTGTGCTGAGAATATGAGAAATACATCAGGCCTCATGCAAGAACCACACCACTACTAACAGATTAATTCTTAAGTGGCATGTACGAGTGATTTAAGAGAATTTGCGGCATTCACAAAATTATTTAGATTAAGAATTTTATCTTTGGTATAAACAAAATACACAAGTTATCCAGACAAGAATCATGCACAGATACCTGTAAAACTGTAAAACTGTAAAAAAAAACCTTAATTTTTTGGAAAACATGTGCTTTCATGTTGTTGGTCCAACCAACACACAAGTTGCAGCAAACATCTAGTTATTCTTTTAAATGATACTTATTAGCCTAATTTCAATTTAAACCCCATTTTTTAAAGGATAACTATGGTATTTTTCAACCTGGGTCCTATTTTCCCATGATTTTGTGTCTAACTGACTAATGGGAACAACACTTTTTGAAACAGGTCCAGTATTGAGAGAGAACACTGCACTAACTAACTCATTAAGGGCAACCTGGTACTGTCATTTTACGTCCACTAAAAGTGCTTGCTTTTGTCACAGACAGGCTCAGATTGTTAATATAAGTGTCTGACAACATTATGGAAAGGACCCTACAGAGAAATAAAAACCTTGTTCTTACCTTTTGCATTCCGTTTGTCATTGTGTCATGTGACTAGTTGCCGGTAGAGACAACGGTGGAAACGTGAGTGACAGTTGGAGAGAGGAGTTCCACGGGACACCGGTGTTGTCAGAGTTTGTTGTGTTGGTAGTACAGAAAGCGTAGCTTAGTGTTATCTAAAAGATTTTCATTGTCATGGCTGAATATTTAGATGATATCGACTATGTGGATGCAACACGAGATTTCAGACTGAGGCTTCTCTGAGGGAGACACACAATCACAAACAGATCGGATCAAGCGAAAGGTAAGAAACACGTTTTATTTCTCTGTAGGGTCCTTTCCATAATGTTGTCAGACACCTATAATAACAATCAGAGCCTGTCAGTGGCAAAAACAAGCACCTTTAGTGGACGTAAAATGACTGTGCCAGGTTAGCCAAATGATTACATTACAGCTCATTTAGCGGCTGGTGCCTACAGCGCTCTCCCTCAATACTGGACCAATTTCAAAGTGTTGTGCCCATCAGTCACTTAGACACAAAAACATGGGAAAATAGGGTCCAGGATGAAAAATACCAAAGTTATCCTTTAATGTCTCACCTATAAATGGGCCAAATTTGACAAAACAGTATTTAGGCACTAGTTTTAAGAGGAGAGGGCTATGACAGCATACACAGGCAGTTGGTAACTACTTTATATTCTTCAAAATATATCCCAAATAGAATAGAATATTATTTCACACCAGAGTGGAAAATTGCCTTGAGCTCACAAGAACATAAAAGCCACCTGAATAAAGTAAATATATTCAGGTGGCTACAAGTCAGAATATGTTGAAATATTCAGGCTTCTGCTCTTGTTTTTATGAGGTCTGCAATACATCAGACCCCATGTTGCCACAGGACTTATTCAGAATGTCCTGCAGAGAGAAACCCACAAGCAGAAAATGAAAGATAAATAAGCTCCACTATTGTACAAAACAAACCTAAACCTCATTCCTTTTGGAACAAAAAAAAAAATCACATTTGCATTTACAATTTATTTAATTTACAATTTACAAGCGTGGAAGATCAATATGCATGAAGCGAATATACTTAATTAGGTTAGGTTAACCAGAAATGTTGCTATAAATTAAACAATGTACTGCTCGTACTGTTAGGTAAGCTGGTTTTCAGACACCGTGCAAGGTTAGTGGTGCTGTGCAGTTTAAATATATTCAGTATAGTCTGGACGAGGGCTTTGGAGCAATAAATCATTCAGACAAATGAATAATTTTTGTACAAATAACATGGGAGAAAGAGCAGATCACATTAGAGGCACTCTACTCTCCCATCGACTAATGATGGGAAGAAGCATTGTACTTCATTTATCATTGTCCCTCTGAGGACAGCCTTGATTTGAGACTCTTTGAATTAGATGCTGCTGAAATGTTTACGCTTTTTTTTTCCCTTTCAACTTCAGCTCAACCATGCCTCAACCTCTGGGGAGTTCATTTAGAGGGAGTGAAGTGTGGGTAGCAGTGGAGAATGAGGGTTACCACTGAATTACCATCTCCAGGGAAATTTTGCATCATTTGGGGCTCCTCGTGTGCTGTGTACCTGCTTTCTCTAACTCATTTTGCTGTGTTCACACTACAAGCAACAAAATAGCACTGGGAACTGGCTAACGGCATTTTTTTTTTTTAGATGGAACGGAACAGAGTGAAACAAAAACATATCATTGGTTGATGCTTCACCGCGTCATCGGAGCATTGTAAAAAAATTTAGACCAGCTCAAATGTGTACCAGTGTAATGATTGTGATTGTGACGAGCCGCATTGCCTGGTGTGAATTCGACTTATTTTGCATTTGCAATGCCCCCGGCAGCCTTTCTTGCAGCCACAACTTAAGAATTCAAGGACTGACTTGCCAACACATTCTCACTCCCAACTTGTCAAATACCGCCGCTTGGTCGGTGCCCCTCGACATCCGAGTCCGACGCATGGGGTACCACTCTTGCGTTACTTTTAGATGGATCAGGGATGGCGTGTCAATATACACTCGCTACATGCATAGTGCCCTTTCAAAATAAATTTCCGTTTTCACAGGAAGTTAGGTTTAGGCAACACAACATCTTAGGGTTAGGAAACGG
Source organism: Sebastolobus alascanus (assembly GCA_916701645.2). Lineage (NCBI taxonomy): Eukaryota > Metazoa > Chordata > Actinopteri > Perciformes > Sebastidae > Sebastolobus > Sebastolobus alascanus. Next base: position 139,080 of record CAKAOJ020000044.1, read on the forward strand.
TCGTGGTTGACGTTAACTTCACTAACTAACGACTCACGTGACTCACGGGAATGATGATACCGATGAGTCACGGGACTAGCGACTCACGTGACAAAATAAGTCAATGTTACTTTTCAACATTACAACGTTACTAGTTTCACACGGGACGTGAACAGCGGTCTCCTGGTTGAAAATCTTGTTTGTTTGACCCATCCACTTCCCCTTCTGCCTGCCCTTGGCGGACTCTCGTGCTATTCATACTATGTCAATTGCTCCGACCGTCGAATAAGTGGGTTTACTTTGGAGTTAGTTGAAAGCCCGGTTGGTCACATACTGTTGCTAAAGGGTGCCTCTGTGCGTCGGTTTCCAATGCCGAAGGGCACTTACCAAACGGCCACAATGGTTCATTCAACCCTAGTCTGTTGAGAAGAAATATTTGGTGCCACCTCAAGTGCTTGTCCCCAACAGTGTCCTCCTTGATACCCTGCTCCTTTGAGTCAAGTCAAGTCAATTTTTATTTATATAGCACCAGATCATAGCAGAAGTTACATATCTCATGACACTTTTCATATAGAGCAGGTCTAGACCGTATTTTTTGCAGAGACCCAACATTCCCCCATGAGCAAGAGCAGTGCGGCGGCAGCAAGAACAAACTTCTCTTTAACAGGAAGAAACCTTGAGCAGAACCAGGCTCTGGGTGGGAGGCTGTCTGCCTCGACCAGTTGGGCTAACAGAGAGATAGAGAGAGAGGTGCAGCACCAGTACCAGTGCATCCTTGGTGGGGGGGGATTCATTCAACATTGCTCTTCCTTTCTTTGTGAACAACTCAAGACGACCTTGATTGAGCTTGAGTTGGCTGCTGGTGCGATCGTATAGGAGAATTGTGAAGCGCGCCACTATGGGAATGACCTCCTCTGGAATGCTATTTAGTGCCTCACTCTCTGGGGCACGACTGCCGTATTTCATGGGTCTTGTCAAAGGCACCAAAAAGCGTTCCAGAGGAGGTCATTTCCATTGTGGAGAGCTTCACAAGTCTCCTCTATGATCGCACCAGCAGCCAACTCAACATCAATGAAGCTTGTCTTGAGTTGTTCACAAAGAAAGGAAGAGGATTTTATTGGAACATTAGGGGTGGGGGGGGGGGGGGGTTTGATAGAAAATGATTTATCTCTCATCATTATTATTGTATATTACCACCACATCTGTTCCGCTCGCTGTTTGTGGCTCATCCAAATCTATGTTGCATCCTTATCATTAATAGCGGCTCTTGTAAATGTTATATCACTGTGTGAATTTATTAAAATGATTTTCCACTCAAGCTGTACTCGGGTTACAGTTAACTCTGCAGTAAATACTGATGTAGCTCCATGTCGTCCACAGTGCTGATGAAAGATTTGATGCTACTTTCCACACCAACATTTTGGTCAACTACTCGGGCACCTGTTCCTACTTACCTCCAGGTAAGAGTCATAATCTCATTGGTCATTGGAAATGTTAGATGTTGAACCATTGTTTACTTCCTCTGCTATCTTTTCTTTTTGCACATAAAAATATTTTGAAATAGTCACAGATGCTACAGTACTTGTTCTGGGAATCACCTGATATTCATAGTTAACTTACATTAGCATTAATGTAAAGATGGTCTTCTATATTATATCAAATAAAAGACATGCTTTTAAACAAATTGCTTAACAAAACCTTATATTCTGCCTCCAGAGTCAGAAAGAGAAGGCACATACTGTAAATATGTGAAAATTATATTTATGTGATGAAAAGTAGTGATGAGGTCTGGAGCACATAGTTATAGAGCCTTTAAAAAAGTGGTAAGAAATACAAAATCAAGTCCTTCATAATTTTGATTTCATGATGGCGCCCCTCAAGCTGTATTATACATTGAACATAATTGACAATATGGAGTAAATAAGGAAATAAATTTATCTTGATTGTTTTTGTTGTTGTTTTTTAACTTATTCTCTGTTTGTATTATTATTATGATTATTATTATGATTATTGTTATTATTATTATTATTATTTATAAGCATTTCGACATATAGGTTGAAATTGATATAATAATTACACTGAATTTAATCAACCAATAAAGCATATCAACTTATTCTCTGTTTGTATTATTATTATGATTATTATTATGATTATTGTTTTTATTATTATTATTTATAAGCATTTCGACAAATATAAGTTGAAATTGATATAATAATTACGCTGAATATAATCAACCAATAAAGCATATCAAAATAAAACTAAACATAATTTACATATAAGCCCACCTTAAATAGGCACACATATTCAGTCCAATATACAGTACAGAGGAGAATATCCACATTAATTATCAAAAAATCCAAGATACAATTTCCTACAATTTATTTTGTCTCACTTTAAAGAAGACACATTAGAGTACTTCCGAGTATCACATACAGTCCAATTCTTTTTCAAGCATCTGATCCTTCAGTTATCAATCCCAATGTTCCCCCATGACCTCCATTAGAGGTGTCCATCTTTCTATAAGAAATTCCCTTCCCTTCCCACATTTATATATGCCGTGGCAGTATGGCATTGGTAAGATGTAAGTGATGCCCAGAACCTGTCTGTCCTAAAACCGTGTTTAGCCACCCGCCTCGCTCAGAGGTCATCCTTACCATAATGACACTACTTTAGGAGCAACGGAAGTCAGACGCCGGCTGGCGGTATCACGGTTTAGCACTCTGCGACTCACGTTACCGCAGTTTCACAAGCGTGTCGGAGAACTACGGCGGCTTTCAGTTAACGTAAAAACGTGAAATGCTCTCTCTAGAGCCAGTGTTTGGTCTGTCCGTTCTGGGCTACTGTAGAAACCAACCCGGTCTCACAGGAAGGCGTAAATAGCACGACATTACACAGACATTCCGCGTGTCATGAGTACGCATTTTAGCCTTTTCGCGTGTCATTTGTACGCCACGCAAACGTCCGCAGTTAGGTTTAGGCAAGGAAACCACTTAGTTAAACGCCTTGCACATTATGTTGGCATTTATACACCTTTTCTGGTGGAAACGTGGCGTCGCAACATGGCGGAGCTCCGTGAAGAGGACCCGCTCCCTATGTAGATATGAAGGTCTCATTCTAAGCTAATGAAAACACAATGATTCTTAGTTTCAGGTGATTATACACTAATGAAAACATAGTTATGAATATTATTTTCCATTTCTGCTAATAGATCCCCTGAAATGCTATACATTGGCCCTTTAAAATGGTTTTATCCCAGTAACAGTAATTTAATGTGAAATGCTCCGAACACACGAATCCATCACTATCGCACTCTGTCAGTGACACTTTGAGCAGCGATGCACTTTTCCTGAACCAGCCCCTTCTGACCCACTGATGCCAGAGTGTGCAGTCTTAAAAGACAAATTATGTAAAAACCACCAACCCATCTGTATAGACACACACGCACACACAAACACACGCACACACACACATGCATGCAAACATTGAAACAGAAGGCCTTCCTGTCACAGCTGGTGATTACTGTTCTCTCTGGCAGGCTCTTCTTCCCTCCTTTTTTTCTCTTACCACGCAAAAGCGCTGGCCTGCCACGCCGCAGCATCTTAATCAATACCGGCGTAAATAGCTCCATCATTGAATTTCTTCTGGATTGATTGCCTCTGTCACAAGCAAATTGCCTCTCAACTTTGTTCCAAATGAACCCTCATTGAATGCCATATTGGCGCAAAATCAGTCGCCACTTGAGCTCAACACAACTGCATTAAATGAGTAAAACTGTATGCAGATGTGACCTTGACGACCGTTCCAAATCATTTCCTGATAACTTGTCTTTGTCACTGAGGTTCATTGCAGTAAATAGATGTTTTTTCTGCTCCCCATCTCTATTCGTTCCCTGCTGAGGTTTATAATCTTCATGGCACCAGGAGAGACCTTGTTTACTGCCGACGTCTCATATCTTTCTTAAATGTGGATGGAAATTAGTTTGGTGCCAGCCTCTACTGAAGGATTACCGGCCACTTTCATCTCATTGTCATATTGGATTTTTTACTCTCGTTAGGATGGATGGCACTTGGACTCCATTTCTCGTCGGAGTAAAACCTCTTAAGCTGTTGGGCGCTGCGATTTCTTTTTTCCATCTCCCTCTGCTTCCCATATTGCAGAGTAGTTGAAACTCTATCAGAGCTCCACGTGAATACCACTCCACACATTTCTGTCTCTCTCTTCAGTAGCCGTCTACAGGTGAAGTACATATCAAAGCAAGTCTTTCTTTTAAGGGGAGACACCTCAGGCAAAAACATTGTTTTTCATACACTGGTCAATTTTAGATTTTGGACTATTTTGCTTCCATAACATGTCTTCATTAATTGGGTTTCCACCAAAAGATTCCTGGGACTTTTAGTCCCTGGAAGTACTTTTCAATGAATTAAAAGGTTCCTTCAGCCCACTGTTGTCTGTGTTTCCACCGCGGTCTAAAGACCTGCGAAAACTAGGCAAATTAGTCCGCTGATGTATGAAAGAGCAACATGACATGAGATAAGGGCTGCTGGTGATCACAGCAGTAAACACACTCAGTGTGCCCGCCTGTTTCATCTAAAGCAACATGCTGGAAAAAAAAACATTTACTGCTGCATATATTTACTGATGCACGTTGGATGTAATGAATGAAATGCAGAGGAAGAAAATGAAACTAAGAGCGTCTGGCTCCACAGTAAATCATCTGTTGAGTGTTTGAGGGTTTGTGCTTTAGAATGTAACCACTGTGAAACAATCAGAAAATAACCTCTTTGTCTCTCATTCATGGCACCGCCGCGTCCCGTCTCTCTCTCTTCTACCGCTCACCCTCGTGGTCTCTCTCTCTTTTTCTCTCAGTGTTTTTTTAAATGGGTCGGAAAGCCCACAGCAGAGCCTAACTTTACTTTTATTGTTATCGAACAAAGAGAAATGTTCTCCCCTCGTCCTAAAATGGTCCTAAATCGATACTAGAGTACTTCCTTGTTTTATGAATGAAGCGGTACACGAGTTGAAGCAGCGCCGGTGTTTGCGTGTTTGACCAATCAGTGACAGTCATCCCTGCAAACTCCACCCCGAAAATTCCGGTACTATCAGAAAGTACTACCCCTCGACCAGGGCCTTTTTTGGGGGGTAAAAGGTCCTGGGAACTTAATTTAGACCCTGATCCCTGCGGTCGAAACGCAAAGAGCTCCTCAAAAGGTTCTTAAATCCGGGGGAAAGTTCCTGTAGTCGAAACGGGCCCTTTCAGACTCATGGAAAGAAAACATCCAAAGTAGACATTTAGGTGTTTATTTTTCTACAATTTTTTCTATTTGTGTCTGTAGATTTCTCCTAAATTCACCAAAAGTTAGCATTAGATAATGTCTCATTTACATATTTAAACATAAAATTTCAGAAAACCTGTAATACAAAAAACAATTGCCTTACTGTAAGTAATCAACTGGGGAAGTATCATGGTGATATCTACTAGCTAAAAATGTTACCCTATTCAACTGTAGTGTCTCACCACAACAGGGATCTTCAAGAGCACATGCCACATCGATGTGCGCTGGTTCCCCTTCGATGTCCAGAGATGTGACCTGAAGTTTGGCTCCTGGACGTACGACGGCTGGTCTCTGGACTTGAAGATGGTGGAGGCGGATATCAGCAGCTACATCCCCAACGGAGAGTGGGATCTTGTCGGTAAAGAGGGAACCTGTGGCCTGTGAAGTGCAGAGGATTGATATTCATAATTCAGAATGATGGTTTCTCCATAACTTTTCAATCGATTTCTGCCAGAGTAGACTGTGTTTTGTTTTGTCTCACAGAGGTTCCCGGACGGAAGAACGAGCGTTTCTACGAATGCTGCGAGGAGCCGTACCCTGACGTCACCTTCACCTTGGTGATGAGGAGACGGACCCTCTACTACGGCCTCAACCTGCTCATCCCATGTGTCCTGATCTCCACTCTGGCCCTGCTCGTCTTCCTCCTGCCTGCTGACTCTGGAGAGAAGATCTCACTGGGTTAGGAATACACACACACACACACACACACACACACACACACACACACACAAACAAACACACACTCAAACAAACACACACACACACAAATTTTAAATTTACCACCATTTCATTATTTATTGTTTTTATACACATTGACCAGAAAAACAGTAACGCCTAAACACTGTAAAGCAATCCAATGCAACTGTCCTATAGTGCAATAAATTCTACCTTAGTGAACTTATTGACCGTTTCAACGGAATTGCATTGCTAGGCAACAGCTTGGGTCCATGTTTACTTCCTGTCAGCTTATGTCATTGGTTGTGTCCGAAATTCAATACTAACATGCTATTTAGTACGCTCAAGGCCCAGATACACCAACCCGACATCAAAGAACTAGCGGCGACGAAGGCCGACTGTTGCGTCACCTCACGTCGCCTTTGTCTTGGCCAACAAGTTGCACTCGAACACACTGCAAAGACTACAGCCGACGGCCAGTTAGCACGAACGTTCTGCACCTGCGTGAGAGGAAATAACTCTCCACATCAGCAGGTAGTGGTAGTCTGTATTCATCATTCAAAAAAGGCAAACCAGAAGACCGAGGACGGCGGATATACAGTCCGTTGTTATTATACGTACATGAAATAAAGCGGCGTCTGCCGACCATTTCCTCACCACTCTCACTCACCACTTAGCTTCATTCCAGATGACCATGTTGTTGTGAAAATATCTGTGTATTGGAATGATGAGATAAGATGAGGATGAAACATGAGAAGAGCCTTCTGTGTTTTTCCTCTTGACTTGACTCATTGGCTTGCTTTCCTCACGTCCGTTTCTCTTCTCGTGCACTGATTTGCTTAAGCTGAACAGCCAATCAGAGTGATTTCTCTCACCGACGAGCTCCGCCGCCGATTCAGCATGATGAACATCATCAACATCAGATATTTTAGTATGTCCAAAACCTTAGTATGAAACCAGTAGTACGCGAATTGCATACTATTTCTGGTCAAATATTTCAGTATGCAACGCTGGACACTACGGCGGCATAAATATCCCACAATGCAATGAGGTAGTGACGATAATCTTCATAACAGACGTTGACGGACAGCTCTGTAACGTCAATAACGCTTCAATTTAACTGTAAGTATAAGATTTCACTTTGCTAGGCGTAATATATAGTTTAAATTAATTCAGAAACAAATCATCGTTTTGGTCACGTGAGGTTGACACGGGTTACCATGGTTACACATCTCCAACCGGCAAGGAGGCTTTCAGGAAGCGACGACGTAAATAACTGCTCCGCCCGTCCGAAAAGATACATACCACTGTTTACTCACACAAAAGTATGTTGAGCAGCGGTACACATATTGAGTATGTAGTGCATAGTATGCGATTTCGGACGCAGCCATTCACAACCGCTGCAACAGGAAATAAACTGGGACCCACTTGGAATGTTTACGTTTCCAACTGTGAAATGGTCTAAATTATATATTTGATTAAACACTTAATATTTACTTACATTTTTTTAACATTTATCTTAAATTGTTGTTGACACTTTCTGACAGAATGGTGGATTCAACGTGGTGGTAAATTTGACTGTCATTTGTGATGTTGTCTTGGTTTGCTTTATATTTCAAGGTTTTTCTCATATTTTTGTTCCTCTATGTGTAAAGAAGGTAGAAAAATATCTCTATCAGCGCTTGGATAAAGGAATCCAGAGGACCCATGGCACATACTTCCACCAAGGCTCCACTAAATTTGGCATTTTTATTTGATTTGCAAGTGGATCTGTAACTGCATCAAAATACACCTAGTGATAGACGCTGTCATTCAAGTACAGGCACCAGTTAATGAGAAAATTCTGAATCCTACGTACAGTATTTTCTGAGCTGTGTTAGTTTCTAATGATTGCAAGCCAAAGCAGAGATGATTTATTTGTGTTGGCCCACCTCTGTGTCCCCGGGCTGCTGCTAGGGAGCAATGTTTCATAGTCCACATGAATCAGAAACATCCCTCTATACATGTTTTACTAGACCTATACGTTTGACTGACTGCTTCTCTTCACCTCAGTGACCTGCGGTGCACCTCTCACTCAACTTTCCATCATAAAAACTTAAACATAACTCTCTCTCTCTCTCACACACACACACACACACACACACACACACACACACACACACACACACACACACAGAAATACACACACCATCTCACCATCAATCTAATGTGTAGGCAGGGCTGTAGTCAAGTCCAACTTAATCAAGTCCAAGTCAAGTCCAAGACCATGTCCAGTCGAGTCTGAGTCAAGACCAAGTCTTAGGCAGTCGAGACCTGTTCAAGACCATAATAGGCAATAGTGTCTTTCCAAAGCTAAAATAGTGATTAATGAGTTAGGATGGACAGAAGTAATCTATCTATTAACAACATTGATCTATCTTCTAACATCAAACTAATCAATGCATAGAATTTAGGTTTGAGGACTGTTACAGTCTAACGTTACATTCATTAACCTTAAATTTGATCCGATATTTGCTACTGACGTTGCTACCACGGGACCGACCCCCAATATGCCTACAAGCAGGGACATTTTCATTACATTTTCATTTTCAATTTATTTATTGAGATTATTATTTATGCAAATAGCATGGATGAGGAAGTAGGTGTGCTGCAGCAACTCCTACAACAACCATCGATTGATAATTAATTGATAAGTTTAAACTTACTGTTAAAACTATAGTGTTTTCCCCTTTCTTCCAAGGACACAGGCTACATGTACAGTACACAAGTAGGCTATTTGTGGTGGGAAAGAGGATTGGGTTTTTTTTTTCTGTTCATCATCATATGCATTAGTCCATTATTCCTTGTAAGGCAGACTGTCACGCACAACAACACTGAGGAGAGAGAGACTGGGGTACTACAGCCTTGTGTGTAGGTGTTCAGCTTATTTGATATATTAGTCCTGCTCTGCTCTAAACACGCAGTTGCTCCTGAGTTCACACTATGAGCGACAAATGCAAAAAAACGGCCAGCGTGGCCAGCTAAATTGTCGCCGAGTCGTTGATGAAGTGTTGATCAAGCGCTCAGTGATGTAGTTATGTCGTTAAATATCACTGGGAAATGGCTAACGGCCTGTTGCTGTGTGGTAGTGTGAAACTACGAGTGACAACGCAACATTCTACAAGTAATTTTCAATGGAAGCCGGTGCCATGAAGATACAAACTGACGTTCGACACTTGTCGCTGCGTTACGAGCGTGTCACGCTACAAATAAAGTTGAGCTGATCTCATCTTTATTCAGTGCTTCGATGACGCAGTGAAGCGTCAACCAATCATATGTTTTTGTTTCACCCTGTTCAGTTCCATCTAACAAAATGCTGCTGTTAGCCATTTCCCAGTGCTATTTAACAACATAACTATGTCAACGAGCGCTTGAGCAACACTTCAACGGCAACTTGGCGACAATGTATCCGGCCTCGCTGGCCGTTTTGTTGCTTTTGTTGCTCGTAGTGCGATCGTAGCATAAGAGTTGATATGTTGCCCCATAACAAGTCTTTTTTACATCTGATCAATTAATAGTTTCTGGATGTTGACACTTCTTGTTGCCTAAGTGAGGTGACAGATTTTATTGAAATGCATTTACTACAGTTTTTATGTCACCATTACTGAACAAATGACACGACTCTTGAAACCCTGAATGCTGCTATATTTTGTAATTTCATATTAAAATCTTTACTGGCTGCAAGGCTTTCTGCCATGTTGACACAGGTCAAAGAATACAGCTGAAAACTAATGAGATCATAATGAAATTAAATCTTTTACGGCCCAAGTGGTTTCAACACAGAGCCAACCATTCTATTATTCTCCAATTTTTCTCCATCTAAAATAAATGTATATCCCCATTTGTCTCCTGGGTAATCAACCGTCCTGTGAAAAACAATGTTTTTATATTAATCCACTTCCTCTGTGGCCTTGTGAAGTAATCTGATAATCAGCACTGAGTGACTGACTCAACTGTCAGTGGACCGAGAAAACGGTTTTAATCTTATCTCAATTGTCACAGTTGACTTGAATGTTTGAGCCCGTTTCATGCATAAATTACACAGGCTTGGTGGAGGCAGTATCTGCGGGTGGGTGGTGGCGGTGTATGTGTGGGTGTGTGTGTGTGTGTGTGTGTGTGTGTGTGTGTGTGTGTACTGTATGTGGGAGTGGGGGTGTTGATTTATGCAGTTTGTGCCTTCCTCAAATCATTAGAGTGCTGCGTTGCAGCTGGATTCATTCATTAACCAAACAGTGCTTTATAGAGCCAGATGTGTGTGTCTGTAGTTCACAGAGTTATATTCCCTATATGTAAACTGTGTGTGTGTGTGTGTGTGTGCGTGCGTGCGTGCGTGCGTGTGTTTGTGCTCACAGATCTACTGCATATGAAGTCAGTATATCAACCAAGCCACGCGTTGACATTATTATTTGAGAATGGTGAACATTCATTGAGAAATGTGTTTTCATGGCAGCATTTATTCCCAGATTTAATTTAAATAAAATTGGGCTGTCATGCGAATTATGTTTGTAAAATGCACAAATGGATCAACGGGAATATTATTGTGTGTGTGAATCTTTACTCTCATAGTCTCTGCATTATACTTCTGCATTTTTATTTCAGTGTTGTAAAGGGTTGTTTATATTAGAAGGTTCATCAGCAATACTGTTTTCATTGTATTCATCAAACCTATTCCCCATGTGGTATCAAGCTATGCATATAGTTAAGGTTTATTTTATTTTCACGTCTGTACAATGCAGGTAAATGAAATTAAGTTTGTGATGCTCAAAGCATTTTAAAGTAACATTCAAAAAACTGATCAGCAACACTTTCTTGAAACTTATTCATATTTTCTTCTTTTGGTAGATAATAGTTCCTAATTATCCAGCTTTGGATTATCCAGAGTATCTGAAGCATTATTTCTGTTAAAATAAGTTGCTTTTCTTTGTAATTCTTAAATACTTTGGGCAAAAGTGTCACCGATAAAATGAATCTATGTTCATGGCTGAAAACAACCAAGGACAAGTAGAAAAATACTGTGTGGTTTTTATAATTTGGGTTAACGAAGGCTTAAACACTAGCCCTGAGAGGCAAGTGAGAAAAAAAATTCTGATCTTAACTGTGTTCTGTCCTGTGTTTATGAGTTAGGGGTGAAAGGTGAAAAAGGTTTTGCAAGGATAATCTTTCTAAGTTCCTTAATTATTTTTTTTTACTACATGAAACAGGTGGGGAAAAAAAACAACATTTTTTGCCAGGTGAAAAATAGTTTTGCCAGGATAATTGTTCTAAGTTACTTTTTTTCATCTGTGAAAACAGGTGAAAAAAAAGGTTTGCCAGGTGATTATTATTTTATCTAATCATTTTTTGTCAGGAGGAAGTGTTTGTTGTTGTAATACTCATTTCGGCCACAAGAGGCTTAAAATTCAACTGGAAGCAAATGATGCTGGCAAAACCTTTTTTTTCACCTGTTCTTAATTCATAAACACAGGCGAGAAAACAATATAGATCAGTCTTAGAAAATGGATCACCAGAATTTTTTTTTCTCAATTGCAATCTCAGGGCTTCCTTACCTAAATATTATTCTCTTTAAAATACAGTATTATATATTATATGTATACCACTCATAGCCATTTGAAAGGATTCACATGATCTTCTTGTTCCTCAGATATAAGAATGTTCAAGAAAATGTAGACAGCAGTTAAGTGTTTTTCAGAGGTGCCAAATGTGTATCAGCATACCTGCAGTTAATTAAGATGTGACTCTTAATCCTGTTGAGAAGTTCAGTCTTTTAGTGAGACAGCGAGAGAGCCAGTGGCTTAGCGATGTCAGCTCATTAGTGAAAACTCTGCTCACAGGTATTTTAAAGATACCAGTTTGTCTCTCTGTGCTTGTACCTTCTCGTAGTCAGTGACTGTGACACATTATAAGCTTCAACAGCTCCGCAATTCCAATTTCTCCTTCACATTTGACTACAGTGCAATACTCCATTGTGGAAGAGTAGCATAAAATTTGAAACAAGGCAAAATTAACATAAGAATATAAGGCATTACAAATGCATGGGATGTATTGGAGGACTTTACGCAAAATAGCAACAGAATAGAACAATACAATACAACTGGAGTACAATACAACTGGAAACACGTGAATGGAATTGAACAATGAGTATTCATAATATAAAAAATCTGGGAATAGCACACTTACTCTTTTGCATACAGTACTATCCCAAAATAGTAGTAGTATTTTTAAAGGTCCAGAGTGTAGGATTTATCTTTATTTTCTTTTTCTATGTATTTAGCATCTAGTGGTGAAGTTGTAGATTGCAACCAACTGAATACCGCTCCGCTCACCCCTCCCTTTCCAAGCGTGTAGGAGATCTATGGTGTACTTTAGGTAACGTAAAAACACGAAAGACCCTCTCAAGAGCCAGAGTTTGGTTTGTCCGTACTGTAGAAACATGGGGGTGTAACATGGCAGACTCTGAGAAGTGGACCCGCTCCTGCATTATTTTTTCCCCAAGAGTGTTCCGCCTTGTCCCGGCCTACTGTTCTGTGATTGGTCAGTATTACTGTGCTGTGATTGGCGGATTATCTGGCGATAGCAATGTGCTTTACTACTCTGTGAACTGGGCGTAGATTGTATATATAGATGAAGACAGTGTGGATGAAGTTGTTAAATTTGACTCATTTAGCGGCTGGCTTAGCTAGTAAGCTTGCTAATTCCACTTTAATGCTACGCTGGTTACAGAAATGGAGTTCACGTGGGAGAAGTTTGCCTTCAGGGCTTTCTGCTAGAAATTTTCTTAGGTTTAGGCAACAAACCTACTTTGTTAGGTTTAGGAAAAGAATGTGGTTTGTGTTAAAACAAAAACTCTTTCTGGCAGAAAGCCTTGAAGGCAAACTTCTTCCATGTGAGCCAAATAGTCGAGGCAACGAGTAGGCTACTAGCCAATCACAACACAGTAGGGCAGGACTAGGCGGAACACTCTTGGTTGCCTATGTAGATATGAAGGGCTCATTCTATGCTAACGAAAACACAACGATTCTTACTTTCAGGTGATTATACACTAATGAAAACATGGTTCTGATTATTATATTCCATTTCAATAGATCCCCATAAATCTTACACACTGGACCTTTAAGGATGGAAAAGTGTGTTTGACTGTCATATACAGATGTGACTCCATCATTCATTTGATGCGATTGCCGTAGCGTTATTTTATCTATCTGATTCCAGCACTAGCTGCAGTGCATGATGCATAACATCCAACTTATGCAGACTGGTGGCAGATGTCGTGGAAATTATCTGTAAGCAATCAAACACACAAAATAGTGCACGAAACCCTGATGGGTTGAAGAAAAAAAATATATTGTATATTGGAGACCATTGCTTCACAGAGAAGTCAGAAAGAAGTGTCTCAACAGAAAGTTGTGTACAGTACATTTTTATAGCACTCCAACGACAAAGAAATCCCATGATTAGCCCCTTATGCAAGATGGTTAATGGTCAAGCCTCTCTATATCTTCTACCATATCTAAAGTGTAACATGCTTTACATTATATGTCCTACAGCTCGTGATACATGAAATACAGTGCTTGCCTTTGTCTAAAATACGGATACTAACGCCCTATCCCTGACCTCAGCCTTTACATCCCCCTTCTAAGGTTGACATGCAGTGTCATGCCACACACACACACACATAGGAGAAATGATTAAAACAAGAAACATAATCTAATCGTAAGTTGTGACCTCGAAGATTCTTCCCGAAGGACGTAGGCTACACATGTATTTGCAAATGCATACAAAATAACAGCATGCATGAATAAATGATAAACTTAAATGCTTCATGTCAGTTTACTTTCACACAGATTTCAACATCGGAGAATCATAACTGTGTGATTTGAATACTTTTCAGTGAACTTAAAGGGGAACTACAGCCATGTTCCTATCGTCTAAAGGTGTTTTCATATTAGGTACGATTGTTTCGTACCGTGCCTGAGTACAATTGCTTCCTGCTTTATCAATCATGGCTGTGCAGTTCAGAGGATGAGATTGACGCATGCTGTGCGCATAGGCAGATTTCGGAGGAGACCGGCGGCGTTAAAAAAAGCCTCCCCTTTCAAAACTACTCGGCGACTGCTAGTACAGTTGGTTTTCACACCTGATGCGAACCGTACAGTACCAGAGTACACATGAAACGAACCCGAGACCACCTTTTCAAGTGGACCCAGGCACAGATCGACGAACCGTGCCCGGGTACGATACACAATGTTCACACTAATCAAACAAACTGGACTTTAGGGTCAAGTGTACTCTGATCCGGGCCCGAGTCCCTGATGTGAAAGCCTTCTATGACAGTCCAAAAGTATCGGTAAACATGAACAACTCCCTCCCAAATCCCAAAACTAGAGTGCTAAAACTCAAATGTGTGATGTCGCAGGGTATAAAGTGTGAAACTGCTCCATAGACAATGAATGGGGAGAAATGTCATAGATGACACTGAGAGCACCCAGAGGAATGTTCTGAGTATTATGGGAACAGTTTCTTGGGTTAATTTTCTTCACAACTGACAACACTACAATAGAATAAAGCTCATTCGGTATAAAAAAGAAAACAAACATTCTGTGGGTCCACAAAATTAGTCTCCCATTCATTGTCTATGGAGCAGCTCCAGGCTTTATACCCTATGACACCACAAGTTTGAGACTCTCTAGTTTCTGGCTTTGACAGAGGAGCTCATGTTCACACATACTGACTGAACTTTCCTCGGCCATGGAAATAACATATTGGAATTCTTAATTTCGCTGGTGTTCCCCTCCAGTAGTTTTGTTGTGAAGTGCTTACTGAGATTTGGTCTCCTTCCCAGGCATTACGGTTCTGCTCTCCCTGACTGTCTTCATGCTGCTGGTTGCAGAGATTATGCCCGCCACATCGGACTCTGTGCCTTTAATAGGTAAGCCAGGCTAAAGTTAAAAGCAGTCGCTATGGGTGTCAACTACTATCAGTGGGAAGACAGGGGGGAAAATGTATGTAGTCATTTTTCATCAGGGCTTCTCTTATACCACAGTGTAACTAAGTTTAAGCAGCCATCCACTATTTGGATTTTTTTATACAGAGATCTGAGTCACCATGTTTGAAACAGTGAAATGAAAACATAATTTTTTTGCATTTCTCTGAGACCCATAAAGTGAAAAGTGTGCTCAAGGCAAGAAAGGAGTTTTGCTCTCTTGGACTATGAGTTTACCTTTTTTGCCATTTTACTTTATCCTCATTTTTTCTCCTCGTAATGTTACCTGCATCTGTTCTACTCAATCCATTCTTATTCTCTCTATTTCTTCTTCTCCCAGCTGAGTACTTTGCCACCACCATGGTCATTGTTGGTCTCTCAGTAATCGCTACAGTTGTGGTCTTACAATATCACCATCATGACCCAGATGGAAGCAAGATGCCGAAATGGGTGAGTGTCGTTTCATATTACACCATTATCTGTGACTTAATCCCCATTAACACCACTTTATCCGTTTCCTTCTGGCCACGCCTCAAAATTGTGAGTATATCATGATAAACTGTGGACATCTGCTGATGTTGTTTTTTATTAGATTATAGTCTATTTTGCTTCACTTACAGTGGTTTGTTAAGATTAATATGCGTTTGCTCGTGTAAGACCGTGTGTCCACCAGGTTTAACAGGCATAAATGTGCTGAGAGGTCTTCACGTTCATCAGGAGGATTCAGAGTCTGGCTAATGTGTTTCTATAATTATCTTTCTTTCTTGCACAATGAGGCTTCCTGATATAATAACATAATGAAAAGATTTAGAGTCAAAGAATACTACAACACAAAGCGGAGTGCTTACCTGCAGTGAAATGATTATACCTTTTTTACTTAAAGTTGAAATGCACTAAAACGGAGCGTTTCAGACAGAGGGTAAATACAGGCATAATCAGGCAGACAGTATGAGGAAAATAAAGTTTTTTTTGAACATTACAGCATTTAAACATGGTCTAGTAGAAACATAAAATACAAGTATGAACCTGAAAGTGAGCACAATATGGGACCTTTGAACAAAAATGTGAAGGTATGTATCACAACACCAATTAGAAACTGGTATTTTCTGGGGCCATGGTATAATCAGCTTTTCATTGTGATTTGGGAAAAGTGATGCTGAGAAGTACATGTAGAGCACCTCAGTGAAATGTTGAGCTGATTTGGCTTCTGCGAAAGTCAAAATTCTTGAAGTAACCTAAACAAATTAAACGTAAAGGATGAAGGATGAAAGATGAAGATAGACGTTCTTTGGTGGATGTATCCTACATTTATTGATTTAAAGAGCCTTATTAATGTTTTGTTTGATCCCAAAGACCCGTGTGATCCTGCTGAACTGGTGCGCCTGGTTCCTGCGCATGAAGCGCCCAGGTGAGGACCGGGTGCGTCCAGCCTGTCACAACAAGGCTTCACGGAACAGCCTGACCAGCATGGAGCTCAGTGCTAGCGCCTCAGCCCCCCAATCCACCAACGGCAACGTGCTTTATGTTGGCGTCCGAGGCCTGGAGAGCATCCACTACTCCACAGCTGCCACCTCGCCTGACTCTGGGGTCCGGCTGGTTGGACGAGCAGGTGAGGATGAGATGCTCCTCCCCGCAGGTCACATATCCTCAGCGGGCGCCGTGGAACCGGAGCTGGCCAAGATCCTGGACGAGGTGCGTTATATTGCCAAACGCTTCCGTAACCAAGACGAGGACGAGTCAGTGTGCAACGAGTGGAAATTTGCTGCGTCTGTTATCGACAGGCTTTGTCTCATGGCTTTCTCACTCTTCACTATCCTCTGCACCATTGGGATCCTCATGTCAGCACCCAACTTTGTAGAGGCCATTTCCAAAGACTTTTTCACCTAAAGGGGACATATCATGCTCATTTTCCAACCCGGTCTCAGTCCAAACTTGTCAAATACCGCTGATTGGGCAGCGCCCCTCGGCATCGGAAACCGACACACAGAGGCACCCCTTAGCGACAATATGTGACGAACCGGGCTTTCAACTAACTCCAATGTAAACCCACCCACCGTTATTCGACAGTCGGAGAAATAACATATAGTATTAATAGCATGAGAGTCAGCTAAGGGTGTGCAGGAGGGCTGGTGGATCGGTCAAACAAACACAAGACTTTCAACCAGGAGACCGCTGTTTGTGTCCCGTGTGAAACTAAAAGTAACGTTGACTTATTTTGTCACGTCAGTCGTTAGTCACATGACTCGTTGGTGGCGTCAGTCCTGTGAGTCACTAGTCGGTGAAGTTAACGTCAACCATGATCGTTTCCTAACCCTAGTGAAGTGGTTGTTTTGCCTAAACCTAACTTCCTGTGAAAACGGAAGTTTATTTTGAAAGGACACTATGCATGTAAAGAGCGTATATTGACACGCTGTCCCTGACACGTCCAAAAGTAAAGCAAGAGGGGTGCTTCGTGCATCGGTCACTAAGCTGCGGTATGAGACGAGTTGGGAGTGAGAATGTGTTGCATTTTCAGGTTCATACTTGTAATTTTAGGTTTCTACTAGAACATGTTTACATGCTTTAATGTTAAAAAACACATTATTTTTCTCATACTGTCTGTCTGAATATACCTGTATTCACCCTCTGTCTGAAACGCTCCGTTTTAGCGCCTGTCTCTTTAAGCCCCCCTCCTGAAAAAAGCCCAGTCTGCTCTGATTGGCTTGTGGGAAAAATATGGTGCATCTTTGCAAAGGTGGTTCTCAAGCTGTGGGTGGTATATTCTAATGAGCCTGCATGTGACATAGGAAGGGGAGCCAAATCTGAATGGCTCGTTGAATCACGTTTTCTTTTTGAGGCAGCCCACAAAAAACTGACTGGGTCGTCTTATTTCACAGTTTGAGGGTTCGTAGATACTCCAGATATCTAAATGTATGCGCACAAGCTCTGAAAAAGTGGTGGTTTTCATGATATGTCCCCTTTAAGGACTTTATCAGGAAACAAAAATAAAAGCCTGTTTCAATCTCTCTTATCACAGTGTAACCATTTGTAAACTCATGAGGCGGTAATTTGGATACAGTTAAGTCTGCTATATGGGACGTGTATATCACCAAATATATAACCATACGTAAAGCAAAGTCAAAGTGAGGACTTCTGGCAAAGTGTATGTCATGCATAAATACTTTAATTCATGCCTTACATAATGTTGATGAAAATGACCATCTTTTGCCTTTTATATTACACAGCCAAGTGGCATATTAAAGGAAAACATGTAAATTATATCCTCTTGTACTGTTTTAAAATGACTAAAAATGCTGATACTACAAAGCATTGTTTAAGTGGTGTAATTTGCTAACCTACAATGAATGCAGCTATGGTGTGTTATGTGATGTTACCTGTGTATTATTGTTCATTACAATGCATCTATTATCACTAAATTCTACTCCATATAGAAAAATAACAGTTACGCTATCTTGTACTGAAATGTATTTGTTGCATCACATGAATACTCGTATATCCCAAACAGTTATGTGATGTAAGTTGCCTTTCTATAACATTTTATAATAATTAAAGAATTACTGTGAGGTCAAAATAGTCATAGTTCGTTCAAATTCATGATGTTTTTGTTGTACTGTGAAGTTTCATAAATAAATGCATTTTTTTTTTTCTATTTGAAAACGGGGACAACATTTCAAAAATGTTTTCCTGCTGTACAGAGCTGTGTTTTGTATGCCATTAAAGTAGCAGTAGGCAGTATATTTTTGGCATCATTGGGCTAAAATTCCATAATAACCTTTCAGCATATTGCAATTCAAGTGTTCTGAGAGATAACTAGACTTCTGCACCTCCTCATGGCTCTGTTTTCAGGCTTTAGAAAAATCTAGCCCGTGACGGCAGACTTTGACCAATCACAGATCATTTAAGAGAGAGAGCGTTCCTATTGGCTGTGCTCCGGTCATTTGAGCGGTGCTTGGTATTCATTGAAGAGATCTCAACATGACTGCCGGGTCACAAACTTTCTCATTTTACAGCTAAACTGTACACTACAAGATGATACTGAAAACATTTGAGGCGAGAAATAGGCATTAACGTTACATAATATTGATTCATATTTGATCAGCGCTGCCTAGTTTGACCATTTGATCGGAGTTTGCGAGTGATTGACAGCCGGCTCTCATAGACGGTTGCTAGACAGCAGATCCCAGGTGAGCTCTGATTGGTTGTTTTCCTCCGGTCTGTGAAATCTTGCAGATGCCGTTAGGAGCACCGGAAGACATTGGAGGACACAGAGGCACATGTTTTTTTTCAGGTTACCTGTTTCATGCACTACTGTCAGGATATAGCGACCGTTTTATAAAAATAACTTTTTTAATCATATTTGCTCCAATCTCGCCTACTTCAGCTTTAAGTATGCTACTGCTCCATCCACGTTTTTCTATTTGGACTACAAATGATAACCTTGACCTTTGCACTGTCAAATTGAAACAGACAACAGAGACGGACTAATTTGACAGGCTGTTTGATATCCAGCCAGATAAAGCCAAAAACTACTCACCAAAAGTACTCCAGTACAGCTCCTGCAGCATTGTGTGGAGGGTGATGAGTCATCGGGTTGCCTACTTCTAGACTGAATGAAAAATTGCACTGAACAAGAATGTTGTTCCAACTAGTTACAGAAAATATAGCCTTGAGACAAGAAATCATTTTTTAAGCGAATTAGAGCGCACATGACTTTCCCCAGTCCATAAATGTAAAAAACAAATTCCAGAGATTACCTGAACAAATAGGACTGTACAACTATTTGAGGTCTTTAAAACTTGAAGAGGGAAACTCATAATTGACACAAGACATCTAGGAAGAACATTTGAAGCTTTTATGACTTGCTAGATTAATATTAATACATTTTTTTTTTAAAATACATATTGCAGAAAAAAGCAGCCCATGTGAGTTATTCTGTAATATATTTTCAGATTACTGATGCATTAATGTGTAATTTCAAATATACTGTTGGGTATTTTTTTTATATTTTGTTTACAACGATACAATACATTTTATAAGATTGACATATTTTGTTACTAGTTACTTTGCAAATTTAGAGAAATACAAAATATGGCAATCGTATACAATACATTGTATAAGATTGCCATATTTTATATTTATCTTGTTAGTACTTACTTTACAAATTAAGATAAATACAAAATATGTCAATCTTATACAATACATTTTATAAGATTGCCATATTTTGTATTTATTTTAATTTGTAAAGTAACCAGTAACAAGCTGTCAAATAAATATAGTGGAGTAAAAACTACTAAAAGTACTTTAAATTTGTACTTAAGTAACCTACAGTACTTGAGTAAGTGTACTCACCCAGCGGTGGAAGAAGTCCTGCATTCAAAATTTATTTTACTTTAGTAAAGTACGTAAGTTAAAAGTACTCATTATGCAGAATGGCCCATTTCGGAATAATTATTCGGATTATAATTATTGATGCATTAATGTGTGCATCACTTTAATATTGCATTTATTATTATATATAATTTTAGTTACTTTATACACTGTTGGGTAGCTTGTGAATGTATCCCTCTGGGATCAATAAAGTGTTATCTTAATCTATAATAATACATCACAATTTATTTGTTGATTATATATTGTATTATTAAACTCAATAAAGCAGCTAGTAATTAAAGTCATCAAATGAATGTAGTGGAGTAAAAAGTACAATATTTGCCTCTGAATGTAGTGGAGTAAAAGTATAATGGAAATACTCAAGTAAAGTGTAAGTACTTCAAAATCTTACAGTACTTGAGTAAATGTACTTAGTTACTTTCCACCACTGACTAAACCATACAATTATGCATTGAAATGCCATTGAAATAATGATATTGTAGTGCAAAAGTCATTCGCATTCACCAAGGCAACAGCCTGTTGTTACGTCCGTCTCCTAGCAACGGTGTTCTCACAAAGGTACTCTGGTAAATAACGTTACTGTAAAGTTCTATCTGAAAGCACCTGTATGTCACTGCATTACAAAACTGCCACCTAGTGACTAAACTTAACAGGTACACCCAGTTATACACCTTCACAGATAAAAAAAAAAATTGCACAGCTTTCATGATCAGTTGAGTCTAACTATGGAGAAAATAACGGCTCATAGTGTTTGTTTGATTGGAAGCATAGACTTTATATAAAGATTAAAGATATTAATATGATTGGAAGCGATTGGAAGTCGTACTAACACTAACGGTCGGGAAGAACCTTAATCCACAGCACGGATTGTCTCCGGATGGAATTCTCTGTTGCCACGCAGTGACACAGTGTGTGCGCCTTTGTTATGTCGCCGACTGGAAACACGTTCATTCAGTTTTGGTTTGACACGCCACCGCTACATTCGGGTTGAGTTTTTTAAGCTTTGAGTGTTTTTTAGTCGGTAAACATGTCGGAGGCTTTGCTGCAGTGGTGTGTGGACCAGTTACACCACAAGTTCGGGTTGGAGGCCTGTGAAGACATCGTGCAGTAAGTAACGTTAACGCTAGTTAGCATAAATCTAACTGTATAAGTGCTGACAGTCTGCTAACAAGCTAACATCTGCAAGTGGACGAGATTAAAGAAAAGATAGCTTGGTCTTGTGATTAGCGTTAAATGACTGTGTTGTCTGCGCATCAATTAAAGCTATGTGTGTTAAATGTACCACTTTCCTTTGATATAGCTAGATAAGTTTGGCCTTACAGCTGTGACAGTACCGGGCAGACAGTTTGACAGCTGTATTAGCTGTTTATTAGTTAACCAGTGCTTTCATTCCCTAACTTGACAGACTTTATTAAATCAGTTAAAAGCCCATTTTTCAAGGTAACACATCCTGGGTGATTTAACTTTGTATCTGTGCCGTTTATGTTGAATGAATGAATGAATGAATGATGTGAATGATCAGATTCAGTTTTGTAATGATTTATAAGGCTAGGAGACTTACAAAATGTTAAATAAGGTAAAAACATTTTAAATAAACAGCCTGGAAACAATTTTCAATGGCATGTAATTTCCCAGAGGCTCTAAAACACCTTACATTATTTGCAGGGGCTGGTTAGTTATTACAATAAGAAAAAAAAGAAAAAAAGGTAATGCTAGCAGGTTGCCATGTCAGGTATGGATCCGCTGCAATAGGATCTTTTCACAGCAGCCATTCTGACATGTAATTGCAGGGTAAACACAGGTGTAATTGTTAAAATGAATTATAGTCCCGTTCTATTTAGTGTCACAGCCATTCAATTGATCCCTGGCACAGGCCCACCTAAATGGAACATAGTTAATGTTATTAATAACACCTGTGTTTACCCTGCAATGACATGTCGAGATGGCGGCTGTGAAAAGGGCCTATATGGACCCATGCTGTTACTGGGTCTTTGTGCATTTGGAGGCCGGAGATCTGTTTGCTTTATCCAGACCAGATGTTATGATTTTGTAGATTTGTTTCGGATCTGGCCCAGTCTTTCAGAATCAGAATCAGTTTTATTTAGCCAAGTACATACATAGAAGGAATTTGACTCCGGTTTTTATGCAGCTCTCTAAATGTACCTACACAGAAATAGAAATAACAGCTAGGAACAAGGACAACAAAGCTGGATTAATAAAGGTGAGGGATAGATGAATAGGAATATTAATTTCTTTGCTATCAGGGGTAGCACCTGAAAGAAAAACATATAAAGAGACAAATATAGACACACACACTGCTTGTTCATTCCCAGATCTTATTTTTTATTCTATGTAGACATCATTGACATTTTTCAACCACAGGTGGTTCAAGTGTAGGTGAACATGTGAGTATAAATAGTTTGTGATCAATACACATAATCATTTTGTGTATGCAAAAAAACACTAGTAACTATTTTATCAAAAAGAAAGAGAGAGAAATACAGTACATATCAGGCCTATCGAAGAATCCATAAACTGTTAAGTACCCTTAAGTACTGCATGAGCAGACCACTAAACATTCCTGGAAGCACAGATATAAATATAGATATATAGATATATCTCAAGTGTGTAGGGATTATTTTTTAGGTCTTTTAATGTTTTCAACATCCACGTTTACAATAAATGTTATTAAATTAAATGGTTATTGTGTCACCCTGCTGTATAGATACATTCTAACCATAGAAAATGCTGAAGAAATTGAGGAGTATGTGGGAGACCTCCTGCAGGGCACAGAGGGGAGAAAAGGGCTGTTCATAGATGAGTTCCTCAGCAGATGGAAGAAGACTCAAAGACAGGCCACAGATGCCTCAAGTCTTTTCCTTCTCAAGGAACCCTTATCATCAGCAGGTAGGCTGACAAACTACTATGAAAATACAATGCAAGGCACTTGGGCAGGACTAAACACTGTAAATAAATATACATTTTAATGATTAAAAATTGATCTCAAATGCACTATCCACAGTCTTTGTTGAAGGTATTTTGCTCTCCTTTCCCCAGATTCACCAGACATGACCAAAGATAGCCAGAAGAAGTCTAAACGTAAGGGTCGTAACAAACAGGAGCCGCTGACTGTGAGCCAAACAGAACCTGAGCCAGAGGCAGTCAAAACACCCATTGACCTGATGAGGGTGAGTACACATCAGCCCTAAACATTTGTTCTCTTATCACCTACTTTATGAAGGTAATTCTCATGGTTTGAGTACAATAAAGACACAACATATTAAGTTTATTTGTAGATGATCCATTTCATTTTTATGTATACCTCATTTATTTCTTTCCTCTCATCTTCCTCTCTTCATTTACTACTTTCTCAGGCCCAAGAAAGCAGCAGTACTTCTTCAACAAAGAAGAAAAGTAAGTTTGTCAGTCTCTATGCTAAAGAGGGACAAGACAAGTCTATCTTAATCCCAGGTCGACATGGCTGTGAGTGCCTTGCCCAAAAGCACAAACTTATCAACAACTGCATCAGCTGCGGTCGCATCGTGTGTGAGCAAGAGGGCTCAGGACCCTGCCTCTTCTGTGGAAACCTGGTATGCAAGAGTTTCCTTTTTTTTCAATCTACTTGTAGTGCTGACAATCCTTATTTTCTGGTTCAATATTCTTTACTCACTGTTTTTTTCTGATTCAGGTCTGCACAAGAGAGGAGCAAGAGATCCTGCAACGAGACTCCAACAAAAGCCAGAAACTAAGAAAGAAGCTTATGGGAGGTGAGAGTCAAAACTAGTCGGAATTATGAAATACTAAAATCTATGAAATAATGACCTGGATCGATGCTATGACTTTGTTTTACTTTGGTGTCAGACGGTGGAGAAAGAGAGTATCTCCCACACCAAGAGGCCAAGATGAAGGCTGGCTTGGAGAAGGCTGTCCAGCACAAAGAAAAGCTGCTGGAATATGACCGGAATAGGTATCACAAAACACACAGTCAATGAAAGAGTTTCACAAGAATGGATTGTTTTACTGCTTGGTGTGCAATGCCTACACTTTAAAGGTGCTAAATTCCAAATTCAGAGCATATCTGTGGTTGAGGTATTGCCTCCACACGGCTCTCAACTTGGTGACGGCACAAACAGTGCAAACAACGGCAACAGTGCTGACAGAGCTAACAGTGTTAACCTGAGGGGGAACTGGAGGGTGGGCGTTACGCTCCCGCAATGACGCCGTGGGTCGGGACATCAGCGGTAACCGCCATATGAGAGCAGTGCAGAGTTGCGGTGATTAGCTAGCCAGTGGAGCGGACATATATGCACGCGCGGCCGGACTGGCTATGAGAAGCAGAGAAGCTCTGATTACAACACACACAGAGGGAGAGTGGCTTCATTCTCTGCTCAGGTAGACATTACTCCTCTATATCTTTACATGGCAAATAGTTGTTAGATGCTATATTAACAGGGGCATACTTTACGATTAGGCAAGGTAGGCAACTGCCTGGGGCCCCCCAACTAAAAGGGCCCCAAATAGCTATAGATTCATTATAATGTTTAGATAGATATGAAAAATATTGAATCATATTATATTCTAACTCATTGTACCCCGATAACTTACAAAAGGCCCCCAAGCACTTAAAAAATATGCAATTCAACTGTATACTACTTACTGTGTATTTCTACTTCAGAGGAAACATTCCAGAGAAATGTTACTGGTTACGTTGCAGATTCAGATTAGACTCACAAAATGTAACAATTAAAATATGATGCATTATTATTAATTAAACTATCCAGCATCATATTAGAATTGAAAGCTCCACGTTAAACAGACATAAAGTAAATTTAAGTACATTGTGCTGGTAATACCTCTCTTTCACTCTTAACTCTTCACTCACTATTTATATTTTTTACTGTTAATAGTTAATAGTTTTACTATAGAAAAAAAGGTTTTGAGTACCCTACCTCTTCTGCCACTGCCAATACCAACACACACAGTAAGAGTTGGTGAACAATAACGCAAAATAGTGTTTGCTTAGGGCCCCAAATCACTAAATCTGCCCCTGTATATTAATGCTTTGATTTTTGAATTTAGCACCTTCAACTGGACATTTTGATTACTGCAGAGGATAATGAAACTTGGTGATAATACTTGCCTATTTATTTACTGTCCCCTTCAACTCCAGTGTCAGGAGAACGCAGGTTCTGGATGATGAGTCGGATTACTTTGCTACTGAATCCAATCAGTGGTTGTCATCCGATGAGCGAGAAAAGCTGAGGAAAAAAGAAGAGGAGCTGAGAGAACTTCGCCATGCCTCTCGCAAGGACAGGAAGATCACGTTGGACTTTGCTGGTAGACAAGTGATCGATGAGGGAAACAACCTCAACGAGTACTACAACAAGTAAGATCATCTGACACCACTTGAATCAAGGCTGCAAAGGCAGATTTGTGTTGTGTACAGTAGTCGTGCTAAACAGCTTCTCCTTTTGAAATGTTTGCAAATTAGGTATGATGAGACCCTCATGGCTATGAACAGCGACTCTACGTCAAAATCAACAATGTATTCTAAAAGACAAGGTGGAATGCAGACCCTCGGAGAGCTGGTCAACCCCAACATAATGCAGTCTGCACCAGAGGTAGGTCTTTTCTGACTTTTATACTGGGAGTAAAAATGTTGTTACCCTGTGTATTTACACTGCATATACAGTATGTCTTCTATAGACTACTCTTTTGTACCATTATAAAACTTAATTGGAACTTCAGTAAAATTGATTGAGGTTGAAATTGACAGCTGACCGCTGTTCTCATACACCGTTAGTCGACCTACAAAATGTAATGCACTGTAATTCGTATATATCTCAAGAAATCAATTCATATGGTTGTAAAATATGTTCGTACCCCGTGTGAAACCAGAAGTTAACGTTGATTTTTTTTGTCACATAACTTCCGTACTTCCTAAACCTAACTAAGTAGTTTTGTTGCCTAAACCTAACCATGTTGTTTCCTATGAAGACGGAAGTTTATTTTGAAAAGACTAGAGTGTAAATTGACACGTGCGTCACGTGTTGCTGGTAGGAAAACGCACAAAAATGAGGAATAACTTTTCATAAGATATCATACGAACCGTTGTATGAGGATACATTATTCTCCCCCCATGTAGCCTGAGCTTGCATAGCACTTTTTCCATCATGAAAATTGTGCAGATGATATTCACACAGATTCTACTAATGAAAATGGTGAATGCACTTTCCAGTGGGTGGATGTTGGAGGCAGTGAGATCCACAAGAGAAAGATGAAGCAGGGAAAGAGCTCAGGCAGAGCAGAGGACAAGGGAGGAGAAGAACGCCACAAGTTGCGGCTCCAAGACAAAGACCTGCAGGAGATGTCTGACGGGGGCTGGTGCCTCAGCATGCACCAACCGTGGGCCACGCTGCTGGTCAAAGGCATCAAGAGGTAAAGGGCAGACTAAATCCCAAATGAGCTGTAAAGACCAAACCAAATTGCAACCTAAAAATCCACAGTTTAAAACTCTTCCGTCAGGCCAGTGAAAACAGAGGTAACATTGCATTTTGTGTGTGTGTGTGTTTAGGGTAGAGGGGCGAACTTGGTACACATCCCATCGGGGTCGTCTTTGGATTGCTGCTGCAGCCAAGATACCCACTCCTCAGGAGATTGCTGAGGTGCAAGCCATGTACCGCCACGTCTACAAGAAAGGTACACGGCAAATCAGGAAATAAAAAACTGTGAATACTGGAAATTATTTGCTTCTAGCTGTTTTACATACAGCACTTAAATTGAAGTGTGACCATGTGTGCTCTTGTTTTCTGTGCAGAGCCCAGGTTTCCTAAAGACTACCCCACCGGCTGCCTGTTGGGCTGCGTCAACGTGACCGACTGCCTGTCTCAGGAGCAGTTCGGAGAACAGGTCAGTGAAACATTACACCAGACCAGAATTATGAGTATAATCTAACTTTCATACTATTATAACTCAATTGAATCACCGAACAAATCAGACATGTGGGTGGCACTCAGTGGGCTACCTCCAGGGTCTGAAAAGCGAAGCCAATGCAGAAGTGCCTTAAACCTGCATTCTTTCTAATAGCCAGCAGGGGGCGACTCCTCTGGTTGCAAAAAGAAGTCTGATTGTATAGAAGTCTATGAGAAACTGAGCCTACTTCTCACTTGATTTATTACCTCAGTAAACATTGTAAACATGAGTTTATGTATTCAATCGCTAGTTTCAAGTCTTCTTCAATACAGCATGATGTTCATTTAGTAAATTATGGTCCCATTTAGAGTCAAATAGACCATAAAGCAGGGTATGCTTTAGGGCGTGGCTACCTTGTGATTGACAGGTCGCTACCACGGCGTTGTCCGGTCTGGGAGTTGTCTGTGTTTTCATCTTCAACTTTAACCCTTTCACAGTGTGTTTTCAGTTCATGAAAGTTAATTGTAACATTTTGGTTGCCTAAAAATGTTTTATTCAGCGTTCGGTTGTACTTAGCTTAAAAACTAGATGGCGAAGGCCAAATACCAAGATGGTGACAGCCAAAATGCCGAACTCAAGGCAAAACAGCAGTCCACAAACCAATGGGTCGCTACGTCCACTTCTTATATACAGTCTATGGTGGCAATTCAGGTCTGAAACCAGGCTATGTCTCATTATAACGGGAAGTGATGGACAAAAAGACTTGAATAAAAGTGTGAAATGATGACACACATACCGCTGTGGTGCTTAGTGAAGTTACTTTTGTTACATGTGACTTGGAGGGTTTTATTCTTGAGTTGAGTGTCAGTGTTTGGTTGCTTTGTGATCGTTGCAAAAAAATATAGGCAAAATGTGTGATTCGGTTTTTGGCTGTTTGACGGCTGTTGCTGTTTTTGTTGTTGTTATTTTGTATTGACTGCTGGAACTTTTAGAATTCCCACCGTCAACCTCCTTTTCCTGTGCGTCTGCCATTGGAAGCTATGCTATGCCAAACTCTGTCTCATCATGTAATGGTAATGGAATTGCATGAACATAATTTTGGAAATTTGAACACACAGTCCTCTTGGTTAGTGCATTGTGATTTTATAGACATCCAGAGGCTTATTTCATCCAAGACCACACAGTACGAGACACACAGTCAAACTAGGGTTGTAACGGTATATCGTGGTATGAAAGTTGACTGTTAACATACCGTGTAGATTTGCTTATCTACGCTATTGAAAAAAACTAACATAAGTGAGTGTGTGTGCGTGTATACATATACACACAGGAGCAGCCTGGCTGTGCTGTTGCGCACCTACAGTATATGTAAATTGTTAATAATCATAGGACATTATTTTAAAAGCTTCGGTCATATAACAAATTATAGTTACATTACTTTACAATTTTTTTAATCCGGTTTATAATTATGTTTGTTATAATTCTGTTCTCATTCCTTTAAGGGTCATTGTAACTGATAATAATAATAATAAAAATGAATAAAATAATAATAATAATAATAATAATAATAATAATAATAATAAAAATAATAATAATAATAATAATATTGTAATACCGTGAAAACGTGATATTTTCTGAGATGGTTATCGTACCATAAAAATCTTATACTGTTACAATCCTAAGTCAAGCAACACAGGAACACACTTGAGTTTAAATCATTGTGAATTACCGATTTAAAACAGTTTTATGTGTTACAAGGATGACTATAATTTTTCTTAAACCTTTTCTCTTGTATTTCTTGGACATTTTACTGAGAGACACTCTATTTGACTGAGTTCACCGTGCATTTTGGGCTGTGTAAAGATTGCTGCAATATCACCTCTTAGCAGCAGAGGTCAGACTGCACCTTTCACCAGCATCTCTCTGCCAGCATACAGTATTTCCCACTAGAGGCAGTATGCACCACAGGAACAACCACTGATACACAAACACAAGCCCTCATTATACCAGTTACCTCCCACCAAAATGGTTTACATATACACATCACATAGGCATCAGGCTGTTGTGTTTATGCAGCATACATTCATAGCAAAAAGGGTGTATTTTGTCTTACAGCTACAGGAGACATGAATAGCAAAAAACACCCTCTGATTACTAATAAAACAATAGAGTGCACTGCTGCTCTCTAAGCTTTTCATTTTATGTCTTCCATGAACACTTAAAGTGAAACCCAGCCTTAACCAGAGTGTTACGAGGACTCTGGTGTGACTCTGACTATGTGATGTGGCAAAGCACGGAAGTGCTCTACTGGCAGTGCTGCCTTTTTCGACTCATAAACTGTTTACTTGAGCTTTTACACCCAAATTGATTTAATTAATTGCATTTTTACCAAGTATAAACTGGAAAATACACCCTATTCCCCATTAAGTCATCATGTGTATACAGAGTGGCTCTCCCATTCGCCGACAATTGAACACATTTTAACTTAGTTACACTGCCATTCTCGTCCTGCCTGTTTTGCCTCTGGCTCTTGGAGAAGCTTCTCAGTCTGAGGTCCACTGGTCTCATCCTTTTACAAAGTACATTATATGTTTGTTATTATTAGAACCAAAATGATTAATCAACTAGTCAATCGCCTATTATGTTAATTAATTGTTTAAATCTCTTTTTAAGCAAAAGTGAATACAATCGCTAAACAAAGATACACCCTTATATGATAAGGTCTCAGCTACTTCCCATTATTTAGATGTTATGTATAAACATCTACATGCGTTACTTGTCCTATCACACAAAAACACATAAGTGTAAACATACATTACAGTGAAACTGTATAAACAGGGAAAAAACACTACACATTGCACAAACGTGCCCCAACCCTGCAAAGCTACAAGCCCTCATACACATGTACACACACGTTCGTGTGCAATCATGAGATGATGAGATACTGAAACACATCACATTTGGAGATTGCAGTCTTCTGTTCCAATTTTTTTTTTTAAACAGAGCCATGGAAAAAGCAATGATCCCCTTTCAGGATATACTTGTGTTTCCGTGCATCTCTGCACAGACTCTGCGTAAAGACAGTTGTCCTATTTGTCTGTGTTTGAGTAAAGAAAATGCTTTAAAATGTGTGCTGCTACATAGTTTGCATTCTGACTGCTGGGACCTGTAAATCTAAGGGCTTTCCCCTTTTGTACTCTGTCCTCATTCTCTCCTCCACCACTCATTCCACCCAGGGCTGTAAAATCATGTTTGCAGGCAGTGTGACTGCCCTTTCATCCTGTGAAAGGGTGTGTGTGTGTGTGTGTGTGTGTGTGTGTGTGTGTGTGTCCACTTGCACAGAGCAGCCATAAATAACACCCCCACCCAACACAAGGCCCCTCAGAAAAAAAAGAAAGAGGCAGATGTAGAAAATAGCGAAGCAACCAGAGAAGAACAGCCTAATGATGGTGCTGAACAGTTGGTTAGTGCTCATTCCAGTCACCATTTTGGGAAAAAAAAAAAAGCAAAGACTATTAGCTGTTTAGCATTTTAATCTTGCTTCCTTTCATGCAAGCAGAAGAGTGCATGTTGTGTGAGTGCATAGTAGCACACAGCTGAGCTGCTGGGCGAGTGGGTGAGGTGTAGGATTTACTGTCCTGTGCTGGCAGTTGTGGGTGGTTAAAAGGGGGGTGGTGAAGGACAGACAGCCATTATTCTTCAGGCTCTTCTAAATCTGCCCCTAGTAATGTATGTAATATTTAGAGAAAGTGGAATGTGGGTGGATCAGGAGAGCACGAGAGAAACACTATGAACGCAATAAATGCGGTAAATGTTGTAAATATTTGAATATCACTGATCCGGTGTGATAGCAGTCATTCCCCTGTTGGGGCGCTGTTGTACAAAGCAGCACCAAAAACCTGATACCCTGCTGACAGACAGTGTAGAAAGACCACCCCAGGCTGAGCAGGATTTCCATCTGCTTGACTTGGACCAATTCTTTCCCTCATTAGAAACTGACTGGTGTATTGATCCATTCTCCACATAATCTCTCACTCCTCCCAACTCCTCAGCCCCCCGTTCTACTGATAATTGGCCAACCATTATGATCTGTGCTCTGTCTCCTCACCCCTACCCCCCAGTGCTCGCTCAGCAATGGGTGTATATGCGTGCCTGACCTGCCGACTGCAGAAGGCAGCGGGGGGGGGGGGTTGGGAAAAAGATATTTCAGATTGAAAATTGGTATGTTTTTGCTGGAAGAGGCAGAGTGAGATAATTAAAAAGGATGAGCAGAGAGCTCTGGCCAAGCTAAGCAGGTTTATGGGCGTTGGATATGCTGCAGATGGTTTACTTCACACATACAAATGACACTCAGCTGTCCAATATTTTAAAATTGCACATAAAATGAAGCATTACTATATTTTGAGTACAACATTTATTTACACATGCACAGACCCATTCTCAGTCTTCAAAATGGCTCACAGCGCAGGCAAAGGCACATCACACCCCACACGGAGCTCGAATCGCACCATCAACTTACTCCTGTGGTGAAAAAATTGATTGGATCAATCCACACTCTTAATAAGGGTCGGATTTATTTCTCTGTTGCAAAGAACATATCACCAGCTGCAGAGCTACATGGCTTTGTGAATACAAGTCAGAGGTCTAGTCTTTTGCCAGTGACTGTTCAGTGCTGTATTGATTCATATGAAGTGACTATGAGGGCAAGAAAGCAAAGGCTTTGTGTGTGTGTATGTATGTGATTTGTACATGTAATATCTAATCAAAGGGCTCTATGAATTCCCTAATGATGAAATGTTGACATAGTAATGTAATCTGGCAGTTTCAACATTTACAGAGGTTTTTGAATAGTAATGCAGCCTAACGTTTCACAGATAAGCATGTTTTATTAACCTCAGGTCTGTTGAAGGCTGACATATAGCAGGTCCCCTGGCACTGTATGTATATCAGATAAACACATATTTGAGACATGTCTTGTACTGGATGGTTTATAGCAGTGGTCCCCAAATAGTCTAGACTCAGGTTTCACATTGCCTTGATCAATAAGTCATGATCCACTCACAGGCTATATTAACACCAATTCAGCTGTATTTCACAAAATGAAAACAAAAGTACGAAATGTTCATGAGGCCATTTTCACTGAGGACACTTGGACACCTCACAAAAGGAGGAGCACAGATGTAAATAATTAAATGAATGATGGCTGGATTCCATTTAACTGTATCGGCTTTAGGGTCCCTAAAACGTTCAGATCTGGGTAGAATGTTCCCCCACTAAATTTTAAATACTTAAGATTCTTGCATGCAGTCTTATTTACAGTGAAGGTAAAATAGTTGTATGTTTTTTCTTCCTTTTGTTTCCTCTTCTGCCTTGTTTGGGCATTCATACTGTCTGCATATATGTAACAGTATCATCTGCATACAGTGTATGCAACAGTATCATCTGCGTAGTATAAGTATGTCCAGGGTTTCCACAATGTCTTAAACATCAAATTCAAGGACTTTTCAAGGATTTTCGGGGATTCTTTCACAACAATGACCGGCTCGCTGTACATTATCCCTTACGTACTATATGCAGATGACACTGTTACATACTTTGGATGTTTTCACACTTGGTCCCTTTCAGCCCTCCAAACAAACTCATATTAGTCAGCATTTTTGTGTATATGTGAACACTCCAAAAGAACTCAGACCCTTCTGAAACGAACCATACTCAGACCTCCTCGGGAGGTGGTCCTAGTACTGTTTGCTTCAAGTTCGTGTTGCGGATTGCTTAACCTGTGCATTGTGAACACAAAGCGCTCCAGGTCCGCTTTGCCCTTTGCCATTATATTTTAGCCCTCTAGGCTTGCCGTTGGCCTGGGATGCTCAAAAGAGTCAAGAACAATCTGGTTGGTCGTCCTCAGTGCTCTAACTGGAGTACGATGATTCAAAAGTTCTGCTTCATAAGGTGGCGCCAGCCCATTTAAAACCTTAAAAACAGGCAATAAAATCTTAAAATCAATCTGGAACGGACAGGGAGCCAGTGGAGGGAGGCCAAAACTGATACAACGGCTGAAGAGAAATGTATTCTGTCATCTGTGTTTTAGTAAAATTTAAGCAATTGTTAATAATTACAAAAACACAAAATGGATGATAGAATCACACAGTCATCTCGAAGGCTTTACTTAGACACTGCTCTGATAACACAATCATTGTCTAGTCTGGATTGGATATGATATTTAAAGTGCAGGTTCCTAAGTCAGTTAAATGTTTCTTTCCCAATCCAAACTGTACTGATTGAAGAGTTGTTTTCATTTAAATCACAAGTCAGTGTTGCTGTTTCTATTATCTCAATCTCTGCGTCATTGCATCGATGCTCAGACGCCTATATTGTACTTTTATCTTTTTAAACCTCCAGTTAATGAAACGATCCTTTATTTTGTTCTTCGTTGTAACTTTCAGCTTCTTCGTGAGTTTTTATTTAACCCTATTATTGTAGAATATACTGTATACACTATACTAGAGCTCAGTAGATGCAGTGCATGTCAGATTACAGAAACCATTGGCTTGTTGCACATCACATAGCTGCAAGCTTAGCCACTTATCTGTTAAAATAAGTGCTGGTTTCTGTGGAATTCCATTTGTGCAAGCTCTCCCTGTGACCTCCAGAGTGGAGCTCCCGTGCTTGTTAGGCCGGCTGGAAGCTCGGACTGATGCTTGTGTTTCCTTGTGTGGTAATGTGATATTTATATGCTGAAAGCCTTCCTGCCAGCATGCCCCACACACACACACATACACACTCACAGGATATATTGGATGCATTCCAAAGGAAGGTAAGTCAGGCAATGCTATTTTTTCTTCCCCCTAACATTGCGTGAATCCATAGCAGTGGCTGCTCCCCTCCCCCTCCATCATTCCATCTTCATATTTTCCCCCACTTTCTCTCTAACAGTATGTTTTACAGGTCAGGGCTGTGAAATTGTATGTGTTCGTGGAGAAGTCAGATTACGCTCAGTGAACAGACATGCACACTTGCATGCGACTATGCATCGTTCTCTCTCGCTTTCTCTCTGCTATCTCTCTCTGTGCAACCCTCAGTCACACACACTCACATTCCTCCCCTTCCTCCCTTTTCCTTGCTGGGCAGTTTGCCATGACAGAGAGGTCAGACATCATGTGATTCTGCAGTGGTGTGTAGAATGCATTCAGCCCAGAGTCCCCAGGCTCTGGATGACAACCAACCAAACCTCAGTCACAGGTTTTCAACAGCATGAAAAATACATAGAACCATCTGCCAGACTTGAAATGGTCTGCTACACTGTTTAGAATTTCACTGCTGTCCTTAAACCACTTCATTGAATGTCACACAGTTCCTGCTGCTGAGGGAACTGTCAGTGAAGCCCCCCTTTATTATCGCTCCTCCATTTTGTTCTGCTCATTTAATAGGACTTGTTCCTCTCGCTGTATGCTGATCACAGGAACTTGGAGCAAAGATAAAGGCAACACGAGTAATTTCAGACTGCTTCCTTTGATGATCTGAAAGACAGCAGTGTTGATAAAAATAAGTTAGAATCAAAGAGAGGTATCTGAATACCAAGCTGTATGACGTGTTAGACTGAATGCTAAACAGGTTCAAATCCTTATTTCTTTTTTTATTGAAAATTATGTGATTGTTGTTGCTCTTTTAAATCCGACCTCTTCAACGTATGACCTATTTCTAAGCTGTAAAACGTGTTTTGTCTCTTTTCTGAACTGGAAAAATGTCCTAATTATTATGTAGTCATTACTCCAGTACAGCCCTTTAGAGCATAAACAGGAAAGCCTGCAAGGTACTCTAATATTACAGTTTTGACTAATATTAATAGGAACGACAAGATATGAAACTTTCTGAGTTAACCAGTTCTTGTTTTGTAATTGGTGCATTGATAAGACAATCTAAATAACAAAAAGAAATAAATGCTTTTGTTTTCTTACCAGGAAAACTCATTGGTTTATAGTCATGAAGAGAAATTCTATATTCTTCATTTTGTTAGCAGGTTTAATTATAATGTATTCAAGATTTAGGGTAGCATTTACCAAGTATTACCTGTTATGTGTCTAAAATAGCAGTAAAATTATTACTGGTAGTAAGTAACCATAGACTGTATATAAAAAGTGGACATAGTCACAGTGACGTCACCCATTGGTTTGTGGACTGCCGTTTTGAAGCCTTGAGTTCTGCATTAGGGCGTCATCTTTGTTTTTGGCCGTCGCCAACTTGGTTATTTGCAACTAAACGTGACACGAGAGGGTGGAGCTAAGTACAACCAAATGCTGAATAATAAATTTTTAGGCAACCAAAAAGGTTATAATTAACTTAACTTAATTAACTGTGAAAGGGTTTAAGTTCTAAGAAAAACACGGACAACTCCCAGACCGGACAACACCGTGGTAGCGACCTGTCAATTACAAGGCAGCCACGCCCTAAAGCATCCCCTGCTTTATGGTCTATTTGACTCTAAATGGGACCATAATTTACTAAATGAACGTCATGCTGTATTGAAGAAGACTTGAAACTAGCGATTGGAACCATAAACTCTTGTTTACAATGTTTACTGAGGTAATCAATCAAGTGAGAAGTAGGCTCATTTTCTCATAGACTTCTATACAATCAGACTTCTCTTTGCAACCAGAGGAGTCGCCCCCTGCTGGCTATTAGAAAGAATGCAGGTTTCAGGCACTTCCGCATTGGCTTCACTTTTCAGACCCTGGAGTAGCCCAATGGTAATAACATATTTTGCAATACTCATATTAGTATTTAGATTGATGAACTTCCAAAGGCTTTTATTCTACCACAATATATACCACATAAAAGAACTAGAACAGATTCACAAGATGAATAAATGTTCCTCCATCCCAATTATTCCTTTTGAGTTTGTTAACCTGTTTCTTGTGAGTTTTGGTCTCTGTTGACTTTGTTTATTATAGAAATACCTTTTTCCTTTATATTTACTTCTGAGACCTCATTCACACATTCCTAGCTCGCTGTATGGTGAGCTTTTCTGCTAACACATTTTATGCAATGGTGGATATAGCATAAACGGAAGAAATAAATGACACCTTCCAAATACTACTAAATATACTGAAGGAGGGTAGTAAAGAGAATCACAGGAATTAACTAAAGCCAATGGACTGGAACCATTACAGACCAAACTTTAAAAGCCTGTGATTTTGTGGTTAAAGTATGTTTAGCTGTTGCTGTTTTTGAATAGGTATGTTAGCAATTCCTTTATATCCCAGCAGATGTAACTTAAACAGCCTTTTTGTTTGTAGTTTATGGACTAGTCGTCTGCTTCTCAGTTTGTGCTCTCTTTAAAATAATGGCCCGACTGTGTTAAACAATGTTTGCATAAAACAGGAAAAATGAGACCTCTGTAGATTTTAATGTTGTGATCCATTTAGTGACTTGCCACAGGCAAACTCCAACCCCCCACAATAAGCTTTAATGAAGCGTAGAATCAATATGTTTGACATTTATCTCCCATCTCCACATCTGGTGTTTGTTGTTGATGCCCCAAAATGGCTCCTCATGAGGCTAAGTGTCTGTGCCAGTTTTCTGTTTTGGAATGAGGAAACGAATGAAGGTTGTGTGGTGCAGTCAGTAAGTACTTTGCACAAAGTCAGTTGGCGAATGTGTTTCCCTGCTACAGTATGGTGTTATCAGGAATTGGATAAGCTCTCAATTTAATCATTATTCTTTACGCCTGTTCCCATCCAAATGCGAGGACAGACATTACTTCACTCATTACGTCGAGCTGATTTTGAGTGTTTTTGCCAGCATTCCCCAGGCATGCCTAAGCAATTGCTTTATGTCACACATGCCTGTGTGTGTTCATTTGAGAAGAGATCTTTATCCAGCCAAGCCCCGACCCAGCAGCAGTATAACCACAAGTATCTCTCCTAGAGAGGGAGAACCAGAGAGACAGAGAGCGAGAGACTCTCTGCCACTGCAGGGTCAGAGATTACAAACTCAATTGTACTCTGCTGGATGACATGTCTGCTCAGCAACTTCCTGCTAGCGACATCAGAGGGGAGGAAAGTGGAGAAAAATGGGGGAGGCGAGGGAGGACGTCCAGGCTTCCAACGCCATTAATCTTTTTTCCTTTGTGTGCAGCAAACTAAATAAAAATTGCCCATCAAGCCAGTGAGTCTGACTTACTCCCAGGATATAGTCACTGGAAAAAGAAGGGAAAATATAAACTGAATAACAAAATACAAACCGTGAATGAATTTGAAATGAGTATCTTTAATCCTTATTTCTCTTCACTCTTTAGTGTGTATAATTTAAATGCATATTCCCCTCTGATATTTAATATTTTTATATTCTAGTTAATAGAGATAATCCAATCATGCTTATTAGGGTCGATATAATCTCTATAAACAGATTCTGCATTCACATGTAGAATCTGTGGGCAGCGGCACAAGATTTTGGTATCGGAAGCGTTCTTGTAACCGTTTGTAGTCCGAGTAGTATTGACCAATCATGTTCGAGCAGGTTTTGGTTGAATGCAGGTAAACGGTTTGTGTAGAGAGCAAAAGAGACGGAACGCATTAGCAAAAATGCAATCTTGGAACCCACCTGCTATCGCATGACGATGGTTTAGCTTTTTATTGGTTTAGAATTAGCTTGTAAACCGGCTACTTGTGAACCAATCCGGTCGTACACGTCATCTCTCAACTGCAACTCCAGTCTCATCTCAAGTTGCTAATCGGACCGTAAACAATGAGCAGCGCATGGAAGAGGAAGTCTTGGCCCAGATATCCGCTGGCTGTACCGGAACCCCAACAATTTAGCCTCCTATCCCTAGAGGCTTATCCGTCATCAGGCAGATAACCGATGGGTTCCGAGATTGAGGTCGATATTGATCACTGATGTATCATTCCAGGTGGCCGATCCTCTAACATTCACCGTTTGGTTTCTTATTTGAAACATCTTTACAGAATTCCTCCACATAGGAATCACAAGATTCACAAGATCCTGTAAAACCTTTGCCACGTGTCTGTTTCACAGGTTATTTTCAAGGTTATACTCACACTCATGTTAAAGAAAATTGATTATGTCTTGGTGTGTGCTGTTAAGTTCAGCAACCACAGCAAAGACACCCTCAAAATTTGGATCAGCTTTTGGATGATCGTAGAGCAGCTTTAAGGGTCAGATAATCGCCTGATTGCGATTATTTGAGTTGACCGCATTCATTTTGCAAAATCGTTGGATTTCACCATAAAGGGAATTTTAAGCCATCTAACTATAAAGCATGGAATCTCTGTCTGTCTGTATGTCCTTCACATATCTCGAGAACAGTTCATCCGATCGACTTGATACTTTCAAGTGTATTGTTGGGGACCCACGGGAGTGCAGTGTCAAATGTGGTGCAAGTTGACCAGATGGTGGCACTATAACAATGAACTTTACGTTTTGGCCTGTAAGTTATCAACCTTAACTCTCAGAAACAAATTTATGTCCAAATCAGATTTTTTTTTTTTGCTACTCCTCCTACAAAGGTTGAGCATTCGTCACCAAATTTGGTACAGAACATCTCTGGACTCTTTTTTGGATTGTTGATGTTCCATACAGTTTTGCTATAACTGGCCCTCAAAGTTAGCTCAATGCTGTTGGAAGGGCTTATATTAAAAAAGAATGTCATATCTCCTGAATGCTTTATGCTATTGTGACCACATTTGGTGGACATGTGTAGATATGATGTCTGAGTGACCATGACAAATTTTGTGTCATTTAGCCAATAGTTGGCGCTGTAGCAGCATCATCTAACTATAAAGGAAGGAATCTCTGTCTGTCTGTCTGTCTGTGTATGTATGTATATATGTATGTATGTATGTATGGCTGTGCTTCGCATATCTTGAAAACCATTCATCCAAACAACTTCACACTTGGCGGGTACAAGCAGCCATACCGCAGTTCTCGACAACGCACAAGCAACACTTCTGGGGGCCAAGCAATCGGTTTGTGTCGGACGGGAATGCTCTTCAAATGGGCACTGCACTATAATGCCGCAACAAATAGAAAGTGAATTAGGTGCCTACCTGAATACAAGGTTGAATGTTAGAAAAAAACTTGGAAACAAAGAGCTTGGCTGTCAATCTGCTGTTGAACAGGTTCTTCTGCTTCAGCTCATATGAGACCATATTTCTTGTTTTTCGAAGCAAGATGATGACCGAGAGGTGCTGATAGCGGCTCCCTTTATTTATAGCGGAGAGTCTGTGCAGCAGTGCGTTTGTCAGCTCTGTTGGAAGTTATAGTGGGGATCATTCACAGACAGCCCTTTAATGCTTAAATTCAGTATGTTTTAACCCAGATTAGAATTGTTGTGCAATGTAATCTGACCAAACAGACGATCTGTCTTATTCACTATGTCATTATTCATTTGATAAGCACATTTCCATCGCCTATTAGTCGCTTAACTCTTTTATCGATCGCTTAAAATGCTTGGATGGAAACAGCAAGCTATTTAAAGTTACTGTGAGGAACTTTTAATACAATTTAATACTGATTCCTCTATATGACCTACATAAGTAAACGGTGAGAAGATTGTTTATTTCTATATAGTTATACTTAATGCTTTTAAGCTGTACCACCGGGTCGGATTCTGCGGGAAATCAGACAAAATCATGCAGGTTCACCAGAAGCTCCTTCAGCTCAGACTCTAGTGGAGCCTTCGGCAGCAACCAGCTCACTGCGGACAGACCCAGATTCGGCTACCCACTAATAGAGAATGCCTTATATTTACATTGAGAAGCTTTTCTGTATGTGTAACCAGCAGTAGAATAGAAAAAAAAATAGAAATTCATGACTGGCAACAAGTTTCTCCATTCATCTGTTTTGTGAACACATTAATGGGATCTTTTAAGAGGTTGAGTCCACAAGCTGCCAGCTAGGTGCTGCCAGCTGTTGTCGTGGGCATCAAGTGTTGCCAGTGCCTTTTATAAATGATCTGAAAATCGGAAATCAGTAACAAACACGGGCAGAGAGAACCAGATTGAATCAAATTTTATAACCAAAGGAAAGTTATCCCTTTTTAATGTTTCATTTTGTAATTCATAGTACCAGATGTGTGTATTGTATACCACTATTTGACCTGTTGTTCTCATAAGAAAATCCCATTGCTTTTGGCTGACTGTCTGTGACAGTCTTTGTTCAGGATCTTTGTCCATTAAAACAGTGACATGTAGTCATACACAACGTTGAGCTGAATGTTGTTGTCTTTAGTGTATGAGTCCCATTAGTCTCACTCAGTAAATGTCTTAATTAGGGGATTGTGCCTGGTATAAGCTGCTGTTGATGTAAATGGCAGGAGGAGTGTGATCATTATTTTCAATGAGGCTCCGGTGAGATGTGCTGAGGGAAGCAGGGAATTCACAGTCTGCCCCATATACACCAGGTAGCTGCTTGTGATCAAGCAGAATTA
Organism: Sebastolobus alascanus; assembly: GCA_916701645.2. Classification (NCBI taxonomy): domain Eukaryota; kingdom Metazoa; phylum Chordata; class Actinopteri; order Perciformes; family Sebastidae; genus Sebastolobus; species Sebastolobus alascanus. The sequence goes on from CAKAOJ020000044.1 coordinate 179,830, forward strand.
TCATCAAATATGATATGCCTTTTCCTTTGTGTGGTGATGTCTCGCTGACGTGTCTTTGTCTCTTCATGCTCAACTCTTTTGGGCCAGCTTTCAACTTCAGAGTTGAAGGGTGAAACTACAGAAAGTGTCTGAGTATCAACAGACACTCTATATCTTACCTTAGAATGGATTATTTCAAAAGTTGCTCACTCTTTAATAGGAGTATAATCCAAATAAAGAAAATGTACATGCAGTTCCCTTGACTGTCACAATTAAACTGTCAAGCTCAATCAAGATTTTTTTTGCTGCGCTCAAAATCACACCATTAGTCATATGACATAAGTTACTAGAATTACCGCCTCGTGGTTGTATGTCTCCGCCAACCAGTCAAGTTGCAGTTTACATACATGTCTGTTCAAAATGTAATCATTTCATCATTTCATCCTTTTAGATATTTGTAATAAATTGTCATAATTAGCATATGAATTCTTAAGTTACGGCCAAAAACATGTTTTGTGAGGTCACAGTGACCTTTGACCACCAACATCTAATCAGTTCATTCTTGAGTCCAAGTGGACGTTTGTGCCAAATTTGAAGAAATTAACTCAAGGCGTTCCTGGGATATCACGTTCACAATAATGGGATGGACGTGAGGTCACAGAGGCCTTGACCTTTGACCTTTGACCACCGAAAGCTAATCAGTTCATCCTTGAGTCCAAGTTGTCTTTTGTGCCAAATTTGAAGAAATTCCCTGGAGGCGTTCCTGAGATATTGCGTTAACGAGAATAGATCGTACCGTACGTACGTACAGTACGGGCGTATGGACGGACAACCTGAAAACATCATTCCTCCGGCAACAGCTGTCGCCGGCGCAGAGACATAAAAAGATGTAGCATTGTTCTATGGGACTCCATTTAATAGGTAGACAAAATCACAGCTGATTAAAAAAACTGACTGACTTGAATTTATGTGTGATTTCCTGTAAAAGAGGCGCCAAAGTTTCAGCATGTGAGAGAATTGTTGGTATCTTCTGGTTTACATAACCGCATGGAAAAAGAATGCTAAGTGACATGTTTTCTAATTTTTACAGATGAATTAAAAGCTAGAAATACATTTTATTAGCTAATAGTGTCTTAATCAAGCAGCAACACGTATCATACAAACATATATCTAAATTTAACATACTATGCTATTGAGTCATTCATTAAAATGGGTGTTGAGAATCAATAAGGAATTTGCAGTCTTACTCCCTCCGCTGCCAGCTTGCTTTGCCATATTCAGTTAAATTACTTGAAGCACATAGTGCACAAGCTCTTTTGCCATGGTCCACTGGGCAATTTGCCATCAAATACTTTGGCAGGCTCCGTGTGTGAAGTAGAGTATTGATTTACATGCAACATCATTTTCTTTCCCTCTCAGATTTCTGGTGGTCAGTGTAGCGAGAATAAGATTCAGCATAATTACTTGAGAATGATGCTGGCACTTCACATATCTTTAAACTGCAACGTTGCCTGTGCTGCGGGGTTTAAAAAATATAGGACTGTTATCGCAGATGAACTGTATTCTTGGTCATGCCGTGCCATTTAAATGAAATGCCTGACTTGTTTCGTCATTCACTTTGAGTCCGGACGTCACTGTAATAATATTGGACTTGCCCAAAAGCAACTGAGTCATCCTCTCCTCATAACACAAGTTCAGATAGACTGCGTGAGAAGCTATTAAGTGTTTAACAAACAGTTGGACAAGACAAAACAATAAGCATATCTTTATCATCTCTTGCAGATATTTGCACAAACGTTAATGTAGAAAAATATGATGTAATGTAAGAATAAGATGATCTTAGAAGATGGTATATATTGAGAGAACATCATGTAGTTGCACACAACCACAATAATGGGCAGAAAGTATTTATACAAGGATTATTACTAGTCCTCCAAGAAAAAGAATGTTTTGTGTATATAAAGTATAACCAGTATTAGTGCTCATGTCTCATCTGACCGTTCGCTAAAGCAATTGTCCAATCATGTTTGTAATTGTAACTAGGCACGGCTAAGCTAACTAAGCTTCGTATTTCTTCACATGCCGAAGCGGTCTGAATGGGGATTTAGTGGAAATAAAATACAACAACTGCTCCTTAGTTACCGCTGCTATACCCATCTTCGCATGGCACATACTGTATGCACTTTACAATGATACGGTGGCAGATTTACTACTTGATATTCAAAGTAATGTTTGAAACAACGGGTTCTTGATTTCAGAGGCAGAAAAAAGCAGCTTCTCATTTCTAGCCGACGACAGCCGAATTTTTTAATTTTATCAGCTAGCTAGCAAATTAAAGGTTAACATTGGTATTTTTCAACCTGGGCCCTATTTTTCCACGTTTTTGTATCTTGGTGACACCAATTTCTGAAATTGGTCCAGTATTGAACGAGTACGCTGCAGACTGCAATGTAATCCTTCGATGCAGTTGCGTAAATGTACGTCCACTAAAAGTGCTTGTTTTTGCCACTGACAAGACCCTACAGAGAAATAAAATGTTTTTCTTTTGCTTGATTTTGCTCGATCTGCTTGTTATTGTGTCCAAGTCCCGCTCAAGGAGAAGTCTTGTGTCGCATCCACATTCTCGAAATCAGCTTAATATTCAACCATGACAGTAAAAGTCTTTTAGATAACACTAAGATACGCTCTCTGTACTCCAACACAACAAGCTCTGACAACACCGGCACTCCTCTCTCCAACTGTCACTCACATTTCCACCGTCCACCTTCTTCCGGCAACAAGTCACATGACACAATGACAAACAAAAAGTGAAAGGTATTTCTCTGTAGGGTCCTCTCCATAATGTTGTCAGACACTTATAGCAACAATCTGAGCCTGTCAGTGGCAAAAACAAGCACTTACATTGGACGTACATTGACGGTGAGGAATTGCCCCGAGCGATTACATTGCAGCCATTTATCGGTTACATTGTACTCGTTCGATACTAGACCAGTTTCAAATATTCTTCTTCCCATTAGTTACCCAGACACAAAAACATGGGAAAATTGGTTGAAAAATACTGAAGCTACCCTTTAACTAACTAGCTAGCTAGCCACAGTTGATAAAATTCCAAAATTCGCCGGTTAGAAATGAGAAGCTGTTTTTTTCTGCCTCTGTCTGAAATAAAGGACCTGTTGTTTCAAAAATTACTTAGAATTTCAAGCAGTAAATCCGCCACTGTATCATTGTAAAGTGCGTATGTGCCACGCGAAGACGGAAACAGACGGGCATAACAGCGGTAACTATGGGGCGTCGTCTTGTTTTATTCCAATGAAGGTCTTCATTGTTCAGAGCCTAAGATAGTTCAGGGCTGTATTAGTGCGAGGAATATTCAAGTATCCATGTAATCTTTCAAGTGTATAACCTGCAAAATATTTGATCTCACTTGCAAAAACTGTAACAGTATAAATTGAAGAGGACTTGCAAAGAGCTCTTCTTATTCAACACCTTGTGTTTAACAGTGCACTGTGTTCTCCCTTGGAACGCATCAGTCGGATCATCTTATCTATTGTAGCACTAACCCATGGGCTTAGAGAAACCTAAAACTGGCCTTTGATAAGAATCAAGGGACAGCCTTTCCGTCTGTGCTCCTTTCTCAGACGGCGCTCATTGCCAGCCTCCAGAGAAGGAGGGAAGAGACAGTTATTTCCCACAGCGGCTGAGTGAACACAGATGGGAGGGCTGTACCCCAGTGTCAGAATATCAAAGCAAATATTCACCTTAAGAGACAGACACGTTCATAAACTCCCCGGTCCTTCTCAATTTCCACATTATGAAATCAAATGCCCACTGTGAAGGGGTTTGTTACCTTACTTAAAACACAAGCCTTTTTGCTGACAACACCTGTGTTAAGGAGAGCTGGATTTGTGGCACCGATAAAAGGAGATCGTGGTGGAAAATAAGAAGTTTTAATGCCTCAGATTCCCTGGAATTTTTCTTTGAAGTCGAGGTTTGAAAGCAGACATGGTAATTGTCTCCAGGGGTTCTCGCTGCGTGTTCGAGTGTGTGTTTTGTAAAGGAAACTACTAAGTAGACGGTTTGACTGTGATTTTCTGTAAATGCACTGTAGTTGTCTGATACTTCAACTCAAGTATGATAATAACAACTACTTATTTTTTAATGTTTGGGATTTGTAACTTCTGTTATTAAACATTGCGTAATATTTTCTCTCTATCTCAGTGTTTTAGAAATTGTCGTTTTTTTTTCAAAATGCTATTTTCCGCTGCATTTTGTCAGTTTTGTCGGAGTCCTGCAGTTGTCAAACAGAAGCTTAACTGTGAGTACAAGAGAGAACCCTTTTCCTTGGAAAGTTCCAGCAGTTAGCTTGTTGAGTCTAAAAAAAACATGACTGTTGTGAGGCAGTCTTGTTTTCGTCTTGCCCGAGGGCCACTGCAGGAGGTGAAGTCATAAACATGGCTGGGAAAGTGGAACTGAGCTAAGTGAGGAAGTCTGTGTGAATCTCCCTGCAAAAACACATGACTTCACTACACCTGTCAGCACTAGTGCTAGCTAAAAAGCTAATGTGTGGACTTCTCTTTGCCTACTTTTTTTTTGCAGAGCTGAATTGGTATGCTCATGAAGCAGGGGAGTCGCAAAATTAATTTAATACCTCTTGCTCCTCGGTGTTCCAGGGAATTTTAATAGTGGGATGGCGAGCTGGTGACAGCTTGAAGTCATTTACATCAAGACAATAATGAAGCCTGCATTGCTGACATGCAGAGCTGTTTCTTGAACTAAACACCACAATACAAATACACCAAGGCATCCTAGTTAATATCAGTTATTCCTGCCGAGATTCCTCACTTGGTAGTTAACGATATTGTCACATTGCTGTGATGGTTTGATTAAAAAAAGACAGTTTTTCCTGTAATTTATCTCAAAGTACAAATTTACATACGTAGGTTTGTACTTTGAGATTAATTACAGAGTTACATACGTTGTAACTTTACTTTTTTTCCAGTGCGAAATGTGCGAATTGACCTTTTAGTTGTACTGAAACAGGGAGCATTTTCAAGGCAAAGGAAAGTGTTTCTTTTTTTTTTTCGCAGTTGAGCTGACTGACTCGGTGGCAGTAATTGGAAAATCGTGGCCCTGGTGCTGAGCTCCTAATAATGAGACATGTCTCTCGTTGTGTTGAGGATATTAATAATGTAGGAATTCAGGAGCCAGTGTTGGACACTGCTAGATAATTAATGTTCACTCTCCAAACTTGACACCAGTTGATTCTGTAGGTGAAGGAGTATGTTCAATTTTTAATCATCACCTTGCAACTCAGTGTGCCTGAGCGCCAATGAAAGGGACAAAGTGAGTCGCGCTAGCTGGCTGTTTAGAGGGATCAGGTTGGCATTGCTTTGGGTTATAATGTCACACGGCACCAGTGTGATCCAAAGCGTGTGTGTCCGTACTGGCTGAGGGTACATGTGTTTGCACCGTTTGCTTCCAGTTTTAAAGGGGTTGTAAAAGGTGTATGAGAATGCGTTGGGCATGTGATGGTCCCTGGAGCTAAAGATAAAGACTTGGTGTACAGACATTAATCGCAATTATGGTACTTTAGATAGCAATTGATGAAAGGGTACTTGTAACATCATTAGTATAAAAGCAAAGGATGATTATAACTCTTATATTTTCATTATAGATTATTCTGCCAGTTATGTTCTTGATTAATCAACTAATTATACGTCTATATGTCAGAAAATTGTGAATTTTGCCCTTTATACTTTACTACAGCCCAAAGTGACTTCTCAAGATGTCATTAATTCTCCAACCGATAGGGATGGAGGGAAATATCGATACAGCATAGCATCGGGATATTTTGCGTGGCAATATTGTATCGATACGCAGACGTCAAGTATCGACCTTTTATTAACTATTAACCTCTTAACAATCCGACAGGCGCTATTCTGTCTTCCAGAGCAGGCTCAGTCTTAAAGCTAGAGGGAAGGATGCTGGTATCATACGAAACTAGAAAAACCTAAGGAATCCATTGGTACCAACCATGTCATACTAGCTTGTTGGGTGGGAAAAAAACGTTAAATAACGCCCCAAAGTTACACTAAATTTTGGCGAGAAAAAACTGGCATGGTCATTTGCAAAGGGGTCCCTTGACCTCTGACCTCAAGATATGTGATATGATACGAATGAAAACTCTGAGATGAACAGAGTGAAAACTGTATTTTATTAGATTAAAAAGATGTTTCCAAACTGCATAATTTGCAGTTGAAAAAAGGTAATAAATCCCAATATATCTTATCACAATACTCAGCATATCGCAAAATGTTTAAAATCGCAATGAGATCGTATTGTGACTTAAGTATTGTGATATCGTATCGTGGGGACTCTGGTGATTCCCTCCCCTACCAACCAATAACATAAAAGTCACAGATATTTAATTTACTATCACGTAAGACAAAGAAAAGCAGCACATTCTCACAATTGAGAAGCTGAAACATGGTAAATGGCATTGTGCTTGGAAAAATGACGAATGATTATCAAAATAGTTGCAGATAAATGTTCTGACTATCGACTAATCGATTGATTGACTAATTGTTTCAGCTCTAGTTGGGACTGAATAATTAATTTGTCAAGTTGAGATAGTATGCCCTGTACAACAGGCATTTTAAGCATGAGCAGAGCAGTTATTATTATTGTTAAAACACAAATCACTTGGTTTGGACTTAAAATGACGTCCTTGCATTTCTTTGGCAGATTATACAAAGATTATATGATTTCTATTAATGCAAAAAGATTCCAGTTAATAAAACAAATAACTGAAATATAGATTAACCCAAAGATTAAGATAAATGCATATACACGATGTCCTTGTTTTCCAGGAAAGAGTAAACGTGGCTGAGAAACAAAACACAATGTTCAGCTGAAGTCTAAACGGCGAATGAAATCAATTATGCTTCTGGCTACATTTACATGCATGGTGTAATTTGGCTGTTTGCCACACTCCACTAGAGATCCTGTTTGTGTTGAACTCTTTACATGATCCGTTGATACCTTGCAGTCGTGGTAGTCTCTTTGTTACCATGAATAAACCAGTTAACAAAATATTTCTATCCACCTGAGCTGTTGTTTAAATATCTTTTGAGTTACCGCGGTCTTTTTTTGACTTAGCAATAGCATCTCTAACGCACGGATAAACAATGATGAGCACATTGGTTTTATTGAATATTGTATCAATAAGCCTGTGCAAGTCTGAGATTGGAAAGATCTGAAACCAAAAGTGGCTTTTTAGTCCAAGTAAGATGTGTTGTTTTAACTAAGTAACATTGGATTCATAAATATATGCTGGTGATAAAATAAGTAAAGACCAAGGGAAGAGAAGTAAAATACAACATGAGCGGTACATGTACTGTAATGGCCGACATGATAAATTCTGCCCAATTTACATTTTTACGCCAATGTATTGCCATCAGTACAACACAGTCGAGCGATATTCTTGTTACTCGTTTTCCCTTTTAAACAGAAAACATTGTTCTCACTCACTGTTCCACCGTTTCATTCATTCTGATCAACTCTACTTTGCCGCCTTTCATGATGTTAAGCTGCTCTCAATGAAACTCAACACTTCCTGCAGATGTTTCACAGTAAATGTGACGTGAAAAGATTATTTCTCCTGAACTGCTGGAAGGTTCTTAACATGAAACAGATGGAGGAATGAGTTTGCGTTACAGCATTAAACAGCAGATGGGAGGAAATCAGAAAACAGGGAGGATTCTTACCAAAATACGATCAAACGCGGATATAAAACGGGGAATTAGAAATAAATACGTGCCTGTCATAGTATCCTGTCTCCAATAAATGAACAATTTGTGGTGTAACGTTTACGCCTGCTGACCCAAATTGAGGCTCATAAAGAGCACAAATTGGTTATTTTCAGTCAAAAAATAACAAAGATGATGTGGCAACATTAGCTGTCTGGAGTCACGACTGTCCCGTGTGTGAGCCGCAACCTGAATATGTAATGATACAGACACATTTGTCTTAACACAGCATTGTAAAAACTTAAAAAAATATTATTTAAACAAAGAAGGATCCATTTAAACGATCGGTAAACGAGAATAATTGACTCATTGATATAATTTCTGTTTTTTTTAGGATGTCGTCTGCAGTTAATTTTGTGTTTTGAATCGTGATACATGATACACACATGAACAGTATACATGCTTGCATGTCTGTCGTCTGCGTGTGCTCTCGTCCTGTGCTGTGCAGCGATGGAAAAACAAATAGTACACTTACAGTCGTGCGTGCAAAAAGCTGAATGGCAGTTACAGTACAGCATTTCCTGAGGGCAGCTGCATTTGTTTGAGGGTTAATGAATGCCAGAAAACAGGCTTGTGTTGTTTGGTGAACACGATAGATTAAAGAACGATTGGCGAACGATTGCTGTTGCGTACAGTTCCCAACAACACCCTTTTCACCTCCCACGTGTAACCCATAGCTCAGAGACAACCCATCTGTTTCTCCAGCAGGGTGAAACCAGCCCTGACAGAACTGGCTAAGCAGTATTTCAAAAGTGTCCTTTCTGGGAAGACACAGTTGGCTTTGTGTAGTTCCCTATCTATCAAAATCCCTGCCTCTGTGTTTTCTCCCTCACCTTATACCCTTATTATCCGTCTTCTTACCGAATCATATTCCTCATTTTTACTCTCTGGTTCCCCCCCCCCCCCCCTCTCATTCCCTGCCTCCCTCCCCCCTTGTTCCACCCTCCTCATTTTTAAAAGCCACATGCTCCCAGCCCGTCTGGCTCAGTTGCACCCTGCCAATGAAGGGCTTTTTATTGGGCTGAGATTGAGTGCAGCCAAGCAGGGCCTGGCTAGAGCTGAGGCTGGGGCCAGCCCCGCCGTCCCCCAATCCCCCCCCTCAATCCCCCCCCACCCCCCACCCCGACTGCACAGCCCACTCCACATGCCTGTTCTGGTCTGGCCCTGTCGCCCAGAAGGAGATTACTTGTCTCTGCTGCCCTTAATTGCCGACAGCAGCTGAAAAGAGCCAGAGAGAGAGACATTGTAGAGAGAGGAGAGGGAACAGTGTTGGCTTGTCGAGCTTTTACTTGACAAGCTTGGACTCAAAGGTTTGTGTTCCTGCTGTCAAACTCTGGCTCTGTATTAGTTGGTTTTATTAAGATGGATGTTGTTTTCATCAAATGTTGGTCGGAACTCGCGATATTTTGGACTGCACTAAAATAGCACTGTATGTCGAAGGCAGATGATGTGTTGAGGAAGGAGAGCTGATGAAAGAAGTCAGCGCATGCTAACTTTATTATAAGGATGTGTGGTGGTATAAGAGCAATAGGACCACTGTGCCCTCTTACTGCCCTCAGAGCCACTGTTATTTTTCAAGAGCCAAAGGCTTCCTTCCAGCAGCCTCTGCCCCGCAATCCCGTTTTACTTTTTCCAATGAACTTGTTAATTTCATGTTATTACAGTTGGTTTTATGTTGAATCCCCCCTGGCTTGATCCCAGCAAATTAAATAGTGGGCAGTTTATTGAATTGACGGTCTCTGAAGGAGCTGTGAAGCTGTATGAATTTTTCACCTCCTTCCTTTCCCTGTTTAGTATTTTATATGCTGGGTTTTCATTCAACTTTGCTGTTATTATGATGTTTTGAGTCCTTATTTACGGCACGTTGCCTCCTTTACCAGCTTCAGCACTACGGGTGTAAATCTTTCGGTATCCGACGATTAAAGTAAATTTGATTCTCGATTCATAGCGATTCCCGGTTCAGTACATAGAGGTGCTATTTCAGGATCTCCATCAGTCCGCTGTGCACTAATAAAGGTGGTGTGGCAAATTAGAGCATGAAAGCAGAGTAAAGTGTGCATGAGATTATGGAGTTTTTATATTATGAAAAAGTAATATCAACCGATTACAATAATGTAAACACACAACGGCAAAAAGTAACATTTATTCATGCTTAACTTGCACAAATACACTTTTTTTTTACCAAAAAACTACAAAACTTTCGTCCATCATTAAAGTTTTCGGAACAGGTTTAATTTTCTGCGGTTTTTTAGCATTCGTCAAAAGGCAAAAGAGGGTTGTTTGACCAATCAGAGCCACCGTCCGTGCAAACGTCATCATCCAAAATGTCATCTGATAAACATTCACTTCATCTCCCAGCACAAAGCACTTTACGATATAGAAATAAAAGAGTACAGAGATGCCGAATTTAAAGATAGATTGTGGCAGGTGATTATAGAACAGCTTGGAATCGCAACGAATAGAATAATAAAACGCATCAGACTCAGTGTGCAAGGTTTCAGTGCGTAATGTTTTTATCAGATGACGGATTAAAAAAACGCATACGAAAAATGTTGACCTATTCCTTTAAGAGAACCAACTGGCTGAATTATGCACACAAATTGATCAGCGGTTAACACTAACGCAGAAATGCACTTGTGTTAAAACACATGACTGATGACTAGATTCATCATGAGTTGGCATGCTGGCAAGGTTGAGGTGTATTTGTATCTATTTCCTGAAAACGGTTTGGAAGCCGGCCATGCAGTAGATGCATTTCTGTGTTGAACACGAGCCAATAAGTCAGTTTTGTTTATGAGCAAGTAGAAGCTGAAGAGTCCTTGTCTCACAATTGTCTGTCTTCTAAACTCCAAGTAAATTGGCCTGAAGCAACCGACCAGTGACACTCAATTCACACTGACGCATTTTAATGCACCTGTCACACTATACATACAGCCTCAGATCTCTCCCATGTCAAACACATTGGTCCCTCTACCCAGAATGCCCTAGGGCTGTAACCCAGACCTCTAAGAAACCGGCACACTAACGACTCAGATCACCTTTAACTGAATTACCACCCGGAGTGTTTTTCACGTAATTCCACTCAACAATTTCTTAATTCCCTACCTGTGTTTCTCAACAAGCTCCACTTTAATTGCATTTGTAAGCAGGTCCACTCTGACTACATTAGATCCTTCCTGATGAATATGGAGGGCTTTAGCAAACCTGCTTGTCACACAACCACAATGTTTCATGCCCTTTTGATTAACATGGAATGGAAACAATTAGGTGGGGGAGGTAGTGAGGCAAAGCAGCACATTCAACAGCTTTAAATGCTAATTAGCTAATGGAGGATGAAAGAGGCAGGCAACTGGCGGGGTTTCACATGAACACACTCAGACTCTGGCTGCAGCTATACGCCCGTTTCATCTGAATTTAGCAAGACCACCACCATTTTGTTTCCTTGAGTACGCCAGACAATACAGCCATCTTGTGAGATTTTTTGTAACGATCTCAAATGAGGCTCGATTCATCTTTTCAAGAGGTGCCTCATCATGTGACTTTACTACCTTTTGAATCATCTCTTATTCACACTTTTAATCGCTACTTCTTACTTATGACACATTTTCTTCTCCCAGCACTTCTTAAATGATTACTCTTAGATCATAGAAATATTCATGGGATTTGAAATTCAATATCACTATTCAGTTTCCCCGGGGGTGCAGGCATACCACTTACACACAAACAGAAGCCCTTTTCAGACATGAATACGTAACATTTAAGTGGTGTCTTTTACATTAATGTTCCTTTCACATCAGTTTCACCATGTAACTTTTCACCATTAACTAAATTAGAGAGCAAATTCTGCTGCCGGTTTTTCAAAAGTCTGATATGCACAAGCACTGAACGACAGGAAGTTAAAGGTGCTAAATTCGATATCCAGAGCAGCAAACAACTATTTGCTATGTAAAGATATAGAGGAGTAATGTCTACCTGAGCAGAAGATGAAGTCACTCTCCCTCTGTGTGTGTTGTAATCAGTTAGTGCATGTGAGCGTCCCCACTGGCTAGCTCCAGGCCGCCGCTCTGCACTGAGGTTACAGCCGCTCTTCAGAGGTTACAGCTGATAACGCTGTCCCGGCCGACGGCGTCGTCGCAGAAGTGTAGCGCTCCCTCAGGTTAACACTGTTAGCTCTGTCAGCATTTTGGCCGTTGTTTGCACTGTTAGCACTGTTAGCACCGTTAGCTGGGAGCCGACGGGTCGCCGTCGCCATGTTGAGAGTCGCTTAGAGGCAATAGAAATGCTCCCAATCCCGTATTTTTACCACCTTTAAGTTGGGATGTTAAATTCTTAATATGCACACATGCTGCATAAACCATTTTACTGGATATTCATCTTGCACGAATGGACGTGCTGGTATGATTATTACTGTGGTTGTAAGTGGTGGGTTTTTTTAACCTCTTCTGCTCTGCAAGGGGAAAAATATTTTTTATAGACTGATCTGATATGAGAAGTTATTGATATCCACAACAACTCAGCTTCTTAGTTTCTTAAAAAGATTTTGTGCCTAAGAGATGATGATAGAGATATTAGATTTATTACAGCGACTTTTGAAGACAGAACAAGCAGCACATTTCTCTCTCCCCACATGTTAAACTTAAAAATGTGTTAAAAGTGAAAAATTCAGACTGGTGCCATGTTCAAAGCGACCATGGTCCGACCTAGTAACATTGCCACCGAAAAGTGACCAGGGTGCCTCTTCACACATGAGACTGTTATGTTAACGTAAAGTGGTGCTACTGTATACACCAGACTGCTGTTACATTTAGTCGCTGGTCATTTCCATTTACACAAGACCCGAGTCTGTAATTGTTGTTCCAATCAAATCACTGGTAAATCACATAATTATATCCGATTTTGTGTAAATGTAACAATGAATGACATTGAATAATAGTTCTTTAAAAGTAAACGCTGTGCACGATGCTAAATCACGCTGGATTAAAGTGTCGTTCTAAGTGCCTAACGTGGACACTTAAATGAAGACTCAATTAGGCTGCTCACCTTAGTAAGCTATTTGAAAAGAGCTGCATGGTCTTAACAGTTCACAGGATCGATCTTTACATTGTAGGTGGAAATGCATGTCCCCTCTGGCTAGTTGATAAAAGAAGGTATTCCTTCTTTCTATTTGGTCGGAGTAAATTGCGACAGTGGGACTAGTTCCTCAGTTGTTGTGAACTGAAAAGGGATGTATGTATTCGAGTAGAAAGTGATTGTCTGAGGTTATTCTATATTTTCTTACTGTTAACAAAACCCCAAACCAACTCAGCCACAAGGCAATTGTTTCCTACTTAACACACATCTAGGAAAATCCCGCATCTAGATTCTTTATTGAATTAAGGCTAAATATTTCTGTAACAGAGGGCTATTTTCATTTTTAGCACACATTACTCAAATAGGAGTAAATTGTGCATTTCTTGGGGACTATTTTCAGCTGCGCTACTGAATATTTATGGCACCAGAACAGTGTATGTGGGATTGACTCAAAATAAACGACAGTGCCCATGTTCATCATAATGAAAGAATATGTCACCCAATGCAAATACGTGGTCTCATTTACATATATAAGCCTGCAACTGATGATTATTTTTATTATTGATTAATCGGACAATTATTTTTTCAATGAACCGCTTAGTCAAAAAAAAACCTGAAATGAATAAACAATGCCCATCACAAGTTCAAACGTCACGTCTTCAAATTGCTTGATTTGTCTGACCAACATACACAAATGTATTAATATTTACAAAAAAACAGAGAAAAGTACCTTGACAATTGATTATCAATTCATCCAAATAGTTGATGATTCATTTTCTGTTGATTGTCTAATTGATTAGTCGACTGATTGTTTCAGCCCTAAAGCTATATCAGGCTTTAGCTACATAGTCAACAGTTGGTCAGTAAGATAAATTCATTGTTGGTTTTAAATGTATCCTGAGGAGCTTTTTTACCAGTGTTAGCGCTATGGAGCATTTTTTTTCCCCTGAGTGGGTCCCACATGTATTAGCATGTGGCGGACGTGATGCACATTCCTGCCAATGATTTCACACTTGACACAATGGTTTAATGCTAACTGTAAACAGAAACTTTGTTCGTTTACAATAAAACTCCACATGGCACCTTTAATCTCTTCGTGGGATTTGATGACAATAAGACAAATATAGAACATTGTTAGCCTATGTTCCTGGACTCACAAGCTTCTTCTCGTTTAACCCCTGCTAAATCACAGATAGTTTTGTTTGACGGCTGTCGGGGGACTTTCCATCTTGGAGAGACAGCATACTTGACTGGGAGATGTAATTTAATTGGAATCACTGTGTCGTTTGGAGGAGGAGGAATCAAGGGGCTCTTTAAGGATCCCCATCACTGTCTAACAACTTTGAGTGTTTACATATTTTATCACTCACCGGTGTATTACACTCAAGTCGACATGGACTGTAACCTGAAATAAACATCTCTATCATCTCTCCCCAGTTTGTCAGGGACCATACAGATGGGTCGCAGACTCTGTTGATTTCCCTTAAAAGCCCCAAATTTGTCACAACCTCCAGTGCTCCTTTGAGGGAGATAGAGAGACTGTGAATAAGAGACAGGGGGGGAGAGAGGAAAAAGCATGCTGTCATGAAAAGAGCCGCTTCCTGGCCGGCTAGATGCAATCATGGGCACTATCTGATAGCGCCGGAGGAAATTGGATGAGCTGAGAGCCGTTGGCTGCCAGTGATGGGAAAGATGACTCCTTTGTCACTGTGTCAGTCAATTCCATACTCTCACCTGAGAGACCAATCAATAACACGGGCGGGGGGGGGGGGAGACGGGTACGCTGTGGGCTGCTGTCAATTATGTGCTGTAAAACATCCTCTCCGTCTTAGGGATGAGGCATGGCATGGTATATGGTATGCATAAATATGTCATGGATGTGGTTAAATGGGCTGCATTCCTGTAGATTTAGAAGTAGGCTTTTAATAAATTATGACATGGAAGTTAACGATTCTATGTGTAATTACTGGACGAACACATAAATATTGTACACATGGTCTTAACAATTTTACTTGTGTGTTTGACAGGGTGTATATCCACTGGGGCTGTCAATCGATTAAAATATTTAATCGAGATTAATTGCATGACTGTCCATAGTTAATCGCGATTATATAAAATGTACCTTAAAGGGAGATTTGTCAAGTATTTAATACTCTTATCAACATGGGAGTGGACAAATATGCTTGCTTTATGCAAATGTATGAATATATTTATTATTGGAAATCAATTAACAACACAAAACAATGAGAAATATTGTCCAGAAACCCTCACGGGTACTGCATTTAGCATAGAAAATATGCTCAAATCATAACAGGCAACAGCAGTGTGTCAGTGTGCTGACTTGACTATGACTTGCCCCAAACTGCATGTGATTATCATAAAGTCGGCATGTCTGTAAAGGGGAGACTCCTGGGTACCCATAGAACCCATTTTCATTCACATATCAGAGGTCAGAGGTGAAGGGACCCCTTTGAAAATGACAATGCCGGTTTTTCCTCGCTAAAATTTAGCGTAAGTTTGAAGCGTTATTTAACCTCCTTCGCAAGCTAGTATGACATGGTTGGTACCAATGGATTCCTGAGGTTTTCCAGTTTCATATGATACCAGTATCTTCACTCTAGCTTTAAAACTGAGCCCGCTACAACCTAAAAATCACAAGTTGCGTTAATGCGTTAAAGAAATTAGTGGCGTTAGCGTCATTATCGCGTTACTTTGACAGCCCTAATATCCATATCTGAAAAAATTATTTGGATGTTTTGGATTTTGGTGCTGGTTGTAATGCATTTTGTCTCATCTTTGCTGCTCGCAAGTGTTGCAACTGTCATTAGCAACCGCATCATTAGTTGTGCAATTATAGTGCATAAAACCCAGAGAGACTCATAACTATCAGTTGCTGTCGGGGCATGTAGTATTACATCAGGCATGGAGGACATTTTGCTTGATGTAGGTGTAGAGACGCTCACTGAATTTATTCATAACCGTGATACTGGGCATCATGAGATTTACCATATTCTGTGCACAATGTGGTCATGCTAGTTCTGTGATGCTAAACTGTTCTTTCCTTCCTCCGCCCTCCCCCCTGCAGTTCCCTGATACCTGTGAGGAGTCTGCTTCCCCATTCGTCTTCATCTGCACCAACCCCCATGAGCTGCTGGTGAAATTCCCCATGAAAGGGAAGCACAAGATCTGTAAGTCCTACTTCTTTCATATAAGGGGAAGTGAAGTAGATGAAATTAGCCTGAGCCCACTAAGGATTTCTTTTTTTATTTTATCAGCTTTCTCCTCTGCATTTGTATGCGCACACGCATGCATAAATGGACCTGCAAAAGAGTGATAATGCTAGGCACAGGGTCTGATTACTATATGTTCATTAATATAACAAGAAATTACACACACAAAGTGTTTCTCCCGCCACATACACATGTACAGATCCTCTCTGAGAGCCATCTGTAAAGACGGGATTTTGCTGTCAGGTTGCCTGGGGGACAAGCCAGGCCTGGATGTGCAGTGTTGTTGCTGTATTGTGTGATTTATAATAGGACTCAAACACATTTTCCCTCTGCTGCCATAGCCGCTGCTGCAAAATGATGTACCTGCAAGCTCTTTTGTTAATATTTCAAAACCCTCTAAAGACTTGAGAGGATTGTTTATGCAGCTGTGCCTCTTTCAGATCTTTCCAGATTGATGGAAAAAAAAGCTTTTTTGAGAGGCTTAAGGTGAAATGTAGCAGGAGCTGTGTCTTAATACAATGGATACGATGGCCGTGTCTCCACTTTTGTGAAAATTAGGATCATTTAAAAAGGTTTTAGAGACATATCTGACCAGTAAAAAAAAATGAAATGAAGTGCTTGTTGTATAGGATTTTAGCAGGTCTTTAGAAATGTGTTGAATTTGATACTGATTTAGAAGGTTTCAGCAGTCTCTGTTTTAGAGGTCGTGAATATGTTGCACTTTGCTGCTACACTAGATTTGGAGTGAAAACTCAGGCTACTCGGGTACGCCTGTACTTTTATTTTAAAGTCTTAAATTGTTTATATGTTTCATTCTAACTGACGTTAACATGGTCTTGAATGAAAGGCTGGACCTGATGAAACATGCTGACGCATTGTTACAGGCTTGCTGTCGTAGGCACAGATTGCTGTAGGGAAATCTGCACCTACATTATTTAAACCTACAGTAGCTTGTGGTTTTATGAATCAGCAGCTTACTTTCTAGCGGTGGTGAAATAAATATGGCTTTATAGAACCTGCCTGTAGTAAATTGTTAACCATTAATAGACTTTATGATTCGTTTTTACAGTACCTGCAGCCTGTTTCAGGCTCAAATTTTCCCCACAGGGACAAATGCTGAACTATACGGATTTGTTTTCTCAAATGCTGTCTCAGCAAAAATAGGGAGAAACACTTAAGTAAACCTTTGCTTTATGGTTTTGTTTTGATGACCTCACATTTATACCACCCATAAAGATATCATACCACGTTACCTTTAGTCTGAACCAGTGGTATTTTGCATATCATTGCCTGCCAGGAGGTGTATTGGTACAATACAGTCTTCCAGCTTTGTTCCAGCTCTGACTCTCACATGTGTAATTTGATATACGTATTCTCAGCCAACTGTTTAGTAATGCAGCCTTGTGACTTCTGTTCTTATTTTAGTTAAACTAACAGTTAATATCCTGAAATTAGTAACAAAAACCCCTTACATAATGTAACAAATTCACATGTAAGAGAATTGATATACCCTCAGAAATGGATACAGACACCAGTTGATAAGTCTGCACATACCTCACTGGATGTAGGACAATGTGTAATTCAAAAAACTGTGAAATATTTTTGGTATTGGGGTCCCATCACATAAATCAAATCAAATATAAAAGTATTTCAGAATATATAAAATAGTTTATTAATTATGCACCAAAGCAGAGGTGTGGACTCGAGTCACATGACTTGGACTCAAGTCAGACTCGAGTCACCAATATGATGACTTTAGACTCGACTTGACAAAATTAAAAAAAGACTTGCAACCCGACTTGGACTTTAACACCAATGACTGGTGACTTCACTTGGACTTGAGCCTTTTGATGCCCAAGATTACGCCAGTTACTCTGTTGTTAAAATGGCATTACATTTAGTGAAGAGCGCATTATGACTTGTTTAGGACTCGAAACTCAAAGTTAAGGACTTGGGACTTGACTTGTCAGTCTTGACTTGGGACTTGCCTGTCTTGACTTGGGACTTGACTTAGGACTTGACTTGGGACTTGCCTGTCTTGACTTGGGACTTGACTCTGGACTTGCCTGTCTTGACTTGGGACTTGACTTGGGACTTGCCTGTCTTCACTTGGGACTTGACTTGGGACTTGCCTGTCTTGACTTGGGACTTGACTCGGGACTTGACTGTCTTGACTTGGGACTTGACTTGGGACTTGACTTGGGACTTGACTTGGGACTTGCCTGTCTTGACTTGGGACTTGACTCGGGACTTGACTGTCTTGACTTGGGACTTGACTTGGGACTTGACTTGGGACTTGACTTGGGGCTTGCCTGTCTTGACTTGGGATTTGACTTGCAAAACAAGGACTTGGTCCCACCTCTGCACCAAAGTTATTAACCCATCTATTAATAAAATGCATTTATAATACACCTCATACCTCCCACTCCACCATGTCTTCATTCTGTACATGTGTGTACAGTTTTGCATACTGTACATTGCATGCTTTTGTCATGTAGTGTGCATTGATCACAACATGCCCCCTGCTGTACCCATTAGCCCGATATTTGGATCAGTTATCCTGACCCGCTGGACCTACACAGTCCAGCCTGTCTTATTCTTCTGTCACCAGAGCTTTTCACTATCTCACTCTCTTGCTCTCTCGCCCCCTCTTCCACCTCAATTCCCACTGCATCTCACGGGTCACGGCATTGCCGCTCATCTTACTCAGGGGGGCTTAGCACAAGTATTTTTTGCTCCCCCAGCAGCTTACATCGACAAGATCCGCTTGTCACTGGCATTGCCAACCATCTCATGCCTCATCAGAATGAGCCAGAAAAGGCTACAGCGCCCTGCTTTTTCCAGTCCTTTCAGCAGTGCTTTATTACATAACATGCGCAATTGTTGTTTTCATTAGTGTGTTAATCGTTAATGTGGTAGATAGCGTGAAAATATGTGTGGCTGCTGAGATTGATTCTTTCATTAAGCAAATTCTGCAGTCATGTTGTGGAAAAGTGGGAGCCTTGATAAATATTAGCTGGTAACTAAGTAACGAGCCTTGACATTATAAAATATCAGGCTGTCAAATGTTTGCTAGTCATCATGGCTTTTCTTGTTTATTATTTATTTACATTACCCATTAGCTGTTACCCTGGCAACAACTCCTCTTCCTGGGGTCCATTTGAGATATACATTCAGTTCAAATGCTTTCACACAACTGCTATAATCCCCATCCATTAAAGTCAGTATTATTTCAATTTCATTCATCACTAATCTGTTTGTTTGCTACTCAGTGATGAAAAATATTTTGGTCTAATTGCTTTGCTAGAGGTTTGTTTTTTTGTTTTTACTTTGGCTCTTCTGCATTTTGTGCTTTATATAATAATTTGCAGCTGCTTAAAGGCATAGCTGGGGTGATTTGAAGTGGGGTTGTATGAGGTACTTATCCTTATCAAGCTTTGTGCACGCCCTAAGCCTAACGCTAACCCTAACCCTAACCCTACTATGGATAAGTACCTCATACAACCCCACTTAAAAACACCCAAACTATCCCTTTAAGTTTTTTATATGAATGGGAATTGTTTTTGTCTGACTAGCAAGCCAAACAAATGAGCCGAGAGCTGCATGATGCTGCAGTCTAGCGAGTTGTTTCTTGTAGGATCGGCAGTTCTAGCTGACGCTTTGCTTTACTGGCACTAGTGTAGTAATATTGCATATTACAGCATGGAAGCTGGAAAGGACGGAAAAAGCGAGCACACCCACATATGGTTGAACATTATTGGATGCATTTGGCAATCATCAAATGATGTGATACCTCTCCAGACAGTTTTACAGTTGGCTTTGTAGATAATATGCTAGGCTATGCTAGGCGTAGGTTGATCAGTCATTACCCTGTGGAGGAGTCTGTGACATTTAAAATGGCATACTGCCAAGGCTCACTCCCTGTAATAAGGGATGTGCATTATGGTTTATGGTCACATCCTGTGTGTGTGTGTGTGTGTGTGTGTGTGTGTGTGTGTGTGTGTGTGTGTGTGTGTGTGTGTGCTTCTGTGTAAGCTGAAGGTCAGTCTGGGTGTTGAAAGCTATTTGGCTCTCTGACATGAACCCACATTTCCTTTTCCCTTCCTTATAGCTATCCTTCGCTTGCTGCATGTTTTTAATAGCCTGACATCCTCTGTATGATGTGGTTATGTACACACTGCTAGTGTGTACATAGCCACATAGTAAAAGTAAAACAAGAATCATATACCACTAAAACATTTTCTTCATGTAGAGTTTGTTAGCTGTAATACAAAATGTCAAACCAAACCTGCTCTCCACTATATTAACATTATTTCTTTAATGAATAGTTTTAACTTTTAAGCTCCATTTCTAGTAAAGAATGACTGGAACTTGTCGAAGAAATTGATCACAGTTCAATAACATCAGCTGATCCTAAAGATGCAAACACATTAAATTATATAAAAGATAATCTCTATAAACATATTCTGCATTCATATGCAGAATCTCTTTAGAGATTTTGGCATCGTTCTTGTTTCTGTTTGTAGTCCGAGTAGTATTGACCAATCAGGTTTGAGCAGGCTTTGGTAAAATGCAGGTAAACAGTTTGTGTAGAGAGTAAAAGCGGTGGAATGCATCGGCCAAAATGCAATCTGGGAACCCACCGGCTTTCGTCTGACGATGATTTAGACTTGTATTGGTTTAAAATTAGTAGGGCTGCAACTAATGAATATTTTCATAGTTGATTAATCAGACGATTATTTTCTCAATTAATCAGTTAGTTGTTTTTTTCTATAAAATGTCAGAAAATGGTGAAAATGTCGATCAGTGTTTCCCAGAGCCCAAGATGACATCCTCAAATGTCTTGTTTTGTCCACAACTCAAAGATATTCAGTTTGCTGTCATAGAGGAGTAAAGAAACCAGAAAATATTCACATTTAAGAAGGAATCAGTGAATTTTGACTTTTTTCTTAACGTCAAACAGATTAATTGATTAGCAAAATACTTGGCAATTAATTTGATATATGACAACTAATCAATCGCATGTTGCATACTTTTGAAACAATCTGGTCGTACACGTCGTCTCTCAACTCCAACTCCAGTCTCGCATCTCAAGTTGCTAATCGGACTGTGAACAATGAGCAGCGCATGGAAAAGGAAATCTTTGCCCGGATATCTGCTGGCTACTGCTGGAACCCCAGAAATATAGACCCTTGCCTAAAGAGACTTATCGGTCATCAGACCGATAGCTGATGGGTTCCCAGATTGTATAAAAGGTAACTACTCTCATTAGGCCGTAACAGATTTTCAACAGTAGTCGGTTTTCCTTGGTTACAGAGGACAGTCCATTATCTTGTAGCATGCAGGTATTCATGACCGAATCTTTTGGCCTCATACTGAATCTCATACCAGTTGGAGGCATCAGAATTAGCCACCAAACATGTTTAATTTTATGACTAGAATCTAGGGGTGGGGGAAAAAAATTGATACAGCATAGTATTGCAATATTTTTATTATATAAACTATTAACCTCTTAACAATCCACTATTCTGTCTTTCAGAGGTTGTAGGGCTCAGTCTTAAAGCGAGAGTGAAGATACTGGTATCATATGAAACTAGAAAACCTATGAATTGATTGGTCCCAACCATGTCATGTTAGCTTGTCAGGAAGAGCGCTAAATAATGCTACATGATAAGGAGAAAGAAGTGGCTTGGCTATTTTCAAAGGGGTCTCTTGACCTCTGACCTCAATATATGTGAATGAAAACTCTGAGATGAACAGAGTGAAAACTGTATCTTATTAGATAAAACAAATGTTGACAAACTGCAGAATTTGCAGTTGAAAAAAGGTAATAAATCACAATATATCTTATCACAATACTGCATATTACAAAATGTTTAAAATCACAATAAAATTGTATCGTGACTTAAATATCGTGATAATATCGTATCGCGGGGCCTCTGGTGATTCCTACCCCTACTAGAATCTGAACAAGATCCTGTAGTCTGGCAGAGATCCGAGCTAAGACTACTGTAAGCAATTCACAGTGTGTTGGCAACGCTTTTGGTCAGGTAGGGAGATTGTTCACAACATAAACCATTCCTGTTCCATCCCCTTTGTCGTCTTAGACTGAATTTATTCAGGCGTAACTTTCGATTCTTCCAAGTATTTGTCGAACTATTGATCACCGTCCATCTCAGCTGAAATTGGCAGCCATCATGCTGGGACTGTTGTTGCTCAATGAGCCTGAAGCTGCTACTTGCAGTTTTGGCGAACAAAGCATTAGGTAACCTGAGAATTATGTTTGACCTTCCTATTATGATGCCTCCGAAGAATTAAAATCCTATTGCTTCCGAGCATGAAGGGTGGATACCAGAGTAATGTTCCGTGAGTGAATCAAATGGCCTTAAGCCTTGTTTAAAGAGTGCTCGACCAGCAAGAAAAAAAAGCGTGCAAATCTCTTGTACAAGCACTCCCATATTCAACTGACTAAAGCACTGAATTAGTCAAAGGAGAGCAACAGTTCAAGTGTTCAAAATGTGGTTGATAAGCTCAAGGCATCTGATGCCTTTTGTTCCTTCTTGGGATAATTTGGCAGGCTTCAAAGTAATGCTAGTAGAGTGGCTGAAAATGTTATCACGATATTAAAAAAAAATCAGCTCTGTAGTGTGCATTTGTTCTATAAAGATTCATCCATTATAGAAACAAAACAGAATGTCCTTTAGCAGCTTTAGAAGCAGGAAAGGTCATCCCCAGCTCTTCACTCAGTTTGGTGCTGAGCGTATAACTCTTGTGATATTACATATGAATTCAGCGAGTGCTTTGTGAGTACTGGCTTATCTTTTTCTATAAAGATTAGTCACTCTGATGGCTCTCCAGCAGATACAAAAGAGCTCTCCTTTGCTGAGGTTTGATCCAACTACAGGGAAGGAAGTCATGGATATAATTGCTAAGATGAGAAATTCAGCTCCAGCTGCAGGTCATGATGAGATCTTTTTTATCTCTACTAGCGTAAGTCATTGACATATATATATAATCTCAAAATCACTGGAGACTGGAGTCATTTCAAAGGACCTCAAGGTCGACAAAGTAGTTCTCCGGTCTTAAGCCCAAGGCGCCAACATCATTTTCTTCCACTTCTTTAGATTATCTCTATTCCCATGTACATCAGAATTCAGCTAACAGCCATTCAAGCAGATATCAATAGCAAACACTTTTTGGAATATTCCCACACAAAAAACAGTTTTTTTGCAATGTATATAATGAGGTTTTATTATCCACAAGTTTGCTCTTCCAGTATCACATTTTTGGAAACTGTAATACCGTGTGTAGTTGTAGACTGTTCAGCATGGATGGAAATATGTACTCTTGATATGTTTAATAGTATTAGATATAATGAGGAATGTAGTTTCCCTTACCATACTGATGGACAGCATTAACAGCCAACTTATTTGGGTTGAATCATCCATTAATTTAAACAATATAAATAGGTTCTCCAAATGAAGGTGTTTTTTGTTTTTTTGCCAGTTGAATGTGGCTGTCACCGGCCAAAACAAATTGTTTAAACATGCACGCTGTTAGTAGTATATTGTAAAGCTCAGAGAAAACAATGGGCTGGGTAATTATAGACCAATTGCACCAATTTACCATCGTCAAACTAGAGGACATTTTTTATTTCTCTTCTTTCCCCAACAAAATTAAGCCATAATTTCTCATGTCTTCTGAGCTGAGTCAGTGGGCAGTCTGGTCTGTCTTTATCATCATTACATGTTTGTGTACGTGAAATGTTCTCACTGTCTTAAATGGCCGTTAATGGCCTTAAAGTTCTCATCCTTAAGACTTCAGTCCTGATTGATTTGGCGATACTGGCGGTTCCACAACAAGTGCAGTTCAATACTACAGCAATCACTCCTTGAGCAGCTAGTTCGTGGGAACCACCAGAGATTGGAATCACCAGAGGCCCCAAGATACGATATTATCACGATACTTAAGTCACGATTCCATCTTATTGCGATAAACATTTTGTGATATTCTGAGTATTGTGATAAGATATATTGTGATTTATTACCTTTTTTTCAACTGCAAATTATGCAATTTGTCAACATCTGTTTTATCTAATAAGATACAGTTTTCACTCTGTTCATCTCAGAGTTTTCGTTCACATATCTTGAGGTCAGAGGTCAAGGGACCCCTTTGCAAATGGCCATGCCAGTTTTTCGTCGCCAAAACTTTAAGTAACTTTGGAGCGTTCTTTAGCGTTCTTCCTTACAAGCAAACACGGCATTGGTTTAAATTGATACTTAGGTTTTCATATGATACCAGTATCTTCACTCCAGCTTTAACACTGAGCCCACTACGACCTCTGAAAGAATAGCAGCCGGGCCCGCCGACGGGTCGTCGGATTGGGAAGAGGTTAATAGTTTCTATAATTAAAGATAGATACTTGACATCCGTGTATTGATACAATATTGCCACACAAATTATCACGATACTATGCTGTATCGATTTTTTCCCCCCCACCCCTAAACTGTTTACAGTGCAGCCAAACAAACTCATGTTGTTTTAATAAAGAAGTCAGTCAATAATTGGCCTTTTTTTCATCATGCCGTGAGCAACCATGATGTGATTTCCACACAGTAGCAGATAGCCTTAATGACAACTTCATTGCGTTTACTGTGACAGCTTCACAATAAAAGCTACCCCGTCTTTCACCAGTTGAATGCTTTTGAAGTGAAGCAGCAGCAGTAGGAATTGTTGGGTTTCCATTAGCAGTAACTTAATACAGCTCTGATACAGCTCTAGCAGAGTCAACAGCAAGCAGACTGACATCAATGAGATGTAATTAATACAGTAACACATGCATACCTTGCTGGACGATATTGCCAAAAATGTTATCACCATATGTTTTTTTATATTGCTCAATGTTGATCATTATCACAATATATATTTAATAATAATAATGCTCAATTTATAGTTTTAACAGTATTCTCCTTCGGACAGAATCCTAAAGAAACCAGAAGATTAATTATGGTTTATACACCTATTTATTATCAGAACGGGTCGGTTAGAGTTGATCACATATGTACAGTATAAACGACACTTCTTGTTGGCCATCTCACTGCTGCACGCTACTTTTGCAAAATGTTAATTGTTAATTGCTCACTGGGAAGAGCATGCGCGCCAGAGACTTCCACCGATGGGGCCGGCAAACTTCCGGTTTACCCCTCTGCTAAGTTGAATGACTTAAAATAATTCAATCGTGGGGGTCTTCAAGACTTTCCGAATGTTATCGGACCAAACTGATCAAATTCTGACAGTGAAACGAATCATTTCGTGGTGGTTGAGACGTTCAAAACAATTTATCCACCGTTTTACAGTGGTTGTTTGTGTAGTGTTTTTGTAGGTAGAGGAAAACGGATTCAAAAATAACTTTATCGAAAATAAATCTCATAATTTTATCATCATTATATGATAAAAATTTTCGAGAGTATTTTACCGTACAGCCCTATGTGAAGACTATTTGGACGTACTGCAGGAATGGCGGACTCTGCCACTAACAATGAAAAATGCTATATAGAGCGGTAATTAGAGAATGGCTGCCATAAATAGTATCAAAAAAGGGTCGGGTTTCTTAAAAACTTTAAAGATTGTTCCTTTTAACTACTATTCTACTGCTCAAATTCAGTTGGTTTAATTGACTCATCATGCTGATGATTAGTGGATGATGCTGGGGCTGCAATATACAGTATATGTAACACTAATACATATAATACAGCACCAATACATACAGTAACTTATTAACTAGTAGCTACTGTATGCTTGTCCCGTGATTTGTCTCCATGTGCTCTGTTAAAAAATGCAGGCCACTGAAATCCAGTACAATGCATATTAAGCACCCTTATGGGAATAGCTTGAAGCAAAATAATCTATATTTACTTGTTCCTCTGTAACAGCCACGTGCCAAGGGACTAGTGAGTGTATATCACATATAAATGATTCTCTTTATTTGTTTGTTATGCATTCAACATTATATCCCTTGTACACATTGCACTTCCGGCTCTCTTTTCAATTTCATTTGCATTTTCCACGCATACATTATCGAGCTGTTGCAATATGTATGGCTTTTATCCCTCAGGTTGCACCACATATGGAAATAACACAATATATTCCGAGGAAAAATATTGCTGTTGAATTTTGCTCCACTAACCATCGGCTGCACAGTTACCTTGTGATTACCGCTTTGTTTTATGTGTGAAATCGCAGCACCATGGGATTGCAAATAGAGGAAGCCAATTACCTAACAAATGTCCACCTTCTCTCCTGAGGTGGTCGTGATTTTTTTTTTTTTGTCTCCTCTATTTCTCCCCTGCGCTCTTCCTCTGTCATCCACTGCTGGGAGACAGAAAGAGGTTAGAGCGACGGAAGTCCTTTTTTGATTATTTATTCATGGATTTTCCATTTAATATTCATGCCTTTTTCAGGACTATCTGGGTGCAGAGGAGAACTCGCTGCCTCGGAGGCGGCCGGGGCCAAAAATCAGGTTTCAGCTCCAATGAGCCCGGCGGATGAAGGGAAGAGAGAGAGGGAGATAGATAGAGAGGGAACAAGAGAGCGGGGTTTCATGTGTTCTCTAGTAAATGAGAGGCAGGCCTTGAAGGTGACAGGCTGTGTTTATTACTGATCTGTCAGCCGGTTAATGGGGAGAGGAGAAGAGAGGAGAGAGGAGAGAGCTGAGCTGTTGAGCAGAGACCAGAGCACACAGGCATGGGAGCAAGAGGGAGCCCCAAGCAATAAACTTTGCCATACGAGCTGTGCTTGTCCTTACAGATTCACTGACAACACTCCTGCATGCTGAATTGCATTCACTGAACTAAATTAATCCCTAACAGTATTTTGCTGTATTGTTATGAAATTTGTATTTTTCAATGAACAAACAATAACGGAAAGAATGTGCCGTAACCTATTTGTGACATACTGTACTTTCTTAAGCCCCAAATTATACTTTCTGCATCACTTGCTTGCGAACATTTCATCATCTGCCCATGTCCGCGAGGGTCTGTGCGTACACATCCGCGTATGCAGACAGGCTGAAACATGCTTCTCCAGGCTGCAACGTACACAGGGGGTGTTCAGAGACATTTTCTTGGGTTTTTCTTTTATACTTTTATACGATCAGCTTGCTTGATGCTAAGGGCGTTGTTGAGATTTGTGAGGTGTACACCACTTTTTTGTGAGCCTTAGTGAACTGCAGTTACCCATGACACCTCACTATGTGTAGGTTCACAGAGACATTTACGTGAATCTTCAGAAGTTTATCGGAAAATTCTAGTTTTAACAAAATGACGTCCACGTCCATTACGGACTAAATCCGGTCCTCTACATGTCAAAACAACAGTCTCCCACTTTCACCTCAACTACAGCTTTGGTAGAAAACAACCAGCCTGATTGCACGAAAAGACGTATATATGACACGATAATGCTTTTCGCTTGCATTTCTTGCTTTTTGGATGTCATTTGTACGACATTTAGTCTGTACTGACTGCAAGGTAAACGCATCCGTGTAAATATGCTACGATCAGAGCTAGCGGCGTAGAATGAAAATCGAGAAAGACCGCCTATGGCGGGCGGGAGGGTAGGTGGTTGTATCCAACAAACACAGGACTTTCAACCAGGAGACCGGTGTTTCTTTTGTAAGTTACGTGAGTGACACGTTTTTTAGTGACATTTGTGACGTGTTTTCCATTTATGTTACGTTGTTTCCGTACGTATCTTACTTAGTTTACGTACTTATTTTAAGCCCAATGTTTTTCCTAAACCGAACTAAGTGATTTTGTTGACTAAACCTAAGTGAGTGGTTTTGTTACCTAAACCTAACTGAAGATGTTACCGTAGTTTTGTTGCGTGGCGTACAAATGACACGCAAAAAGCCTAAAATGCGTCCTCATGACACAGGGAATATCGTTGTAATGTCGTGCTATTTATACGCCTTCCCATGAGACCGGGTTGAAACAACTTACACATGGTTACTTATACAGAAAAAGCACAAAAGATGGCTATTATGAGGGAATTAATTGTCACCTTTGCCATGGAGGTTACGGTGTAATCAGGATATCTCAACAATGGTGTGAAAGAGCAAGTGATTAGTTTTTGGTGCAGATAAGGATCCAGGTGCATATCTAAGATTTTGTTCAATTATCTCTTAACATTTCAAGATACACTAGAACATGTTTTGCTATACATGTTAATCTTAATGCACTTACTTATATAACAAATATCTGGCATATTTTGATGTAGGTCTAGATCAGATGCAGATTTCGATAAATTGTATATCATTTAAATAACATTGTTTTAGTGCTGTGCAGCCTTGACAGAGACACGCTTTGCCTGAGAGCTTTGTGTAGTATTTGATTGCACTTGAGCCCAGAGGTTTTATCAGCTGCCCTTGGTAATGAAACCTCTTGGTTTCCCGTCTCAGCAAAGGGTGAAAAGCCTGTGTAAAGAAATTGCTCTTTGTTGTAGCAATAGATTTGTCTTTCCTTACCTCAACTAAGCATTGTTGCCTTTATCAGTCACCATTACAAAATCCATATCAATCAGCATTTGACGTGCCTGTGCTTTCTTTAGTGTCACGTTTGCTGCATGAATAGCATGCTCTCTGCAGATTCTATTGAGTTGTTATTTAATGTAATGCAATTATCATGTGTTACAGAGCTTCATGTCTGCATGTTGCCCTTGTTTAAACAGCTATCTGTCTCTGTGTGGTGAATGCATTGAGATATATATGTTTGAGAAGCTTATTGTGTTCTCTGTTATAGATATACTGTAGATGTTACTGTATTGTTGCACAACCTAGTTTTTCTGATGATGCCTGAGAGGGTTATACTCCTGAGGTTAAAATTGATTTAGTCTTCAGGAATATACCGTGGATGAAAGTGTAGCAAAGAGAGTAATGCCTGTTTCATGCACTCAGCACAGTGGATTTAAAAAACATCGGCTGTGGAACCAAATTATTTCCACAGTACAAGTGATCTTCGTTTTTGTTTTTTTTTCCCTGGGAGAGAAAAAAAACAACCTCAAAACCTTTTTTCACACGCAGGCTTGGGCCCATCACAAGTAGTTGTTTTCATTCTTACCTCAGGCTCATAAAGTGCACAGCTAATCATTCATTCTCAGCCCGTCCTGATCCAGGGTTTCAGGGTGTGAACGCTGCTCTTCTCCTCTCAAAGCAGCATCACAGTTTCTTCTATGGTGTCGCAGTCTGTATTTATAAGTGTGAGTGTACATGAATGAAACACACAAGGTACATAAACTGCACTTACTGGCTTCATTTCATCACAGTGCTTTTGCAACTAGAATGTCAGTGTTTGGGTGCATTATAAATACTAGAGCAGTGCCCATTCGGAGCACGTGCCCATCCAGAATGGGACAATTGCTTGACCCCAGAAGTTACGGTTGTTGCGTTGTCGAGAACCGCGGTATAGCTGCTTGTACCCGCCAAGTGTGAAGTTGATTGGATGAACGGTTCTCGAGATATGCGAAGGACAGTCATACATACATACACAGACAGACGGACAGAGATTCCTTCCTTTATAGTTAGAAAATGCTGCTACAGCGCCACCTATTGGCCAAATGGCACCAGATTTGTAATGATCATATCTACACATGTCCACCAAATGTGGTCCCAATAGCATAAAGCATTCGGGAGATATGACATTTCTGTAATATAAGCTCTGCCCACAGCATTGAGCTAACTTTGAGGGCCAGCTATAGCAAAACTGGAAGGGTACATCAACAATCAAAAGAAGTAACTTTTTCCGGCTTGGTCCAGCGATGTTCTGTACCAAATTTGTTGACGATTGCTCAAAATTTGTAGAAGGAGTATCAAAAAATCTGATTTGGAAAAAATTCAAAATGGCCGCGGCTTATATGGATAGATTTGTCTGGACCCGCAAAATCAAGGGAAAAATAATTTTGTTTCTCAGATTTGCGGTTCAAAAGTTTTAGGCCAAAATGTAAAGTTCATTGTTATAGTGCCACCACCTGGCAAAATTGCGCCACATTTGACACTGCATTCCCTTGGGTCCCCAACAATACTCCTGCCAAGGGTGAAGTAGATCGGATGAGCGGTTCTCGAGATATGTGAATAGCAAACAGAAGGACGGACAGACAGACTGACAGACAGACAGAGATTCCTTGCTTTATAGTTAGACGTAGCTCTCTAACACAGATTATTATGTGCAAATACAAAAT
The DNA here is from genome assembly GCA_916701645.2 of Sebastolobus alascanus. Lineage (NCBI taxonomy): Eukaryota > Metazoa > Chordata > Actinopteri > Perciformes > Sebastidae > Sebastolobus > Sebastolobus alascanus. The sequence goes on from CAKAOJ020000044.1 coordinate 210,146, forward strand.
GTATGATGTAACACATCTGTCTCTTTTGTGACTGAACCCTTATGTTGGGTGCCCTCCGTTTTCTGATTTCATTCCCACATTTCCTTTTGTTCATCTTTTCTCTCCCTCCGTCTTTTGTCTCCGTCCTAAGCCTGTCAGAGTAATCAATCTTGGTCGGCACTGAGAAGGGGGATGCAGACAGATGTGCTTTGCAATGTGATCGATGTCCTTGATTAGTGAGAGATTACTCCTGTGTGTGTGTGTGTTTGTGTGTGCGTGCGTGTGTGTGTGTGAGGTCTGCTAGCTAGCTAGAATGAATGCAGTTAGCCTGCTGCCTTGATTTTGTTAATTTGTCAGTTTAGCAATCGAAGATCAATAGGTGGATTATTTGCACCGTTCAAGAAGCTGACGGAGGTGAGGATGTTAAACTAGACACGGCCAATGAGTCACTTAATGTGGTTAAAAAGTGTCGTGGATTTCCACCCGACTGCAAAGTGAATTTTACACCGAAGTCTGAAATGTAACTAAACAGTGAGTTCCTCGTATACCTCGACGGAAACTGTATTTTTACCAATACCGATACTGATATTTGAGAGTTTGAAAAAATTGGCTCATACTCTTTTTTTTCTTTTCGTAAATGCATAACATAAGCACTCGGCTATACCAAGGCGCTCCAGTTTATTATATTTTTAATCAATAAACTGTACATGTTCTTAAAGATTTCCCATACAATACACATATAACATGTTTCAGTGGGCTCTCTGCAGCGGTTTGTAGCGGTGAAAAGTCATTTTGTTGAAAATGATGTTTTTGTTGGGCACACTTCAGAAAAATATGACATTACCTAATAATGTAAAGAGTGACCTGTGAAAAGTATAAACATTGACACACTGCTACCACAAGGCCATCGACGTTTCTATCAAAACACATCTTAACCAATATAATCACCCTACTGCACTTGTGAGAAAGATCAACAGTGGTAATTCCTCTCAGAGGAGGCTGTCAGCTTTCCATCAGCTGTCAGCGTTTTCACTTTGCCTGTTTTCAAAAGAGCATGTGATTCTTGTAGTTTTCCTCTCCCTCTGAAAAGAAGCAGACAGATGTAATAGCCATTAGCCTCGGGGAGAGACAGCGCAGATGTGTCAACAAGGCTTGACTTTTACAGTCCAAGTGAAGTCTGAGCAAACAGTGGCTGTGTAGAGGCCTGTGTGGTTGAGCAGTGATCCAGGGACACGGTCGCACGGCGTTGCCCCGGGACTCCAAACAGACCGTGACTCTAGTTCTCATTACAGGAGTGGGTCGGACCACCCCAATACAGAAAATAAATAATGCAGGGGAAAACCCGAGTGCTGCCACCTCACTGACAACATCCACACACCCTTGTCCTTCATGAATATGTGGTTCGGCTTTTTATATACTCCTGCTGTGAGCTGTGTTTCTCATTATGCTCTTTTGTATTTTGGTGCTTTTGAGAAATAGGATGTGTTGTTGGGGCTGCGACTAACAATTATTTTAATTATTGATTCATTTGCTGATTATTTTCTCAATTAATTGATTGGTTAGTTGGTCTATAAAATGTCACAAAATATTTCAAAATGCTCATCACAATTTCCTAAACCCTAGTTGACGTTCTAAAATTGCATCGGGGGCGTGGCGAATGAACAAAACGGGAATGCGAAATGTCGCCTGCGAATATTATATGTCTAGGGCTTTTATTGTGAAAGGTAAGAACGGAAGGAGTGGATCTGGTCTGTGCTGCCTTTGTCAAGGTTGGAAGGAGTAATAAAGTTTGCCGTCCTGGTTCGGCCTACGTAGCCTCCGTGTCGTTGTTTCATAACGGACATAGGCGCAACTCAACCTGTTCCGCACGTGATTGGTTGATGCCTTTATTCGAGATGCAAAAGCGCAGAAATTCGACCACGTTCCAAAAGAAGATTACGTGGCTTTTTCGCCGTTTGCGTTCTTTGTGAAAGTACTCATGACAAAAACAACAGTTCGAAAGAATTAGGGCTGTCAAAGTTGACGTGATAATAACATGTTAACGCAAATTCGTTTTAACGCCACTAATTTCTTTAACGCATTAACGCGTTAAATTAAATTAACTTGCTATTTTTAGTTTGTGGCAGGTTCATTTTTAAAGCTATAGTGAAGATACTGGTATCATATGAAACCTAAACTAAGGAATCCATTGGTACCAACCTTGTCATACTAGCTTGTCGCGAAGGAGGCTAAATAACGTTTCAAAATTACGCTAAGTTTTGGCTAGGAAAAACTGGCATGGCCATTTTCAAAGGGGTCCCTTGACCTCTGACCTCAAGATATGTGAATGAAAATGGGTTCTATGGGTACCCACGAGTCTCCCCTTTACAGACATGCCCACTTTATGATAATCACATGCAGTTTGGGGCAAGTCATAGTCAAGTCAGCACACTGACACACTGACAGCTGTTGTTGCCTGTTGGGCTTCAGTTTGCCATGTTAGGATTTGAGCATATTATTTATGCTAAATGCAGTACCTGTGAGGGTTTCTGGACAATATTTGTCATTGTTTTGTGTTGTTAATTGATTTCCAGTAATAAATATATACATACATTTGCATAAAGCAAGCATATTTGTCCACTCCCATGTAGATAAGATTATTAAATACTTCACAAATCTCTCTATAAGGTACATTTTGAACAGATGAAAAATGTACGATTCATTTACAATCAATCGCGATTAACTATGGACAATCAGGCGATTAATCGCGATTAAATATTTTAATCGATTGACAGCCCTAGATAAAATATATTGACGTGCGAATTATTCGCACAAAGAAAATGCCCCCGGTGTGTAAAGCGCTAATAGTCTAAAACCCCAAAATAAACAGTTTGCTGTCAAATATGACAAAGAAAAGCAGCAAATTTATACAATCACAATATCTGACAATTTATACACTGAAACCAGTGACTTTTTGGCATTTTTGCTCGCAAAAAAATCACTTAAACGATTAATTGATCAAAATTGCTGCCCATTAATAGTTTTAAGCTCTTCGATCAGTCTATGTCTGCCATCTGACATATCTAAGTATCTACCTCATGTAATCTAAATCCACTCATTCTCCCGTCTTACAGTCTCAAGGCCTCCAAAAAAAAAAAAAAATCGAAAAATCCAATTCTTTATCTTAATTTGATCTCAGTTTCCTGTAGCAGTTGCGATGGAAAGTCCAAGATGAAAGAGTTGAAATTCTAATTAAGCTGTAATGGCAGCAGCAAGTTGATATTTTTCCTCTCTGTACATTTCTCCCTAGTCAGCCCTCTCCCCTCCCTGTATGTTTAGCTTGATCTCTTCAAATTTATTTCCTACTTTGTAACCAGAGGCAAGAGCCCTTGACTTGCTGCCCCCACAGCCGCAGCCAAGGCAGCCATTTAAGTTGTGATTAAAAATTAATGGTTGAGTGAGAGGCAGCAGAGAGGGAACAGGGGAGGGCAGCGAAAAAAAGAGACAATGCTCGAGCGAGAGGATAGGCTGTGGAAAGGGGAGCGAGTCCAAGCAGCAGCTGCTCCCTGATAGAGGGTTGGAAGGTCTTCTTAACAACTCTGCTGTGTTTAACTGCTCTGCTCACACCCCACCATGAATATTGCATTACCGAACTATAGGGCTCCTCGTGTTACCCCCACTGAGTGTTGAGCAGACCTGCAGCCACAGTGCCGAAGCATCCAAGTCGAGCCTGCCCCCACGGTGGGAGGAGGAGGGGGTATCCGCATTTAAGCAGACACACCACACAAACCAGACCAGCTTACACACCACATAATTGCCAGACTGACTCAGAGAGGACCCCTGTCTCATTGCATGTCACAAGCAATTAAGTTCAGCCACAAAAAATGGAACAATATTTGTTGGCATTTAAAACCGTTGGTTTGTTTTGTTGGCATGTGAACTCTGAGGAAGCTGTTTAAAGAGACGATTTCCAGTTCCTGAGCAAACAAAAAAAAGGACAGGAATGGTTTTCATTAATACACACATGCATGGCTGTAGCTGTTGCTGTGTTTTAATAGCTCTCTGTTGACTCAAAGCTTTCTGAAGAAGGTCAGTTTGAGTCTTGCCTAGCCAACTCAGCGCAACATCAGTCTGACTCTCTGGCCATTTCTTTAAAAGCGGAACAGAAATACCATGAGACCACACAAGGTCCTGACCTTGACTATACCAGATGATGAGTAGTGGCACTTACATCACGGCCTGCCCTTTTCTTCCTTCTGGCCTCTTTCTCTATACCGTTTCATTACAGCATTTCTCAGAGTCCATTACCCACTGATACGTGCACTCATTCACTTCTGCCAACATTGTTCCCCTGTAGTATAGCTCATTCAGCATTGCAGCTCGTGGTGCTTTGATAGCAATAGCTACCTATTTAAAAACGTAAAATAAGACGAATGGAAATTTGCTGTTTGTTTTTATTTACAAACAAGGTCTGATTTTTGTAGTTTTGGCCATCACTCTTATCAGTTATGGTAATAAGTATATGGTATATGGTAATTTAGTCGCCAATTTAAAAACTTAGATCTAGGTATATGGTATATTTTAATGCCAGTAACCCTGTGCTTTGTTTACATAGCACTGCGCTCATACGGCGGTTACAGCTGATAACGCCGTCCCGACTGACAGCGTCGTCCCGGAAACCTAGCGCCCACCCTCCGGTTCCCCCTCAGGTTCACACTGTTAGCACTGTTGCTGTTGTTTGCACTGTTAGTGCTGTTAGCATGGTTAGCTGCGAGCCACCTGCTCAGCCGTCGCCATGTTTAGAGCCGTGTGGAGGCTGAAGAAATGTTCTAAATTTTGAATTTAGCACATTTAAGGAATAGTTGGACATTTTGGGAAATTCTCTCACTTGCTTTCCTGCAGAGAATTAGATGAAAAGATCGCTACCACTGTCATGTCTATACGCTAACTATGGAGCTAGCGCCAGGATTCAATTAGCTTAGCTTAGTACAAAGACTGTATGCAGGGTGAAACAGCTGGTCTCTCTAACATCAGTTCTAAAGCTCACTAATTTAAAACATTGTATCTATTTAATTGAATCTGTGAATAAAACAAAATGTAAAAACCGCCAGGCTAGTTGTTTCCCTCTGCTTTCAGTCTTTACGATAAGCTAAGCTAATCAACTCCCGGCTCTAGGTCCATAGTTAATGCACAAACATGAGAGTCTGAACATCTAACTCTCAGCAAAAAAAAGGTGAATGTTCACCAAAATGTCGAACTATGATTTTAACAACTTTGAAATGTCCATTGTATGCGCTTGTTGCACCGTAACACTTCGTGCACGAAACTGCGGTAGTGCGCTAAGGTAGGACAGTTTGGGTTCACCTTCATTTCCACTTTCAAATAAAAGTTGTATTATTGTTCATGTTTGCCCTGTTCACTCCACTGCAAAGCTGTCTGTCTAGCCAAGTTTACAGATATTGCCCTGTCTTAAAAGTAGCTGAAAAGAGCAGTTTACAGTAGTTAAATGTCGTTAGTAATTTAACAAAATTCTGCTTTAAGTAATGAAGCTGAATATTACTTTGACTGCACCGGAAGGTTTGGATTAGAACCATTAAGTGAGGCAGCCACATCTTAATGACCGTTTTTCAGTTAAAAGCTTTCTAACACATTAAACGTGTCAAAAATTCAGCTTGATATGAGAACTGGTAATTAATTTGTGGTCTGACTGTTGCTCACCAAAGAAGTTTGACTCCCATAACTTCCTAAATGATGCATCATATAGGAATTTGTCATATGTTCTTGGAAAATATAGACAGTTTTTCATGTTTTCTCCACCATGTGGATATTTTTTTCTTGATCAACAATAATGTATTAGCCTTAAGGAGAAGCTACTGTTCAATTACTTATTGTACACAATGGGATAGAAAACTCTGTAAACACTGGAGCTTTGCTTGTCACAAAGAGGGCACTGTACATGAGTCTCCTGAAGGGAAAGGTATGGCACCAAGAGAAATGGATGCCATCTAAGAATGTCAAGATTAAGGTATAATCAGATTTGTAATATGCACTTGACACCTCCTCTTCATCACCCACCTCCTTGTTGCTACACTCTGTTCCTTCCGTTCTTTCCACGCTTCTTACATAATTTGTTAATTCTGTCCTATTTCCTCTGCTGCTGCTGCCATCACTGTTCTTGCTTTAGGTCTTATTTGCAATGCTAATGAGGCGAGGCAGCAAGTAATGGTTTGTGTGGGGACAGAAGCTGCCTGTAAAGATGGTGATATGGTAATATGGCTCACTGTGACATACGGACAATTCTCTTGGAGAGTGGCTACATCATCGCACACGCAGTGTCATTGTGTAAATGTTACGAGATCTCATGAGCAAAAAAGAAATGACCAAAACTAGAAGCCTGTGGAATCTGTTTAAAGTAGTCATAATTTTAAAATGAGATGTGTTCATTCATACATAACCTACTAAAAAACATACTAAATCTTGAAGTGTTGCTTTTGCAGGACAAGAAATCATTGTTGATAGCTGAATTCCTTTTCTGTTCCAGTTTTGATCCAAAAGTTAAACACAGACATTATCAGAGTTAATCTTAGAGAATAAATAGAGTTCATGTCAAACGCACCGTTCATCATGGATTTAAATTATAGACATTGGTCATTATTTCTCACTCAAAATCAAAATTGGCTGCATTCAGGAAGATTTCTAATATTCTACTATTTCCGTAATAATGTATTGGGAGTAACATCTGTTGTACAAAAACATAGAAATAGAACACAAATGTAAATGATTGTCCCTCCATATTTTGGTATTTTTCCCCCAAAGCCCCCTCCCACCCAACCCTTACCCATTGCCGATGCAAAAAGGATAAAAAACAAAAACATTTAGTTAAATAAATTAAATATTAAAGAAAAGAAAAGAAGATTAAAAAAAGTACACATTGACAGTAATAATAATTATGGGAACTACAGATAAAATAGGCTGATAAACTGTACCATGTATAAACGGACAAATTACTGTTGGTGGTCATTTCTATTTACATAAAACAAACTTTAGGATGTCATACAATTTAGCTGATGGAGAGAAATACATCTCATATGCCATATGCTACTATTTCTAATGAAAGGAATCCTGTACTATCACCTTATCTCTGGTCAAAAGTATCGAAGAGAAAAGCTAGTTGTAATCTCGAGCTTGCCCTCACCTTTCCTTTTCCCTTCATTGTAGATAACCAGATGATTCTTGATTAAGGCAACAAGTAAGGAATCATTACTCGATTTCAACCCAAGTCTCCATCAAGCAGCTTTCAGTACGCTGCTCCCCACTTATCTCCCTACTGCCCATGTGATTAAAATTACAGTCACGCCAATAGCAAAGGCAAGTAAATGGATTATTGAGCAAATGTAAGCGGCTCGCTCTACAGAGCTGGCTGTGTGTGCTCGCTGGCCAGACACAGAAAATCAGACAATAGAAATATACTGCACATTCCAGCTCTCAGATGAGTACAAGGGGTATTTCCTTTATTGTTTTACAGATGTATTTTTTTTTACTGGTTAGGATTTCAAACCACTCTGTTTACAGTTGGTTTTATGCCAGCCTCATCTCTTTGAAAGGTAAACACATGCATACATATGGGCTTAACTATATTCTTTGAACCATTGTTCCTACTTAGAATTGTGATTTGCCAATAAAATGTTGCCAACTTGGTAAACATTTTCAATCCCTTACAAATAGCTGATTACAGCCAAACCACTGGGAAAAAGTAAAAAGCACACTTAATGAATCACTGAAGCAACACACTAACTCTTGGATTGTATATATACTGTATATATATAACTCTTCTCCAATGTGCCATGTTTTATTTCTCAAATATTTTAGTTTATCTTGACCTCATCAATCTGTCAAATGGTCGTGTGAAATGACTTCACGACCCCTTATGGATCTGGGGATACTGAGATGAATCGGCTGAAAGCAACACAAAGACGACACTAGTTTTCACTGGGATTGTAAGATAAGATAAGATATACTTTATTCTCCCATGGGGAAATTTTACTTGGGCAATAGCGCTGCATACAGCTGCAATCAGCTTAAAACAATACATAGCCAACAAGACATTACAGTAGTACACCAAGACACAATAGAGAAACATGTCAAATATTGCACATTCCCTGAGAAAACTATATATGAATACATAGGCAGTCAAAACAAGACATTACAGAGGCACACCAAAGATGCAGTAGAAAATCATGTCCAATATTGCACATTCCCTGAGAAACATATATATAAATACATAGGCAAAACGAGAGAACCGTAAAAGCCATGAGACATAATGCAAAATTTCACAGTGCCTCCTTCCTGTTAACTACAGAACCAAGGATTCACCTGTTTTCTTGTTGAGTAGTGTTGTGAGGAAAGAAAGCTTGAAGTGGTTGCTTTTACATCAGCTGGCTCTGTAATGTCTACCTGAAGGTAATAGTTCGTATTCAGAGTACAGAATATGTGACGGGTCTTTCAGAAATCTGCATGTCTGACATCAGTACTCTTATAGATGGTGTGAAGGGGCGGAAAGTCTTTCTGTTCTATCACTTTCATTGCTGCTTTCATCATGTTGTTGATTCTCGATTTTAACTGGACTGTGAGGGTGCCATACCATATCGAATGATGCTTTCTAGCACAGCATTGTAGAATGTTAACATGATCTCAGTATCCAAACCGAACAGTATACCCATTTTTATACCCAAGTCTCTCTTTTCCTGCAAACACAGACTTATGGTGTCAAAATACTTTGATAGATGCTATAATAACATAAATATTATGTACAAAGTAGCTTTAAAACTGTGATCCATACAATTCACATTAGTATGTACAGTAAAGTGAGAGAAATGAGAGGTTTTGAGAGCTACCTTTCAGATATTGCAAATATTTGGTCGCAAACATATAATATTACATCATCAGCATACTGTGCAAGCTTTTGATGTGTGTCACTGATTATAATTCCCTGCATTTTCTCCTATTTTGCCAAAAGTCAAAGTTAGATATTCACAATATAGAAAAAAGCTTTCTTAGTGTCAAAACTGGTAAATAGAGCATTTCATTTATTATTCCTAAATATGAAGACAACATATGAAATGATATTTGGCATCCCCATACAGTGATCATTTTGAATTAGATCTCAATGTAAGTAATCTAGAATAAAGGAATCAAGTCTGTAGACATAATAGATGCATACCATTTTTCCTGGTTTGGAACATAATTTATTCTATATGAGATAATATGCAATGTTTGCCCTTTTTTGTTAAAGCGGTAATTATCACTTCCCTCCATTAAAGAGGAAGAAACGTTTTCTCAAGTGTCCAATTAATTGAAGAGTACCGGTATCAGATCATCTCTGAAGACCTTATTGCTCTGAGCTGGTAGACCATCCCTGGTGTTTTGTTATTTTTTAATTTATTCAGAGCAATGTCTAGTTTGTCTTTTGTTACTTTCTAATGTCTATTTTGATTTTCAACAATTCAATTGTATCAATTAGTGGAGAAACAGTCCTACACCCTGTCGGGGCTCCCCGTTGGCAGACTGAAAAGTCTTATTTCTGTTGATCTAACCAAACAGTCTGTCTCATCCCACTTAGTTATTTTTCCTTTGTTTGTAGTCCAGGGCTTAAAGGGAAAGATGGAGTGAATAGGTTGTTTGAGTTGGATGAACTAGAACATCAATGGATGGGGGTACGAGTGTATATGTTTGTTTTAGCGGTAGCAAGTGGATTGTGTGTGTATGTACATGAATTGTGTGTTTGAGAGGGATTATGCTTATCCTTTTGTTAAAAAATAACAAGATAAAACTGGCATATGGTTAAACTTGCCTTTAAGCCTCTTTTGGACTCGCTCAGCTCGATCTACATCAGTTTTGCTCCAATGTGCACCACTGAAAACCTTTCACCACAGGTTTCCTGTGGTGTGTCCACAGCATATCCTTAATTTCTCTTCTACGGGGTGATGCAGGGTCTCTTTTAGTTTATCTTCAACTGTCAGACATGTTGAAATAATGGTATGAAATGATATGCTTTCAGTGCACAAATCCATCAGAATCAGTTTTTTTTCACCAAATATACATACAAGGAATTTGACTGGTTTTATGCATCTCTCTAAGCATAACTACATAGAAATAGAAATAGAAATAACAGCTAGGGATAAGGACAACAAAGCTGGACAAATAAAGGTGAGGCAATGACCAACAATAAAATAAGAATAAAATTAAAATATATATGTGCAAGTCAAGTGTTCTTTAAGTGTTGACAATACAAATAGTTCAAAGAAATAAATACTGACTGGATATACATGGGCTAGGTGATTGTGTACAGTATGTACATGTATACATGTCTATGTACAGCATTTATGATTTATATTGACAGTGACAGATGATATGTACATTTTTTTTTTTTTTTTAAAGTTAGTGCATTAAAGACTGTAAGAATTATAATATAACAGCAGCAGTGGATATTTTGGTGTTAGAGGCTTTTAAATATTAAATATTTAAATATTTAATTAAATATGATGTAGATAGAGTCTTTCAGAAAAGATGGTGCCTGTGGCTGTCGCCATTGTGCACCAGGGATGGTGTGTTCATGAAGGCTGCAAGCTGTAAGTGCTTAGGTTACCCTTGTGTGCCATATGCACTGTCTGAGTAAACAACACACAAACCTGTCAGATGTGAAATGTAGATTACGAGAGTACGCTTTACTGTGTGTGGTTGCTAGATAAACGACAAAGAATGCACAACACTCTGTGCAGAGGATATTTCTTTTTCATGGTCCAAGACATAATTCTTCTTGGATGATGCTCAAGAATATTACGAGGGATGAAAAACAGCTCTAAGAATTGTAGATGGCAGCAAATTGTAAAGAGAGGCGAGAGGAGCCTCCAAAGAAAATCACTTTCTGTCTTATGAACTCAACTTGTTTCACATCCATGAATTTTAATAAGTGTTTTGAAATGGATTGAAACAGGTCAGTGCTAGGAATTCATTTTTTTACTGAGAAAATTATTTTACTATTTCTCAGTTAGTTGTGGCATAAGTGTATTTGCCCTTAAGTTAGTATTTGTTGATTTGGCATTTTTATATCTAACTTTTTTTGCAGCCTTTTTCACATGGTTTACCTTGTAGAAGACAAAGAATACTACATTCCCTATACAATATGCAATGTGTCTCCTTAAATAACTGGAAGTAGAGCTGCAACAATTTGTTGATTAATTGATTAGTTGATCGAGAGATGGTTCCAGAGGCTTTTGTGTGAGAATGAATTACTCTTCTTGGTCTCACCTTATACTTAGTCAAATATTTTGGGGGGTTTTGGGTTGTTGGTTGGACAAAACAAGATATTAGATGATATTGCATTGGGCTCTAGGATATCATAATGGGCATTTTCACAGTTTTCTGATGCCTTATAGGCCAAATGATTAAACAATTTATTTATTGAATGCAGAAATCAGTAAGTTTATCATTATTTATCATTTTCTATTACTTTTAGTCTTGTTTTAGGATATCATTTATTTTTTTCAGGACTGGTTTAGAATATGTACAAAAATTAGGGCTGTCAATCGATTGAAATATTTAATCACGATTAATCGCATGATTGTCCATAGTTAGTTGCGATTAATCGCAAATTAATCTTTTTATCTGCTTAAAATGTACCTTAAAGGGAGATTTGTCAAGTATTTAATACTCTTATCAACATCCCCAGCAGGGCAATGAGAGACCCCTCCGCTTCGCCTCTGGGTCTCTCATAGCCCTGAAGGGGATTCTTTCACAACAATGAACCGCTAGCTGTACATTATCCCGTTTATTCCACGGCTACTTACTGAAGAAATCAATAATTTGACACAAAAACAGTCCGCCAGAGTCCGACATCAGAACTGCTCCCAACAAGACCAACAGGCAACAACAGCTGTCAGTGTGTCAGTGTGCTGACTTGACTATGACTTGCCCCAAACTGCATGTGATTATCATAAAGTGGGCATGTCTATAAAGGGGAGACTCGTGGGTACCCATAGAACCCATTTTCATTCACATATCTTGCTTCTTCCTCACCAAACTTAGCGTAAATTTGCAGCGTTATTTAGCCCCCTTCCTGACAAGCTAGTATGACATGTTTGGTACCAATCGATTCCTTAGGTTTTATAGTTTCATGTGGTACCAGTATCTTCACTGTAGCTTTAAAACTCAGCGCGCTACAACCTAAAAATTGCAAGTTGCGTTAATGCGTTAAAGAAATTAGTGGCGTTAAAACAAATTTGCGTTATCACGTTAACTTTGACATTCCTAACAAAAACATAACACATTTATTACACATAATCACATTATGGTGATTTATTTTGTATTCAGCATTTTATTTAAAGCAGGTTAAAAGATTTTATTCATTTAATGATGTTGTATTCATGTTTTCTCTGCCTGTAGTGTTTTCCATGACAACGCAATTATATCTATAACACTGCCAAAAGCACATTAGACAACTGGTGCAAAGGTCAAAGGCAGTTTGGCTTGGCTGGTGTGATTCAAACCATAACTGTTCCAAAACAGCTGATCAGACTCAGAAAATCTGTCTGACCTTCAGGTCAGGTTCATTAAGCAGGCTTACAGAGTTAGCCAGCTGTCAAACATATTCTCAATTTTTCAAGCAACAAGAGAGAAACACCAGAAGTGGTAATTCAAGCATAATGAAGACTATTAATCGACCTCTTGCTAGTAGCCACTGACCACTTAATATTAGACCTTTTTTTTCCTTTCAGCACAAATTTAATTGTGAAATGTGTGTGCTTGAGTAGCACACCACTTGAAAAGGCTTTTCACGTGAGATTGCCTGCTCCCCATGGGGGTACTGGAGCCTCGGCAAACAGACACAGAAATGAGAAAATTAAAAGATAGAATGCAGTTTATTCCAGTCTTTAGATCGATGTTTCCAATATGATGAAAGACCTTGCACACATAAATAAGATTAAACAAAGATATATGTGCTGCTTGAACTTGTATTAACCCATTTGTGCCCAAAGGCTATATTTAGTAAGATAAGGAAAAACACACAACATTTGTTCTGATTAGTCAAAATTCTTGATATTTGGTACGGACATACTTTGGGCAATTATCTAACAGTACAACTTTTACATTTTTAGATCACATGAAAAATCACACTTTTATTAATAGTCGAAGTCAGGATTTTGGAAAATGAGGAAAAAAAGCTAACATTGTGTTTATTCTATGTTTTCCATATTAAATATTTTTTACACTGCATATGTATGCATACTGTATCTTTGATATTCAATTTGTTATGAGTTCATAGATACCAAATACTTGATTGTGCTCCTTGTAGTTTCTGAAATACAGCCATTTTTTTTATCGTGCTATATCTAGTCGTTGGGCACATGGGACTACTGTTATTTCAAAAACAGTAGTCCCACATGCCCATAGAATAGATATACAGTAGTATGATAAGGAAAACTCACTTAGTCAAACAGTTTGACCGATTTGGAATTTTTTTTCACATTTGTGCTTAAGCAAGCCCAGACAACACTTCCACCAAAATAAATTTTTAAAAATCCAGTTGCGGGGACAAATGGGTCAACTGTCAGTCTCTAGTCGATTAATCTGCAGACTATTTTCTTGATTAATTGTTTGGTATAAAAAACATTGAAGCATTGCCCATCACAATATCTTAGACCCCAAGGTGACTTCATGAAATGTCTTGTTTTGTCCAACAGTCCAAAACACAAAAGCATTCAATTTGCAGTAATGTCTGAAATTAAAGAATCTGGACCTATCTTTTTCTTTTTTGGCATTTGACTTAAATGATTAACCAATTATCAAAATATTTGCCAACTAATTTTCCGTCAATCAACTGTTTGATTCATCAACCAAACGTTGCAGCTCTGTTACACGTGTGCTGGATGGTTGGTTGGAATCTGTAGCGCAGTATCAGAAGCAAATCAATAATCTATATATTGCTTGAGGATAGCGGAGGCAAATAAGTCCCTCGGGAAACCGTAAAGACGGAGTATGTGACACTTGGATTGACTCTCAGCAGAAACAGAGGCAGTGTGGTCTCTTAAGCTTATAGAAGGAAGTAACAGTGACTTCTTCCAGCTCTGCACTCTGCAGCTATTCACTGTGTGAGCTCTTAAGTCTTTATCTCACTCTTTCTCTCTCTCTCTGCCTCTCATAACCCTCTTCACACTTCGCCTGAGAGCACCTGAGCTTTGAGGAAAGGACACATAAATATATATATATATATACAGTATATACACACATATCAACTCCAGCTGAGCCCCCCTGCCTACAGTGGTGTTAGGACTGCATCTTTCTCCCTCAGCTGTGGAAATAGCCCGATTACTGATGGCTGGGAACAGATACATCCCAACACCATGAGATTTTTCAACAAAAAATAAATCGCTTAATGTGATGTTTGTAAACTAGACTTTTATGAATAATTTTTCTTTCTAAATGAGTAAGAGAAAGCATTGTATTTGCACCAATGTTTTTGCTGTGGGGTTGAACAGGTTATCACTAAAACTCCCATGACAGCAGTCTTAATATTAATGTTTGTTTTCTCTTTATCGTGGTTGAATTTTGCCGCAAGCATCTAGCCAAACCTCTAATTGTAATCATTCATCTTAATGAAAATCTTGGATCTGGTCTTTAAACCAAAAGTATGTCCTCTACTGTTGACTGTGAGCCAAAGAATGAAGGGGAAACCAGCCAATTTAGATGACGGAATAGATCTCAGTTTAGAGAATAAAGGAAGAATTACCATAGCAAACATGAAGAAGATTGCCTCTCAAACCATTTTCCTCCTCGACTGCTCAGACTGCACTCACATCAAACAGCTGTGCTGTCTGAAAAGGTCAAAGTCAGCTGGAATCACTTTGCTTCTGTGAAATCTTCCACCTTGATCTCATGGCCTAATTATTTCAAAACAAATGTGAAACAATACAACATTCACCACACTAGTAGTGCAACTAAATCCACAGAGACATGTTGGAAATGTTTTACAATTCTGGATCAGCCAATTAGACTGTTGTCAGGCTATTAAATATACCCATAGATGTGGGTCAGTAGGGGCCTACTACACCCACTAGTAGGTTTTATCATCTATTCATATGGTAGGTCACCGAAAGAAGGTATACAAGTACACAACAGTGAACTCTAGCGACCGTAGTAATTATGACAGGAGCAGAAGCGGAAGTCAGGTGCTGACAGTGTGAAACTCCATAAGGGGTGAGACCATGTTTCCGAAACACAATGTTTATTTCCTAAACTTAACTAAATGTATTTTTTTTGCCTAAACCTAAAGAAGTTGTAGTTTTGTTGCCTAAACCTAAAGAAACCTTTTTGATTGTGCTCAAAACGTTTCATTCAGTTTTATAACATGTTAGAACGTTTGTGAACTTTCACAATGTAGTAGGCCCCTAATGACCCACATCTATGGTGATTATAGCGACTGATAACGCCTATTTAATGGCCTGATAACAGTCGAATCGGGTGCCTGGATAGATGACACTGAGGCCAAGAATTGAATCGTCACATAAGAAGGACATTACATTTTATTGATTCCTGAAGGGACATTAGGTTTGTGCAAGAGACAAAATGAATACAGTCTAACAGGGAAGTATAAAATACAATGTTAACACACAAATACAATGCAAAAAATAGCCTTGAAACAATATGAGAAAGGAGAAAATGTATAGTACAGAGAGCAAAACTGCAATTGTCTGATTTCAAAATACCTCTGGTCGCCTCACACCCACACATTTTCTCATCTGTACTCCACCTCTTCCTGCAACCCCCCCTCTCCCTCAAACATGCCTTCCTCCTCTTGCTAATTATCAAGTGTGCTGCCTTATTCCTCCAGCAGCTTGTTAAGCTCTCCAGGAGCATAGTTGACCCACTTTACAAGCAGATCTGTAGGCCAGAACCCTGCTGATGGCTCCTTTTCTCTCCTTTCAGTGAGCCCCACAACACTATGTTATGGACAGTTAACCTGCATGAGAGATACAGTCACATAGAAAAACAGCAGTGACTGTTATCTATAAAAAACAAATGTTTAACACAGTGGTGCTGCCATGTTGTTTGCAACAGAGAGCAGATCCACTTGTGAATAAACAAAATGTAGGAGAACAGTTACAAAGGGTTTAATGTTTTGTAAATTATCCCTTTAAGGTGAAAATAGTTGATCTGAATCAATTATAACATGATGTCCTACATTTTTTAATATTTCTTTGCATAACATTTTTAACGAATTCAAGCTTAAACATCGGTACCGTGTCATAAATTACAGTCTTTTCTTTGGTTTGCATTTTCACTTGTGTTATAATTGGTCATGGTGTGCTGCAACTACAGCAAATGTCAGCTGTTTGCTAAACACACAAGGACGCTATTGTTCAAGCTGATGTCAATATATACAGTACTCATCTGGTAACGTTGGAGTGCAAAATCCCCGTGGTGTGGTTTGCAGTCATATTCATCAGTAGATATTGTAAGTATGTTATTAAATGTCATTTGCTTACAGTTGTTGAGTGCCAACTAGAGGTACTGTAGCTCCGGTCTAGTACTGCCTGTATTTGCAAAGAAACGCAAAGTAATTACACTCTTCACTTGTTTGTTTTACCAGGATTTAAGCTCATCATAGCATCAATGGATGGATTAATGGTTAGCATGTTAATGTGTTAACGCTGTCATGCAAGTATGCTACTGTACTGTGTTAGCATTTATATCAAAGTATAACTGAGGCTGATGGGAATATGCTCAGTAGTTTTAGAGGTATCCTGGAATGAACAAATGTGTTGCAATAAGTGGAAACTTTGACCAGTTGGTGGCTCTAAATAAAGTCAGAGGATCACCAAAGTCATCAGCATTCATCCCATTAGGAACATGAATGTCTGTAACAAATTTCATGCCAATTCATTCATTAGACGTTCGATGGTTGTTGGTTATACAAATGTTTGGTTCGTACGACAGCATAATAGGGCCATTGTTGGCCATTGAGGCGAAATTCAGACAGTGGTTGGTGTTAACACGGTTTTGCACTCCACTATTTTTCCGAGTTTTTTTCTCGCAAATTTATGACTTTATAATCTTGCAAATTTGTGAGTTTTTTCTCATAAATTTGCCACTTTAATCTCAGAGAATATCCACATTTTTTTCTCGTAAATTTACAACTTTAATCCTGGAAATTTTGAGTTTTTTTTCTCTGAATATTACCCATCCCCCCGGCTATGTAATTATTATTATTTTTTATACCTACAATGGCCATGATACGCCGTCTGTATGTTTCAAACTTAGTATTCCACTGAATAATAAAAATATCAGGACATTTCAAAAGAAAAGAAAATACTATGTTTTGGTAAACCACATGCAGCCCTCCTGAATTTGGCCTAATCTCTTGTATCCCCGTCTCTTGTCATAAACTACATCAATATTTACACACTAAAGCAAACAGAGACAACAGTGCATCCTATTAGCGCTGTGAAGTAAATATCAGTGCCCCCGTCATGCTCGGCTCCGACACAGACAAGATTGGAATATGCAGCTCCAATTATAAACCTGCTTGTATATCCAACTCATCACTGTTGATGTTGCCTGAAGCCCCGTCTCAATGCCTCTTCTTCTCTGAAGGTTACACCGTGTCCAACTCGTCACACTCAAGCCGCCATTAACACGGCTCCCCTGTAAAAGCATGGAGTCATTCTGAAAATTTCCATCATTAGCCGTATACCTCCTCTGTGCCTCCCCACCCCCACTCTTCAAAAAAAAAAAAAATCAATAGCATCTGCTGCCGCACAGCTAAGCCTGCTTCATTGCTGATGGAGACAAACAGCGGGTGAGCTAAATTGATTAAGTATCAAGCTATTTTTAGAGATTGATGATTTCTAAGTTTGCCCATATTGATGAAACGGTAAAATAGGAGCAGACCATCGAATGCTTTCATGTTCTGATGATTTACACAAAGAAACAAAGAAATCATCTGCTCTAACTTTGTGATCAAATAAACATGAGCATGTAACCCATGCCTGCCACAGCTTTTGAAATAATGATGAAAGGGCTTCAGCGCGCTGGGTGTCTGTGCAGCGAGCATTTGTCACATGCCTACAGTGGCGGTGGGTAATTAACGTGTGACACAGATCGCTGCTAAGCTAACAAACAATGCATGGAAGAGAGCTAATTGCGTGTTGTGGCATATTTGCGGTAATTATCAACCCCACCCACCTCCACAGCCACCCATGCACTATTGAAATGTTAGCCTCTTTAAGTATTATGATGACACACGTGACAGCAAACTGTTAATCAGGAAAGGGCTTTACTTCCTTCGCCATGTGTCCCCTTCCCCCAGCTGCCTCGGTTTATTTGCTCTGCATCTGTTTAGTGTTTCTTTGCCTGAACAACAGAGGGTTGCTCTGGTGGAGGAAGTGTTTGAGTATCACCCTACCATTATAGGTTTCCCTGAAGCTACATCCACGCTAATACGTTTTCGTTTTAAAACTAGGGCTGTCAATCGATTAAAATAGTTAATCGTGATTAATCCCAAATTAATCGCACATTTTTTTTATCTATTCAAAATGTACCTTAAAGCGAGATTTGTCAAGTATGATAGTAATATATTCTTATCAACATGGGAGTGGGCAAATATGCTTTCTTTATGCAAATGTATGTACTGTATATATTTATTATTTGAAATCAACTAACAACACAAAACAATGACAAATATTGTCCAGAAACCCTCACAGGTACTG
Organism: Sebastolobus alascanus; assembly: GCA_916701645.2. Lineage (NCBI taxonomy): Eukaryota > Metazoa > Chordata > Actinopteri > Perciformes > Sebastidae > Sebastolobus > Sebastolobus alascanus. The sequence goes on from CAKAOJ020000044.1 coordinate 228,868, forward strand.
CATTTAGCATAAAAAATATGCTCATATCATAACATGGTAAACTGCAGCCCAACAGGCAACAACAGCTGTCAGTGTGTCAGTGTGCTGACTTGACTATGACTTGCCCCAAACTGCATGTGATTATCATAAAGTGGGCATGTCTGTAAAGAGGAGTCTCGTGGGTACCCATAGAACCCATTTCACTCCTTTGAAAATGGCCATAACCGTTTTTCCTCGCCAAAATTTAGTGTAAGTTTGGAGCGTTATTTAACCTCCTTCGTGACAAGCTAGTATGACATGGTTGGTACCAATGGATTCCTTAGGTTTTTCTAGTTTCATTATGATACCAGTACCTTCACTCTAGCTTTAAAACTACAACCTCCGAAAGATCGATTGGGTTAATGCGTTAAAAAAATGTGTGGCATTAAAACGAATTTGCAATGGAAAAGTTTAAAAACACTGCTGACGCTGTTTTAGTTTTAAAACTCCGGGGTTGCATTTTAGTCTGGACGGACAGAAACAGAGACCTTTGAAAACGATGACGCAGACACCCACGTTCACTTCTTGATCGGGTCTTGTCAGTCATGACTTGTCCTTCCCTGATTTGTTACGCCACAGCACGTGAACCTCGACCCAGCCCCGATCAGCCCCGAACACCAGTGGTTAGTTTCAACATTGATAACGAGTTACAAGCGTTGCTGACCCTATTGTCTATGTCAGTGATTCTCAAAGTGGGGTCCGGGGACCCCCAGGGGTCTGTGGCACTTTGTCAGGGGGTCTGCAAAATAATTTGCTATAAATTATAAAATTGTGCTGTATTATTAAAAAGTAGATATCTAGAGATTGGTGTCCATTACTGCCACCCACATGAGCTTTGGGCCAATAGAAACTCTGATATGGTTGTCACACATTACGTCAATCTGTCATGAATCAGTCACTTCACCAAAGAACGTAGAAGTGAAAGTCAATTGTTCGTTCCATTGCAACATCAGCGCCCAGCAGCAAAGCTACGCTTCCCTTGGTGAGTGACCAGCGCACGCCAGTAAAACTTTTGCCTAAAAGTGGCGTACAAAAGTAAAACAAAATTATTTCTCTTCTATTGTCATATTCTACCAAAATGGCCTGTGTTGAACAATAAGATATTATAAATATAAATATTTGAGTCAGTCGATATCGTCAAGTGACGCTAAGCCCAAACTAGCTAAATTAAGAAAATATGACGACAGTTACATCGAGCGACAGTGACAGGAGACCAAAATGCGTCATCAGGTGCTAGCAAACAAAGCCATGAAGTCGGCAAAGCTAAAGCGACATCTGATTACAAAGCACCCGGCATATCGGGGCAAAACAAAGTGGTATTAACATGATTGAAATTGAAATGTGTTTCTGTTTATCACTATCAAACAGGTCTGAAATATTAAGGTTGAAAAGTTTTAGAATACAAATAGTTCCAATGGCATCTAAGAGTAAAAATGGTAGTAAGCATTATGCTTAATCAGTGTTACGATCATCAGGGGATAATTTTCTACCCTTTTCTCCCCTAGCAGCTGTTGTGTAGCTAAATTCTGCATTTTATAATGCTACTACTGCCTACATGCGCAAGAGACAAGCTATTATTTGAGCGCTTTACATCATTTCCCGTGTCCGGAGCTGCTTCCTGTTTACACCGGCACACGCATGCCCAGTGTACGTGAATGGTCATGTGATATGCATTTTCAGACGTGGTAGTATGGAGAGAGATTGATTCTGAAACAGCCCTAAATTGCTCGTCCGGACAGAGAACGTATTAGTGTGGATGTAGCCTGAATTGTTGGAAGTTGCCATAATATGAATGAATCATATATATATATGCACAAGCTCCTTTGTCAAACTGCACACCTTATTCGTGCACACCCATGTGCGGGTGCATTTATTTTATGATGAATTCATCCGCGTGCCGATTGTCTGCCTGAGCGCATGAGAATAACATGGCTCAATTTCCATTTTTATGAACAATCCAGTTACCTCTGTCAGGGAGACTGATGGAGAGAGGTCTGCTGGATCAATGTCATTGTGCCTCTGGCATGCCAAGGAGCTTGTCCACAGCGTTACTGCTTCCTTTGCCTCCCCAACATACTCACGCACACATACACAGTAACAAGACCAAGTACATACGCTTACACTTTGTCACACATGCACTATTTCTCCCATTCTTCCCTCACCATTTCTCACCCATCAGTAGACAGGATATATTCTGACATTTGACAGGCCCATCAGCATTTTTCCTCCTCTCTACTGTACAGACAGCCGGCCTGCAGGGACCCAAACGTAACCTTGAGCTAACTTAACCTTGAGCTAAATGAGCTACTTAACCAGACCCAAGAGGCTCCTCTGATATCTGCTGGTCATGTTAGCCATGGGCGCTCAAGAACCTGAGAAACGAGAACAAACCTGGCGCCGAAGCATTTGTTAGAAAAACACGACAAACAAGGTTGGTCACTTCTAAAGCCCCAGCTGTTATTATTTTTGTCAGAACTGCTTCTCACCCACAAAGAAACACACACCATTTGGCGCAGGCTTTTATCCAAAGTAGTAAGAATTATGTGCAGTGGGGGTGGAGGCAGTAACCCTGGCAGTGTTTGTGCTCCTCTCTCCCCATTGAGCTGTACAGCACCACATGGAGCACGCAGATAGATAAATCCTCGAGCAGTCTAAGATTAATCAGAAATGATGGTGGCTATTAGACAATGTCAGGCGAGTAAAAACGCCTTCCCCGGATTCTTGTTGATGTCAGTGTAAGAACACAACTTGCCAAATTTAACCCCCCTCTGGGCTTTTATGATAAACAGCATGAAGATAGGCTGGCATAGTGTAACGTCTTTGGATTTGACTGTCAAAAAGAAGAATTCATCCCCAGCATGTGCTTGTATAAGACATGTGAGGCAGAGGTTTTGTTCTATTCACCCACTGAGGATCTTACATATTTCAAAGATTTGAAGCATATAGCAAACGCCTTGTGTCAGCTTTGTGTAGATGTCACATAATCCATATATATAGGACCCTGCAAAAAAGAAATATATTTGGCTTAGGTACTGTACATTTGTGCACATTACCCCCCAAAAAAAACAATTCGGTATCAGTGTTTACTAAATTATTTAGCGAGGTGCATTAACATATCTGTTATTTCTCTGAGAGCGCTGCATAATCAATAATGAGAATCTATTTGTGTTGTTCTCTCTGTTTATTGCTGCTGTTCTCTGTTTCTGCAGTTAGTCAGATAAATCACAGTCAGTCAGAAAAGAAATCGGAGATCCATAAATGAAGCCAAACAAAAGTTTCCACGGATAACTTAATTATAGTGTGTTGTTTCCACAGAGTGCAGAGCATATTTGAACACTTTGGGAAATACGTGTATTTGCTTTTTTGCCGAGATGGATGAGAAGATTGATACCACTCTCGTAACTGTACACTAAATATAGAGCTAGAGCCAGAGGCCGATGAGCTTAGCTTAGCATGAAGACGCGCAGGGGGAAGTTGCAAGCCTAGCTCTGTCCAAAGGTAACAAAATATGCCGACCATGTACTGTACCTCTTAGGCTCACTAATTAACATCCTATATGTTGTTTGTTTAATCTGAAGTTGGGACTATTTCTCTTTGCGTCAGTGATTTCCTGGTGGTATGTCGTAATATTGAGGTTGTGAGGCAGTGCGCGGGGACTCCGGAAAGTTACTACTTCTGGCCAAGAAATAGTCACGTAAATCACAAAATAGCACATACAATCCCATAGAGAGAATGTGAACAAGATCTAACATGTTAATCTGTGAGTTTTAGAGGTGCTGGTAGGCAGATTTAGACCTTTGGACAGACCTATGCTAACCGTTTCTCCCCAATGCCAGTCTTTATTATAAGTCAAGCTAACTGGCTGCTGGCTTTAGCGATATATTTACATCTTACATCTTCTCATCTAAGTCTCGCCAAGTGAGCAAATAAGCATATTTCCAAAAATGTCGAACTCTTCCTTTTAACAGAGAAATTCTCTGAATGTCAAGACTCTGGTGACTTCATTATTGAATTGAGTGCCGAGTCCCAAAAATGTAGCTTTGTTCAACATTTGAATAATCATGTTGTTTGTTTTAATTTTAAATGAGGAAAATCCCCAGTGCACATTGCTGAACGTCCATTCCTAAATTAGATTTAAGGTATCATATTTATAGAGAATATTCAAAGTTACAGGAGATTCCTGGTTTTCCTCAGAAGCGTGTCGTTTTGTCACTTATTTACACATATTTCTTCTGAAAACAAGAAAACATGGTTGGATTTGCACTAAATTAGTTTTAGTAGGTTTACCTCTCACCAATAGAACACAGTCTGATTTTCAAATGGCTCATTGCCCAGTGTTTGAAGTGCAAATGTGAGTGTAGCTGTTGAGTCCAAAAGCAGTGTCATAAAGTATTTATGAATCAAGCATGTAGTAGACGATGTACTATAAGGTACAAATTTGGATAATCTGCACATATTTGGGTAGTTTTCTTTCTTAATATATATATATATATATATATATATATATATATATGTATATACTGTATATTTGTGTGTATATATATACACATATATATATATACACACATCTTGTACTTGAGCTGACTGTTAAACAACAAGCAGTACTGTACATCACTATGCAGGAACAAAGCAATGCACAAAGCTTCCCATCTCCTGACCTCAAGTCTAGTGTGTGTTTGTGTGTGTGTGATTGTGCGAGTGTGTTCCTTCCACCGTGTATCGGTGTGTGTGAGGAGAGAGTGCCTGCAGGGGTGTCAGCGGAGGTTTAAGATATTCAGCTTGCTGTCAGCACCGACACATTTCTCCCTCTGCACCGCTGCACAGATATGCAAATCCAGCCTCCTCAGAATGCAGAGCACCAGATCAGCTTCAATTTATTCCATTCTGCTCTCTCCCTCTTTCTGCACTCACCCTGCCGCTCTGTTCTTCTCTGTTTCTCTCCCCCTCTCCCTCCGTCTCCGCTGTCTCCATTCTGTCTTTGGTTTTTCTGTTTGGTCTTAGCTGCTCTGTTCCATGCATATGCCCCCAATGAGGAATTGTATGGAGGTGAGAGGATTTCTACTGAGTCTAGGCTTAGCGCAAAGAAGCGCTTCATTCTTTCAATCTAGTACAAGGTACAAGAGGTGCAAGATTGCCTGAGTGTGTGTGCATTTGAGCGCTCTTAAGTGCGTGCGTGTGTGTGTTTTATTCTTGGCGTTGTCGAGGATTGTTTGTATTGTGCACACGCAACAGTGTACCTCTCCCTTCCCTCTTGTTAATTACCAGCGATAGAGCGGCGGCGGCCTACATTGCTAGTGGTGAAACACAATTAGTCAGTTGCCAAGCTGCTCTCAAAAAGGCTATCTCACCAACACACAGTGTCATCAGTAATCTAGTCTCAGCATAATCTAAATGCCAATGTCTATCCTCTGTGATCCATCCCCAGCCCACACTGCATTTACATTCTAATTAGATGTGGCCAAGGCCGCTTTATAAGGACCCTTTTTAATAACACGGCTGTATTCACCTTTTCAGAGTCCCATCGCGGCTGTAAAAAAGTGGGCTACACTTTATATTTTGTCCCTTTGACATTGTGGCTACTGAGGATTTAAGTAGCTTTTTAAAGCCCTCGGCACCCGAGTGTGTGTAGCCTGACAAGAGGTTTTTCTTGTCTCTCGAGGATGAATAGAAAATGGAATTGTAAGAAATGGAGATGTAGCGTCACAGCAGGGATGAAACGCTAACATACTATACACATCACATCCAATGTGTCCATAGTGAAGCATAAAGAACGTGTAATTGTAGTCCTAGTAGGATTGGTTTTAACATTTGTTTGAATAAGGACCTCGTTTCCCTAATATTCTGTTATATCTGTGGTCCTAAACAATGATAATACTAATAATATTATATATTATATAGGCCTGGTCCACACATACACAGGTATTTTTGTAAACAGCGTTTTTTCCCTCCTTCGTTCTCAAAAAAATTCTTGTCCACACAAGCACGGTTTTTAAAAAAATCTCCGTCCAGACGAAAACAAAATTGAAGCGCTGTCAAAGCGGCGACGGGGTGTCGTGGGAGTGTTGGATAGCAATGACCTCTGTAGCGTATTTTGATGCCTCTATTCCTCATTATACTGGGTATATTGAAATGATATGAGAGTAACTGTATATTTATGTGTAAACATGTCAAATGTCCAGTTAGCAAGGTCATTTGGCCACGTCCGCCGCTCATGGATGTATTTATGCCGCCGTTGCACGACATGATGCCTCACAAAGGAGATAACGGTGCACACTCTGACGTTACAAGCCAAAAACTCAGTTTTTGCTGTCTACACGTCAACACTGAAAACGGAGTTTGAGTTTCTGAAAATCTTCACCCTGGCCGGGGTTTTAGTAAAGCTGTTTTCAGTGACCTAAAACGCCATTTGGGTGTGGATGAAAGGCCAAAACACATAGAAAAAGCTATGTTTACAAAAATACCCATGTACATGTGGACAAGGCCTAAATTGCAATTAGAGCTACAACTAACTAGTGATTGTTCCATAAAGTGTAAAAAAAAAAAAACAGTAAAAATAAGATCTATCACAGTTTTCCAAAGGGTTCAGATGTTCTTTTTTGTCTGACAAACATCCAAAGATATTCAGTTATTTATCCAGGAAAAAAAAGTAAGTAATCCTGCAAATATTCTAATTTGAAATGCTGAAATAAAATATGGTGACTAAATAATTAATCAATAATCAAAATAGTTTAATCTTCAACTGTTCAACTAATTGTTTCAACTTCAAATGTAATGCACTTTTTATGAAAAGAAAAATCTCACAGTTACATTTTAAAAAACTAATTTCAGAAACATCTTCCAAGTCCTGAACAGTGAATCCAGTCCGTCCTGGTTTCACTCTGTCGGATTAACATTGTTATCTGGGCGTAATTAGCTGTTATTTTTTTTTTTTATAATTCTGTTATATGAAAACTGTCCTTTTCTAATTTGCTGGGATTTGACAGATGTTTGAACAACATGCAGTCTCCGGGCTTTCACAGTGTTTGGAGTAGCTGGGACGTTGGTGACAACACGTTGTTCTAACAAGAAGATATTATAGAAGCTGATGTGAGAGGAATAAAACATCGTCTGGGTGACTGCCCTTATTTTCACTCTTGTGAATGCTTCCTCGAGGGTGGTGAGGAGTCTGATTGGGATGCTAGATTTTCTCATCACCAGTTTTCATTGCAAACTGACAATAGTTGATTTTACCATCTGAGAAGATTACAGAGGAGAGAAGATGGGCAGTTTTTCTCACAAAGCGTGTGGCTATCGACAAACATCATAATTGAATATTTAACTTGTTTGTACTTCTGTGATTTAGATCTAAAAAAAAAAGCTAAAAACCCATTTTCTAAGTCTTCAACGAAATACAATGTTTGTAACTGCCCTGTATTAGTGTTTTCTGATCTGATGCCCCTTTCAGCAGGACAGCATCATTTTTTAAGTGCTTTCCAAAACTGTTACAAATCACTGTGGCAAAAAAAAAAGAAAATATCTGATTGGACACCACCATGGTTAAGGTTTGTTTAGGCTTTAGGCACAAAACGACCTGGTTAATGTTCAGGAACAGTCGTTGGCTGTAGTTGAGAACAATCATGGACCAACATTGACTGTCTAGGACACGGCAAGCAAACAGCAGTATAACATTATTCACACTTATGCCTCCTTTGCTCCCAACGGACAAGAATCATAATTCCTTCAGGCGCTACAAGGCTTTGTGTCTTGAACATAAACATATGTTGTATTTGGTAGGGGTGTAAGAAAATATGTATACACTTGAGTATTGTAATATTATGTTAAAAACAATATCTAATTTTAATTAATAGTTCACGATACATGGCGGACAGTGGTTCATTTTGTGTTGTGTTTAGCCCCATCTATCTATCTATCTATCTATCTATCTATCTATCTATCTATCTATCTATCTATCTATCTATCTATCTATCTATCTATCTATCTATCTTTCTAACTCTTCCACTCCAACACAACAACGTAAACTGAGACAGGAAGTAGCGTACGGGTGCAGTGCTAACTTTTTTTTACTCAGAGTTCATGCATATTGTGGTGTGTTCTTTATACTATGACAGTTTTCCCAAAATTTGATTTAAAAAATCGCAATATATTGCCTTGCTTAAAGTATCGCGATATACGTAATATATTGAATCGTAACCCCTGTATCATGATACGTTACGTATCACCAGATTGTTGTCAATACACAGCCCTAGTATTTGGGGATTTGCTGAAATGATTGATTAGGACTATCTCGATTTTCTACAGTATTTCATAATATTTTGATGCTCTGAATTCATAGGAAATTAACAAGAGAAGTGTGATCTCACTAATGTGTTTGGCATGTTTTGGCAATCCTGAACACAGTCTTTTAGTTAAATGTGAAATACATGTTTGCATTTTATGTGCTACTCTTTAATCCAGGCTCTTCTTATACAACGTTTGTAGCTATACCTACGAAGAGTAATGCACAGTAATTCGTATATATATCCCACAAAATCAAGTTTGTATGTGATCTACGTAATCATGAACCAGGAAGTATAAAGAGTGACAAACTCTGCGTAAGGAGGAGGTCGGGCTGGAAGGGTGGGTCAAAAAACACCGGACTTTCGCCCGGGAGACTGGTGTTCGTACCCCGTGTGAAACCAGAAGTCAACGTTGATTTATTTGTCCAAAAACTTCCGTACTTATGTTACGCCACTTCTGGAGTTATTTTAAAGCAAACCACAATCTTTTCCTAAACCTAACTAGGTAGCTTTGTTGCCCCAACCTAACTAATGTCGATCTTTTCCTAAACCTAACTATGTAGTTTTGTAACCTAAGCCTAACCAAGTTGATCTTTTCCTAAACCTAACTAAGTAGTTTTGTAGCCTAAACCTAACCAAGTCGATCCTGTGGGTTTCCTGTGAAGACGAGAGTTTAATCTGAAAAGACTGTATGTATGTAACTAGTGGAAATTGACATGTCTTGCTGGACATTCGTAGGAAAACGCATGAAAAATTGGGAATAACTTTTCGTAACATATCGTACGAACCGTTGTATGACGATGCGTTGTTTGATCAACCTGCATTAGTTCTTTCTTAAATTAAAGGTATTTAACTCTCTTAATACAGAAGTGCATTGTTACATCAATGTTAAGCTGTTTTGATGATTGTGAAGTCTCAAAATGAACATTCACACTTGATCCCCTAGCTTTGGAACAACTTTCCTGGACAGTGTATGAGTGTGACAGATTTCAGTCAGACTTATTATGTTCAAGTTGGTTAAAAACTGTCTTTTTGAGAGTCTAATATGGCTTCTGAATTCTTCTGTGTGGTCTAATGAGCTTTGAGCCCTCATGGATAATACATGACGCAGTGTAGTGATATAGAGAAAATGGAAATTCAAAAGTTATCTTCACTGAATCCATTTTTTGGAGACATCTCTGAGTTTATTATTACGCATGACCACTTACAAAGATTGCCTATTTTAGCCAATTGTGCATTCTAAGTTATAGATATATGGAGAACTGTACATTTAAAGCAGAAATATAGCTATTATAATACTTCAGAAATGTTGCTCTGTTCTGCATTCTGTGTATCAGAAGGCTTTCACATCTGAAGTGCCGTAAGCTTTGTCTGTATTACACTGACACTGCACTAACTGTGTCTATCTCTAGTAGAGCGTAAAGCCAGAATAGCCTGTAGTTGGATCCAGTAAGTGAATTAGAGATTGAATTTGTTTAAGCAACATCTTTATATTCTAAAGCATTAATGCTCAGACACAGCTCTGTGTGGAAATGCTAAATAGATCCATGAAGCACAGAGAGTTCCTGCCCATGATCTTACAATATATTCATACTTTAAAAGAGAAGCGACATGGGGCACAGAATTGATTTGATTTTCATCTGTAACGCTCATGTTGTCTCCTTCTCTGTTGTACCCGTTATGACTGAAAATCAGAACCCGGTGGCCATGACAATACAATCTACTTGAAAGGAACAAATAATAAAAAACATGCGCTTTATTTCACACCACATATATAGCCACAATACAATTCACTTCAAAAGGCGACATGTGATGAAAAATCTGAGTTAAATTTCTCTGAAATCTCTTCTTATTAAATCCGGAGCTTTATTTGCAAAATATCTGTAGATAATTAGAAGAAATGTGTTACAATATGTGAAGTATTTCCCACGATGCTTCAACATGCTGAGCTCCACTTCTCTCAGTAAAGAACTGTACAAACTGCAGCACCAGCTTATTTTGCAAGCGTAGAAGAGAAGTGATTGATTAGCTGTGAGGCTCTGGTCCTATTGTCAAGAATCACCCGTGGCTGCAGGGGAAACCTGCTCTCCCTGTTAGGGATCATCAGCTCAGGCAACTCCCAGTAACTGATGGACCGTCATGCTCGGTCATTACAGGTTTCACAGTAATTGTGCTTGTAAATCCAGAGCCAGTGTTTCTTTTAAGCTGGCGATGTTTAACTAACGGCGCTCTTCAAAAGAAAGGGTCAGGCATCAATGGTGCTATGAGGGAGCGGGACATGTAACACATGGCTTCCAGAGGGAAGATCCATCTGCTCTTTCATTTGTATTCAACAGGAAGTGGTATGAGAGCGAACTTTAAAAACATCTCAGAATCTCCTCTTCTGCTACATTATTTGTTCATAACAATAAATTGTTTGGTGTGTCCGTTACTTCCCGCCAAAAGTGCCTTAAATTAAAAATAAATAACATGATCGTCGTAATCAGCTGTAATAACAAAGGTCCATTATATTGTTTTTGTTTTTTAGGTTTTTATATCATTCTGCAGCTTCACAGTGGTGTTCCTTATGTATTCAAATCCAAACATTTAAATTTTGGTCAAAGTTTATATGTTTTTGTGTCAAAATGCTGTTTTCCCTTCAAGCCCTTCTAAAAACTTTTCCCCGTGTGACCTGACGTAGATTTCTGCATGATGACGCTGCTACATGTACAGTATATATACATCTTTATAGTCAGTGTATTAACGTTACATACAGTAACTTAGATGGCGGTCGGCATGCTCCCAGTTTGGAGAAGCAGACAGGAGTACCGGCACGGAAGCTAAAGAATATGCTGCTGTGGACGCCACGTTAGTTCAGATCCGAAATTCACACAATAACACAAACAAACTAAACGATCGATGCAGCGGTAGACCAGCAACTCTTGTGTTCTGCGAGGTAAAATGAATAGAGTCTGGTCTGGTAGCTTTGAAGACCGCAATATAACGACTTCAGTTCCCCGTCATAAAGGACTGTCTGATGGCGAGATAAAGCTGTGAACATATTCTAAATATAGCGTACACTTAAACTGATTATGATTTTTTTAGTGGTCATTATATCACTCTCTTCAAAGCCACCAGACTCCATTAACAAAAGCAGTAATCTTACCTTGCAGAGCGTGGGAGTATACATACAACCCCACTTCAAAAAAATCCAAACTAACCTTTTCAATTATTTCCAAACTTAGCCCAGCTAACTTTGACTCAGCTAGTGCTAGTGTTCACATTATTCATAACCTTATCGATTAGCTTCGATTAACTTACTTTGGAAACCTACGTCACAGATTTTTTTCAACGGCTGAGTGGGCGTTTCCACTTGAAAAAACGGAACAGAACACTGATGGACCAGCCAGTTAAATTTATTTATAATATAACGTCACCGAAAGGAGCTTCTGTACACTTTACAGACTAAAATATAAACACACAATTATGTAACTTTTGACTATGTAGCTTTTGATGAACAGCGGCCACTGTGGCCACGTGTGGCAATTACGGGATAATGGTAAATGCTTTGAATACAGTGTAACAAGAGCATTAAGTGAGCACACTGATAGTAATTTTTAATGTTAGTTTACTAACATTAGCCACCCAAAGCGACTGGTCCTTCCAGACCAAGTAAGGCTGTAACCGCTGAGTAAACTGATGCGTTTTACTGCTTGTGAGTTCAACTTTTTATTTGCAAGAGAATAAAAGTGCCATTTCATCTTTCAAAAGTTACATAGTCTTGCCAACAACAACCCACATTCAGTCTGTGAGCAACTTTGTTTATTAGAGGAAGCTTCATTTTGTCCATGTGCACAGAGCTTTTGAACATGCGGATAATGTATTTTTATTGCTTTAGTATCGTGTTTCGGGGGAAGCTTAGGGCAGAAACGCCAGTGAATTCTTATTAAGAGCCCATGAACGTAAAAACTAAAACCATGTCAGCTCCAAGCTGTTTTTGAAACATTTATTCCGTGTTTCCAGAGGACTGAATAGACGCAATAAACTTTCAGTCTGCGCTTGCCAGGATATCTGATTGGCTGTTGACAGTCAATGACTCCTAAAGGTTTTAGTCGTGTCCAACGTTCTTTGGCTGACAGACTTTAAACTGTTCACACAGCAGCTGAGCTCTCCTTGTTGTTCAGCTGTACAGGAAATGAAGCGACTCTTGGGAAGTTGTTTATCATGTATGTTTGCGGTGTGAATGTCGGGTAAGAGGGGAAGGAAAGACAACTGATAGATCCAAGTGACCTCAGGACTGAGGGGAGAGTCATTACATTCAGCATGGAGTTTGTGTTGTGGCCCGTAAATATAATGTGACCATAATTTGGAAGTTTTAACATTATAACCATGTCAACAGAAGGCTAAGTAATGATCATCGACCAAGTCCTCAAACATTTTAGAACCACAGACCCTTTAAATGTAGGCTGATGTATTTATTTTTACACCCAGAATAGCCCCCAGCATGAAATCAATATGTATATTGTGTGACACCATTGTCTAACTCTTAGTTCAAGCTCCCACCATTGGATTGGTTACTGCCAACAGGCTTCTTTCCCATTAAATAATCACAATCTGTGTTGGTGGAGGAACTCATCCATTATATACAAAACATTTATACACTTAACATTTTGCTCTGGCTCCACTTCTCTCTGCTTCAATTTGCATTTCATTTTGGCTCATATTTGCTGAGACATTTGGGAGTTGACCACAACCGAAGTCTTATGTTAACTGTCAATGACCAGTTGAAGTTTGTAGCCTTTAAACACTGAACTTGTTAAGGATCAACCCACTCAGATTTTAACTGCCTGTCAGGGTGTTTGAACCGCTAACCCTCCAAATATAAGCTTCACTCTGTAACCTGTGAGGCCAATATATATATATATACGTCAAACCCAAAGTGCTGTTCCGTCAGTGTGAAGGCAGTGAAATACAGCTGGAGGAGGTCTTCATCGCTCAATTTTGTAACTTTCTAAAACTGACAATCTGACAGTCACACTCACTTTCTGCAGCAGCTAGCCAAGTGCGTGTTGGAAAAGAAAATGGGCAGAGCTCCAAACACACAAATTCCTCACATTGCAGCTTGTGCCTCTGTGCCGGTTGTGATCGAGTCATTGTGCCACCAGAGAAGAGGCAGGAGAAGTGAGACTGAAATTGGAGTCAAATTCCCAACAAAAGTATATGGAAAGATATGCAGCAATAAGCAATTTACCCTTCACCTCCACCCTTTGTTTTAATCAGAATTGCACAGCTGCTACTAAACACACACCAGGGAATACAGCAACATTTGTACTACCTGTACATGCAAGACATTATATTTTCTGTAACCTCATCATTGAAGTTTTGAACCAACAACTCCCCCTTGCAATTGTACACTTGTTAGAATAGCTTGCATTCAAATGTGTGCATACTGTAGGGAGATGCTACCGCAGTAGTGGCAACTTGGTTACACGTGTATTACGATCAGCAGAGAATCCCGCCTACACTGAGGGAGTACTATCCACAGTGGAATACGAAATAGGGAAAAGGACCTGGTAGCAAAAGTGAGTCGAGTCGAGTCGAACCATACAGTGGAAATGAGGCATACAGTATGATTGCTATAAAGGTATTAGCAATGAACTGCTAACACCTCAAAGGTCACCTTATTTAGCATTTATAAGCAGTATACAAACACATGCATGTATGCATTTAATAAACAGTTTATTACACACTATAATGTAGTTCTAAGCAAATGTACAGTATTTGTCAAGAAATTTAAGGAGATTTAAAGCCTCCACTGAAGGGTGTGCAACAGGAGGAGTTATAGTTGTTGGCAAATGCATGAGTAAAGACTTACATCTGCTTACTACAACATTGTAATGTTTATATACTGCTTATGAATGCTAAATAGGGGGACTTAGAAAGTGTTGCCAATAAACTGAACAGTCAATCGTAGTTTTTTTAAGTGGAACAAAATCTGTTAAATCAGTTAATCCTCATGAGGAGGTGTGGGTGGAGTGAGTATGGCAGATAAAGTACATTTCACAAATCGAAGGAAATTTTAAATTGCTATGAATTATCAAAAATGTAATTAATCCAAGACCACTTGCTTATTCAAACTGTTCGCTGATACTTATTCTTAAAACATATTATATCAAACAAAGCTGAACAAACCACAAAATGCAATAAAAAAAGAAAAACTAAAATAGTGATAGCAGGTAGAGTCTCTGTTCTAGTTTGCATGGGAGCACTTGCCCTCAGTGCTCCACATCCACCCACCAACCAGCCCAACCTCTGCTGTCCCCGACTTGTCAGACACTGGTTCTCTAGCGAGTTGTGATGAACTGTCATGTGCGTGACTAAACCGGCTCAACACTGTGCTGTTGGTTGGAGAAATCACTCATCCATTACAGCCCCACAGTGTCTGTGAAAACAGCTTCAGGCAGGGAGGTTTGGACCAAGACATGCAGAGAGACTGTTTTCTCTGCAGTGGGAAGCACGGTTCATGCTTCTCCCTAACCCCTTGCAAACAGCATGCCAACGCAAGTCTCAAACAGCACCTTCTCTATCCACTTGTAAATTCACCCGCTCGGCAGCACAGGAAGGGAATGTAAATTAGGTGTGACTAACAGCAAGATGGGAATCCAGGCAGTTTTTCCCCCTCCTCTCTCGCTGTTCTCCCCTGGCTACCGAGGGTTTTGTACACATCCACTTTCCTGCAGTGCTCCAGGCTGTCGGCTTGGTTTCTCGTACAGAATGACTTCAGCTGGAGGTGTGCTAAGCTGAGGCCAGATAAGGAAAAGAAGATAGAAGGGTAGCGTCGCTGAGCTGAAGTCAGAATGAAGCCTTTTTAAAAAACCTATTAGATTTTTCATGCACTGGGAGCCCTTTCGCTTCATCTTCAAAATCATCGGACCAGTCATGCTTCCTGAAATATGGGAAATACAACTGCCCATGTGATTCCTCAGAAGCATTTTAGCTGTATTGACTGCTGCAAGCTTTGTAAGCATAGGTACACTAAATTCTTGTGTTAAAGGATCAGGCTGGTGATATTTTTGTTATCGCAAACAAATCCCATGAAAAGACCAAAATGAACAATAAATTGACCCTACTAACAGCGAGTACAGCATGTGTAGCCAAAGCCTGATAAAGATTATCCCTCTGTGCCATAAAGCTCAATGTCCACAACGATTCGTGCGATACGAGCGTTCATTGTGCGTATGTTTGCGTACTATTGTTATCATTCAGTGCAAAGCTCCGTACAGCCTAACAGAGCCACTAGCGTGGCTATAGACTCTTAAGTTCTTTACACACTGGGGGCGTGATGAATAAACGACACAAAAATGCGAAATAATCGCCTGTGAATATTATATATATAAGGAGCGAATCTGGTCTGCGCTGCCTTTGTCAAGGTTGAAAGGAGTAATAAAGTTTACCGTCTTGGTTCGGACTACGGAGCCTCCGCGTTGACTATAGTCAATTACAGTTAAAAAAAGTATGTTGCTTTTTCAATGCGTAATATTTGCGCTCTGTGTAAAAGTATTTTTGACAAAAACAACAGTTTGAAAAAATATATTGACGTGAGAATTAATCGTACAAAAAGGCATTACGGCGATTAGCGCAGGGTTGTGCGGTGGTGTGGGAGTGTCACTTAATGGCCCATTAATACCAAGCGACTCCACAGCGATTAAAGCGGGGGTAAGCAGAATGTTTTTGGCATCATTGGGCAAAAATTCCATAATAACCTTTCAGCATATTGTAATTCAAGTGTTCTGAGAGATAACTAGACTTCTGCTACTCCTCATGGCTCTGTTTTCAGGCTTTAAAATATCTAGCCCGTGACGGGAGACTTTGACCAATCACAGGTCATTTCAGAGAGAGAGTTCCTATTGGCTGTTCATTCAACGGAGGCAGCTGTCAATCACTCGCAAACTCCGATCAAATGGTCAAACTAGGCAGCGCTGATCAAATATGAATCAATATTCTGTTACTGTAATGCCTATTTCTCTCCTCAAATGTTTTCAGAAACATCTTGTAGTTACTGTTTAGCTGTAAAATGAGAAAGTTTGCTTCGGCTGGTGGGCGGTGCTTGGTATTTCCTCAACTGATCTCAACATGGCTGCAGGGTCACAAACTTTCTCATTTTACAGCTAAACAGGTAAAACACACCCACATTCATATGAATGGGAGGACTGGCGTTTTTGCCCCAACACCTGATTTGGTGTGAACGCAGCGTTAGCCTTGTTGTCAGTAAAAAAGATGTCTTTGTTATGAATGACTGGTCCTGGACATTGTCGGGAAGTCAGAAAGTGAAGAGAGACGGATAAACACATCGTTGGTTTTGGTTGATTTGTGACATTTGACACAAATTAGAGTAACACCAGCTTTATCTACCAGACCCTCAAAATAAGTGTTTGAGCTGAAGATTCATCAGTTCATATGAGCTTTTCTATAAACTACAGATGTGTAAAAATGCTCTGGTGGAATATATGCCTTCCCATGTGTTCCTTGACACCATGTTTGACTTCAAACCATTAAATCCTGCCTTTTAGTTTCAGAGCTTTTGCACTCTAAACTTCTTTTTACTCTCCAGGCAGTATACTTGTGATAGACGCTGAATTGGTTATTGTGGGAGCCCAGTGGGAATCAATGTAACAGATACTGTTGAAGGTGTTACATTCAGTCACAGAGCTGCTGGTGCTCTACTTTTAACTTCCCCCTTTCTGTGTCATCATTTGAAGGCATGAAGACATTTCCTCATGTCAAAGTGTGTCATCAGAGGGTGTATCAGCATGTGTATGCATAGCTGCTCTAGGTTTATTATCCAGGTGCATTGGGACCGGGGTGTAATAAAAAAGACTCTGACTACCACACACTCTCAGAAAGAGAAACAGCAACCAGACAATTATTCTTGTGATTATTACTGCAAGGAAGCTGATGGGCCTGCATGTTATTGATGTCGGGTAGGATGTCAATGGACCTCTATTTCAATCTAATAAATACTCTTTGCACTACTGCCCCTGGCTTTTCAAGGGATTATGTTAGTGCGCTTTCCATCAGCGATGAGCTGCATTCTCCCGCTCGGTGTAATGGGAATAGTATGCAGTCATATTTGTGAATATGTAAGCAGAGTATCCGAGTGTATGAGCGTCTGTGTGGCTGTGTGTGTTTTACGGTCTCGATGATGGAGCGCTAGCCCTTCTGCAGACAACCTGTGCTTATTTTATGGCCTCCTCCCCAGCTGCAGCATGTGGGCAATAAACCTTTCTCCAGCAATCTCCAAACAGTGCAGCAATCAATGGGAAATTATCTCAGCCAATCGATGGGCCAGCCTTTCTATTTCTCCCTCTCTCTACCTCTCCCGCTGTCCTATCTGTATCCCTTTCTCCCACCACCCCTCCCCTCATCCCTTCTGTCTCATTTTTGCTGTCTCCCTGGTTTTTCCACCCACTCCTTCACTCCCTTCCCCCTCCCCCCACTTTTACTTGCGTTCCCTCCAGCTCTCTCGGCTCCGCAGCACCTACTCTGAAATGCGACAGCTCAGCAGCTCCAGAGCCATTAAGGAAAGTCGCCCTCAACCAAGGAATATGTACCGCTGCTGGATTGACTTTCCTGGCGAATATAATGAGTCTGACTTGTTCATACAACCTCTGACAGACGTGACAACGAGGCCCACTTACTGCACTCTGTGTCGTTGTTGCTGTTTGTCCTTGGTCGTCCACGGCCAGTTACACAAAACGTGGTTATTTCTCCCATGATTCACTCAAAGATGTATTTTAATAAGTTGAGGAAATTGCCTAAAGGACACTTCTCAAACTGTTGTATCTCTGCATTTGAAAAAAATACTAAGTGGTTTCCAACAGTCAGTCCTATAGGCAGCGTTAATACTCTAAAGTTGCTATGGTGACAGAACTGACATGACAATTAACTGTTGGTTTCATTCACACACACACACAAACACTGAGGCTACATCCACTCTAATGCGTTTTAAACGGAGATCTTTTTCATTTTTAAAGTGAAACTAAAATCTCCATCCTGACGAGCGTTTTAGGGCCATTTCAGAATGAATCTCTGTCCATCCTACCACCATGGATGTATAAAGAGAACTGGATACAGCGTTGGAGGCGGGCTACCGTTCATTCCTATGAGAGTTGCTCAGTGGCGAATGTGGGGATGAAGCCAAAATGGCTCGACTTCCGAATGATAAAGTACCCGGATCATCCGGCGATCTTCCGGATCCATTGGGCCCATAGAGCAGGCTCAGTAGCGTTTCCTTTAGCTCCGCCTCCCAGCCGTCGCTCCAGCCTCAGTCTGGGTCTCATTCACATGAACTGAGGAAGGAAAATAACTCTAGATTCAGCTATTAGTGCATTTTACAACTTTTAGGACCTAATGATTTAAATAAGGGCTATTCAAGTGTTCATACTGGGAAGTTGATTTACCTAAAAAAAAAAATCATCCGCTGAGTTAGAGACGTGTCTTTCCCAATGCAAGTCTATGGGGAAAAGTCTTTTAGGGCCAAATGGCATCACGTGACGGAAGTGGAAGTTGTAATTCCACCGTTTGGCCACTACAAAAATTTCCTTCAAAGCCTGGCGCTCTTCCTGGGGGCTTGACTACCACGCCTGAAAACGCATATCGCATGACCATTCACGTACACTAGGCATGTGCGTGCTGGTTTAAACAGGAAGCAGCACGGTTGGTTGTTCAGTTGCAGAAAATGTTTTTCAGCTTGTTTTGTTTTTTTGGCCCCAACTGGTTCTCTATCCCCGCTCTCACAGAGCAGTTTCAGCCACAGCAGTCAGCTGTTTTCAGTGAAGAGGCTCTAAAAACTGACTGTAAGCCACCTGCCCATCACTTAATAGCAAACAGACACAGTTGGCGACTAGCTGGTGAACATAGTGGAGCATTTATCAGCTAAAGAGCCAAGTACTTCCCTCAGGAGTTGGAGACAAAGACAGAGGGAATATTGAACTTACATCAGCCAGGTGGCGAGGTGGCGATGACTTTGAATAAATGCTAATGTTGCTCCGTGTCTGCTGGAAGTGTAAATAGGCAACAACTTAATAAGTTGATAATATGACAGTGTTGGGTTTACAGCCAGGCGGCAAACTCCAGGTCTGAAAAGTGAAGCCAATGTTGAAGTGCCTTAAAGCCAGCAGGGGGCGACTCCTCTGGTTGCAAAAAGAAGTCTATGAGAAAATGAGCCTACTGCTCACTTGATTTATTACCTCAGTAAACATTGTAAACATGAGTTTATGGTCTCAATCGCTAGTTTCAAGTCTTTTTCAATACAGCATGATGTTCATTTAGTAAATTATGGTCCAATTTAGAGTCAAATAGACCATAAAGCAGGGTATGCTTTAGGGCGTGGCTACCTTGTGATTGACAGGTCGCTACCACGGCGTTGTCCGGTCTGGGAGTTGTCCGTGTTTTCGTCTTAGACTTTAACCCTTTCACCTTAAAACGTCTTATTCAGTGTTCGGAATACCAAGATGGCGACGGCCGAAATGCCGAACTCGAGGCTTGAAAAACGTAGTCCACAAACCAATAGGTGACGTCACACTGAGTTTGAGCGCACCTTCCACATGCCTACATTGAAAACAATGGATTTGAGGGCGCAAAAAACGGGGCATGTGAACGGCCCTTTATAGTATCCTTATAGGAATAGTAGAGCACTTGAGGTCATTTCTGCAACTAAAGTATCAGGAATTTTGTATTTTCTCTCAATTTAATTGGATATTGCAGATTTTGTAACAAAACATTGTATGAGTGTATGAGTTACTCATTGCTACTGATAGCAATGCATTTAATTGTGCCTCCTCAGCCAGCTGGTGGATTGAGTGAGGTCGCTGAGCCAAATCAAGCATTGGAAATAAGATTTTGTCTTGTTGTTGTGAATGGTTAAAACATTTTTATATAGTATTATGGCTTAAAAATGTTTTTTTGGCTGGGAGATCCCTAATTAGAGGACTTGTATTATATGTCAAAAAATCTGATCACTTCACTTCAATACTTCAAAAAAATGAACTTTGTGAATTTCATTTCAGCATCCTTCTGTGTCCTTGAAGTTGAAGAATTTTTCATTATGCTACGATGCGTGTGGTGCTAACTGTGCTGACATTAGCCAAATGAATAACTAACACAGTACAACTGCTAAATGCTCATTCCGTGAGTGCTTATAGTTTGACTTATATAATCAGCTTATTTTTTTATATGCTCATACACAACATTTCACCGAAATGTCATGACAAGGAAAACTACCCGAGGCAATTTCCCATAATATTGACTCAAGCTCTCACTCGCACAACACCCAGAAAGAATCAAGCATGATGCAATCCTGCTATGGTGGATTTATCATTAAAGCAATCTTGGATAACTGTTTGGCAGCATTCAGCCAAAAATTCCAGATGTGTATCCACGCCTAAGCAGCACTCGCTCCTGGCAGAACAGACAGACACTGACAGCCTTTCAGACAGGCTTGGAAATGGTGAGCAAACAGCACTTCTCCTAAACACCTTGTTTATGCTGCTGCTACCCACAGAGTTCAGCCATAACGTGACAACATGAAAAGAGAGCACAAGTGACAACCACCACCCCTGCCTGTCACACTTGTATCATGTTTTCCCCCTTCCTCAGCCATGGGGAAAGCAGCCAGCTAATGCCGTGGTTTGACAAGCGGGAGGCTTGTGTTAGGCACAGAGACACGGGGCTATTATTTGCCTTGCAGTTAAGGATGGGGTCAACGCAGGTTATCAAAACCCAGCTGAGGTTGTTCTGCACAGAAAAGGACAAAGCAGCAGACCATAGTTTCTGAGCTCAAATGGAGAAATTTGATGTTGCGAATGATATTGTGATATTGAGAGAGAGAAAGGTGTCAAAGTTCCAGTATGTTAGGAGTTCAGCTCCAGTCAGTGGCTGCAGGGTTTTTTTTACACACCATAGCTACAAGCGTTTATATAAATAGCAACTCGATCAAATCCCTCTTTCGGATTCTCAGCTGTTGTCATCTAAGTAAACATTCTCATCTGAGCTTCACATGAATCCTGAGCAATAAATTATAACCATGGAGATTCTCACAACAATGGAGGCTACTGTATTATGGCTTGGAAATGGCAGTCTGCTAATCAGCAAGTCCGTGCAGGACAGGTGCTGTAAGCCGGTTCAGCTACCAAATCAAAACAAAGAGATTGATGAAAGAATCCTCGACTGTTACATTCTTGGCAGAGCAAGAAACATGCACAGACATTAACATTCCTCGGATGAATAAGTGGAGTACACTGAGAAACGATTGTATAGTTTAATGTTTATTAGTTACTACTGACGGCACTTCCTGCTCTCCTTTGGTTTTGATTATTCTGTTGACGCCTGGTACAAATCATGTCTTTCTGCTAGAGTTCAGGCTGTTGTTGCAGATGGCTTCAAATCAAGGTGGTTGATAAAAGTATCCCACAAGTATCTATATTAGGCCCCCTACTATTTACTGTAAACATGAATAATATTAATTTCTAACAAGACCTGCAGTGATTAATTGATTAATCTATTAGTTGTCAACGATTAAATTAATCACCAACTATTTTGATAATCTGTATTTTGATAATTTATTAAAAAAAAAAAAAGTCAAAATTCTTTGATTCCAGCTTCTTAAATGTGAATATTTTCTGGTTTCTTTACTCCTCTATGACAGTAAACTGAATATATTTGAGTTGTGGACAAAATTAGACATTTGAGGACGTCATCTTGGGCTTTGGGAAACACTGATCAACATTTTTCACCACTTTCTGACATTTTATAGACCAAATAACTAATTGATTAATTGAGAAAATGATCAACAGATTAATCGACAATGAAAATAATCATTAGTTGCAGCACTATTTCCAACTGAACTGACGATACCATCTTGTATGTCATCAGCTCTACCGCAAACCAAGCCTTCTCCAGATTAGTCTCTTTAATTTTAAGCTTGTTGTTAACTCCAGACAAAAGATAGAATAGAGTAGTGTAGTATAGTATAGTATAGTATAGTATATTATAGAATGCTTTTCACAAGAGCACAGAGCTTTGGTGTTCCTACTCCAATCAGTACTCTTACTGGAAATCTAATAGATACAGTGCAGCATTGTGGGAATTTGGTTAGGTAACAGAATGTCCTTCAAAAACCTTATACAGATACCAAAGCTTTTGTTTCCATTCAAACCAAAAAAAAAAACATTATACAATCCACTGTACTATCTACACTAGATTATGTGACAACCTGTATACTGCTGCCACTACCCTTTTTAACCAAGGGATGCCATTTACCACAGAGCCACTAAATTCATGACTCAAGAAAGCTATCACACTCACCACTTGTATGAAAAACGTCTGATGTTCATCACTGACATCCAGAGGGCATTAGCATGCCTGTGTTTTCATTCATACAGCCATGCTATCTGAATAGATCTTCATTGTTATTGTGCTAAGAACAATGACGATCTATTTAGAGGTTCTTCAGCAGTGAGCAACATAAAAGTACAAGTAAATAAGTAAATCAACAAACAACAATGGAAGCATTTGCTTTTTTTTTTAATAGAATAGATCTTCTGTATGTTGCTGAGATTCTTAACACCCTTAGTTGAGTTCAAAGTGAACAATCATGACACCAGATCACAGAATTGGTCAGCTTTAAACGCTCCACATACCACCTCTGAACCGGGGAAGATGTTTCCAATACTACGTACCTTAAACTGCAAAACTAGCTGAAGTTAGGGACACTCATTCATCTGAGGAACTTTAAAGTTTCATACCATTTGTGACCGTTTTAATTAGTGTATGGGTGGTGACAGTTTTGAATGACTGTATTGTCTTACTGTAATCAACGTATCCTCATACAACGGTTCGTTTGATATCTTACGAAAAGTTATTCCTCATTTTTCATGCGTTTTCCTAAAAAATGTCCAGCAACACGTGACGTGTCACTTTCAACTCCAGTCTTTTCAAAATAAACTTCCGTCTCCACAGGAAGCAACTTAGTTACGTTTAGGCAACAAAACTGCTTAGTTAGGTTTAGGAAAAGATCGTGGTTTGGGTTAAAATAACACTGGAAGTGGCGTGACTTAGGTGTGGAAGTTACGTGACAAAAACTACTTAATTAGGTTTAGGAAAAGATCCACTTGGTTAGGTTAACTACTTAGTTAGGTTTGTGAAAAGATTGCCTTGGTTAGGTTTAGGTAACATAACTACTTGGGTTCAGGAAAAGATCATGGTTTGGGCTAAAATAACTCGGAAGTGGCGTAACTTAAGTGTGGAAGTTACGTGACAAATAAATCAATGTTGACTTCTGGAATACGAACGGTGTATGAGAACAGCCTGCTGTAATGTATGTAATTTGTATAAGAGTTAAAAACATTGCATGGTACATTTACTTGTAGCTCAATATTATGTTTTTAACTAACGGCATGCTTTTGCCATCCTTTGTATGTGTAGTCTTCTATAGTAGTATCTATATAACTGACTTAAAAGACACCCTATTTTACTGCCAACAAAGGTTATGGTCTAATCGCTCTTTGCTGTGGAATAAAAGGTCTGATTGGCCTTTTACCTCATTATCTCTCTCTCTCTCTCTCTCTCTCTCTCTCTCTCTCTCTCTCTCTCTCTCTCTCTCTCTCTCTCTCTCTCTCTCTCTCTCTCTCTCTCTCTCTGTCTCTCCCTCTCTCTCTCTGTCCTCTGTCTATCCAAGGCTGCCTCTAATCAGCCGGCCTTGAGCTCTCAGAAAGGTCACTGTCCCTTTGATGGTGTTTTGATTCATCCCTTCCTCTTTTCTCCACTCCCACCCTTCCCTTTTCACCCCCTTTCTCTCACAGGGAAGCTGGAGAGTCAATACCACCAGGGTGCCAAGAAGGGGCTGGTCTCGTCAGCTGCAGACTGACGTAAGGAGGAGAAGCTGAGGAGGAAAAACAGTCTGATCTCACGGGAACATGGTTTTCAAAAAATGTCTTCATTCTCCACTGGGTTGTCCTGACATTTTATCAGGAGTTATCAACGCTGACATATTATCAGTATCAGCTCTGTCAGATGGCATTTGCATTTTACAGGATTATTGCATAACATTTTGCAGTACATAGACATATAATTATTTTGAAAAAAATTCTACATTCTGCTTTGTCTCTATTTGATTGTTTGCAGAAATAAAAAAAAAGATCCTTATGTTTAATTTTATGCTTCTCTTATTCCAATTAGTTGTCAAAATAAAAAAAAGAAGCTTGTATGTTGTTAAATACAGATGGCATCTTTTAGAAAATGTTCTGCCATCATCTACTGGTTTCTCAAAGCACAATAGATAAACCAGAAATTGCTTTATTTTGTTTTAATTCGCTCATTAGGTTTTATGAGACAACGGAGACAAAAATATTACAGCTTTATTTTTAGTCAAGAACCTAAAAACCACAAGAGAAATGCTGTCCCTCTCGTCAGAGGCAGGCCCTTCTCACACCTACGACCATTTAGACCAACAATAGCTCCGTGTTAAAAAACACAGCCTTCTCAATCATTTCGATGAGACCATTTCATTGACACAGCAGGGGGGGGCAGGGACGCAGAGGACTCCAGCAAAAACAATGCAGGGCCGTCAAGCAAATATGTTGATCCTGGCTCATCGGCGTAATCCACCGTCACCCAGCAACACGCTGTTTAGGCTAATCAAATACAGTACATGCATGTGCACATTCCTTATAGCCTTACAGCGTGTAAAGTTTAGCATTGTGTTAATTATATTGTTTACCTCACAAGCATTGAGCGGGAGGAGAAAATTACTGCTGCCGCAATAACTTTTCAGAGTTGTAAATTCCTGCCTCAAAGGAGTATAAACCACCGTTTGATAAGCCCTCAGACTCGTGGACTTATTACGCCCACACGAGGAAAACCTTTGGGTTCTTTGGACGCAATGATTTTCCTTCCCTTTGAATCTCTTGTGCACGTCATGTGAATCCAGCACGGGAATGACAGACTCCGCCACTGGCAATACAAACTACCTCATAGGTTGATAACTTATGAGTGTAAATCATAGACTGTGTATAAAGACGGACGACGTGTCTCCACTTCCTCCCACTGTACAGAAGTGAAGCTAAAATATCCCGGATACGGGAGCTGCCATCTTGAGATTTTGACGTCATTTGGAGCCAGAGTCTGCGCAGTAGTGATCGGGCGGTGGAGCCGCGGTATCGAGGTCACCTGCCCGAACCAATCGCGAGATGAGCGCGGCCGCTTCTTGTCAGTGAGAGAGACTCACAGCTGTCAATCATGACGTCTCACCCCCTTTTTATGGCATCAAATAACTAATTAAAACCAAACGAAAAATGAACACTTGAACATACATCAGCGTGATAGGAACTACTTAAAAGGGGGCGATCGAGATATTTTGGCTTCACTTGTGGGGAGCTGTCATATCGTTCATCTTTATGTACAGTTTATGGTGTAAATACATTTAATGGCTCTAGCAGAATAAACGCCATAAATAACCAACCATAAATAACCAACCATAAATAGTTTCAAAAAGTGGGTTTAATATGGTGACAATCTTAAGGGATTATAACTTTAAAGTAGCAGTGTGGAGGATTTGTGTTGTGTTGTGGGCAAAGTCTTCATTTCTCCATAGATATTATTAGTGGCAACTTTCTACCTCCTCAGCCATTAATCCCACTTTTCTTAATCACAAAGATGCTTCAACATGATTGCACATCACAAGTGTTGTATTAACTTAAGTTGCCGTATTAAGATAAGAAATCCTTTAGGATTACTCCAGATTTTTCGCACTATTGAATCCTCAGTATAAAAGCATTCCAGCGCTCAGTTTTTAGTGCCGTTGGAACCCGAACAATCAGGCTTTTACAGACCTACACTCCAGTCTTGAATTAATTATTTACTTTGATAGTTTGGTATGACTCATACGACTTGGTTTAAGCCTGCTTTTCAAACAGCATCTTCACTTCCTTTAAAAACAAACCAAATCTTCAGTAAGATGTCAATCTCTTCAGGAACATGCACAGACTACGACATCTGAAAAAATTTATTGAGGTCTTCTGTGCTTATATCCAAGTACACACAGATTTGTGGCTTCTTAATTATGAAGTCTTTTCTCTGGTTCAAGTGCTGTTGTGACAGGCTCTGATTGATATTCTGCCAGTGTAATGCAATTTTGTATTTCAACATTTTACCTGTTCTTGCGTTGCTGTGTGTTCATTTCCTTCCAAATGTGTTGAGTGGCTCTTTGACTAAGCTGTTTCTTGCCCGAGGGCGTATTTCACCATGGTTTGAAAAGCATAGCATGAATCACCAGCACACACACACACACACACACCCATCCCGAGTTGTTATGTTTTTGCCTGTGCCCGGCATTGTAATACGCTGTTGATTAGCTTAGATTTACTCTTGTTTGAGTTGCAGATTAGCTACAACTCTCTAGCTCCACTCCATTCAGCATGAGAACGCATAATTGCACCAGCCCTCCCAGTAATCTCCCACCCAGAGAATGTAAGAGGTCCCTTTTGTGAAGTTTCTCCATAGAAGGTGGGGTTTTTCCTTCAGAGAGGCTGCTTAAGAATTTACTAAATTCAGCCCCCAGTGAATCAACGATGACAGCTACTTGCCCTGTGGGTGGCCTTTTCTTCTGTCTCCCAGATCGGGGGCATTTCTCCGGATGAGAACAGGCATCCCAAGTTCACATAAACAAGAGTCCTGTGCAGTCATGCTGAACAATTAAAGCACATGCAGTTTTTACTAAGCCTCTTTAGATAAACCATAAGATCATGTGCTGTTGGTTTTTCATGCACAAAAGATGTGATGTACTTGTGTGGAAGAAATGCTCTAGGTGATCCATTTAAATATGAAAATGGCCATGTTGTATGAGCTACAGTGAGCTGCAACAGATGAAACGAACATCCTGTTTTTAGGGAAATATGTTTATAGGCTTTCTGGCAGAGAGTTAGATGAGAAGATTGATACCACTGTGTTAAATATGAAGCTATAAGCCAGGAGCCAGTTAGCTTAGCTTACCATAAAGACTGTAAACGGCTAGCCTGGCTCTGTCCAAAGGTAACAAAATCCACTGAGCACTAGACGTCTTTTCAACATCGTCTCTAGACTAGAAATTGCTCAGAGCCTCATAACCTCCCGTAAAAACCGCAAATGTTTTTTTTTTTTACACTTCAGTTTTTAACACGGATTAAACAAACAAGAAATAGTGTGTTTGTATGTGAGCTTTAGAGGTGCTAGTAGGTGGATTTTGTTACCTTTGGACAGAGCCACGCTAGCTGTTTAGCTCTGTTTTCAGTCTTTGTGCTAAGCTAAGCTAACAGGCTGCTTCATGTGTGATGGACATGTGACTGGTATCAATCTTCTCAATCAACTCTGCTCCAGAAAGCGAATATCCCAAAATGTCAAACTTTTTCTTTAAATCACGCCAACTGCTGTTTCTATGCCTAATCAGTGTGCCCGAGGCTTCCTCTGCTACATCCCAACCCATCCACCCTGCTGTTAATGACGCTGGTGCAGAGGGGAGAGAGACTAATCAGACTGGATGAAGGAATGTAACAAGCAGGGCGTCCTCTAATTTTGAGCACCAGTAAGAACTCCATCTAAAATCCATCCAACTTTCATCCAGTTAGCCAAGGTTTTAAATTAAATTAGACATAAAAAAAAAGGATAATGTATTTATTCACCATTTGGGCTGAAAAAGATACCCAGCTGAATCTCCTGATTGAAATTAAATGCAATTGACTCCAGTCCAGCAGTATGCCCTCCTCGCCATCAAGCCAAGTTTCCAGTTGTAGAAGCAGCAGGACCTTTGTGTGCTTGCTGAGAGACTGATTGGACTGAGGGCGCAGGGTCCCATCCCCCCATCCCCACAGGCCTGGAAGAGGAATTAGGCTTTGGAGCACTTTAGAAGAGGTGGCGGCAGGCTGGGGAACAATACAACCTGGGAACAGCTTGTGGCTCATCCATCTCATAATGTGTCACGGAGCGCTGCCTGTCGAGCCAGGGTGGATGTACAAAGGAAATATTTAGAAAAGGATATTGGCAGTAGTGGCTCATTGAAGACAATTTGACAGCAGGATTTGATGCATTGGAATAATCACAATAGTCACTCATCACCTCAACAGCTCAACAACATCTCAGGACTTCACACATACAGTTCCTCACCGTTTTCACTGAGCCAACAGGAACAAATATCAGTGCTCTGTGGATTTGTCTTTGAAACTTTAACCCTTTCACAGTGTGTTTTCAGTTCATGAAAGTTAATTATAACCTTTTTGGTTGCCTAAAAATGTCTCTTTCAGCGTTCGGTTGTACTTAGCTCCAACCTCTTGTGTCAATTCTGGTTGCAAAAAAACCAAGATGAGGATGGCCAAAATGCCAATCTCGAGGCTTCAAAACTGTAGTCGACAAACCAACGGGTGACGTCACGGTGACTACGTCCTCTTCTTATATACAGTCTATGGAGTGATATCGATCTCCTCATTGCTCGGCAAGAAAGCAAATAAGCAAATTTTCCAAAATGTCGAACTATAGCTCATACAGTCTGTCCACAGTTGCCTAATAGGATACCTTTATGTAGGAACTAGGCTTCATAGAGTAGCTAAGTAGAGCAGAATGCCTTTGTACCGTCTCCAGTGTCATGGCTCATCGCCTTTGGTTAGTCCAGAGGTACAAGGTGGGCCCCATCTGAGGAGGGGAAGCACATGAACCTTTGAAAGCTTCCATCCCTCAAGGCAAGTGAGTGAAATGCAGCGAGAGATCTGAGACGTGAATGTCTCTATGTGTTCTTCATGGTGAGCTACGACCTGTTTGCCCTTGAGGGGGTGCATGGGCAACAGTTGATGTTCATATCTGTTCTATAAATTACCTTTTTCCACAGATGGCTGCGATCTAACGGAATCTTTTTCGTGCAAATATCCGTAAAGCTGCACAGCGACCAAGACCAAACCGACATCACAAAAGGCTTCTGGCTTGACAAGAAAATGACTGTGAGTCCTCAAAAGGAGAGCAGATGCATAAATTCAATTAAAAATGGATTTCCCATCACAAATGGCTTTCACTCGCTGCCATTTCTAAAGATCCACTGATAAGTGATCAATTTTGTCCATGACCTGTTGACCTTGCTGAATGAGATGGTACAACACAAATGTAGTAGTTGATATTTAAAATTATGGGAGAGAATACCACAGAAACACCCAGTGAAATAACAGAATCTCCAAACTAAAGAGACTCCTGTGTGTTCATACAATGCCTGTCCACAGAAACCCCCCCACCCAGGCGTCTTCACAGCTTCTCAGAGCTTTTTAACACACATGACGCCACACAGAAGACACTTAAGATGATCAGTCTGTCTTCAAGGCGTCTCCTGTCACGAGGGCTAAATCTCTGAACATAGTGATTTGTCAGGCTTTAGTCTCTTGAATATGTAAAATAGTCCCTTCCAGGCTTCTGTTTTCTTAGGAGCAGGCACTGTAACAGATACATAACATGATTACTCTGGATTAACTATTAGCATATTGCTATATGATAGACAATAAATACAAACCCGGTTTTGCCACCGGCTTACAAAATGCATTCTTATTCTCAAGACTGTTGAAATGTCATGATATGACAGATATCGATATTTGACAAAATTGAAATTAGGAGTGACAACAAAAGAAAATTGTAATTAAAAAAAATACCATATAGTCACCATACTGACAATTAATAATTCTTTCTAGATCTATACATTCAAAGATGCAATGCTTCATGGCTGTGGCACGATTTCTGTTTCACTAATTGGGTCAAATCCTCAGTTTGTCCCAAATAAGATGGCGTTAAAAAAATGTCATTACTTTCATACTTGATCCCATTTTTGTCAGAGGAGGAACACATTGTGTGTTAAAAAGACATTTTTAATAATCTGTGAATCCCCAGCTTGCCTTTTCATGCAATATTCAAGTAACATATTTGTCTCGACGGTCTTCTGGGAACCACAACTTGGCTTTGAAATAATCTCCTCAGCAAAATGTATCCAGTATTACTTTATTGACTTTACTGTTCCTCGTTGATTAATTCTTGGCTCTTGGCCGATCCCGTGTTCACTTAATGCATGTTGTTGTCTGCATGACTCCCATCCATTAAGCACTAATGGTAGACGACCTTCGCTGCTGTATGCGTGGCTATAACCAGACAATCAAACCACAGGGGAGAGAAACAAACATACGACTCCTCTCCCTCTCCATCCTGAATATCCTATAACGAGACTATAGTTGTCACTCCCTCATTCACTCATTCGCTCCCTACATAATAGACACTCAATAGTGAGCGTACTGTACATGCCGTGGATTACTTTTTTCTTGCTATTGTGGAACTGTATGCTCTCAGAATTCAGACACTCAAATAACATGTTGGAGGGTACATAGTGCACTATATAGTTAATAGTGTCTACAGCCAAGCTAGCGGGTTTGTGAGGCTGTACTTTGAGCTAAATGCTAACATCAGCATGCTAACATGCTCACAGTGACAATGCTAATATACTGATGTTAATCAGGTGTATGGTTTTCCATGTTAAACATCTTAATTTAGTGCTTTAGCTTCCTAATATTTGCTTATTAGCACTAAACACTAAGTGCAGCTGAGGCTGACGGTAATGTCATTTGTTTTGCACGTATTTGATCATAAATAAAGTATTGGACAAATTCAAAATTTGGACCTGATGATGTCGCTAGACAAGTTAAGGGATCACCAAAGTTATTACAATTCACCCTGAGGGGGGCATGAATGTTAGCACCAAATTTCATGGCGAACAACATTTTAGTCAAAACAACAAATCAAACAAACAAGTCAACCTCATGGTGGCGCTAGAGCAGGGGTAGGCAACATTAGGCACACGTGCCACCATTGGCATGCAGTACCTAACCAATGGTAACCTAGCAGTAAGTGTGCATGAGAGTTTTTTCGAAAGGGCCCTTTATCCGCATGCCAAATTACCTCTTTCACAGCCATTGGCTATTGCGCGGCCTGTTATTTACGGTAGTTTGATTGATATTTTCCCACCCACAAAGACCCGGCCTACTCTGCCTCTGATTGGCTAGTACTCATTGCCTTCTTCACAGAGTTTGTTAAGTTTATTGCTGATTAACAAGATTGATGGAAGGGTGGTAGGGTTAATGATTTCAACTCAGATGTGGATGTTTTCATAAGGATGGCAGCCTTCTTGTATAGTGCTCTCATATATAATTACTATAATAATGTCCTGATTATTGGGAAAAATGCTTTTCGATAATATTGCTTTGCATGTTGCATGGAATAAAATTACTGATTCGTTGGAGTTTAAAATTTTGATGTGGTGCGATAATTAAACTTAATGTTAACCGTAATGTTGATATGGTACACTGATTAACAAGAATATTCAAAAATGGTACTCCATTTAAAAAAAGGTTGTCAAACCCTGCGCTAGATGAAAAGTCATTAAGATTCATCCACTGGGGACCATGAATATTTGCGCCAAATTTCATGGCAATGATTGTTGAGATATTTCACTCAAAACCTAAAATGTCAACCTTGTGGTGGCATTAGGGGACAAGTTAGTGGATCACAAGTCACTAAGATTCATCCTCTGGGGAACATGAATGCCTGTACAAAATGTCATTGTAATCCATCCAATAATGAGACATTTCAGTGTGGACCAAAGTGGTGGACCAATCAACAGACTGACCAATGGACTGACAGTCTGGGGGTCAGGGGGATCATCAAAGTCATTAAGATTCATCCACTGGGGACCATGAATGTCTGCACCAAATCACATGGCAATTAATTTAGTAATTGTTGAGATATTTCACTCAACCTTGAAAAATGTCAACCTTGTGGTGGTGCTAGAGGACGAGTCATTGGATCCCAAGTCACTAGGATACATCCTCTGGGGAACATGAATGTCTGTACAAATTTCATTGTAATTCATCC
Source organism: Sebastolobus alascanus (assembly GCA_916701645.2). Taxonomy (NCBI): domain Eukaryota; kingdom Metazoa; phylum Chordata; class Actinopteri; order Perciformes; family Sebastidae; genus Sebastolobus; species Sebastolobus alascanus. The sequence continues at coordinate 261,114 of CAKAOJ020000044.1, forward strand.
AATAATGAGACATTTCAGTGTGGACCAATCGACAGACTGACCAACGGACTGAAAGACTGCATCCCTAAAGATATGTTTGGCAAAAAAAATAGGGAAAACCCCAGTAGATGTGATGCAGAAGAAAAATCTAAGGCTTTGTGCCATATCAGTGTGGAGAATGGAAATTAATTGGGTCATGGTAAAATCTTTGTTGATTAAGTATTATATTATTTGTCCTTGTATTAGTAATTATGTTATAATTCTGCAGCATTTATGTTACTGTCATTCATGAGTGTGCTGCTGTGCTGTAAGTCGACACAGATCTGTTATTTAAATGTGCTAAAGAGCAAGTCTCTTTCAGACGGGTTTCAAGGCTTTACAGTTTCTTTTATAGAGTAATGGAAAGATGATCACACGAATCAAGCCAGCTCCTCTGTGATTCCACATGGCTGGCTGATTAGCCCTTTTTTCACTGATGGAAAACACATGGCGTCCACACACAGCTTGTTCATTTCAGGTTTTTAGTTGGTGCGACGCTCAGCAGCAGCGAGAGCACTTTGGTTTGGGAGCCTGAGCCTTGAAGGGCAGTCATCATCAGAAATCTGTCCCCTCTAGTCCCCCACTTGCCACTGACTGTTATTTAGCTTTCCAATGGAGGCTGGCTGTTCCCTTGGGAAGGCATGAGTGTGCCTGCCAGCAGGAATGCATGAGAGGCAATAGAGGAAGATGGAGGATGGATGGAGGATGGTGAGGATGGTGAGTAGCTTCTGCTGCTTTTCCCCTCTGTGTGAAAATGAGTCCATTAATTCAGCCCCCCTCCCCCAGCCTCCCCCTGCAGCCCTCTCTGTGCCTGTTGTCTCTGTTTGCTAGCGAGATGATTCCTTCTGTCATGTCAAAGGCAACATTATCATATTCTTGTTGCCTGGGAAACCAGCGCTGAGAGAGACGACTTAAAGCCTTCATGGTGTTTGAAGCTGGTAAACATGAAAGGTTATCCACGGAGCTGCGAGACTTGGAATCCTAACATATATGAAAGGGTCGTTGTTGTTGGAAGCTTTTTATTTTCCGGCTCACTGTTCTCAGAGATTTTCCGTCCTCGTTGTTTGTTAACAGATTCACTTCAGTGAAATTAGAACATGGCTTAGATAGCCGCAAAGGTAACATGTCCAATTTGCCCTGAAGCGTGAAGATCAAGTTTTAACCTCAGCATTGTTTACTGTTTGTGTAATCAGAGTATTAAGAGTGTTGACACTCAACAAGACGAGCATTTCATACTGTTGGAAGAAAGTGAACCAGCTGGTATTTACAGATGACAAGGACAACTTTACAAAGAACGTTTCATGATTACATTCACTCTCTAAACAAAATGCAGTTAACAGATTATGTTTCATAAAGTGTTTATAATAGAGTGCTTTAACTGTACTACTTTCCAATAATGCACTGTTTATATATAGGGTTTCCAAGCTGTAAATAACACCTTTATTAATGTTTAATAAATCATCTACCAGGGCTTTTTTGATCAATTATATTAAAGCAGCAGTGGGTAGAAATGTAGCAAATATGATTTTAAAAAGTTATTTTTATAAAACGGTCACTATATCCTGACATAAGCGCAGATACAGGTAATCCGAAAAATATCATGTGCCTCTATTCAGTGCTCCTACGGCATCTACAAGATTTCACAGACCGGAGGAAAACAACCAATCAGAGCCGAGCTGGAGCCTGCCGTCTCTGAGCAGCTGTCAATCACTCACAAACTCCGATCAAATGGTCAAACTAGGCAGCGCTGGTCAAATATGAATCAATATTCTGTTACTGTAATGCCTATTTCTCCCCTCAAATGTTTTCAGGAACATCTTGTAGTGTACCGTTTAGCTGTAAAATGATAAAGTTTGTGACCCGCCAGCCATGTGGAGATCAGTTGAGGAAATACCAAGCACCGCCCACCTACCGGAGCACAGCCAATAGGAACGCTCAATAGGAATGCTCTATCTTAAATGACCTGTGATTGGCCAAAGTCTCCCGTCACCAGCTAGATTTTTTTAAAGCCTGAAAACAGAGCCACGAGGAGGTGCAGAAGTCTAGTTTTCTCTCAGAACACTTGAATTACAATATGATGAAAGGTTATTATGGAATTTTTGCCCAATGATGCCAAAAATATTCTACCTACTGCAGGTTTAATGGCTACTATTATCAATGTTTGGGTTGCTTTAAGTAAAGATCCCATATTGTGCTCATTATGGGACCTTTAAGTAAAGTATCTGAGTACTTCTTCCACCACTGTAGTTGCGCTAGCTGGTGGATATTCCCCCTCTGAAAACAAACAAATGAAACCACAGTCCATTCCGTGTGGGGTAATCCAGTTCCGTGTCTTTAACCCCGGTTGCTCTGAGTAGTGTGGTGACAGTTCAATCCGACCCGGAGCGCCTCCTCCTGGGTTTCTGCCCCGCTCCCTCCCGCTGCTGCTGCTGCTGCTGGTTGGCTACATTGTATCAGTTCCCACACGAAGAAACCACCACGGCACTCATCCAGAAAACGGTGAATACGGAGGAATTAACACTGGATGGTACGCTATTATTCGCTGTGGGATTAATTTGCCTGAAGGTCGCGGGGGAGAGAGGGACTGGACTCGTATCGGGGGCTCGATACAGACGGCACCGATTTAAAAAAAATGCCCTCCGGACTCGGGTTGTTTTCGATGAGGACGGTATCTGGAAGTGTGATGGCAGAAGTCCAGTGAATCGCTGGCCTCCCCTCCTCTCTTGTGTTGGATGTCTCGGGGAGTGCGCTGCTTTCTGCTGCTTCACATTAAATTTTTTTGTAGAGCTTTTATTATAATTCACACTTCTTTTCACGGAGTGCACACCACCATGGACAGAGCAGGGTTTGGAATAGGAGTGGCTAGCTGAGTCGGTAAGTTACTACATTTCTCTCTTTTTTCTCTCTCTCGTTGTTGTTAGGGGCTACGGACTCGTTAGCCGTTTGACGTTAGCCTGGTTAGCTTCGGACCGTGTAGCCAACACACAGCATGCAGCAGCAGCCAAGCCTCACTGCACTCTGAGCTCATTGTTTCACTCTGCCAGCTAGCGTACTAGTCCCATTAGCTCATTACACCCAAAGCTAAGTTAGCTCTGCTAGCTTCTCGAAGTTCAACTAAACACGTTTAAACTGTTAATAAGTGACGTCAATAACGTTTATTAATCGTTAAAAACACTTCCCCTGCTTGTGTTTATAGTTGTCCTTTTGTAGTTAAATGTTAGGCAACAGCATGTTATGAGGAAACATTAGTTGCAGATTCCACTACAGTGTGTCTACAGTGTTTCCCAGGCTGGGGACCCACCAGGGCATCCGTGAAGGGGGTTTTGATGTCAAGATAAACATAAAATGAAACGTTTTCCACTCCTTGAGGTTTCAACACAATGTGAGAATATGTGTGAGATTGGCTATTTGAACCCTACGTTTCACTTCCGCACTGTAACAACAGTTTGTTACACTTCTGAAACTGGTTACATGTAGAACAAAGTTCTCATTAAAATGGTTTTGATTAATAAATACGGTACTCTTCTATACAGATTACTCAGATTCTTTTTGTTGGCTCATGTGGTTGGGGCTGTCCCATCCCCATCTCCCTCAAGTGAGTCATTCAATTAAAGCACAATTTATTTTTTTTACAAGACCACTAAGGGCTAACTAACCCTGTGGTCTGTGCTGCTCCATGGAGGATGACAGCACCACATTAAAGACTGGCCAAGTAGTCTGCAGTCCAGTACTCTGATAAAATAGCTTCAACATGCAGAATTTCGTACTTTCTCTCTATGGTTAACTACAAAACATGAAAGAAAAGTTTCTTCAAAACTGTTGTTAACTGTCCATCCCCTACATGTTGCCTTTAAACAGAGCAGTACTTATATTTGTATAGGCAAAATGACAGCGTTGTGTGGGACAAAAGTGTGAGATTTGGGTTTATTTGCAAGTTAAAGTTGTCATTGTTTCCAATGCACCACTGCCAATAGGACAGGTTGTTCATGTATGTTATTTGTGTTTCTGTTTTTCTTAATTCAACTGCTTAGTGCTTACAATGCAACTCTTATGGTCCTCCATCTGGCGTGACTAAATGAATGGACATCTAGTCTTAGTGAGTGTTTAGCATTACCTCACAGGGAAATATTAGAGAGATGGTCAGTAGTTTGGGTGTTATGATTCATCGATCTGGATCGATATATCGACTCAATGATCAACGATCCAATATCGATGCAAAGTGAAAATATCGATACATATCATCTTTAAGGTACGCCTTTATTTTGAAATTCCAACTTTATATATATTCTTTTTTATTAAAAATAGATTTGTTTTTCTGGAAGAGCTCAGTAATCAAATAGTCAAATCATATTTTAGTAGCTTTTTTTGAGTTGATATGAAGGTAACTGATTGTCTTCAATGGGCATATGATATTGTCTTGTGTTGATTGCAGGCCCCTCAATTGAATCAAATTGTATCATGGTAGACTTTCTGATATCAGCAAATATCGTAGTGTTGTCGATATATCGATATGATATCGTATCGTGATGAAACTTGTGATTTACACCCCTCGTCAGTCTGTGAAAACGCCAAATTCAATTTTGCCTAAAGTGTTAACTAAATAAATTGCCCTATGCTGATACATCTGCCAATAGGTTATTGGAGGTGTAGGCTAGGTGAATATGTCGGCCGATAAGTATGTAGAAATTTCAGTACAGAAATGCCAAATTAGTTTTATTGTAATGTAGAAACAGTGTCACCTTTACATAGTTTGTTCACCACAGACAGAGCCCTGAAAATTTTATATATACCATGAATACGTCTTGTAGCAATTCTTAAAGAAACATAATCTAAGAGATCCGTATCTTTTATATTTATAAAAAAATACTATTATGGTATATCGTTATTGGATTTTTTCAAGCCCCAAATATCGGTATCGGCCTAAAAAATCCAGTATTAGTCGGGTGTATTACCCACCGAATTTTGCTCACAAATGAAGGTTAGAGCTGCCATAATATGTGTTTCAATGTTAGCGGGTTCAGTAGAGGTGTAAGAAAATAATGATACACTTGAGTATCGTGATATTGTGTTTTGTGATGCTGTAAAGATTCTCAAAAACACTATTGATTTTAAATTAATAGTTTACATGCAAAGATTCGTGGCAGGCAGTTGTTCATTTTGTGTGGTGTTCAAACCCTCGACCGCTAGATAGTGTTGTAATCTATCGTCAGCCAGAGAATGAAGGCTACTGAAATATGGTTAATACAATGGAGCCTTGTCTTTATACTAAGACAGTTTTCCTAAAATTAGATTCAAATTACAATATATCGCCTTGCTTACAGTATCACAACATGTTGTAATGTATTGAATCGTAACCCCAGTATCATGATATCGTATCGTCAGATTCTTGCCAATACACAGCCCTAGATTTCAGTTAGAATGGATGGTTTGTTTGATAATTTAAGTTGGTTGCTGAAGTGCTTAATCACCTACTATTGATGCTATTTGTTCGGATAAATGCACCAATCACCCGAGAGAGTGAAAGGAAACTTTGAATATTTGGCAGTGAAAGATTTAACTTGTTACCAAAGAGCCTTAAAGGGTTTCTAGCTAATCCTGCAGTTAATTTTAAATATCAGTTTGGCAGCTCCGTGGTCCGGGTGTGGCGATAGCTCTGAGCTGGTGACACTGATAAAGGAAAACCTTAACATACTGTAAATGCAAGATAGTAATCCTCCTACGCACAATTGTGATAATCACTGTACCGTTAATCCACTTTGTTCCAGTGTGTCATGGCTGATTTGCACCATGCAATCATTCAGTATTTTGGATGTTCTTAGTTTAGCTTTTGTCTTAGTTTATCATCCAGTTATGTAGCAGCAGACTTGTGGTTTTGAAGTACTTAACGTTTAATCGCAGAGGAGTTGAAGTGTAGCCTTGGTATGTAACAACCATTGTACCCAGACCTGGTAGTTGATTGAATGATTTCAGGAGTCATACAGGAAGTAATGTCAACACAGTAGAAAAAAGGATCACACACACAGCACCTCAAAAATTAATTGTGAGGGTCTCTCACCAATAAAGTGTTTCAGTACTTTGGACATTTCACCATTTTACTCCGACAGCCACAAAAGACTTTTTTGGTCCAGGGAGCAGCGAGAAGATCAACTTTACTAGAGCTACTGCAATTTGTCAGCTGTGCCTATAAATGATTCAAGCCTTTCACTTAGCCTGTAAGAGTGTTTGGTGGTATTGATTCATTGCCGACTCTTTTTGTATTGATTTTATACATTTTAAGGGTGTTTTACGTTGAGACCCATTATTACTTATTCTTCTTGTGTACTCGTCATAATGAAATCAATACAAGCAGTAGTAATATAACACTGTCGAGCCCAGAGGATTTCACGTTGCCAAGGTCTTTTTTCTTTCCCAAAATTGAAATGATGTAGCTGGCAAAATAATTATTGGCGCCCTGGTGTTCCTGTTAATAATTGTGGTGCTTCTTCAGAGCAAACATGTTCATTTGTTCTTTTCTATCTCTTCTTACGAGGAAACTTGCCTCTCAGTAAGTTGGTACTGCCTCCTGTCCAGCTGACTACCTTTTCAAAGGCAGTTCCTCTCCATCTGATTACCATTTTTTTAGTAGTAATTTGTTCTAATCATTGTAAAGGGTGTTAGGAGCCTTGTTGTAGCACGCCAGACACACTTTATACAATCTGACAGAGCCATCAGTGGTAAAGTGGAAGGGAAATTTGAGGCTCTAAGCTCCACACAATAACATGACATTTCATAGTTGTCAGAAATGTGTAAATTTTCCCAACGCTTGGATGAGAGCCCGAGGTGAACATGAGAGCAATGCAACTTGAGGAAACAACTATTTCCTCATTCACCAGTTTGTTTTTTGTGATTACTGAGCTGCTGGGGTGTGTCCTTTTTATTTAACGGGGAGCATGGAAACAACTGATGGTAGAAGTGAGGACACTGTTAAGGAAATATTGAGTCTCAGAGATCTGCAAAACGGTGGAAGATTTGTGTTAGTTTTGACCAGCCGTTCACCTTTTAAAAATCTGTTCCACATCAGGCTGGATATCAAAGAAACGGTGTGGAAGAAGAGAATTTAACAATGTTTGTTTAGAGGTCCAGGGCATCAGATTAGTCCAGGACAAGGGGATTATGTTGGCTTTGTAAGGCTCCCGTCATCTCATGGCCTCACACCAGATGATGGCAAAGTAAGAACGGATTTAGCCCACATCCTTAAAGGTAGCTGGTACTTTGAAGGCTTTCAGGCACCTTAAAAGCACCCGAATGAAGCCATTTACTTTGGGTGAATAATATACCCCCATGCACTTATTTAACTTGGTTTTTACTTATGCTAAATGAGAAGTGTATGCATTCCTTTATTCCTTTAGTGCAGTGGAGAGTCCATATTAAGCCTCATAATGTAGTTAGTGTCATTAGGTGGGTTGATATGAGATGAGATGGGGCACCTTTGTAGTTTAAAACATTATGCAGCGTCGTTTCCCCAAGGTTGAGCTCTATTTGAAGTGGTTCTCCCTAAGTGGTGGGGGTTGGGCTTGTTTAAGCCCCGGTTGGAAGCTCCAACATCCAACACTTGAGAGTCTGCAGAAAAAACATCATTACATACATGACCTGACTTCCAGATGGTAATGTGAATTCAAATCAATGCGATTGCGCACAGCAGACTTTTTTTTTTACTGCATTTACAGGAAGATATTTAAAAGGAAGATTTAATGCATAAAACATATTAAAAAGAGGGGGGCGTTTTTTCGTGCGATTAATTTGCGCGTCAATATATTTTTTCGAACGGTTGTTTTTGTCATAGTTTCACAAAGAACGAGAATATTACGTGGTGAAAAAGCAACGTCATTTTTTAGCTTTTCACACCACGAATAAAGGCACTAACCAATCACGTTGTGAGGAACGAACATTCAAAACGTTCACTATAGTGTACAACAAGACGGAGGCTGCGTAGTCCGAACCAAGACGGCAAACTTTATTAATCCTTTCAACCTTGACAGAGGCAGCGCAGACCAGATTCACTCATTTTGTTCTTACCTTTCACAATAAAAACCCTAGACATCAGCAGATTAATTGTTTATGACAATAGTCATTAGTTGCAGCCTTAAGTTCAATGCAGTAATTTAAATTATCCTACAGCTGCATATTGCACACTTGGCCTGAAGTAGGCTTACATTAAAATCTGTTAAGTAGTGTAGATGCATGTTTTAACAGGTCTGCATTAGAAAAAAAAACTTCTTCAAAGCTCTGCTGTAATGGGTTAAGTGTTTTGTATTGTGCTCTATAGTGTTTTGTGTAAAATCCGTAGTGAGAGAATTGTCATCTGGAGCTGCTTGTGGGTGGAAGGTTTGAACAGCGTTTGGATCGTCTCTTCATCTCCAACAGGAACAAAATGCTGAGGTTCAAATGCAGCTTTCAGCCAACGGCAGTGCTTAAGAGGCACCTGAGAAATGTGTTGGTAACAGTGGAAACAACAGCTCACTTCACTCACCGACCTGCACCGTCTCTGTAAACATCATTAATTAAAACCGCTCGTTGCTGTTTTATTTGCTCTTTTTCGCACGTCAGCTGGTTTTTCTGACAGCTTGCGGTTTTACTTGACATACAACGGGTTAGAGAGAGCAAACAAAGCATCTGAAATGGACCTGCGTTTGGATAGTCAATATTGATCCACCCATCCTGAGAACATCACCTGCTTTATTTCCTGGGGCTACTATTTGTAAAGTCGACTAAATGCGACATTTGTCATTTCAACTGTAAAGTCGTATCGTGGGTCAAAGAATGTGCAACTCTGCTTTAGTTTTTATAGCACTGAGTGGATTTCTCACTAGCGAATTGCCAATTACAGCAGAAAAGAGCACACATTGAATGCTTGTTGCACAGTTGCTGCTCTGCCAGAGACTGGTGATCCATCTTTTCCTGGGATGCGAGCCCAGGTTACACTCAGCTCTCCCCCACACAAGCTATAAAGATATTGTCAGCTTTTGTGGCGCAGCACAGTCTTGAGTGCTGCAAAAATGCTGTCTCATTTGCCTTCGGTTTGAAGTATCGTCCTCTGTGTTCTTGGAAAGAAAAGCCACGGAAAACGGAGTCAGTTCAAGCTGATTTTGATAGGTTTGATTTTATTTTCGTGTTGTTGCTGTTGTAATAACGAAGCCCTGTCAAATTGCATTAGTATGTTTAACACACAATTGCTTTCAGTACCGTCTTCACTCATCCACTCATAAGCAACATGACCTCATTAATCACTCTCGCTTCACTCGTTCCTGACACTGGTGATCTTTTCACTGCAACTTACACGCTGCAGTTTCCATCTACAAATGGCTGATTAATATACCAGCGTACAGACAATGATATGAAATTGTGATATTTTCAAGCTGTTCTACACTTGAAAACATGCTGTAAGCTGGATTTTAGCTGTCTTTTTATAAAGATATGTTTTTGAGTTGATCTTATCGTAGAGCAAGAAAGGTCTGCGAAGACGTGATGTGTGGGAATTCCTCAGAGCTACATCAATGCTTGATGTGTGGTGGTGGCGGTGGGTGGTTCTGAGACACCGTCCCCGTTGGCCTAATCATACTGCAGAACCCGCTATCATCTGTAGAATCAAAGAGAAGCTGTCGCCTCTCTCGGATGACACATGCATCACTTTTGATATTGACGAGTAAATGAGAGAACATCCACAAAAGACAACGTTGCTGCAGTCCAAAGTGGAAACAGATGATCAAGTGGAACTTCAATACAAATGTCAATACTGTATGAAAAAGTAGTAATTGTTGTCTTTCCACAGCCCTTTAAAAACGGATCGTTGCTTGCATGATCTTGTTTAAATCGGTCTAAAATAAAAAAACATAATAGCTGGAGCATTCATTCTTTTTGCAGCAGAAAGCTAAGGCTTCTGTCTTTCGGGTCATCGCGTTATACGCTCGTGATGACGTCATTACGTCACATTACATGTGTTGACAACACGCGGTGGCGCCAGATTATTGCCCCATAATGGCCGTGGCAGATCGTTGTTTGCATGATCCTGTTTAAATCCATGTAAAATAAAAACCATAATAGCTAGGGCATTCATTCTTTTTGCAGCAGAAGGCTAAGGCTTCTGTCCTTTGCGTCATCACGTTGTACGCTCGTGATGAAGTCATTACTTCACGTTACGTGCGGTACAAAACGTGGTGATAACACGCGGTGTTGCCAGAGTATCGCCCCGTTATAGCCGTGGGAGATCGTCGTTTGTATGATCCGGTTAAAATGGATCTAAAATGAAAAACATAATAGCTGGAGCATTCATTCTTTTTGTAGCAGAAAGCTAAGGCTTCTGTCTTTCATGTCATCATGTTGTACACTCATGTTGATGTCATCATGCTACGTTACGTGTGGAACGTAGCAAAACTATCAAAACGCCTTTGCACTCGATCTTCTCATCAAAATGAGCATATCTCAAAAACTGAAAAAATTTGCAGTTTAAATAAAAATGAAATGTTTTGTTCGTTTCTACATTTAGAAATCTTTCGGATGAATATGTTTTGTGTTTTATTTAGTAACATTTTTATTAAAAAGCATGTTAGATTTTTTGATTTATGACACCATTTCAATACTTGTATCAATAGTTATAGTTTATTGACTTATATAACCTTGTAGCTTGGTTTGTACATATTTTGGGATATGAAGCATTTGAAGATACTCCAAGAAATTACATCACAATAAGCAAAAATACCAATGTAGGCACTGGCGGACCATTGATACTATCAGAGTTCTACTACTAGTTTCATCTCCCCGCCTGAGCACACATGGTAACAGAAATGTTATATCCATTTCAGTTTAAAGCATATTCCCATCAAAGCAGCTTCAGTTTATAGACCACTGGCGTGTTGTAATTTCAGGCTCACAGTGATCATGTCCAGTTCTTTTTACTGAGCATGGATAAGAAATTAACTGGGATTACAGGCTTTAGCTGTTTGATTCTCCAGAACCTATAAATATCATGGCGTAGTTTATTAGGCAGTATGTGTTTTCAGTTGTTCAATAGTGAAAACATTACTAAAGAAAGAAACTAGTACTGGATGTTTTTTCTGCTCTACATTTTTATAGGTTGACTTCAAAACTGGTTTAAATCTGCATTATCAGTTACGAGAAACATTAAATCTACCATTTTGAGGAAAAAGTCAGTTTTGGCATTCAGTTACAGGCAATCGTATTATGGCCCTCAAGGTTTGACAGTCATGGTTGGCCAGTTCCCTCGGCAACCACATTTGGCCCAGTGTCAACCATTTTGCGTAGTGTGTTTGCTTTTTTTGGTAACCAACACACTGTCCTTGGCATGAAATCTTGCACCTAGGCTAACAAGAGTGCTGCTGTTGTGTTTTGTTGGAAATGTCATATGTTAAGTTCATGTTTTTTAAAAAGTCAAACATCATCGACAAACTCAAAAGACATTTTCTGACACAAATAGAGTTAAACCCCCAAAAAAGAGGAGTTGAAACTGCTGTAATGTTTTGTCAAACAAAGCAGACACAAGTTACGAACTACATATCTGATCAGGCTGCAGGAAGTCATCATTATCTGTCCCTGTTCATTCTCCAATTAATCTGACAAAGTGGTGGAACCAGATTCCCTTATTTGGACAGAAAATGTAGGTCATCCTCTGAAGGAAAATCTATCGAAAAATCACACATTATACATGTCAATCTCCGGAGTAGAGATGCTAAACAAAGCTCTGGAATGTGGTTAATAAAAACCTTTTCATTCACCCATTATAGAAAAAAACCCGTAATGGATAGGGCTGCATGATATTGGAAAAAGCTAACATGCATTTTTTTATTATTTCTGCAATATCTATTGCGATATTATCAACTACAGTAATTTTTCCACCATCTCGGGGGGTCCGGGGGCATTTTCCCCTGGAAGAAAATTTTGTTACATTTTAAAGCTAAAGAGCAAATTTAAGACGCTACATCTATGAAGAACTTTGTGCTGTAGTAAACAATTGAATCATAAACACATTGGTTGTAAATATATGAGAGGCGATGACACGGCAAAAAGTCACACCCACAAAGCACGGTCAACGAATTGGGCTTTGTGTTTCAAGACGGGTCGGGTGGGTTGCCTACATCGCCACATACCCCTGCCGCACTGAGGACAGTCCGCCCCGGTTTGACAGTCGCGCCGAGAGCCCCGTCCCTCCCCCGTAGGGAGAGGAGGCGCAGCGAACACTAAGTCCAAAACCCCCGGCAAGCGGCGAGTTCCGGGCTGTAAATGTCACGGCTGGAGCCATGAGCCGTCTTCACTCCAGGCCTTTCTAAGCTGACCTAGAGGCGGTCGCAGCGCACCACCACGGAGGAAACGAGGGCCGGCCAGCGCCAGGAAGAGGTCCCACTAGGGGATTCTCCCAGCGTCCGTCCATGACCCGCCGAGTTGAATCCCCCAGGCAGACTGCGCAGACCCAACCCGGTTCATTATGAAAACTGTGGGGGGCCTACCTAGACTGTAGGTAATTAATGGTAAACACTCGATTAGTCATGGAAAATGAGAACTGTGCGAGTTTTCCTTTTGTAGCAAAACAGTTATGCTACAAGCAGCATAGCAGCAAGTTAGCGTGACGTGTTTGAGTCAACTTGGCGTCATCGCACATCCTGCAATGTGACATGCACACATGGCAATGTTGATGCTGAAACGATGCACCGTGCAGGCCTAGTAATGACACTGGACAGATCACACTGTGTATCCGCAGGCAGTGTACATTATTACCAGGATGCTGGTATTGTGAGTCTGTGTGTCTGTCATCATAGCAAAATGTGGTTCTGACAGAAGCGGATTTGAGTACTTTGCCAGGTGTTTATACAGTATATCTGTCTGTCTGTGGACAGATTTTGTCACTGCGATAGCGTCGCAACCGTGTAAGATGCAGTCACAAAACAAGTGTAGTTGAGAGCAAAATGAAAGCAGAGTTCGAAGACGGGCGTGGTCTGAGCAAGGCCCACTGGTCCCCCTAAACTTTACTTTGGCGTTACGGCTGGTGGTATTATACCATCACAAGATGGTCTCTAGTTTTCTTCTGGCTTCAGTGCCATGATGCTTACTGCACATGATAAAAAATGGGTTTGCAGTGTGGACATTTGTCTAAACAGTCAGAGAAGCAATCTTGTGTCTTTAACATAAGTGGATTGGACTGTCCCGACTGGTTTGGAAAATATGGGTGGGTAACGTTTCACTCAACAGCTTAAGTCAGATTTATGCCTCTCTGTTGATGTTGTGGTATCTTCGTGCGGGGCAACAGAGGCTACACGGAAACCACAAGAATTGTAATTGGACAGCTTTGTCTGCTCTCCTACATTTTTCCATTGCTGGTAGTATTTGTTGATAGGGAAGCCAACATGGAGGAGGTTGAAAACTATGCTTGATAATCCTCCTTTTCAGTAGACAAATGTGTATTTTTGTGATCTTTCAAAGCCATTTCTACTGAAAGCTTCTTCTAACCACGATCAGCTCTGTCTATAACAAAGGGAATAAATGAAGGTAAACCCCAATTACTTTCGGTGGATAATGAAGGCACGACACGGCCTGATAATGTACGACACATCCATCTAGCGAGGCAGCGGTGCCACGACAATCTACGGGTTAAATCCTACGCTGAACTATAAATCAGTTCCCACGCCGTAGGCATCTACGGCAGGAGCTGTGAAACAACTCGACAGAGAAGCATAAATTCAGCTTTAGTGTTATTAGTCGTAAAGTGAAATATTGAGATCCTCCAAGCTGTGAATATATCAGACTAAATATGAATATGTAGTATGGCACTACTGAAAAAGAGCACTTGTGCCAGTGTGAATGGTTGTCTTGGGTTTTACTTGTGCCATACAGCCAAAGAAAATAGATTACATGCTGACATAAAAGGGAGAATATGATATCTGACAGTCTACCTGTTTGCTTTGCATTTTAATTTGGCAGGCACTATAAAAGAAGATTGACGATTGGAGAGAGAAGGAAAGCAGACAGGCATGTAGAATAGGAGGTAGATGGATAACTGAAGGAAGTTATTTACAATCTGAGGACAAAGCAAGAAAACCTTGTGCTCTTTTAGTTTTCAGGTTGACTGAGCGTTTGAGCTCTGACCTGGCTGACTTGCATTTTTTAGAGGTGGATGCACATGTGACATTGTCGTTTCCTTAAATGGATGACTCATGAACGAATGAATGGACCATGGTTTCAGCAAATATGTACACAAGGCTGTCAGACATCTAAAACATATTTAAACTAACATTAGGTGGTGTTTTTAGTTTTTCAGCATGATTACTTTGTAAAATATAACACCAGGAAAACCAGTCTAACTCTTCGCAAGAGAAAAAGGGGGAGTGAACATTGGTGAAAAGGTTAAGCAAACATCCTGCACCAACAAGCTATTATCCTGTATTACTGGAGTCAGAAAAAAAATATGAAAGCATCATAATAGAGTACTGCAGGAGGAATGAGTCCTATAACCCGGAAACAGGTTATCATTTTAGCTCTTCTGTTTCCCTCGTCAAGTCGATGGGTTTTTTGAATGTGTTTTTAGTTAGATGCCTGAAATAAGGTCTGTGGTTAACACAAGCGTAATTGATTTTAACGTTTTGTTCTACGACATAAAATACGTCAGTAAATATCTCACTCATGAATTTTGAAGCCTTTATGTGTCTTAAAAAAGGCGGTTGTTAACAAGTGGTTAAATGAGACTACTAAACGTCATCACGCCGACTCGTCCGCCTTTACAGCCTCGTTGTTTATTATACTCGCGCTTAGGCGACCGTGGTGTAGTTTGTTTATAGCCTAACGTTAGCTTTTTACTTCTGGCAATAGAGTGGTGCAGGGATGAAATATTTTCTGAGGCCAACCAGGAAGTTAGCATCGCCCTGGTTCCCTAGACTAAAAACCAATGGGATTTTTCCATTGGCTTTTGGATTATTGCAGAAAATAAGCTCTGTGGCAAAAAAATGTTAATGATACTTGCACATTTTGTTCAGCAAGAACATTTTAACAAATGAACACCACTTTTATGATTTTTGAAGTGCGAATACAATCGCCAGAAGTAAAAAGCTAACGTCAGGCTATAAACAAACTACACCACGGTCGCATGAGCGTGAGTATACACAACGAGGCGGACTAGTGTTCGGCGTAACTCATTTCTGGCTTTTAGGACTCACTCATGCAGCACTCTATCGCATTGACGCTAAAAAAAGCATAAAAGTGATGTTCATTCGTGAAGATTATTTTACGGAACAAAACGTGTAAATATCATAAGCCACAGAGCTTATTTTCTACAATAATCCAAACCCAATGAAAAAATTCTCATTGGCTTTTTGTCTAGGGAACCCAGAGCGATGTTAACTTCCTGGTTGGCCTACAAAAATACGTCATCTCTGCACCACTCTATATACAAGTCTTTTTTTTATCTCCATACTGGGTATAACTACTATCAGTGAAAGGTAACATGCCACTCCTCCCCTGCTGTACATACATTTTCCAGCGTTTGAAATGCCGACAGTGATTGAGTGTGTACTGAAGTGTCAGCACTCACTGTCAGATGTTACTGCCTACTTTAGCGGTTTTCACGAGCTACATGAAGCTGCCTGAGGTGGAAGGAATAAGGCATATTTAATTTGATATCCAAAAAAAAATAATCTATAGTAGCAATAATTGGTCAGCAATTGATTCTGCATTGTCAAAAACTTGCAGCAGTTCTAATCCATCACGAATTGGGTCCAAATTGATGCTTCCTCCTGATACCCGTCAATGTTTGAATGTGACACTCGTGCCTCTCAGGAGCAGATCACTGCTGAATTGATTCTGGAAAGCGACCATGTGAGAGTGACGACGCTGTTTGAAGCCCCGCTTGTTGACTCGGCCTCTGTTAAGCAGCTGCTGGAAGAGAGGCAGGCAGTTATGTGAGGTTAATGGTTGTCCGTGCCCTCTCTCTAGTTAGTCATTCACATGGCAACACCTCAACTGTCCATGGTGCAAACAGTAGTGCAGTGTATTAGTCACTCGGCAGTGGCCTCTTGTCTTCTCATAGTTCATCCTGTGCTCTCTGTATTGCTGCATTACAGATTTCAGCAGACCATTCAGCTGGTTAATAGAAGAATCAGTATGTATTAAACTAGTTTGACAGTTTGAAACGTCCAGAGAAGTTATATGTAGATACCAGAAGGCTGAATGCCTTGTGTGCAGATGGTTATTTCAGCAAGAATCTGCTGGAATCCGGCCCGGCAGGCTGCCTGTGCAGGAATGCATGTAATAAACAATACACAAAAGACTGAAGCGAAGAAATAGTGTCTTTATCTTATTCTATTACATACACACAAAGACCCATAAAGACACACACACACAAACACCCAGCAGTGTTAGACAAGGGACTGTCTGCTCTTTGGCCTCAGGCCTTGTCCTTTCACAACACTTCCTACTCTCTCATTTGTCAGTCAGTATTTAGGTAGAAAAACAAACTGACTTTACCCAACACATTTGTTTAACTCCTGCTGTGTTTTTTTCATTCTGGATTGAGGAGAGAAACCTCAATATAACGTTGATTGATTGATGGGGAAAATATTCCACATGGACACTCAAGATTAGAATAATTCACAGTTGGTACAGTTTGTAGCAGTGAGTATGTGCTTTCCCTACCTGAATTTATCTGCTGCTTTTTGAAATTTAGTTGTATCTACAATGAAATAAGGACCAATAAAATTAAGTTTTGGTTTCTTTTGAGATCTCTTGCTAGTACATTTTCTTTCTTGTGCACCGTCTTTCGCTCTCTTTAAACAGAGTTTCCACCCCTAGTTTCAACCAGGAAATGAATGAGCAAATGCTTGACTCATGTGTTGGATGAGGGTAGAAATAGTAGGGCTGTCCTCCACCAAAGACATTCTTAGTCGACTAACACTCATATGATTTTGTCGACTAATCGAGTAGTTGATTTAATCGTCAGATATGTGAAACTGAGTCTCTCCACAAAGAATCACACAAAAGTAGGGCTGACCCGAATGCTGTAATGTAATCAACCTCCAAATCAGTATTCAAATGCTTTATATATATGTATATATACTGTATATACTGTATGTATGTAATCATAATGCATAAATCCCCAAATATCCCATGAAAAAAGGAATAATCTCACAACATTATTCATTATTCATATTCAACATTCATTATTATTAGTTATTCTCAGACGGATATCGCTGTTTGTTAAGAAGCGTGTGTACAGTAGTGTGGCAGCGGCACTGTCCCGAAGCTTCGAATAGCTTTGAATATATCTCACTGAAGCTTCAAAAGGGTATTCGGGACAGCCCTACACAAAAGCAGCACTTTAAATCTTGTGTTAACCAGAGATGTGCTCATAAGGTTCTTAGAAATAAGTCAACCAGCATGAAAAATGCATAAAAAACGACCAATCAACTAAAGAAATAGTCGACTAAGACCAGCTCTAAGGGGGCAGCTCTAAGAAATAGAGAGAGAAACATCACGCCTGTACCAAAACATGTATGATTTCTGAACAAACGTGCACAAACTACACTTCGTCTTTAAATTTGCGATACTGTTATGGCGTCAATGTGTAAATTATGTGAAGTAAATGACATAGTTTTAGACAAAAACTTTTATAGCGGGAGTTTGGCATATGGCTGCAGAGCATTACACGTCTTGAAGCTGGCCTGTTGATTTTCTCCATGTTCCCGTAGACCTGATTTTAGCGTCTCAGCAAGAAAATATGGCACAACATCCATCGTCCATCTGTCCATCTTTAAAATTGAGTGTTGCCTTTGTTTTCCAAATGTGCTGCTTCTTATGTTACTTGTGTAGCGGTGTCTTTCTTTGTCTTTGCAAGCTAGCTTAAGTGAAAATTAGCATGTTAAGTGACTCAAATGGACCCTTTTAACAAGGTGTAAAATGTGACAATTCTGGCACATAGTGAATCAGAAGAGTGAAAAGGGAAACATGCATCGTTGGTTAAGCTTAGCGGTGTCATCACATTAATAATCTTGATTTTAAAGCCTGACTTCAGTCGAGCTAAGTGGAGGCAGTCAGGCATGACGGTCATGCTGATTATCCTCTAATGAGGAAGAGACTGAGCCCGCAGAGCTGACTGAAGACCCCAACCCCCAACATCACCACTGATTCCTGAGTCTGATTAAATCAAGTGTCCTTAAAACCGTAAGCTGACCCAAACTCTGGGTTGTTTATTGTAAACAGTTCAGTGTCTGAAGTTTGAGACCATCGCAGGAAATAAACAATGAGGTGCTAAAGAGGAAACACCCATTAAACAGAAATGATCATATCATATCACCTTAGAGTGCTCGAGTACGAGGGAAAACGAGAGAAAGGGCTGAGTGTCCGTGTGCTTACCAGGAAATATTATTAAATGAAATGGACTAGACATATCGATAAATATTATTATAGTATTCAGGTAGTGCTGTTGGTGATTTTTATCATTTGGCCCAACAGCCCTGTTGAGAAATCACTTATATTCACTTAATATTTCTGCAGTAGTGTTTCCAATATTGCGTTCCTGGAGTGGTTGGGTATGAAGTTAATCTTCCTTTTTATATTCACTGCTATACTAAAGCTTTTTTTTTATCACAGATAAAGATAAGATGCAACAGCGACCACACTGATCAGCACACATAAACATCGCCTCCAGAAAATATCATCTCTTAAAAGAGACTCGCATCTCTCCTACAGCTGCAAATTAGCTCATTTACAATGTTTTGTTGCTAAAGTCTCTATTTAATGAATATGATTCCTTTTACGTGTGAACATGTTGTGCTTAACTTCCTGTTTATTTGCATATAATACAATGGGTTGTTCTTGGCAGCTGGCATAACCAGAGCAAACGAAATCAAGACGAATGAATAATGAAACGGATCAAAATAACACTAAATTTTATTTACGGTATTTACATTACAGTCAGAGGAGACAATAAACAGCGGCAATCTCTCAGGAAGTTCCCGCCACTTCATGTTTGTTTACTACTGCTTTTGTTTTGGATTCGTCTACTTAAACTTTTGAACCTTCATGTCATGTTGCTGCCAGATCTTTTGAGGTCTTTTGTGACGAGATGTCAGATTCTTTTCTTATTTTGTGGACTTCTGGTCGTCATGTATGAACACTGTTTTGTCAAGTTTGAAACACATTTGCAGCAATGCCTAATGGGAAGACACCTTGAGGTTTTATTTATACCAACTCTGCAGAGGGACGTCTTTCTCAACACTAAAGTAAAGACAAAGCACTTCAAGTGTTCCCTCGTCTCCACTGGTACTTTTCCTGCTTCTCAATAATTCAGTTTCTTAGTTAATGCCGAAGTTCCCTTGCTTTTCTTCTTGTGCTACAGTAGACTTTTAATTGTTAAAAAAAAACCTGAAAACCCTTTTCATCCAAGTTAGGATGTTATGTCCATATTGATAAAGCATTATTATTTGGTCATTTCAGCATATCTGATCTTTATATATTGTCTTTTTGTCTTGCTTGTCTTGTGATTTAGTGTTTTCTTAATAACGTTAGATGTCAGATTATAAAGCAGTTATATTTGATAGAACAGTGTGTCTCTCTGTCTCAAAGTCCAGCTCTACTGCCGGCACAGCCCTCACATCCAAGGCCACATTAATGTACCATTGGCCCCGGGGCCCTCCCTCAAGTACCATCACGACTCAACTATTGCCCCGTCCAACCTGCACAAACATCAGCCACGCTTCATTTAATTGGTCACTTCTTCTTCTATGATTTCTTGTAAAGCACTTTGTGGCTCTGTGAAAAGTACTACCGTATATAAATACATTTTACTTACTTACTTAATTTGCATACAATTATGCATCAACAGTTACTACTGCAGTTTAATTTTATGACTGTTGTGGCACAAAATACAAGTAATCAGTAATAATTAAAGGCCCCAGTGAAGCATACATATATGATACAGAAATTGCGTCACCAAAAGGTACAAGTCTGCTCACTGTAGGCTGTCTCACACATAGGCTAATACACGAATATGTACTCTTATACACACAAACACACACACATAGAGAGGAAGAGGGAGAGTGTCAAAGGAGAACCTCCTCCTCTTTACGAGTGTCAGTCGCCTCTCACCCTTCACTCAGTCAGTCAGGCTGCATTCACACCAGATCAGGCATTGTGGTGATTCGCCACAGGGTTGTGCAGCGGTGGGGGAGTGTCACTTTAATGGCCCATTGACTGCACGACTATTAACGTCTTTTGTCCCCTCATGGCAGGGTTGTACAGCTCTGGATCGCCGGTTACGCGATTGGCCACGTAAACGTGGCGTCGGGAAGTTGATTCTGTTTCGTCTTTTTCGACACAGTCCGCACCGTTTTTTCACGGCATCCCTGCAGCAAAAACAATACCCACATTCAAAATGAATGGGAGGGCTGGCGTTTTCGCCGCACCGCCAGAACTTGGGTGAATGCAGCCTAAGAGAAACAGATCTCAGTCAGATGTAATGCTGCTACAAAAAGTTTTATTTCTCCCGTGGCAGGTTGTGTCAGAGTAAAAACCCCTGCTGCTGTTGTGTCTTTACGTGCGGAGCATCCCGTTGCACGCCCGGTAGCGCAGAGCCCTCTGTCCCATTCCTGTTCAGTCAGGAGTACCACACAAAGTCAACATGATTTTTTTTTCGTGGGTAAGCCCATGCATTAAAACGGCAGTGCTCACATCAAGCACATCGTTCTCTGTCAATATAGATACCTCTTTATAATGAATAATATCTATTACAATATAATATTATCACAGAAGTCGTTACTTGGTCCCACCAGTTCTTAGTATCTATACAATTCAGATATTAAATATGTCGTTGCATTTTTATGCAGATGACACCAGCTTCTACTAGAAGAGCTTCATCAACATCGTGACGTCCTGAAACCTTCTGCAGCTAAATGAAAGCAAGTGAAAGACTGTCTTATTCTCACTCTTAGCCAAGGCAGTCTTTCCTGTAATATTAAAATCATTATTCAACCCTTTGCTTCACACTGCAGAAACCAATAACATACTATTAATGTTTCTGGCTTAATGATCTGCTGCAGCTACTACAACTACTTTTCCATCTTAAATTTAATGTTGGTCATTTGAAGATAAAACACAAACCTTGTTTTATAGTTGTTACTTATGGAAATACAAAACTGTAATACTTAATGTCTGATTAATTGTGCTGCTCAAATATTATTTTATGGGGCAATTCCACACGAATTTAAATGCTAAATGTGCCATATTAGTGTTTAACCACACTCCACCATATACAGTAGATGGATATAATAATGATATATTAATTAAAATTCAGTACAGATTTCAACCTTAAGTCTCTCCTCTGAGACATTAAGCATGCACTCAGTGAGCCTACTTTACCCAAACACGAACAAGAGTGCCACAGTAGATGCTGCTGCTGTTACTATATCGACTTGCATGGAGACAGAGTGTCTCAATTATAGAATGAAGTGAGCAGAGATAATGAGAAGTGTTTTGATAATCTTAGTGACAGGCTTTTGTAATTCAGAAATCATGGCAGAGTGCAATGGCTGAGCATGTTAATGGAGCTTCTCTTGTTTCTGCCCGAGTCCTCTTTGAGCTCTGGAAAAATCAATGTGGCACCTTGTCAGGGTTTTAAGATCTGGGTTTCCTCACATTCATCAGCTGTTGCCACAGACAAGCCACAATTTGATTATTTATTTGTACTCATCGGTGGGTCGAATTCCCAGTTTAGACTGGTCACCACTATTTAGGCTTGGCAAAATTCTGCTGCCCTTGGACCTGTCATATATTTGTCCATGTTTTCTAGGGGTGGGAAAAAAAACCCGATTCACCGGAGGTAGAAGGAAGTTACCGCTTTTATTGTTGTAGTCGGAGTAATATATTTTTTTTTTTACCTTTATTTATTCAGGGGAGGTTCACAGAGAGCAATGTTCTCTTTTTCAGGAACGCCCTGATCACATTCATACAGTTACACATTCACACCTGTGTGAATATGACGTCATATCTGTTCCGTATCCGCCAAACCAAAACAAACCACAGCGAGCCGAAACGACAAAGCAGAAAACGGCGGAGGGTCGGCGTGGATACAACCTGCACCCTCACATTTTAAATCCAAAGTGGTAAACACTACACAGTAAAGTATGGAAACACTTTGGGTTTCACACATTGCAGGAAAAGCAGAGCTAGACATCATGGCTAAAGCTGCATGCTAACTTTGTCAGGGACAGGAAACGTTATCGCATTGCGGTAACGTGCGGTCAAGCCGGCCATCGCTCTCATCTCCGTGGTCAAATCAGCCGACGCTACAACTGTAGAGCACCCATATACTGACATTTATGTTAAACGCATTCAAACAGCACCGATGGAGCTGACCATGGATGTATAAAGAGAACGGAGCTAACGGGGAGAGCTAGCGAAGGACTTGGCGAAGTTAGCAGAAGTATACATGTGTGACTACATCCGGTTTTCAAAATAAGGTGTTAACAAAGGGTATACAAAATACATACTATATGGAAATAAGATTGATTGGATTATATTCACCGGAAGTATAAAACATTACATGTCCATTATAAATTAAACAGAAAATACTATTAATTTGTGAGGGAAATGTCTTTATTCTTTGAATTTTGGGTTGCTGGAAAAAATGTAATTTATAATTCCTGACAATGACTGATATATTTGACTTCAGGGCATCTCTGACTACATACATGCTGAAAATCACACATTTTTACTGTATCAATTTCGATATTTTCCAAAGTAAAAGTCCCTAGAAGTGTATAATAAAACTTTTCCCCATGGTCTAGTGTTAAAAAAAGTTAACAAAAATCGCAATAAATCGTAATATTGAATCACAACACGTGTAGAATTGCAATACTTGAAGATCGCAATACATATCGAATCGGCACCCAATTATTGTGATGGTATCGAATCGGGAGATAGTTGTATCGTCCAAGCCCTAATGTTTTCCTCCCTACAAAGATTGGGAAATCATGATTAGACTGGGCTGGAAATTAAGTTATTTCTAATAGTATTTCACAGAGAATGAGCGCTTGTGTGCCTGTACTTCATAGCTTGCATTGATGAGAATAAGGTCATTTACTGAGGCAAGCTATCAAATGACAGTAAATGCGCTTAATTAAGCTTTGATTCATCTGAGCCAAATGTTTGTTTACTTCTAAAACTCTGATATTTAGCTCAATTTGATTGCAGTTCACACAGAACTGACTTCATCTGTCAGCTACTTTTAAACCTTGAGAGCAAGTCTTTGATAGAGATATCAATAGATTAAATGACAGAACAAAGTGAGTTTAAGCTGTCGAGCTAGAAACATTGCTGAGATTCAAGATTCATGTTGATTTGAAGGAAGTTTACCTCCCAAATAAAAGATGTAGTTAATCATTAGTTAGACAACTAATCTGTAATTGCCACATAACATTATCATATTTTAAACTGGCTGCTTTTCTAGTGCTGAGAGATCATCTGAAAAACATATTTGGTTAAGTATACAACATAATTACAGTGCAAGTAGCTCCTCATTTATGTGTATAGCCTTCATTTGAATTAGTTGGCAGTTATCTCCATTTCCCCACTATTGGACATTTCACTTCAAGATGTCAGCTACTTCCAGCCCACGCATTTTCCTCATTAATGCACTTATCTGTCTGCATTAAAAAAAAAATTCCCCTAATAAGATTCGTTTTTAATTTGTCTCTTCAAACTCTGTGCTTGACTAAATGCATCAAGTGCTTTTGGCCCACTTTACATAAATGTTTTTTTTTGGTGCTCACTTACTTGAGGATTTAAAATTTAAAAGTTTCTCTTTAGAGTCGACACATTGATCAGTGTCTATGAGTTATTTGACATGCAGTTAATCTGACTGGATAGTTGAGGATAGAGCCAAAGTACAGAACTATTAAATGATGTAGCCATTTTGCTCTTACGGTGAGAAGGAACTCTGGAAACTAAACTAGTCAGACAGCTATATAGCTATGGTAAAGTGGTCCAAACATTTTGACAGCTACGTGTTGAAGCAATCAAATATGGGCAGAGAAGTCTGTAAAGATCCCCAAAAGAATCCAAAAAAGGGACACAGCAACTGGATTGAAGGTTACATCCACAATGTCCAGCAGTTGCTATTAAACATTAGCTAAGTTGGCAAGCTAACGCTAACTAACGGCTGCTAACGCAAACATTAGCTAGTGTTATGTGTTTGTTTACCAGGTGAATTTTTTACTTTACCCTGACTGTTATTTAACCAAGTATCTTCACTCTACCTTTAAAACTCCGAAAGATCGATTGCGTTACATAACTTAGTGGCGTTAAAACGAATTTGCGTTAACGCATTATTATTGCTTTAACTTCGGCAGTCCTAGCTTTTATTAAATCAAGTTTTGGACTATTTATTTATATTTTGCACTGCACTGTAGCTGCGCTATATTTTTTATTCTACTGTTTAATCCATCTTTTTCCTATTTTAGCTTTTTTTTAATTTTACTCTTTTTAAATCCTATTTGTCTTTTTATATTGTTTTTTTTATATTGCCATATGTCTCCTTTACATTTTGTCTTAATGCCTTTTATGTGTTATGCAAAGTACTTTGTATTAGCTTGTTGTTGACAGGTGCTATACAAATAAACTTGTCCTGCTTTGCCTCACTGACCTCAGATAGCATTGGTTAAATTAGATAAGAACATGTATCTACTCAACATGAAACACTCAGCCACCTGGCAACAGAGGCTGGATGTTCTTGAAGATAGATTTTAGCTGCTGTAATGGAGGCTCCAGAGGAAGGTCCAATGAAATTGGTTTGAGATTGTGGTTTTCTTCCTTAGCGTGATGTGTTAATGCACAAAACAGGATGAATGGGTAGGACTTATGGCCAGCAGGAATTTTAACCATATCTTGTTTTCTCTGTGTTGCCCTTTAGTCCAATGTGAGCCATTGTTTTTCACACCAACAACTGGCTTTTCAAACACACACTATGGCTTTCAAAAGTAATAAGAAAATGCTGGTCTTGGATTTTGTAAACTATGCACTGTAATATGCCTGCTCAGACACGGCGAGGAGCTCTGTGGTAGTAATGTCGAGAAGCCAGCTTTCTAATGCCTCTATCTTTATGTGACCGCTCATTTTGAATGTCAGTACAGCTGATCATGTGCATTTAATGTTAGGCGACACTGCAAAGATAAAAATAGTGATTCATTCGACAGTCTGTGAAGCAGCACAGGAAATAGTCGTTGCCTGGTTAACAGGTAAAATTTATGAACTGTGATTAAATCAAATGACCCGAAAAGTCGTTTTAAACTCTGTTTACTGATTTATCCTCCTCAGTGTGGATGTAGTCTTGATGTGAGAGTGAACAAAGCATGCAGGATGCTGATAATTGCTGGGGATCATCAGTCACCTTTTTTTATCAAAAGGCAAAGAGATAGATGTCTGTATTTCTGTTTCTCCACTTAACCCTCTTTACTGGAAAACTACCACGGAGATTGATACAGTTTGAGGCAGTGTGGTGTGAGAGCTTTGTTTTTTTGTGCATCACACAAGAGCGTGGACATTAAAGCCTAATCAGCCAGAGAGCAATCCGCATATTTCACACTTATTTGGTTGCTGTCAATTTGAGTCATACAACTGCCAGTCCAAGAGAAGCAGAAAGCTGCTGTAGTCACGGATAAAAAAAAATATGAAACCCTTGGCAATAATACTGGGAATGTTACAAATACCAACCCAAGTGACCTCATTTAATCTGTAATTAAATGAAAATACACGTTTAAATATAGGGACCACCAACAAAATCATCTATGTAATGCATTCATATGAGCTTCAGTGAGGTCGCACTTCTTCTTGGCGTTCTTGTCGCTAACATGTTTACTGATAAAGATACCGGCTGACTTACAGACTCCTGATTCCCATCACCTGGATTGGCTTGGTACGTTTCTATTTTGGTAATCAGCTCAAGCACACAATCCAATTACACGGAGGTTACCTAGGGCTCACTGGACGGGGACCTGCCTGTAAATGACCTACAGAGCGAAGCGTGCACATTGCCAGACTGTACAACTCAAGTTAGTTTTCTCCTGCTTATGTTAGTGCAGCAGTGGGTTTGTAATCTGCTGACAGCTTGTTGCATTCTGTCTAAGTCACTTGCAAACAGAATGCATATCAGAAGGACTTTGTAACCACAAATCTAAAAGAGTTTTATGTTGACGAGTACGTACAGATCTTGTTATTGTGCACATTGTCAACCAACTGATTATGGGCAGTTATAGTCACGAGAACCGATCGACCATGTCGACGCCAAAATTCTGAAAACGTGATGGTACTCGTTTTTCTACAGCTCGAGACTAACGGTGTCTAAAATCCGTAAGGACGCAGTAAACTCACTATTGACGCGCCCTCGGGATGCACCCCATTTTTTCCTTGACAATGCTACACTATGAACAACAAATCCGTTTCACAGCTAACATTAACGGAAGATGCATTGCGTTTCATGTGCATTCAGGCTCTATTTAGGGAAATGAGTATTGGGGGAAGGTAAATTATAGCGTAAATTATAACGTTATCAAGATGTGTTCAAATGTAATTGTAAAATTTTGTTTTTGCCGAGATAACTGAAGAAATTTAGTTGTTTCAAGGAGATTTTTTTCACATAAAAAATATAAAAATAGATATTAGAGAGGGAATTATGACCTGTAGTGTTTATTTTTTTTGTTTTAGTTTTTTATCTTGGTATTGAGTATCGATCACTGGCATTGTTATCGACTACTAAATTTCTGTTATCGTGACATCCCTAGTCAGTTATGTGGTGCTAAACGGGTGATTTACAAGTATATATTTTTGTGTTTTACTCCCAGGGAGTACTTTCCCTTTAATAGGAAGTGATGGTTGAATCTTATGGGA
The DNA here is from genome assembly GCA_916701645.2 of Sebastolobus alascanus. Lineage (NCBI taxonomy): Eukaryota > Metazoa > Chordata > Actinopteri > Perciformes > Sebastidae > Sebastolobus > Sebastolobus alascanus. The sequence goes on from CAKAOJ020000044.1 coordinate 288,042, forward strand.
GACTTTGTACAGCCAAGAAGAACAAAACATTCTATCATGTTCTCACAAAAAGGTCCACCTTGATTGAGAATTTCTCGGAAATGTGTTTGGGTGTGGGTAGGACTGCAAATAACAATTTGAATTAAAGAGTAATCTATTGGTTTTCTTTTAATAATAAATTATTTAGTCTATAGTAAAAAATTATTTCAAACACAAGTTACAGATCCCAACAGTATGTCTCAAAAAGCTTATTTTGTCTGACCAAAGTCAACAAAACCAAACATTCTCAATTTACAAAACTGACATAAAATAAGCGTCTGTGCGTTTACCATTTGGTTTATTGTTGTAGTTATGCGTGGGGTGTTGGCCCAACCCTGGTTCTCCTGCATATGCCTCATTGTTCAACCAGTCAGCGCTTGTTTGATACACAGAGCCACAGCTATGCAGGGCATGTAGTTGAGATTTTGCAGGTGTTAAAATCTCCTCAGTGAGCTAGGACAAACCCAGACTCTCCCCGGCTCCACTGCAAAACAATTTAAAGCAACTCTGGAGAAGCATCTTTCAGCCCTTAATGAGATTGGGAGTACTGGGAGCAGAGATGAGACAATAATCATGACTGCATACGTACCTGAACAAAAAATAAAAACATCATAGCATAGTGTATTATGATTGTAATTATAGCAGGAACAACAACGAACAATGGCTCCAGTAATAAACATTCATTGTGGCGAAAGCATTGCTCAGATCTGTATTTCCATAAAAAAAGTGGAATAAAACTATAATTTTTTACATTAAAGTAGCTACGTGTTAAAACTGATTTTCATCTTCCTTCAGTAATTATTGTGATAATATCATGCACCGAGGTTGTTCTGGCGCAGATAATCATACTGTGAAATCTTCATGTCGACACACGCCTAATTTGGGGGCATATCTCATTTATGCCTGAGCTGAGAAGCTGTTTTTTTCATCTGTGCAATTCAAACTTTAATTACCTGTTCTGCATTCTGACATATGGGACTTGAAACATATGTTATCCATCACATATTTTTGCTGTAGGAAAAAAGCAAATGTATATTTGGTGAATTCCATGTTGTTTTCTGGAGAACTGGCTGCACACAAACAGTGATGTTTTAGCATTTTTTTAAAGGGAAACGAAAGTCACAGTAGGAGTCACTTGTAATGTTTCCTGCGCGCTTTGCAACCCGTCTGGATCCACACCTCTGTCTGTCACCTATAAACCAGCCCCGTCTTATAAATGACAAGGTAATTTGCAAGTGATTTCACATGCTGTAAGAAGGCCGTTATTGCTCATGGCGTGTCATTTGTGCACCACGTAGTCTGTACTGACAGCAATATAAACACATGTGCATATATGCTACACTCAGAGCTAGTGACGTAGAATAAAAAGCTAGAAAGACTGCTTATTGCGTTAGGGTGGGGAGGTGGATGGGTCCAACAAACACAGGACTTTCAACCAGGAGGGTTAGGTGTCCCAGAGTGTTGTTCAGTTATTTTTAAATGTATGACGTGTTTTCGGTACTTGCATTACGTTGTTTTCGTACGTATTTTACCTAGTTTATGTAGTTATTTTAAGACTAACCTTGAGGTTTTTCCTAAACCTAACTAAGTGGTTTTGTTGTCTAAAGGCCCAGACACACCAACCCAACATCAAAGAACTAACGGCAACGAAGGCCATCATTTGCGTCGCCTCACGTCACCTTGGTTCTGGCCAAAAAGTTGCACTCGAACACACCGCAAAGACTACAGTACGTTCTGTAATGAAATGAAATTACTCTCCACACCAGCAGGTCGCGATCATAGTCTGTATTCATCATTCAAAAAGGGAAACCGGAAGACTGAGGACGGCTGATATAGAAGCCATTGTTATGATACATGCATGAAATAAAGGAGCGTTTGCCGACCATTTTCACACCACCCTCACTCACCACTTAGCTTCATTCCAGATTGACATGTTGTTGTGAAAATATCTGTGTATTGGAATGATCAGATAGGATGAAGATGAAAAATGAGAAGAGCCTTCTGTGTTTTTCCTCTTGACTTTGCTTGTCGGCTTGCATTCCTCACGTCCGTCTCTCTTCTCGTGCCCTGATTTGTTTAAGCTGAACAGCCAATCAGAGTGATTTTCACCGATGGCCCCAAACCGTCAGCTTGGTGTGTCAGGGCCTGAAACCCAACTGCGGCCGTTACTGTAGTTTTGTTGCATGGCATAAAAATGACATGCGAAAAGAGGCGTACAAATGACACGCGAAAAGGCTAAAATGTGTTCTCACGACACACCGAAATGTCCATGTAATGTCGTGCTATCTTTAAGCCTTCTCATGAGTCAATAGTCCACAAAATGGCTAGACAATAAGTCCTATGTTGTGCCTGAACAGAAGCAGTGCCCGAATATAGACAAACCTCTGCTTTCTGTTTTATGCACAGATAGTGTTCCCAACAGTCACATGCAGAAAACCACATTACGCCAGGTCTGATTCAGTTGTGTTGCACAGCAAATCGACCAGAAATCGCTTTCCCTCTGCCCTTTTCCTGCACTTCCATTGCAGCTCATGTGGCCTCTGTGATAGATCGCTGAATGAAACTGGATCTGTGAAAAAAAGGACAAGCACTCTGGGAGTTGCACAGCCTGCATGCCTTTCGCTCAACAGGGCACTCACTGGGACATTTCCTCAGTGGGGCTTTTTCAAAAGGGCTTGCGCTGCAGTTCCAGCTAAGGGCAGTACAGTAGGTCAACCGCCGATAGAGTTACAACCTCTCTTTTGTGGAGGTGTTGGACAAATTAGACCTCACAACTGTTTACCCAGTCAAACAGGGACAGCTGCATCTCTCCGCCCTCCAAAACCTGCCGCTGACTGTTGTTCCTTTGGGGAGCCATCTGTGAGGCACAAGCAGGCACGGTGATCAAATGATTGTTCAACAGTTTTACCTCTGTCACTGCTGGGGGTGATATGAATGGCCCCTTAACTGAATCAACATGAGCTCTGTTCATTATGTGATGCAGCTGCCATTTTGGACTGTTGTTCTAATTAGAGCTGACTAATGGTAGATGGTGCAAAATGACTGCTTTGCTGGGAACAACCCAGCTTTAAAGACTGGAGCAGTAGCGCCTGTACTCTAACAGTTAGATGCGGTTGTCGTATTTCACATCTCTTTATTTCCTGAGGAAGATACGACTTGGCTGGTCGGGCTTTCAGTGTCATAACTGGACAAATGGGTATATAGAGTATTTCTTCGAGCTCTTCCATAATAGAGAGATTCATTTAATTGTACTCCCAACAGTAATGAAGCAGAAAATGTGCTGATATCCCCATACAATCTCTTTGGATGCTGTCATAGTTATCGGAGAAGCTTCAGGATTTGACTTGATAAGCCCATCAGGATGAGCTGTATTTAGTAAGGGCTAATAGATCTGGGGATGTAGAGTGAATTTGTAATAATTTCAGTTTCAATTTGTGGTTTAAATGCTGTGCAGGTCTGCCGTGTTTTGTAAATTTACTAGTCTAATAAATAAAGTAGAGGTTAAATATTCAAGACATCTTTAAGCAAGTGGAGCTCTCAATAACTAGAAAATCGTGCTGGTTTCTAGTGTTTTTATCAATTCTTCGATTCACTTATTTAATAAAGAGAACACACTTAAAGGAACAGTTTGTAACATTTAGGGGGCTCTATTGGCAGAATATAATATTAATAAGTATGTTTTCATTAGTGAATAATCACCTGAAAAAACTAATTTTCATTAAATTAGAATGAGCCATTTATATCTACATAGGGAGCGGGTCCTCTTCACTGAGCCGGCCGACATGTTTCTACAGTAGCCCAGAACGGGCAAACCAAACACTGGCTCTAGAAAGGGACATTCACGTTTTCACATTTTCTCGTCGGCCACCGTAGTTCCACCTCACCGCTAGATGCCGCCAAATCCAACACACTGCACCTTTAAGAGAAGTGTGTGGTAATGTTTTCATTTTATAACAACTTAAATCTCAGCACAATTCAGTTTACCAATTAAATTGAGTTGTGTGAAATAAAGTACCATACCGATACCTGGACTTGCGTATCGGCCGCTCTCCGCTATCAGTGCTGCGCATGTGCAACTCTCAACAGAGATGAGAAAGAAGCAAGATGACTCACTTGTTATCTGCTTCCATCATTGATTTCAGATGCAGGGATCGTTTTTTCCAGAGCTGATGATGGAAGTAGCAAACAAGTAAACCATCTCGCTTCCTTCTCATCTCTGTTGAGAGTTGCTCATGCACAGTACTGATGGGGTAGCAAGTGACACGTGTTGTTGTTGTTGTTCTTGTGTAGCTTAAATGAGCTGATAAATGATATGATAACGTGATATCGGATCAGTGCATAGACTCGTGTACTCGCTGATACCCAATCCAGCGTTTTAGGCGGTATCGGAGGAATTTCCGATACTGTATTGGTATCGGAGAAACTCTAAAATAAAGTGGGAAATAACGGTGGGAATTTTAGTTTTTTCTTTGCTGAAACAATGCAATGTTAAGTTGCTTCTAATCAAGGATGCAGTTTGAATTAAACCATTTTACCAGAGATCTGAAAGTAAAGTAAATGCATTGTTGAAATACAAAGCAAACACACCATGGCTACTAATCAGACATAAGAACCTATGTAGTGTATATCATTTTGTTAGGATCTTTCCAGGGCTCCACTGTGAGCTGTTTGGCTGTATTTTGTACAAAGAGAATCATCAGAATTCATGCCTGTTTGAGGCGGTATTGATCTCATCACCCTTACCACCACTCCAGAGTCTTTTGTGCTCGGGCTTCCTCATCCTTCATGTTCTTTATCGCACGGGGAGATGACACCTACAGATGTGAGTGTTAATTATTTACCAACATGCAGTGAGCTCTCAGGGGACTGTAAGCACAAGAAAATGGACTCTTTCTGGTACTGATAACAGCACCAGTGTATTTCCAGCTTCTGAGGGGTTAAACCATAAGATGCAATGAGGCCTTTATTCCCAGTAAAGATAGGAGTATTACGTATTTCTTCTGGTGAATTGGTCGATGCCTTGTAACCATCTACCACAAGTAGCAGTGGTATACAATGAAAAGAAGAAACGGTTACATGAATATGAATCAGTCAGTGATGTTTATTTGTACAGGAAGCCATTTAAAATTAAAAAATCTCCACCATTTTTTCCTCACTGAAGATTTTTTACTATTCCAACCGGCATTGGTTGTAGTGTTTATAATGGACAAACTAATTGGCTGATGCTGAAGGCGAGTGCTAAAGAGCATTAATGGTACTGATGTAGCTGCCAAGGCCAACAGTATTTATATAGCATGTGTTATTCACAAGGGAAACTCAATGTGCTTTACATTAATATTTCCTCTGCATAATTTCAATGTATAACTATAAACACATATTAAAGGTGTTAAAGAGATTTCTTTTCATAGCCAAACACACAAACACCAAACAAGTTGATTTTCACATTGATGCTCACATTTTTCCTGTTGCTCTTTGCAATCAATCACTGTCATATTTCACAAAGAAAGATTTGCAAATATTAAGAAGGACCGTCAGGCATTTAAACCCTAAACCCTAATCTGAGAACATATTTGATCTGAATTTTGAAAATTGAGTAAGTAACTTTCACCCTCATATTTTTAATAATATCTCTGTGACGGATGTATCTAGCAACTTACTTAATAAACTGTCCTTCAGTGCACCGTTCCGTCGTTACAACAAGTAACCATCCATCCAGAGGTTCGGTAATCCATCAAAGAAACATTGTGTTATTTTCGAAAAATGATAAAGCGATAATCTGATGTTTTATGTATGTATTTATCTAATGCCGACTACAGAAACAACTCTTTAACGTTACTGTTTTGGTGAATGATATTGCTGGCAGACATGTTGACATGCTCTCCAATCAAAAGCTGTGGTATTAGGTGGTGAACTGTGCACAAAGCACTGCGCCAATGACGGTTGCAAAATGGCGCATCGCTGATCTACAGACGTGATTAAAGAGATCTATGCTGTGTGCTGAGCATTTACAAATCTACTGCAACACGGAAGCGGCTTCAGAGATTAAATATATACATCAAGATAGTTAAGATAGTTATCTGAAGTGTATTGAGCTATGTAAAGACATTGGCGGAAGTGACGCGAAATAATGCCGGTTCTATTGGGCTAAAAATGGAAATAGTTTTGTTTGTCTGTGTAATAGAGTCAAATGTGAAGATAGTAAACTTTACACATAGTTGTGTGTTGTAGAAAATGAATGAATTGTTGAAACAATCATATTCCGTTTTACTTTTTCTTTAGATTTCTTGGTCTTATAACTTTTTATAATATCATGTGATATCACTAGGGATGCAATCAATTACTTGCTTGTGCCTTGCAAGTTGCAGTACTGAATTTATACACATTCAGTATATTAAAAGAGTCCAGGCCCCAGTTATAGGAAAAAATGGCTCAGACCCCAAAGGGTTAATTTCTCGAGGTTCCATTTTGAAGACGTGATTTGTTATATCCATGTTTATCTGCACTTTGTCCAAAATTGTGATCCGTCCTGGAATTAATGTGCTGAAAGATATGAAACATGGTGACCTTTGGGCTATATTGTGTAAGCAAATACAACAAACCGATGTTCTCCCGAGCCATACACTGGTTCATTCATGCTTTTAAGCTCCTCTGCTAATGCAAGATTACCATTGTGTGTTGGAGTTGAAAAGGCACGGCTCCATAAACCATGCGGGGGTGTGTGAGGCCAGCTACTCCTTATTTATCAGCAGTGACACTATCAGCAGCGCCTTGTGAAAAGAGAGCCAGTCATTCAGAACAGTGGGGCCACCTTGGCTGTCAAAGCAGGATTTAAGCTACATTTCCCATGGTTGCCATGACGACTGTGGGAAGTGATTATGAGGAGTGGGTTTCGGAGCAGTGCTGTCACACCAGTGGGTATTACCATAGTGGTTTGCGCAGTGATCATGAGAGAATTACTGGCTCGTGATCAAATGATTTTTTTTTTGTACCCAATGAAATGCTCTGTTCTGTGATGGCAGAGTTGTAGTTCTGCTATTTCTATGTCAGAAGACTAATATAACTCTTCTCTTTTCTTTCTAGGACAAAATGTGGTTAAATGGGACCGGGACGAGTAGACCGTGAGGATTCTCTAACCCTTGCCCCTGAGTCCCAACCGTCTGAGAGGGTGTCGGACCTCACTGAGGCAATCCTGGGCCGTTGGCACTAAAATGTCCCTAAGTGGTGGCACTGCAGGCGGGAAAGGTGTGGACTCTAATGCGGTGGACACTTACGATAGCGGGGATGAGTGGGATATCGGTGTTGGAAATCTGATTATTGACCTTGACGCTGACTTAGAGAAGGACAAACTTGAGATGTCTGGCACCAAGGACGGCATGGCGGCACCACCCAGTGCAGTGGCAGCGTTGCCCGACAACATCCGGTTTGTTAGTCCAGTGTCTGGCTCTCAAGGCAAGGAAAGCAAATCCAAATACAAGCGCAGTAAGAACTCTAAAGACAATAGTAGCAAAGCTTCAGCTGGAGATGGGGGTAAAAAAGAAACAGGACGGACTCAAGTTGAGCCAACGGGCACAGTGGCGAGTGCAGCAGCCGCTGGCAACAATTCCACCTCTGGGAAGAACATGGAAAAAGGGGGCAAAGCCTCCAGAGGTGTGCTGAGTGGTAAAAAGGAGAAAGAAGGGGCTAGTGGGAAAAGTAAGAAGGACAAAACAGACGGAGCCCCAGTCGTGGCAATAGCTGCTGCGGAGAAGGATGTTGTGTCTCAAGCACAAGTTGCTTTGGGGAATAGTCGTAACGCGTCCTTTGAGAACACACAATCAACAGACTTGGCAGATGCCAATCAAATGGGGAATATTGCACTTGAACCTGTAGGGATAGTACCAGCATTGACCGCAAAAACTGAACCAGAGGAGGTGGAAAATGGTAACGGTGAATGCAAGACGTTAAAGAAGGTGAAAAATGAAAAGGTAAGTTTTTCTTTTTACTTTTTATTTGATGCTGGATGGATTTGTTTGGTGCAGTGTTACATTATTTCACTGACTGATTTTGAGTTATATTTGTCTTTGTCAAAGGCAGTAATTAACTCAAGGTTTTATTGGGTCAATTGTAAAGTTGACATCAATAGTGTATATAAAGTTGATGAAAGCAACTTTAAATACATTTGTATAAAAAGAGTAAAGTATTTTGGTATAACAAAGGCACACACATACAAACATTGTTCTGTTTTGCCAGTTTAACTCTAAATGAAGCTATGCTAGCTAGCCTGCTAGCATATTTTGGAGTTTGCTGTAAAAGTTCAATTGTGCCCTGAACTCAGTTGTTGAAATGAGTGGGCAACTACTCAAGTTGTCTTTTACTTTCCAGAAGCCAACAACAATTATACAACTGTGGAGTTGCATTTGTCTGTGAAAAGTATCTTTAAAGTCCCCCTCCAGCCAGTGTTACTTCCTGTTTTTTTGGTTAACATTCTTTCTCAAGCAGAGAATGGGGGTGTGGTTAATAGTTGGATGTTATTCATTACCACGGCAACCAGATTGCATCATTTTTCAACCCAGTTTAGATCAAACCAGCTTAGATTTACTGTTTATCAGACCACAAATGAATTAGCGCAACACACCGACTCTTTCTCACTCGCTCCCCTCTTTACCGTCTCCTCCTGGCGAGGCGACCGTCTGGCTGCTGCACTGATAACACGGCGCTGGGACGAGAAAATGTTCTAAATGGGTTTTATTTCTATAAAACAAACCAAACAACGGTGGGGGCGGTGGATACGTAATGTAATCGGTGTGTGCATGACCACCGTGTAACACTGGTAACACCGACTACCGCGGCAAGCCTAGCAATAACCTTCTTTTTTTTTTTTTACTTTGAACACAAAATTCGGTTATATGTACAAAAAATGTTGGCAAACAGTGTGGTTAATCAACTTAGTCAGGAAATGAATATGAAATATCATAGAAATGCCAAAATACACTGAAGGGGGTCTTTAAAACAATACTGTCTTTCATCAGTTTAATCATCATGGTGTGAATTAGCACAATAGGACCGAGCAGCACTGTAGGGTTCTTGAAGTTGTGCTTGGTGATAGCCCGTCGTTTACAGCAGGCTTGGAGGTGCACTCCATTCCCTGAAGCTGTCTGACATGTGATGCTTAAAAAAGACCTCCTGCTGTTTTCTCTTTTATCACCACACGGTGAATAAGGGCACCCTTAACCAATATGATGCTGAGACCAGCTACAGGAAATGTTGTTTTTTTCCCTCTTCTTGACAGCAGAGGACTCATTTTAAAAGGATCATGATTTAAAAATGTCCTATGCCATGTTAAAAATGTATACCAGCCAACGTCAGTTGCATTTAACCATGAAAGTGTTATGTACTGTACACGAGCCAGTAAAACCAAGTACTAACGTCAGACAAGAATATAATAGACGTCGTCAGCCACATTACGCCTGGGAAGTGAAGTAAATGTCACATCTCGTTCCACTTTTATTTTCTTCGCACAATTTCTCCACCGACATAATCTTACAAGAACAATATAAAGATCCGTGTGGCTATTCACCCACACTTATCTTGTTCACTCATAGAGTTGATCTATCGCTGTGTCTATTGTCGCGGCCTTTTCATGCTCTGGCAGTATGAAAGACAGCAGAGCAGGGAGGTGCTGAGGACTGTTTTTGTCTGTCATCGTGTTCCATTCTTAATCCCACAAGCCCCAGCAATGCCTGGTGGAGCACTGTGTGTGTGGGGGAGGGAGCTGGTGCAAAGCACGCCTTCGTCGTTTTTCCTGCTGCTCTGAAAGTGGCGTGGGGGATGGGCTGCGAGGAAGCCTGTTTGATTCCTTAAATCCAGGACACCCAGTCGTGAACGCAAGCTGTAGAGTCTCCTTGGGCTGACTGCTATGAAAGGCAATTTCAGGAAAGTCTTTTTAATCATAATGTATTTAGAATGAAAAGGCTTTAGAGGGAGAACTACATGAATTGGTTTTCAACGCTGAATAAAGGAGAGAGAGGTCACAACTGTTTTCAAATCTCTAGCTGGTGAAAGCGATCCTTGAGAACGTGATAAAAAGGATGTGATTATATTGCTGCTAACAGCCATTTTAGCTTTAAGAGCAGTTTTTAGGATGGCAACCCCTGTTAATGGCAAAAAATGCAATTTTTAAAAAGTGCATTTTTGTAAGTCAGTTTGCCGTGTTAACCTCAACATGGAGAAACTGAAATGTTTCATCGCATAAGGAAGAGGGAGGATGTAGTAAGGATGGATCCAAACCTAGTGCTGACACCCAGTCCATTCCCACGAAAAGGATGAAGAGTGACACGATAACACGCAGGGCATACTTACTTTTGGCATGTCATTTGTACGCCGTGTAGTCTGTACTGATTTCAATGTACATGGCGCACAAATGACACGCAAAAAAGCCTAAAATGGGTCCTCATGACACACAGAATGTCCGTGTAATGTCGTGCTATTTATACGCCTTCCCATGAGTATTTAATACTCTTATCAACATGGGAGTGGACAAATATGCTTGCTTTATGCAAATGTATGTATATATTTATTATTAGAAAACAATTAACAACACAAGAACCCATTTTCATTCACATATCTTGAGTTCAGAGGTCAAGGGACCCCTTTGAAAATAGCCAGTTTTTCCTCGCCAAAGTTTCGAGCGTTATTTAGCCTCCTTCCCAACAAGCTAGTATGACACCAATGGATTCCTTAGGTTTTCTAGTTTCATATGATACCAGTATCTTCACTCTACCTTTAAAACTGAGTCCGCTACAACCTCGCAATCGCAAGTTGCGTTAATGCGTTAAAGAAATTAGTGGCGTTAAAACGAATTTGCGTTAACGCGTTATTATGGCGTTAACTTTGACAGACCTAATCCTTATATAGCAAATATTTGTTTGCTGCTATATTAATGCTCTGAATATCGTATAGAGCACTTTAAAGAAAACAATTACTGCTGGGAAGTAAGTTTGTCAGCCTCATTACATCTTGACTTCTGATTTAAAAGAACTGGCTGTCCCTCGTCCGGTGTAATCCAAGCACTAATCAGTATGTGTCTCACTAGCAGTCTTGTTCTCTATGGTAGAGGTGTAATAGCGAGGCTACATTGTCTGTGTCCTAAGTTAAAGCTCCCCAAAGCTTTGGCTCTCGGATGCTGAATAAATCATCTCTACTTCCTTCGTACAAGTGCTAACCACCTCTGAGTGTGTCTCACTCTCCCACCTCTCATTATACAAATCTAGAGGAGTAAGGCATTCGTTAGCTGCCTCAATGTGCCACTGGCCTTGATAAATGGAGCGGCTCTCATGGAAAATTACATTGGCAGCGTTACTTTGAGAAGTGGGGAGAGAGAAAGGAAAGGCAGCACTTGAATGAAAGAGCAGCGCTCTGCATTGCTGCCGATGTCCAGCTCGGGTGGTGGAGGGATCTCATGAGAGCTAGCTTGAGTTTTTTTTCTTTCTCTTCGCCTCTCTGTGCCCGGCTGACTGTTGCTATTGTGTTACAGCTCACTCCTTTTAAGTAGCGCCAGGGCTTTTAAAGGCTTCGGGAGAGAAGAGAGACTGTGACTTATTTTAAGAAGGGGAGTAAATTACATCAAGAAGCTCACTACAAAGTGAGGCTGTTAGCTTACCTGTCCGTGTTCTAGTAAAGCAGATAAGCAGAGCTGTTGCTTTATTAACTGCCTGGCAGTATTGAAGTGCTTGTTCAAATATGTTAGATCTCCTTTGCATCTTGCACAAAGGTGTATCTTGAGCATTTAGCATTTTCATCTGTAAATTTACACTCTTTGCAGACATTAGTGATGTATTAAGCTGCCAGTTTACTGTCGGACTGTTGAATAGCTTCGTAAATCCCCTCTATACACACCTTTCCGACGAACAGGGGCGGCTGTGTCCGACCATTTCTGTGAAGTCGGGGTTTAAACTTCTCTCTCTAGCTCTCTGAATAACTCAATTTGTTAGTTTTTAATTGCAGCCTTCTTCAGATCAGACATTTGGTAGGGCTGGGAAGATACACCTATCTCCTGATTCAATACTATCACGATACTTGGGTGCCGATTCGATATGTATTGCGATTTTTAAGTATTGCGATTCGATATTACGATTTATTGCAATTTTTGTTAACTTTTTAACACCGGACCATGGGAAAAAGAATTAAACACTTCTAGGGACTTTAACTTTGGAAAATATCAAAATTACCACATTAAAATGTTTGATTTTCAACATGTATGTAGTAAGAGATGTCCTGAAGTCAAATATATCAGTCATTGTTAGACATTATTTATTCAATTTTTTCCAGCAACCCAAAAATCAAAGAATAAGGACATTTCCCTCATAAATTAGTGGTATTTTCTTTAAAATGTTATAAGGGACATGTAATGTTTTATACTTCTGGTGAATATTATCCAATCAATCTTATTTCCATATGTGCATTTTTTATGTAAGTTTACCACTTTGGATTTAGAATGTGAGAGTGCAGGTCGTATCCATGCAGACCCTCCGCCGTTTTTAACGTTCTAGTTTCGGCTCGCTGCAGTTTGACGGATACGGAACGGATATGACGTCACGTTACTAGACTACAACCATAAAAGCGGTAACTTCCTTCTACCTCAGCATAGACTCAAATGAAGCAAGTATATCGTTTCTCGCATTAAAGAAATCTATTTCAAAATCGTAAAAAATAAAAAAAACACGATACATAGATGAATTTTATTTTTTTTCCCACCCCTAACATTTGACAACAGAGTTTTAAACAAATAACAAAACGTATTCATATAATCAATGTTTGATTCCACAAAACGTTGATAAATGATAGTGGAATGGAATTATCTGCCAGCCCCAGTTTCATTGTTGTTGTGAATTCTGTGTTGTTGCCTCTGCCTGTTTGAAGCATTCACCCTCGGGGAGTCCCTCACTACTACAGGAAGAAAACATTTCACTCTAATTGTTTTCCACGTCTGCCATTAGCAGCTGCCTTCACAATAATGCAAAACGGTTAGAGCTTGTAGGCAAAACAAAACACTAGACTCCATAAAGTATGAAAATAAAATCAAGGACGTTAATAACAGACATGTTGAACATTTTGTTCTTTTTTAATCACTGAACAGCTGCTAGAATGGGCATACGAATAAACGTAGTAATGTTAACATTGGTTAAACCTTTTATATTTTCATTTAATGTGATCGTGCATGTCCCAGGGATACTCCTTTTTTTCCGCAGACTAAGACGCATACCATGCATACCGCACATTTTCAAGGTTTACAGCGTCTTATCCCTCACTGACATGCCTTTGCAAATCAAAAAAGCCAGTAGAATCGGTGTAAATCAAAATGGCTCGTGTATTCACACGATGGCAAAAATAAACCGCAGCAAAACGCTGATATTTTCAGATGTCAGTTTCAAAGGGCATACAATACGTTAACCTTCAAACCTTCCATTAATGTACAGTGGTAAAAAAAAACAACGATTGAAATAATATGGTCTCTAACATCAAACATAATTGCATCAGTCCATGTTTTCCACCACATATTTTGTATTTTACTGTTTTCTCAAACATGATTATTGATGATTATGTAGATGGGTGAGGGCTTATCAGACGAACACAACCTCACAGTTGATTCTGAGATGGGAATACATTTTTAATATTTCCATCTCAAGCTGCCACAAAACATACACACAGCTTCCAAGATTAGTTGGCTCTCTCTCGTCATTTGGTACAAACCCCAAATGCTGCCAAAATTACAGCAATTTCAGTGTTTTTACGTCCAACTTGTTTACGCTCGCTGTCTCTTTCTTTTATCGGAGGAAGTCAGTCAGTCAGTCTGTAAGTGACGATAATGAAACAGTAGAAGCACATTTTTCAATATATAATCTTTCCAGATAACGCCCCAGTCTTACAGTTTGTACGTTACTGGACCTTCAAAGACAGGCGCAACAAATGTTGACATAATTTAAGTCGGTTTATTTTATTAGACAATGTGAGTTTTATCTCCCAAACCTCCTCCTTGTAGGGATTTCATTAGCTTATTTCCATCACTAATCAGTATTAGAAATACTTTTTTTATCCCCGGGGGAGGAGGGGAAATTGGGACGTTACAGTTGCTCTTATATAGAAGCATAAAGAAATATAAGAAAAATACAAATAAAGGAGTATGTAAATTATGTGCTACAATTAATTCATGCTACAATATATACCACAATATATGTAGAGTAATAGAAATAAATAATAGAAATAAGAAATCAGAAATATAAGAAAAATACACATAAAGGAATAAGGGCTGTCAATCGATTCAAATATTTAATCGAGATGAATCGCAAATTAATCACGTTTTTCATCTGTTCAAAATGTACCTTAAAGGGAGATTTGTCAAGTATTTAATACTCTTTTCAACATGGGAGTGGACAAATATGCTGCTTTATGCAAATGTATGTATATATTTATTATTGGAAATCAATTGAAAACACAAAATAATGACAAATATTGTCCAGAAACCCTCTTAGGTACTGCATTTAGCATAAAATATGCTCAAATCATAACATGGCAAACTCAAGCCCAACAGGCAACAACAGCTGTCAGTGTGTCAGTGTGTTGACTTGACTGTAACTTGCCCCAAACTGCATGTGATTATCATAAAGTGGGCATGTCTGTAAAGGGGAGACTCGTGGGTACCCATAGAACCCATTTTCACTCACATGTCTTGAGGTCAGAGGTCAAGGGACCCTTTTGAAAATGGCCATGCCAGTTTTTCCTCGCCAAAATCTAGCGTACGTCTGGAGTGTTATTTAACCTCCTTCACGACAAGCTAGTAAAACATGGTTGGTACCAATGGATTCCTTAGGTTTTCTAGTTTCATATGATGCCAGTATCTAGCTAAAAATGAACCCACTACAACCTAAAAATGCTTTAAAGAAATTAGTGGCTAAAAGCCCTAAAATGAATATGTAAAATGTAAATTATGTACATAATGCTGTAGTATATAACACAATATATGTAGACTAATATAAATAAATAATAAAAATGATAAATATAAGAAATATGTACAAATATGTGCATCCAACACATACTGTATAATAATCATTCTGTAGCTCTACGTAGGGCACAGTCCAGTATTTTTGCACCTACGCTTCACTCAGTTGCAGTCAAAAACCCATTACATTTACAAACATTTTCAGATTCACATCGCTGTATAGACTAGTCACCAACCTTCACCCTAGAAATCCATATTAGAGAACCGTTGTAGCCTAAGCCTCCATTATACCAGATTCCTCCCAGCCCACACAGCAGACCACAGGTTCAGATATTGAATTAGAAGAAGAATGCCGCGGCCCACAAAGTTTATAGTCTTGTTGCTCAGGAAATCCCTGTCGAGAGGAACCACAGGCTTTTTGTTTGGAAATATTTAATACTGGAACCAGGTCTTTCCAGTCGTAAACACTGCTGCCTGTAGTCACCTTGACCCCAGTGGATGTTTAGCTTGATTTGTGTCCCATGATCTCACCGCTTCCTGGAGGCTTTTGGGATTTGTTGTCACTTTTGATATTGAGTGTAAAGTAAGCTTGCTTCTACCACAAGTGCTATCTGGAACAATGAAAACTTTGGAAAAAAGACCTTGTTGTATTGAGTGTGACTTGTCATTGTAGTGAAAGGATCCAATTCTGCAATGAGAGCCTTATCAGCAGGATTTCCTCAACATGTCCCCCCCCCCCTAACTTCCTATTGCATAGTAGATTCATAGATCCTCTAAAAATGATCGATCTTATCAAACCAATGTTTTCCAGTCTTTAGACAGACAGTCTTAATCAACAGAATACTGTTTTTAAATCATGCCTGACTATTTTCCCCACAGCTAATCAAGGTGCATATAAACCTCGAGCCTCCATGCTGGGAGCGTGAATGCCATATTGTTGCTCCTTTTTTTGTTAGGATAGCTTGGCTCAAGTATTTTGCTTTCATTAGGTGTTCATACGTATAATCTGAAGCTCCTTTGTATTTCGTAACCCTAAAACATGTTAGATTCCTTTTATCAGTATAATTGTTTTAATGTGTGTTTTAATAGATTTTGATCTCTGAGAAGTCATTTTTGATGGTTCTGTTTTATCATCTAGTTTGTGAAGTGTATCAGAGATCAGATGCCTTTGTCTTGAAACATAATGTAACACAAATTAGATATCCTTTTTGTGAATGCATTTCTTTCCATAAATCGAAAATATGTGCTTTAGGCTACATCCACACTAATATGTTTTTGTTTTAAAACACATAACTTTTGCTACGTTTACACCTAACGTCCACACTACTCCGACGTTTTCGAGCTCCTAAAACAGAGACGTTTGAAAACGTTTTAAAACTGCGGGGTCTTAGTCTGAACGGACAGAAACGGAGACGATGAGGCAGACATCCAGGTTCGCTTCTTGATCGGGTCTTATCAGTCATGACGTGTCCTTCCCTGATTCGCGACGCCCCCATCACGTGAACTTTTTCCAAAAGAAAACCAACGACATCAGCCTCGACCACCAGTGGTTAATTTCAACATGCATAACGAGTTACAAGCGTTGCCGACCTTGTTGTCTCTGCTAGCAGTTGTCGTGCAGTTAAATTCTACATTTTATAATGCTACTACTGCCTACATGCGCAGGAGGCAAGCAATTATTTGAGCGCTTTACATCAATTCCCGTGTCCAGCACTGCTTTAAAACGTTCAGACGAGCGTCTTAGGGCTGTATCAAAATTAATCTCCGTCCATACTGCCACACCTGAAAACGCATATCACATGACCATTCAAGTACACTGGGCATGCGGGTGCCGGTGTAAACAGGAAGCAGCGCTGGAATTGATGTAAAGCAACGCTTGTAACACATTATCCATGTTGAAATTAACCACTGGCGGTCGAGGCTGATGTTGTTTGTTTTCTTCCGGAAAATGTTCATGTGAAGGAGGTGTGACGAATCAGAGAAGGACACGTCATGACTGCGTGTGACGTGGGTGTCTTCGTCATCGCTCTCAAAGGTCTCCGTTTCTGTATGTCCAGACTAAAATGCAACCCCGCAGTTTTACAGTAAAACAGGGTCAGCAGCGTTTTCAAACATCTCCGTTTTAGGGGCTCAAAAGCGCCGTAGTAGTGTGGACGCTAGGTATAAACGTAGCAAAATTTATGAGTTTTAAAACAAAAACGTATTAGGGTGGATGTAGCCTCAGAATATAATGGTGGGGTCATATCTGCAGTCTGTAAAAGCTTCTGGCATTTAGCCCCTTGAAACTTGGTAGTTTTAATAGTTTTATTTTAACATCAGTATCATGAAGAAGAAACTTCATTTTACCTTCTGCTTGAAACACAGATTAAGAATTGATGTGCTAGTTTTCTACGGGGACACAAAACAATGTTGAGCTACTTTTGCAAAAAGCAATCACAGAGCTGTCAAACAAAGCCCCTGTCATGCTTTGTCTTTCCCTCCCCGTCTTTCTCTCGCTCCTAAGCTTTCCACGAGGTGTGTTGCTGTGTCTGGATCGGCTCGCTGTGAAGGGGAGGCATGTGTGGGGGGAAGGGAGAGCAAAGGCTTGTACCACTAATTCAGCTCATGAAAGACTTATGCAGCAAGAGCAGCTGTCTTCCATTGTCAGGCTGCAGATTTCCAGTGTGCCTCATTTCGCCTCTCAATGCGTGAGTAGCAAGAGAGCCAGGGAGGAAACAAACCAGAATGAGAAGGGGAAAAACAAGCGAGGGGAAAGAGAAAGCCAAATATCAAGACTTTCAATGTAGGCCTAGCTCTGTTTTTTCTATTTAAAACCGTAGTGGGTGTGCGGTTGGACCATAGTCTAATAATAAACCATGAGCCTATTCAGACCCAGTGTGCAGTATGCAGATAGATAAAAAAAAAAAAAAAAAAAAGGGCTCTGCTGTGGTGAGAGGGCATGTGAGGGGTAAGAGGAGGAGGAGGAGGAGGAGGTGGTGAGGGTAAAGAACTGCGTGAGATTAGGAGAGGAGGGAGGGAGGGTTGAACAGTGTTATGAATGGATAGAGTCTTTAACCCCCCAACACACTGAATAGTTTGTCACAGGCTGCTGCGGCTGTATGTGGAATGAGAGGAGCTGGCTGAGAGCTCTTGGATTCCTGAATCCTTGAGGCATGTGGTCTGATTAGCAGAACAAAACCCACACAGTGGGGAGGAGCAGACGTGGCTTTTTTCCCCCCTTCAGCTGGAATTTTCTACCAGCGAGGGGAGAGGTGGCTGAGAAGTTTGTACCGACTTGCCACGGTTGTAAAAGCGTTTGCAGACTATGTTTGGGGATTTCTCTGTAGCTTCTCTATTGTTTTGGCCGCGCGAAAAAGACCTTCCTCCACTTAATTCTTTTACCCTTGCCTTAAATTTACACGTTTTCTGGCGCACATGTCAAAGTAATTATCAATATGGAGACAGGTTTGACCATGAAACACTGGATGAGAAAACATTTGCAGTCTAAGAGCTTAACAGCTTGTGAAAGGTTTTTCGTTTAACAAAGAGGAAGTTAACAGCAAGGCAGTGTTTGAGCAAGAGTGATTAGAGAGAGGATTACGTTTCTTGCCCTCCCCCCCTAATACTTTTCTAAGGGGATTGTTTGCAGACAGTTTGTTGTTAAATGGAACAAGTTCGGAAAATGCTTCAGCTGTGAAATTCCTTACTTCACTGCTTGTTATCAAAGAGTATTTATTTCTCTGAAGTATAACGTTCCTAAAACACTTGGAGTTCAACACTTTCTTATGTTCTTTGATTGTCCTGCATCAAGTTAAACGATTTAAAGCTATATGGAATTTGCATTTTGAAACCTTTAGTCTTACCGCCAACCTGCTGTCAGAAGGTCAACATGCTGCAGTTTCACAAACTTGACACCCTCTGGAACCAGTCCTGAGATCTCCTAGCTTGATGTTTTATGCTTAGTTACACTACACGACTTTAGCCCTGATTTTCCACTCACCGATAAAAGCTCCAGATCAGAGAAAATCGGCGGTGGCTTGGCGCTCGTGCGAAATGTGCAAGCTGTCCAAAGACATCGCAGATGCATTCCAGATATCTAGCAGGCTAAATATCCGGATCTGTCAGGGAGCTACAGCCAACGAGAGTGCGAGAAACGGGTTGAGGGGAAACCGAAACCAGACGGAGAGGTCGCCTGTAACGATAGTAACTTTAGTGTATGCTTTGCATTTGCATTTGCAACACGGATCAAAGTTGTTGTGGCACCTAGGGTGTTGGATGTTTGCATGAATAAACATGACCCTTAACAAGGTGACTGATCTACATATAAAGACGTGTGGAAACAGGCTATTATTTGAACACGTGACACGTGACAAAACGTAGTTTGGAGACCTCATCGGGGATTCCTCCCGGACAAGGATCTTGTAGTGTGTGACCTCATAGAGGAGTAAAGAAACCACAACATATTCAGTTTTAAGAAGGTGGAATCAGAGTGTTTTGATTTTTTTTTTTTTTTTAAAGATACTCAAACTGATTAATCGATTATCAAAATAGTTGGCAACTAATTTAATAGTTGACAACTAATCAATTAATTTATTAATTGTTGCAGCTCTAGATTCATCGTTTGATCTATGAAACATCAGAAAACAGTGAAAAATGTTCATCACATTTCCCCTAGAGCCCAAGGTGACATCATTAAATGTCTTGTTTTGGCCGACCAACAGTCCAAAACCCCAAAATATTCAATTTATTTACTGTGATGTAAGTCCAATGTAAGACATTTGAGAACCATCAAATGTTTGCTTGAAAAATGGCTTAAATGATTAACCAATCATCAAAATAGTTGCAGATTTCTTTTCTTTATTTAACAAAAAAAATTGATTAACTAAAATCACCAACTCTACAGTAATTTAAGTTGGGTAGCAAGAGGTCAAATAATGATTTTACTTGTGTTTGGGTGGGCTGGGAAATACAGAATGAGATCACGTCTCAACTTAAACATACGTTTTGTAGTTTTTAGTTTTTGAAGATCTTTTGCACGCATGTTTGCACGCACTGCCTTAAGATAACATCTAATCTAGACGGGATGATATACTCAGTCCAGGAAGTCGTTGTTTTTTTTTTTCGCATATACCAAAAGACATAAGCAGACCAAGGTTTTCTGTATAGACTAGTCAGATTCTTAACTCAGTTCTGTGTACCAGCTCCCACTGTGATTATCTATAATTGGCCTAAAAATACCACTTGGCTGGTTGTATAGCCTTTTGGGAAAACAAGTACACACATATGTGTGTGGCTTGTTTGGCTGTTTTGGGGATGTAGTTTCATTGGAGTGTCTCCTCTGTGTTCTCGGTGTTTTTTGAATAAAGTTAGGAGAGGATAAAAAGTTTTTTTCTTGGGAAACCTGGAAGATTTGGACTACAAAGCACGAATGGCGCAACAGTTGTTTATAGTTTAACAAACCCTGTTATTGTTTAACTTAATTAAAATAAAGTTTCTTAACACTTTGGTGTAATAAAACCTTACGCTATAAGAATGTTTATCCCCTAGGTATATGAGATGTTTATGTTATTACAGACACACGGTCTTTTTAGTGTCGACTCCTGTTCCACACGGCGAGGCATCTTGTCATTTTACACTCTGTTAATCCCCCACAGAGGTAGACAACTGAGCAAACAGACATAATGGCTAATCCATTTTCTTATCTGTCAGATGGCGTTGTTGTTTGGGGCCGTTTGTTTGTCGTTCTCCGTCTTCTCCGGTCTTATCCCTCTCGTTACATTCTGCTGGATGTCGAAAGGCTCGTCTGCCAAAAATAGAGCAGCGGTCCACATTTCAGCATGAGAAATTGGAGAAGCAAGTTAGATCATGTGCGTGCCCTCCCCTGCGCTCCGTCTGAGAGGTCAGCCTCGAGAGCAAAGCTTTTATACGAGCTTTTCTCTAATCCACTGACTACCGTGCCCATTTCGAGCATAATTGAATAACATCTGTTTAAACATAAATAGCTGCTTCTTGTGTATTAATAAAAATGTAACAACGTCGAGGTCTTATTTTGTGAGAAGTCTGCATTTGAAGGTCTGGGTGCGTTGTGTCTGTGCTTGCATGCTTCCAAGCTTGGAAGTACAGATCTGAGATGAAAGGATTTTCTTTCCTATTCTAATCCGCACAGACAGCCAGGCCCTTGTGATTATTCCCGCCCCCTTCTCTCCACTCATCTCTTTGAATGCTGGGCCTTTCTAATTCACCCTAAAAAGGGTTTCAAAAGGGGATTATACCGCTGATAGAAATTAAAGGGAGAACACGTCCGTTCTTTGGGACCAATGTCAAACATTCACGAGTCGATGGATGTTTGCATCGTGCACAATATAGGACTGAATTTGGAGCAGTTTGCATTTCGCAGGGCTCCTTTTTTTTTCAACACCAAACTGCTCATATAATGGTGTTTTAATGATATTTTTGAAAGGTTATTAATGTAAATGTTTACTACGCGTGGAAAAAATCAATACAGCATAGTATCCCGATATTTTTCGTGGCAGTATTTAAGGATGCACCGATCCGACTTTTTCAGTCCTGATACCGATAGCGATACCTGGGCTTTGGATATCAGCCGATGGCGAGTACTGATAACTGAACAGTGTTTAATTAATAAGCTGTATGCCTCACTGTGTGACTGAGTGACTGGGATCATTCTTTTGTGTAAGGCAACATCAGGCTTGACTTAAACATTGCTTTAATAACTTTATGAAACAATATGTAACCAGTAATTACGTAGATATAAATTTACTGAATTATTATATTATTAAAATAATAAATCGTGCACCAGCATCTCGGTAAAAAAATCTTCAAAATTAACAGGAATTACAATTCAACTGTAAACCTTTTTAATGCAGCAACAAATTGGTCAAACAGGAATTAAAATTCCAGAATATAATGTATATAGTATATAAACATAAAATTGAATTGCATAGATCGGCCCCATTGTCACTGATAACCGATCCAGCTATTTGAGTCACTATCGGCTCGATATCCGATCCTGTATCGATGCATCCCTAGCACTATTGTATCGATGCGGACGTAAAGTATCAACCTTTTGTTATATAAACTATTAACCTCATAATAATGTAAGGATGCTATTCTCTCTATATAAATATATATCTGTATATATTCTTGTAGCTGGCTCAGTCTTAAAGTTAGAGTGAAGATACTGGTATCCATTGTACCATGTCATGTTAGCTTGTCGGAAAGAACGCTAAATAACTCCCCAAAATTTCGCTAAATCTTGGTGAGGAAGAACTGGCATGGTCATTTCCATAGGGATCCCTTGACCTCTGACCTCAAAGTATGAGAATGAAAACTCTGACATGATCAGAGTGAAAATTGTATCTTATTAGATAAACTGGATGTTGACAAACTGCATAATTTGCAGTTGGAAAAAAAGGTAATATATTGCAATATATCTTATCGTAATACTCATGTTGCATATCACAGAATGTTTAAAATCACAATAAGATGGTATTGTGAGTTGAGTATCATGATAATATAGTATCTAGGGGCGTCATGTGATTCCCACCCCTAATGATTACTAGTTGTTATTGAAAAAATTCCCTAAGATTGCAGACAGCAGCACCAGAGAATACATCTACATGCAAGTTGTCGTTCTACAAGGTTCCCCCTCACATCGAGAAATAGTCTTCCTATATAACAGTTTTAGTCAACTAATAGATTCAAATTATGCAAATTGAATTTTTTAACAAAGAAATGTCATCATTGTTATAACACTAAAAGTGCCTTTTTTTTTTATTGACGTCCTCTAAGAGTATCGTTAAAGTCGACAATTATGGGTAGAAATTATGGTCCAGTCAATTTAAAATTGATTTTAAATTACCATAAATCAGGATGTCATTAGCGTACATCAGCAAGACATTACCAATACTTTGTTAATGGGAGGGAAAGACTATTTCAAAGTGCTTTATTCCTTTTGTTCAGCAGTATTTGTCTTAGATTTACGTGTTCTGCAAAGCATGATTCTCATGAGAGTTTTACACTGAAGCCCTTCATGTTGTTGGAGAGTGTTTGAGAATGAGGTAAAGCATCTTGTGGCTCACTGACCTGGGCCTCAGTCCAACAACTTAACGCTTCATCGCCACTGAATCCCTTAAACCCTCACCCCCAATCTAATGCTCTTAAAGAGAAATAAATAAATAAATAAATGATATATGCATTAAGTGTACAGACACTGTTGGATTGTAGCGTTCGGCTGCCCTAACTGAAGTTTTGCTTTGCTGCCAAGTCCTTTCAAACTCGATGACATGGAACTATTTGACTTTGGCATCAAGAAGTCGGTCACTGTTTACATGACCATTTTAAATTTATGCAGCTGGCAGACGCTCTTTGACCAGAGTTGGCCTATGGAGGGATGAGAGTATTAAAATAACAATATATAAAGAGTTATGATGAAGTTATTGTGAGCACAGCGACCATATAAACCAGGTCTGCACTGCAGATGACTCAGCCAAGCATTAACTTCAAAGTCCATGTTGAGTTTGGGAAATATTTAATGCCAGTCATAATAGACACAGCCTAGCAGGGTCCGAAATTTACAAGCGCCAAATGCGGGTAGTTTTTCCATTTGGCGAGTAAATCTCGGAAGGCTATCCGCCACACTGACAGGTAAACCTTTGTACCAAAATAATCATATCATAAAAAGAAACTATAAGCTTGGTTACACTGAGAGTCTCCACTGTGTTTTGGTGTCATTTAAGCTGCTTCTGTCCTCTGCTCTGTGTTGGAGTTTGACACACCTAGTGAGAGAGAGGATGAAGGAATGTTACAGCTGTGAACGTAGCAGTGCAGTGTGTGTACAGTTTAGGCTATTTGTCGGTGAATAAATGCTACAACTCCTCAAAGGATTCGAGCTTAAGGCCGTCCCGTCGTCCCGGGGCTGAAAAAAATAGGATCGGGGAGGATGAAAGTTCATTTTTTGACGAATTAGGGACGAGAGTTGAAAGAAAAATACCCTGCTAACGTTACAATGAACCACGATGAAATGCCGTTTTGTGTAGCACACAGTTCTTAGTAAACCTCCTTCACAACATAAACACATACAGCACATACCGCCGACCTCTGACCTCACGACAGCCGCAGCAGCAACAGGGAATTATTCCCAAGTTAATGAGGCAAACTTGCTAGAATTAACGTAAAACCGTTTGATGTTAGCGGTAACGTTATATTTAACGCCAGCTAACCAGTCAGCAGCCGACGTTTGCATTTACAGTGAGTTAGCTGACGATGACGTTACGTTTACATAAGGAGTCAAATCTCCGCAACAGCTCAAATCATCTTACTATAATGTTAACCACGTATTTACTTACTTACTCCTCTTCGTCCCCAATGGGTAATAAGACTGCAATGAGATCTCTCCATCGTATTTTGTCCCTGGCAACATGCTGCTCCTCTCCCCATGAAAAGTGCATCTTGTCCAGCAGCTCCTCCAACTTTAGGGCCGGTTCTAGCTTTCTGGGGTCCCATTGCAAAATCTTGTTTTTTGACCAAATTCTACTTTTTACACCTAAAATATATGTTTAAATTTAACATACAGTATAGCTGCATTTTTAACATCAAAATCAAAAGAAACATGCAAATTTATTATTGATTTAGTTCTCTTAGTTTTGTATTCCACATAATACCTTATTAACTCAATGAAATGTACTGAAACAAATGTCTTTGTGACACAAAAACGCAATTTATTATTTTTGGCTGGTAAAAAATATGCTTGGCCGGTGGATTTGTTCATCTGCCAGACACCTTGACCGGTGAGTCAAAAAGTTAATTTTGGACACTGGAACCTAGCTTGTCCCCCATCGAGTGCACACTGTGTGTGAAGCTATTTATGGACTAAATGTTAGAAAATATTGGAATTGACGCCTTGTACCTGACCTACAACTCTATCCTTTTATTCCTCCTCTTTGTCCGGCAAATTAAGTCTTCTTAATACTGCAGACTTCTGATCCCTGTGTCTTATAGATTACCTGTACCTATATGATTTACAACATTAAAAGCCTTAAATGTCATAAGTGATAAATGTAGGTTGTCCTCTGCAAATACCTCTCCTCAAAAATTGGTCGTGTGCCAACGACTTTTACAGTCTCCAGTGTGTGGAGGTTTGATTTTCTCATGCTGTTTCCTTTCCTTAAACAAGAGTACCACATGCATCAAAGTCACCCCTGCCACAGCAGAGTCCTCTTATGAATGCTGATATGCTCAATGGAGACTGCATCAGTGTCCTTGAATACAGGAGCGTTGCATTATCTGTTGTAGGCAGAGAAAGACTCCCGCTGTCAAAACAGTGTTCATCCTATATAATGCTGTTTTTCTCCCATCCCTCCTCCAGACCCTTTCGGTCAGCAGTCCTGTCAGTTGGTTTTTATTTACTGCAGTCACAGGGAAGGTTGTAATGTGGGTAGTACTGCTGGAAATAATTAAGAAAAGAAAAACAGTTAAGACCAGGTGGATATTACTCTTTATCAGAATCCCCATTGGCCGACACGTTAGCAACTATTATTCTTCCTGGGGTCAACATTCATACCGAAAGGCATTTTATTTTCCCCAGTACACCCAAAATTAATGTCTGTGGACTGGGAGAAAACCAGAACCACCTGGAACAAACACAGAGAGCATGCAAAGCGACTATCCTGGATGCTTTGAGCCCTTATTCATTTCATTACTTCATAACATGCAGTGTTTCCCCTAGGTTTACTGCTTTGGGGCAGCAGATGGGCCCCTAATTAAACACTCATTCTACCACCACACCAAACTCCGTTCTCAAATTTTTCACACTTTAACGTTTCTGTAAAGTTTCTTTTCAGTTACTTCTTTTCCAAATATTCCTCAGTTACTTATCGAAAAACCACATGAACCACTCTTCACATCGGCATAAATTAGATCCATCGTGCAGCACTTACTTAAAAAGAAAATGCTTCACTTTTAAAGCTGGTCTGTTACTCCCGTTATTTCCTTCTTACTAAACAGTGGTGAAGAACACCAGGAGCAAATGCCAGGAGTTGAGTTTTCATTAAAACAAAATTATGACTGGTGTGTTAACTGCATGACAAATTAATCAGAGCACACAAGGCCAGATTTCCTCCTAAGTTACCATGCAACCAGTTGCTAACAGGCAATGTAGCATTGAAAAATCTATTTATTAAGTTCAAACCTCATGGAGAGCGATGAGGGCAAAACAGCATCACCGATCTGTTTTAACTAAATATTTTCTCGTTGTTCACTACCCAGCCTGTTTGTAACCTTTACCGACGTTAATTTCACATCATCGGACTCTCCTCTGCTCCGAGAGGCTAAGCCCCGCACTCAGTGAAACACGAGAGCAGAGGATATTAATGATCGTGTTAAATTTTAGCAGCGCTGCTCATAATGAATATAGGGTGGAACACTGACATGGGCATTCTGTTCACCTCTCAGTGGTTAAGTTGAAGGATGAAGAGATTGTTGTGTGATAACTTTCAAGAGTTGTGAAATCCTGCTTCATAGTAGTATTAACCTTTGTGCAGTGTTGGCATCTGATAAGCCTTCAAAGTCAAACTAGTTTTCCAGATCGCGTTTTGTTGGTATGGCTTGATGAAATGCACCCACTTAACCAATGAGCTACTGCAACACCATGTCGTGCAAACTAAGTGATCACTGTTCATCTACAGAGTTTCTACAGTGTTCAATAAAAACCCACGACAAAGATAAATTTAAAGATTTTATTGGATATACAGATTACGTTTTTTAACCATGTAGCTAAGCAGCTTACTGTACCAGATAGACAATTAAAGAGGACCTTTTATGCTCATTTTCAGGTTCATACTTGTATTTTGGGTTTCTACTAGAACATGCCCCGAAAAGCCCAGTCTGCTCTGATTGGTCAGCTGGCCCACTATGTTGTGATTGGTCAACCAAACCAAACTCTTCAGACTCCGCTTTAGCTCAGCTCTAACTAGTTTTGTTTTAGGGCGTACCAAACTAGCCGCTAGGCAGGTATTATGCAAATGTGTTACTTGGTGACTGCACCACGGTACAGAAGAAAAGGCGGGACTTCGATCAAGACGTTTCAGGCAGTTCAGGAGCAGTGTTTCTGTGGGGGAGAGAAACTCCCTTTGGCCTGGACTTTGGGCTAGGTAACTTGTCAGACCTTTTACATGCACAAAAAAAGGAAAGGGAAAAAGCACAAAGCGTAATAGGTCCTCTTTAATAATTTCTTCCCTTTTAAAGCCAATTTATACTTTCCGTATCTGCGTGGCCATGAAGGTCCATGTGGCGTGAATTTTGTCATCTGTCTATGTCTGTGTCCAGCTGATGGTACGCAACACATCTGTGTATGCAAACACCCGATGACGCAGGCAAGGACCGTTTTTGGACTGTGTCTGCACATTTGGATGTCCTTGTTGCGACTGTGAAATCATTTTGAAATGTAAATAAATCGAGTATAAGGGTCACTGTGTTTGTCTCAAAGTACCTCACTGGTGCACAGATGGGCCGAGGGGTCGATGGCTTGGCATGTTGAGAATTATTTCCCTCTAACTTGATATGGAGGGCAAGCTTCCTGAATTAGTGATCCATGCAGTTGTTTTTTTTGCTGAGGTGACCAAATAGTGGACGATTACCAAAGTATGCACTGTTTCTTCTATGATAGTTAAATAGCCCTGCGTGCATTTCTTTCCCAACACCGTTCTATTTCCAAATATCCCAAAAGGACTTTAGGGTGTTTGTGTAGGGGCGAGGAGAGGAGGAGGATCAATAAAGGTGAAGTTAATATGGAAATGAGCTCCTCTTTGTAGTGGAGGCTGGGGAGTTGTTTAGTCCTTGGCGATGAGCTGAGCTCGCACATTCAATTATGTTTCGTAAGTGGGGCCTCGCTGTCCATCTGGAAAACTAAATTATATTTAATCATATCCATTAGGTTTATGTATCCCTTGAAGAGTGAGACATTTTGCTGTTAAATCCAATCTCTTAAGTCATATGTCACAATTATTATGATACTTTTATTGTTAATAATATAGCTGAGAACATTACTCTGGAGGTCCTGGCAATTTGGTTACTGCTGAATAATGTGACATTTAATATACCTTAAAAAATATGATGCTTTGTCTCTGTGCTGCATGACCTTCAGACTATACTTCCTCTATATTATGATCTGGGGTTTTGTCCTGATCTAGTTAAGATGAATGTCAAACCTCAATGTATCCACTTTATTTCTGCAGACCATATTCATATAACTGGTACATTGTATTAGATGTGCAGTTGTTAACTGCTGCAGGGCTTCATTGTTCCAAGTAGAAGTCAAGAACAAATACATCATGACTTGACAACTGGGGTTTTTGTAGATTTCCTTATACATACTGTGAGTTTAATTATTAATTCAGCTCTCATCTCAGATCTAGTATTGGGTATGAATTATTAAGCTCCAAAGAGGCAGAGTGTTGGGAGTAAATGTACTTGGAAAACCCTTAAAATAAAAGCCAAATATAGCATGAAAAATATCTAACAGCTAACTAATATTGAAAATAAGGCATAGACTAGACTAGGGCTGCAACTAACAATTATTTTCATTGTCAATTAATCTTTTTATTATTTTCTTGATTAATCGATTAGTTGTTTGGTTTATAAAATGTCAGAAAATTGTGAAAATCAGTATTTCCCCAAGCCCAAGATGACGTCCTCAAATGTCTTGTTTTGTCCACAACTCAAAGATATTCAGTTTCCTGTCATAGAGGAGTAAAGAAACCAGAAAATATTCACATTTAAGAAGCTGGAATCAGAGGATTTTGACTTTTTTTCCTTAAAAAATGACTCAAACCGATTAATCGATTATCAAAATAGTTGGCGATTAATTTAATAGTTGACATCTAATCAATTAATCGTTGCAGCTCTGGACTAGACAAACTCATTCTTACATATTACATCTTGAAAATTATAACCACACAATAGATATTTGAAACTACATAAGTCAAAGGCACTTATCTTTAACTTAACAATATATAATTCTGACCCCCTGTCAGTCTGACAGTAAGGTCCCAGGATAAATAAAGATGGAGGTATCATCTGTGTTTATGGATAGCAGCAGGGCGGAGGGGGGGGGGGGGGGACTACAATGACTGCGCTGACTGTTTATTTTTATCAGGGCATTAGCAGATTAGGCACTCAAACTAACAAGGTCATCAAACTGTGATGGCTGAGAGCAGCGGACCTCTGCTAAGCGGCTGGCAGAGGGAGAGAGAACAGGGGAGATTTGGTGCGTTATAGTGGGTTTCACTTCACTCCCTCGACATCACCTCAGCCTGACTTATTACTGCTTTTAATGATCTGAAGTGTACAGAGATATCATCGGCTCCAAAAACAACCTCTCCAAAGCACAAATTACCACTGCCCCAAAACCTCTTTATTGATGGCTTCTCCGTCCCATTCTCCGCCCATGTCAAGAGCCTCGGGGTCACCCTAGACAACACCCTCTCCTTTGCACCTCTCATAAAAAAACGTCACCCCCCGACTGCTTTCTTCCACCTACGCAACATATCCAGACTCCGCCCATCCCTGTCTCATTCCAGCACAGAAATCTTGGTCCACGCATTTGTTACATCCAGGATTGACTACTGCAACGCTGTCCTCTCTGGCCTTTCCACCAAATTGCTCAACAGACTTCAAATCCTTCAGAACTCTGCCGCCCGGATCATCACCCGCGCCAGATCCTCCGACCACATCACCCCCATTCTCATCCAACTACACTGGCTCCCCATTCAATATCGGATTGACTACAAAAACCTTCTGCTCACCTACAAAGCCCTCCACAACCTTGCCCCCACCTACCTCAATGACCTCCTTCAGGATTATGCCCCCTCCCGTTCCCTGCGCTCATCATCAGCTGGTCTTCTGACCACCCCCACCTCACGCCTCAGCACCATGGGAGTTAGGGCGTTCAGCTGCACTGCTCCCAGGCTCTGGAACTCCCTCCCTCCTCACATCCGACAGTCTGACACTATTACAACATTCAAATCTCACCTCAAAACTCACCTATTCAAACTGGCATATTCACTGTAGTTTCCATCACTCCATCATATATGTCTGCATAAATGTGTCTCTGTCATGTCTGGCTGTTTTTATCTGTTTGAGTATAATTTTATCTTTGTAAGGTGTCCTTGGGTGTCTTGAAAGGCGCCGCCAAATAAAATGTATTATTATTATTATTATTATTATTATTATTATCAATATTTCTTTAGAGGTTTCCTACAAGAGGCTGCAGTGTGATGGCTTACTGCGTTGTGCTGACACGTTTCCACCTGTCAAGCCAACATTTAGTCCGTGTTAATCAAACTTTGGTGTTGTGTGGTTTGGTTAGGCAGTTGTGAACGCAGTAATAGCACTCTGATGCGGACCGAAACAACCAGTCCGAGACCGTTAGAGGTGGTCTCGCAAGTGAACCAAAACGCAGGCTGCCTGTGCGGGTATTTGTTGAGATGGACACAGGTAAACAACAGGTTAACATGAGTGGGATAGGACTGACCTGGACTACTGCAGAAGTCCGATGTTTGAATCAGCCATAACATATTCTGTTTGTTCTCTTAGGCCCAGATGTGAATCAGACTACACAATATCAGCCCGATTATAGCCCAACATGGCCGTCGTAGGGCGCCGGCTTGGATCAGGAACAATCAATCGTTTTATCTTGTGTAGTGTGTCATAGTAGACGACAACCGACACCGCGTCTGGGACGCCTCATGACGTCCCGACAGAAAGTCTAGCATGTTTTTTTTTTTTTTTTGCCTTCCACGACGTGTTCCGTCACAGCCATGAGCGCAAAACTGTAAACAATGGCAAAGCGAAAGAGCCGTTTTGATGCTCCCTCGAGGGACTACCACGGAAAAAGAAAAAAGCTGGTGTGAAATAGCAGAGGCACTTCAGCAAACCGGTTCGTAGGCTACTGCCTATAGCATCAAGCTTCCTTCCTGATGACCTCACGCACGTCGTGAGAGACGACCTGCGATGATTGGTCGGGGACCGACTTGTAGTCTGTCATGTCTCTCGGCCAAGTAACGGCAGGAATTTATGACTCTCAATCGCCTAATCTGACATAGCGACCATTGTGATTGACAACAGTTTTGTGAAGTCTGAACCAGGCATTAAATAAAGTCCACAAAAATAGTGACGTTTATGAGATAAACTGGAGGAGAAGGGTTTCGGGTGTACAGTAAATCAGTGCCGAGTCAAAGTGAAAAAAACAATTAAAGTGCGCGATACCCTGCATAGAAGTGGCAGCTCTCTAGATGAAAAAGATAAATTTGCTCCTTCGTACACGCCCTTCAGCAAATACATTTTTTTATTTGGTCTGCTGTAATTTGTGCACTGTGAAACCGAAGCAGACTAAATAGAAAACGAACCAAAAGTATCAACCTCACTCTGATTCGGACTAGCCAAACGGACTAAATGTTGGCTTGTGAAAGCGCTCTTAGGAACATTTCAATCTGCTTTTGTTGTTATGCCAAAGTTCATCTACTGAGTAGTTTCAAGCTGCTTTTAGATTGATTTGATACTTGCTAAAGTAGATTTATTTCCAGGTCAGCATGTTTTGGCATGTTTGGGGCTTCTAACTTAACTCCCTGGATTATTATACTCAAGTCAGCTCCAGACTATAATTATCAAAACAAGTCATTGATGTGCTGCTTGGATCAGAAAATAATCTACCCTGCTGTGGGACTAATAAAGGCTTATCTTATCTTGTGCTCTTCTAGTGACCTGCCTTTTAAACTATTTTCCCCTCTCACCAGTAAGAGTGTTGAAATGTCATGGGCTGCAGCGCTCATTGCCCCAAGGTGTATTAAGGTGTAAAAGTCTATAGGGCTTTGAGGATGTAGTGCAGCAGCTACTGGCACCCAGTAATAGTGCACATCAGCGTCCATTAAGATAGACATGGTTCAATAGGAGCTCTGTGAGACAGCCAGCAGTAGAGGTCGATCAGAGTAGCAAGCCCTAGTTAAAGCAGCAGCATGAGGGACAGCGCGACGAGAGCAGCTCAAGCAGTATCTGCAGAACAGAGCTCAGTGCACTCCTCCACATGTACAGACACATATTTGTACTCCCACAGCCGCGGCCTTAACCTCTGCACCTTTTATCACCTGCTTATCCATCTGAACAGCTGAAACCTTTGCTGCATTTCTTTTAAGTTGACAAGCCTTGCAACGTATCCTCATACAACGGTTTGTATGATATCTTTGTGCATTTTTGTCCAGCACTTATCAATTTCCACTCCAGTCTTTTGAAAATAAGCTTCAGTCTTCACAGGAAACTACTTGGTTAGGTTTAGGCAACAAAACTACATAGTTAGGTTTAGGAAAATATCAACATGGTTAGGATTAGGCAGCAAAACTACGTAGTTAGGTTTAGGAAAAGATCGTGGTTTGGGTTAAAATAACTCCGAATGTGGCGTTACTTATGTACGGAAGTTACGTGACAAATAAATCAACGCCAGTCACCTGGCCGAAATTCCGGTGTTTTTTGACCCTCCCACCCACCCTTATCTCCTACTTCCTGGTAAACGATTACGTGGTTTACATACTAATTGATTTCGTGGGATATATACACATTACAGTGCCTTACTTTTTGTAGGTATAGCTACGAACGGTGTATGAGACCAGCCTGATCCTTGAATGGATTTTGGAAGCTATTCAAGGGATTCCTATTGACTGTGATGTAGATATATTGAGCATTTTATTAGTGTTTGATTATTTACAGTTAGCCATATTGCCAATTACAACTTAATAGATCATCCAATGCTGTAATTTTCATGGCTCCCACATTCTGGCACCCACATTGAAATGACAACTCTGTGTTTTGCGAAGTATAGTATTCATTGTTTCCTGTTTGTTTGTGTCAACTCAAGTAGCTCAAAACAATAGAGAGTAATTTGGCATAATTCAGATTTTTAAAAAAGCGTGTTCATTGATGTGTTGCTTTTGGATTGTCTTTCTAATGTTTGGAGAAGGCACCACCCACAGAAAAAGCGTCAACACAAGGGAAACAGACTAACGGAGAACATCTATTAATAGTTTGAGGTTAGGGGCTCTGGGGAAATCTCACAGCCTGAATAACAACTTGTTTTCCTTGAATAATATGTGGAACTATTAAAATGTCTTTTGTTTCTTAGCTGATAAGGTTTCTGGATAGTGTGTCTAGGAGCATTTATTTTTGCTCGATTGCTTTAGGCATTTGAATTCAAGAAGGAAAGTACTAGGTGCCTGAAACTGGAGTTTTGGTCACAGCTGGCAACATTATGGTGAACTGTAAGCATCAAGTATGCCACACACGAAGCAAGATTTCTTTCCAGCCGTGGTCAAAGCCTCAGACTTGTAAGACGTCAAAGAGTGAATCATTGGTATTTGGGTGGGAATCTAAGGTGGCTGAGCTGTTGATGACAGTGTGTTGTCAGGTTTCCCTTTGCTGTGAGATAAGGTTTATAACTATGGAGAGGGCTGGCGAGAGAGAAATCCTCATAGGCTCAGTTTAGTTTATCTGGATTTCTTGCTCCCGGCACAGCCTCTCTCTCTCTCCCAGTCGGACGCAAGTGGGTGACCTTGACAAGAATGTGGCTTATTGTTGTAATAGATACTGTTGTTGCCAATTGACCTATGGTCAGACTGGGAGGATGAGAAATGGGAGAAAGGGAAAAAGGGAGAGACTCACCAATAGAGTAGCAGAACAGATGGGATTAAGTTCACTACCCGCTAACGGTGAAACCACAGATTAATCAACTATTTTGATAATCAAAGAATTTTTTTTGTCTCTTTTTTTAAGCAAAAATGACAAACATTTTCCATTTCCAGCCTCTCAAATGTGAGGATTTGATGCTTTTCTTTGTTGTACATGATTGTAAACGGAATATCTTTGAGTTTTGGACTGTTGGTCGGACAAAACAAGACAGCTGAAGACTGTGGGAAATTATAACAGGCATTTTATACAATTTTCTGACATTTTACAGACAAAGTGATTAATAGGGTAATCTAAGAAATATGGCTGAAACTACTGATTATTTTCATTGTCGATTCTAATTGATTAGTTGTTTGGTCTATAAATCGTCAGAAAATGGTGAAAAATGTCGCTCAGTGTTTCCCAAAGCCCAAGATGACAAATGTCTTGGTTTGTCCTCAACTCATAGGTATTCAGTTTACTGTCATAGAGGAGTAAAAAAAACAGAAAATATTCACATTTAAGAAGCAGGAATCAGAGAATATTTACTTTTTTTTCTTAAAAAATTACTCAAATCGATTATCAAAATAGTTGGTGATTCATTAAATGGTTGACAACTAATCGGTTAATCGATTAAGCGTTGCAGCTTTACGAAGAAATAACAGGCAGATCAATCGATAATGAAAATAATCTTTAGTTGCATCACTTCTTGCCAGTGTTCAATGTTACAATTAACTTAAGTTGCATTATCGTGTGTGTGTACATTGTATTGCTAAGAATATCCAGCCACTAACCACTAACTGTCAAACCACTAACTGTCAAACCACAGACGATCTTCTAAACCAACCAAAGAATAGTTTTGTTCCTGTTAATAAAGTACAGATCCAGTTCCTGAGTAAGGCTTTCAGCCTGTTTTATCAGCAGTGAATATAAAGATTGTTCAGGTTACACTGCTTCTATTCGGAGATCTTTTAGTCCTCATGATACCCCCACCCCAGTGCACTCCTAACCCAACCCCCACCCTGTCATCTAACAAACAATACCGGGCGTTGGCTGAAGGCAGCCAGCTGAGCCAGGGAGAGAGGAAAGGAAGGAATTAGGTTGACAAGGTCAAGCTGAACCAAGACAAGAGAAAAGTGCACCAAACCGCCTGCTATGTGTCAACCAACCAGGCACTCAGATTGACTGCCAGATTCTCTGAGATAAACAGGTGCAAATGATGTCAACTTTTCTTGGTAAGAAATTTAGCTAATCTTTCCAATTCTCATTTGTTTTGAGGATTGCCATTGCCTTAATGAAGAGAGGAAAGGTTTAGCTACTGAGGGGTTAACGTACTTGTATTTAGCTCACATTTAAGAATAACTTGGTCCACACTGAAACATCTCGGCAGCTAATTGATGGATAGCCATTAAACGTTATACTATTATTCATGGTCCCCAGAGGATCCCCTGACTTTTCATTTAGTGCCATCATGACGTTGGTATTTGTGGTTTTGAGTAAAATGTCTCGACAATTATTGAATGAATTACAGTGAAATTTTGTACACACAGTCATGTCTTTCTTAGGCTGAATAGTGTGGTGCAGGGATGGCATATTTGTGTAGGCCAACCAGGAAGTTAGCATCGTACTGGTTCCCTCGACAAAAAGCCAATGGGAATTTTTCCATTGGATTTGGGATTATTGCAGAAAATAAGCTCTGTGGCAAATAAAAGTTGATGGTACTTGCACGTCACCTACTAAGTGGACTAGTTCGGCGTGATGGCGTTTAGTAGTCTTGCTTAGCCACTTGTTAGCAACCGCCTTTTTTAGGATATGTAAAAACTTCAAAATTCAGGAGTGGGGTATTTACTGACATATTTAAAATCTCTTAAGCTTGTGTTAACCACAGACCTTGTTTCAGATATCTAACCGAAAACCCATTGACTTTGAGACGAGGAAGTGCTTAAATGCTGACTCATTTACGGGTTTTAGGACTCATTCCTACAGCACCCTATTGTAACATTTTTGATTCCTTAACTTTTCCTCTAGCGCCATCATCAGGTTTCAATCTTAATTTGTCTAATGCTTTGGTTTATAACCAAATACCTGCAAAAATGATTGACATTCCCGTCAGTTGTTCTTTGTGTGTAGTGTTAATTAGCAAATGTTAAAAAAAAATAGGATGATGAACATGGTAAACATCGTTACAGCATGTTAGCGTCCGAATTGTGAGGATGTTAGCATGCAGATCTTAGCATTAAGCACCGCTGTGCCTAAGTACAGCTTCGCAGTAGAGCTGCAACAATTAATTGATTAGTTGTCAACTATTAAATTAATCGCCAACTATTTTGATAATCGTTTAATCGGTTTGAGTCATTTTTTAAGAAAAAAAAAAGTCCGAATTCTCTAATTCCAGCTTCTTAAATGTGAATATTTTCTGGTTTCTTTACTCCTCTATGACAGGAAACTGAATATCTTTGAGTTGTGGACAATTGTTCTATCGTTTCATAATTTTCTGGCATCTTATAGAGCAAACAACTAATTGATTAATCAAGAAAGGGGAAGGGGAAAGCTAAAACGGGGTGTTAAGTTCCCCTTCAGTACTCTATATTTTTTATAATACACTGAAAAGGCATTTAAAGCAAATTCATTTTTTTTTTTACAACTTGGCTTTTGTTTTAATTGCTGAAATCTGGGGACGCAGCGACTTTGCCAACAGCACTACAGCGACTAAACAGCCAGAAAGGTTGTAAACAAACCCCCCAGTTTTACCAAATATTGGTCCAGTTCCACGTTTGCAGTTTCATCGTGGTAGTAAAAGGAGATGAGTTTTTCCTCATTGTGACTTTGCTTTACCGGGCAAATTAGGCCACTGCTTCATAAGTGAGCAAATTGGTAAGCTCCACTTATCTTGGCTCAGTCCTCTACCCCGCGGTCCCCTGTGCCTTCTGTCTTTTTATATCACTTTTACTTCCCATCATGCTGCTGGTAGCTGCAGGAGCAGTCTCTTGACTAATGTATGTTGTCCTTTCATCAGGGAGTGCATGTGTCTCCACAGGTAAAGCCTCTCGTGCTGTCTGAAGAGGTTTCTCTCCCTTTGACGAAGCTTTGTGTACTTTTTGCCGTCAGTATAATCAAAGGCCTTGGTTCAATAGTAGCTCTGATGAATGTGTCACACTAAAAAAGATATTAAATTTGATTACCACTGAAATTTACAGCAAATGTGGAAGCATTGCTCGTCTTTCTAACAGTTACGCTGTAATTCACAGCTGTTGCTAAAGGCTGCGAGATGAAAGTTTACTCAGTGCGGCATGTGAAGCTGTTGCTTTCGCAGACGTTTTTCATGTTTATATCTCGACTTTCACTGCTCTATTTTACGAACACGGAGGTTGCGTTGCATCATAAAAAAAAGAGCTGTAATGTTGAGTGCCAAAATGTGTCAGAATTTCCTGGAGGCATTTAGAAAATTGCATGTTGAGTTTTTGTCGGCCTTTTAAGTTGAAATGCAAATGTGTTTTACATTAATTCAAACTCCAAGTCTGTTACATGAAATATGTGTCATTTATATGCCTGTAATGTTAAAGAGTCATATGGCAAATGGCGTCTTTGTCAGACAATAACTGTTTACAGTGAGATCCCGGCTCACTCATTATGGCTCCAAAGAGATTGCAGGTCATGGGTGACCAGCTTCATCACAGCTTAGTTTCCTCTCTGTATTATTTATGTGTGGTTATGCTTTCCTGAAAGCACAATTAGCGGCGAAGAAGACTGAGAAGAGTTGCTTAGAAACTAGAGTGCCTTTTGCCAGCTGTTGGTCTACAATAGATGTCAGGTGTTCCTGTTTTCTTTTTCAGTTTCTGTGATTACTCTGAGCTTCAGAGAGAACCAGTGTGGTTTTAGTAAAGGAATTAGGCCAGTGTGCCGTGTTTGAAAACAATCGGGTAGGCGTTCACGTCTTAAATCCAGACACTTTATGTCTCTTTTTTTCCTCTCTTTTGGCTGATTTTAGTAGTCAAACAAAATGATGCTCATGCATTTGTTTTCAATTGTAGCTTAATGCTAATAACCTTGTTACTTCAATAATACGGCTCACTTGAAAAGCTGATTGTAAGCTGATAATCAGACTCTACATTGCAGTTGTCTGGACTGGTTAGGATTTAAATGCTGCCGTCCTCAGGCTACATCAACACTAATAATACGATCTCCGTGTGAGTGTTTCAGAATTAATCTCGGTCCATACTACCACGCCTGAAAACGCATATCACATCACCATTCACGTACACTGGGCATGCGCGTGCCGGTTTAATTGTAATTTATCACATGATTGTCCATGATTAATCGTGATTAATCGCAAATTAATCACACAGTTTTTTAATCTGTTCAAAATGTACCTTAAAGGGAGATCGCAACAAGCTAGTATGACATGGTTGGTACCAATGGATTCCTTAGGTTTTCTAGTTTCATATGTTGTTCACTCTACCTTTAAAACTGAGCCCGCTACAACCTCCGAAAGATCGATTGCGTTAATGTGTTAAAGAAATTAGTGGCGTTAAAACAAATTTGTGTTAAAGCTTGATTGTCGCGTTAACTTTGACAGCCCTAATTAATGTTATGGCAACTTCAACAATTCAGGCTACATCCACAGCAATACGTTCTCCGTAAAGACGAGCGTTTTAGGGCTGTTTCCGAATTAATCTCTGTCCATACTACCACGCCTGAAAACGCATATCACATGAACGTTCACGTACACTGGGCATGCGTGTGCCGGTGTAAACAGGAAGTAGCTCTGGACACGGGAAATGATGTAAAGCGCTCGAATAATAGCTTGCTTCCTGCGCATTTAGGCAGTAGTAGCATTATAAAATGCAGAATTCACTGCACAACAGCTGCTAGCATAGACAACAGGGTCAGCAACGCTTGTTATCCATGTTGAAATTAACAACTGGTGGTCGAGGCTGATGTTGCTTGTTTTCTTCCGAAAAGGTTCACGTGATGGGGCGTGACGAGTCAGGGAAGGACAGGTCATGACTGATAAGACCCAATCAAGAAGCAAACATGGGCGTCTGCGACATCATTTTCAAGGGTCTCCGTTTCTGTCGGTCCAGACTAAAACGCAACCCCGGAGTTTTAAAACTAAAACGGGGTCAGCAGCGTTTTCAAACGTCTCCGTTTTAGGGGCTCGAAAACGCCGGAGCAGTGTGGATGCTAGGCATAAACATAGCAAAAGTTATGTGTTTTAGAATGAAAATGTATTAGTGTGGATGTAGCCTTAAATTTATTATGTGGATTCAACAACATTCAGATTACAAGTTCCCACGTTCTTTCTATGACAGCCAAATAAAGGAGCTCGGGTCCCTTTTTCTCTTTACTGGGTGTCATGTGGTGCTGAAAGAGGCACCGACCGGAGCCAGCAAGAAGTAAAATCTCCACTGGCCTTTGACCTCAGTAACTCACCAAAGACGTTCACAGGGTTTGCCCCCGGTGTCAAAAAGAATTACATAATTGAAGCGGGAACACTGAACTCAGCCAACTAATGGCACTTCAGCAAGGAATCGTTTTTACATAATAATGGCCCCTTTTGTCAGGATGAATTACACTTTCTCTTTTCGAGACAGATGTTTTCTCTCTTTTGATGTTGGAAACAGTGTTGAATTCCCCAGGCTTTATCAGGCCGGAGAATCTATACTGTTCAACGGTTAAACAATCAACAAGAGCCAATTTAGATCAATTATAGTCTTCTCAGACTGCGGTTGGGAAGCTCTAAATACGTCAGATTATTATTATTGATTTGATTTTAATTCAGGCTGCTACAAATTCGATTGAAACCCATTTCCAGACTTTTTCCTTCTGTTTGACATTCAGAATAGTAAAGTAATTCATATCAATCATGAAAAAGTCAGATGAATGGGCAACACTTTAATTTGAGTCCCCTATTTAGCATTTAAGCAGTATATAAACATTGACGCACCATAATAAGCCGATATAAGTGTTTATTAATGTATTTATCAACAAATTTAACTCCTCCTTTGGACACCCATACGTGGAGGCTGGTATATAAACAGATAATTAATGACAGTATAGTAAAACATTGTCGTAATGACATAAAATATGTCTTCACAATTGTCGATAAATACTGTACATTAATAAACACTTAAAAATGTCCTGATAGCTACGTACAACAACATTATGGCGTGTTATAAACCATTTATCAAATGGTTATTTACTGCTTACAAATACTAAATAAGGGGACTAAAAGTGTTACAGATGAATTTTCCTATGTCCCTATGTTAACAGGCAGGTTGAATGAACCACATGCTCCATTGCCCTAAATACAGTTTAACTTAACGTTGTTATTGTTGTGATTTACTTACATTTCAAGGTCTTGTTAGCCTTTTCTGTAATATTGAATACTGTAGCCACTCTTTTGTAAAGTACAATAAGCTTCAATAAAACAAAATTGGCCCATAAACCACTATTTTAAGATAAGAGATGATAAATCCACATCTGCGGTTAATCCAAATGACCCAACATACGTTATCTGAACTGACCTCAGGACCCTACATCCAACTCGGGTTAAATGTAGGTCTCAACTTTGGTGTGAAAGGGTAAACACAGACTTCTATCAGGCATGGGTGTAACTCTTAACGTTACTGAGAAGGAAAGCATGAGTGGGCACACAAAATCAGCATGTGAGAAAGAGAAATTGCTTATGGTGCTTATTTCATAGCTACTATTGCAGAAAAAAGCACCAGAAAGAAATGTGATTTTATGGTTTAGCAGTGATGTGTATTGAACTACTGTTGCAGACATGATTCTCTGTGACCTGTAACAGCAGTCTCGTATGAGAGACTAAACCATGACCATGAACAGGCATTTATTATCCTGTGTCAAACATGAGTAGAGGTCGACCGATTAATCGGTTGGCCGATTAATCGGGCCGATTTTTTGACATTTTTTCATAATCGGCATCGGCCGATTCCTGAGCATATTAGGCCGATTATTAAACAGGCACATCTGCGGGCAGCCCAGTGTTGTTGTTGCTGCTAAAAGTCTCCACCGCACATTTAGTTTAGTTTAGCAGATTGTCCGCTATGTCTGCCCGGCGTAATGATACTCTGTCTGCTCAGATTAACGATAGCGAGTGTTTTTGTGCTACGTTAGCATCTGTAGCTCTGCTGGTAGCTTCGTTCTCGCCGCCGCTCCGTCATTGCAGCGAAACTTTTGCGAGTGTTCGACAGACTGTATGTGTGTGGCGGCGGGGAGAAGGGGGGGGTGGGGGGGTGTCGGTGGTGTGAACGTTAGTGTAGCAGACAGTGTGTGTACAGGTTATTTGTCGGTGGATAAATGCTACGAGGCTACAACTCGCTCTGCTCCAGCGAACTAGAGACCCGAGCCAGCTTCCTGTATCTGTATCTGTAACTCCGGCTCCGCCTCTTAAGGTGGACTCTTAAGGTGGACTCTTAAGGTGGAGCAGTTTTTCTGCTTAAAGAGACGAGCCGCTTCTCTGAGTTCTTCTCAGCTTTGTAATTCATTATTAATACATATTTTAACTGTTTTAACCGATAGCGTTAATCGGTTAAAGTTCTTAACGTCGGTTAACGGTTAAACGGTTAATTATTGACATCCCTAGAGTGAACAAAGTTATTATTATATTGTGATCAATTAGATTATGGCCATATAGCTTGTAACAGTGTCTGTCAACAAACATAAATAAAAAACATGCTTTAGGACAGTTTTGGAAAGGTGCTTAAAAGGTCTTGAGTCCTGTACTATTACTACTATTAACCATCCTGCAATTAAAATATGCACTGCAGTGCAGACACAAAGTGCAAATTGGAGAGACAGACCATAAGTGTTGTTGTTGTTCAATAAATGTTTACTTAAGTTAAGAAATTTTGTGTATTATTTGTTATTATTAAGCTGTTATATTTTATCAGATGGAGGAAAAAAAGAAAACCAGCCAAACATATCGGCAAAAAAAAAATCGGCATCATATATCGGCCATCGGCTGTCCTGATTCTGTAAAAAATCGGCATCGGCCATAAAAAACCCATATCGGTCGACCTCTAAACATGAGGTTAGTGTATGAAAGGCCTGTTGTTAAGAATGAATATTGGAAACAATACTATCTGTTTTACACATCACAAAGTCACATGATTTTGAATCCAGATACTTTTAGGTGGTTAAACATAACCAGTCTAATGTTTCACAATGAGTTCTTAACTGTCAAATGATCCATGATAACAACAATCAGGCATTTGAATCCCTTAGATTTCCTTTTGTTTTTGTCGTTTTTCACTACCCAGTATTTACGATGCATGATTAACAAGCTTGTTTTCAGATGTCATGAACAAACTCTACAAAATGAAATTACGAAACAAATCATCCATGTCATTCTTTGTGACAATAATGGTCTTTTCTTTGTTTCTCCATGTGTTGCCATTCTAGCAAGTTTAATAGTAAGTAGAGTAGTAGAGTAATAGCTGTTGAAACATTTCAATGGTTCTCAGAGTCAAGTTAAAATACTTGTATTGCTCACTTAAGTATGGTGCACAATGCATTAGGGCTGCACGATATGAGGAAAATATGCGATATGCTCTAACGTTTAATATCGCATAAGTGACAATATTACTTGTATTACTTGTGATAAATTAACAGATAGTAGTAGTCGATACCAATACCAGTGAAATTCCATGATTCTCAATACGAATTTGATGCCGTGGTGAAAAAAAACAAAAGCAAAACAATAAATTCCATATATTTCAACATCCACTCCTTTAATACTGGTCGCATACTGGTTTTTGTTAGGAAGTTAAACAGGTCATAATTCCCTCTCAGTTATCTATTCTATATTGCTGTGAAAACATCTCCTTCAAACAACTGGATTTATTCAAGTTTTTCAACCAAAAACTACATTTTATAAGATTACATTTGAACACACCATAATAACGTTAGAATTTACCTTCGCCCAATACTCGTTTTTACTGAATAGCACCTGAACGCATCATAGTAGCTGTTAGCTCCGTGCAGGACTGTGCTGCTTACCGGCTGCTAAGAGCTAATGCTAACTAGCTCTCGTCTTGCCGATTTCAGCACAGATTTGTTGTTCACAATGTAGCATTATCTGGGAAATTATTGAGTTATTGAGTTTACTGTGTCCCAAACACATTTTCTATCGTCCCCGGGACAACGTTAGTCTCAAGCCTTGACGGTTCTGTAGAAAAACGAGTACCGCCACGTTTTCAGAATTTTGGCATCGGCTTGGTACCGAAGTATCGGTTATCGTTACATCCCCTATTAAAGTGTACTCAGTTCTGCCCTACTGCTGAATTAAAGAAATTAATGAAAATATTTCTAACATTCTTTTATTGAGCAAATTTAACTGAATACAAAAGGCCCCAATAAAAAATAGAATGACAGTTACATTTTAAAGTGCTGTTCTCTGTTGATTCTCTCTTTCAACTAACAAAAAACATCCGAGTGCAATATCACAGTCTTTCGCAATGTGTTAATCATACAAGTTGACATCGCAATGACGATGAAAAAACAAAACGATATATTGTGCAGCCATACAATGCATAATTTGGTCAACTATATTCTGGCTCCACACCACCCACACGAGTACAGCCAAGACAGGTGTCTCCGTATGACACTGCAGTGTAATCCTTTCGTAATCCTCGCCCAAGCTCAGCGCTCAGTTTCTTAATCCCAACTCTAATAAACAAGTTAAAGCTGAAGTTAATGTGTCCAGTAAAAAAGTGCAGCAAGCGTCTTGTCTGTCACGGGTGAGTTATTGTGTGATAGCTGGAAACCCAGGCAGAGTTCCCCCTCTGTCAGCACTGTGAGGTATGCTCGCAGATTCATAGGATTTTTGTCTGTCAGTTGAACATTATTCTTGCCAGTGTGGCTTTCTCAAGGAGTCGGCATGGGGTTTCAGTTAAGAAAAGGTTTGCGTGACACTCAGGCATTGTGTGGTTTTGGGGGAGATTTCAAAATCCGTTTGTAAAGTCGTGCAAGGAGGGAAGAAATCATGGAATTTGGCATCGGCTGAGCATCGAGCAGAGCCTTGTGTAATCTGACAAGTTGTGTAGTTCAGTCGCATGTGGTTTTTCGAAAACCCCGGACAAGACGTCAGACATTTCACTGTGTGGGTTTACATTCTGCAGCCCCAGAGTGAAAGTTCTTTTGTTCACTCGTCCATTGATGGAACTTGGAAATAAAGCACCACTGTTCATGCACATTGTAAACTGGTCCCATGTCCGTTGTGATCCTATTCTAATTAATTTGTACCATTACATAGTGAATGGTTCTTTTATTGTGTAGTGGCATTAGACTGGCTTGGCACTTAATGATACTTCTCCTGTCTTTTTGGCTTGGTAACAGGATTTAAGTGGAAAAAATAAAGCTCATCCAGTAGAGGTAATGCTCGAACTGAAAATGGAAGATAGGTCTGTGAAATTCAGCAAGATGATTTGATTCGTAGACATTATTAACCTCTGGAATACAGGATGTAATTCCTCTGAGAATCACCAGCATTCAGTGTTTTTAGAAAAAATAAATGGAGAGTTAAAAGGCTTCTCATACGAAGGCTTTACTTGGAAATCAGGTGAATCCTTGAACTTCACTCTTGACCTCTTCTTTTCTTTAATTCATCCAATTAGCCTCCAGTCATTTTAAATTGGGGTTTTTATAACTCATTGACTGGTTATCAAAAATGCATTTTGTTATGAGAATGAGTGGCAATCAGGTCTTTTATAGGGTCTAGGCTGGAGCTGAAACAATTAGTCGATTAATCAAGTAGTCGATGGACAAAATTAATCTGCAACTATTTTGATAAGTGATCAATCATTTCAGTAATTTCTAAGCAAAAATGCCAAAAATTGTATTCAGCTACTCCAATGGATTTTGTCATTGTAAACCGAATATATTGGAGTATTGGACCGTTGGTTGGACAAAACACGACATAAGCCATTTTTCTCGGGCTGCCCCCTCTTAGACGATTAGTCGACTAATTGGTCGTTTTGGTCTTAAACTAAGATTTCTTTAGT
Source organism: Sebastolobus alascanus (assembly GCA_916701645.2). Classification (NCBI taxonomy): domain Eukaryota; kingdom Metazoa; phylum Chordata; class Actinopteri; order Perciformes; family Sebastidae; genus Sebastolobus; species Sebastolobus alascanus. The sequence goes on from CAKAOJ020000044.1 coordinate 332,766, forward strand.
CGATTAGTCATTTTTTGACGCTCTTTTATGCTTTCATCATGCTGAATGACTTATTTCAAAGAAACTTATGAGCACATCTCTGGTAAACACAAGATTTAAAGTGATGCTTTTGTGTGATTCTTTGTGGACAAACTCCATTAAATCAACTAATTGATTAGTCAACCAAATCGTATGAGTGTCGGTCGACTAAGAATTTCTTTGGTCAATGACACATTTTTCACTATTTTCTTACATTTTATAGACCAAACGATTAATCAAGAAAATGTAATGCAGATTAATCGGCAATGAAAATAATAGTTAGTTGTAGCCCTAGTCTAGGCTACGCTAATATAAAGAGTGTGCACATGTCAGTAAAAGAAAATAATAATCGCTTAAGGAAAGAAATTGAAGGCTGGCTGGCTGGCAAGGGGCTGTTTGGGCCAAAACTCGAGTCGGCATTAGGGGTGTAAGAAAATATCAATACGCTTGAGTACCACGATATTATGTTTTGTGATATTTTATCAATTCTCAAAAAAACTATTGAAACTTTTTTAACTCCTTTTTTATGCATACGGTGGTGTGTTCTTTATACTATGGCAGTTTTCCTAAAATTAGATTTTAAAAAATGCAATATTGATTTGCTAACAGTATCGCAGTATATTGAATCGTAACCCCTGTATCACGATATGTATCGTATCGCCAGATTCTCGCTAATACACAGTCAGTGGCTAAGTGGCAAAGACATTCTTGTGCAAGTTTTATTTGTGGTGGAAATATCGAGGTCGTCGGCTTTCACGATGTTCGGCTAAAGAAAAGTGGACAAACAGATGTAGGCTCTCTCCCAACAGTAGATCAACAAAGTCAACAACCCTCGACATGAGCACTTTATACACCTGGGCCTCTTGAGTTTATTGATAAGCACGGCCCACTACCAGCCAAAAGAAAGAAGGAAATTGATGAGGTGAATCTAATTATATGAGTTTACCACTTTACCTAATTTCATTTAGGAACGGTTATTTCCAGGCCATTATTAAGTAGCTGAAGTTGAGTCAATTTAGAGGAGGCTGTGCATGAACGTGTTTGCACCTTTCACCGTTGGCTGTCACTCTGAAGGGCGGTTCATTGTGTGGTCATGTCTGCGGCTCTCTGTGTCTCCATGAGGCCCAGGAACAGTGTGTGGTGACAGCTCGGCTGATTACCTGTCCTGTCTCATTCAGTCAGCCGGCCTGCAGCTTGGCCACATCATGCATCAGAAACTGACACGTGGTGATTACGATGTCGTTAGGCCTCACTCTCTGTCGCTCTCTGCACACATTAATTTGTTCTTCCTCTGAGCACCGGGAGAAATGGGCTATCCACGCTGATTTCTGTAAACCATGAAATATGAAGCTTCTGTGATGACAAGTCTTGAGCCAATATTAAATTTCATCAGGGACTAATGTTTGGTTTTCAAAGCACTCAGTTCATCACTGATTCAGATTCCTCATTCAGTGATTGATCTGAAATGTCTCACACAGCATAATTCATGGCGGGTATTGCTTTCAAATAACTAGTTTTATAACTCATGATCCATTATTAATCTCAATTAATCAAATTAATTAAAAATGCATCAAAAAGTGTTGTTCACCATGAGAAATGACCACCACCACAAATCCACCATGGATTCAGAATCATATATTCTAAAAGTGCATCTTAAATAGAGACGGAACAGTATTAAAAATAGTAAGATTTAAATGCTAATCTTTCTTATCCATCTTCCTGGCACAGTTTATGCTTTTATTCGGTAGGTTATTATAGAAAGCCTTTGCTAGACTTGCAAAGTGTGACTCAGTCTTTGCAAGATTGCAATCATTATGAAACCCCAAAACACTGGATGAATGTCAATTTTATCTATTTTATTTTTATGCCTTGCGAAAAGCAGAAAAAATATACTTCTAATACCCTTTTCCCACCAGGATTAGCACGTATATGCAGTTTTTTTAAACATGGGAAAACATGCTAAAAATAGGTGATAGACTCCGTTCCAACTGCGAGTATGCTGTTGGCTGGCCTTTCTGGGTTTTTTTCCTGCTGTTTCACGTTCAATGTCATGGATGCGCCTGCCGACACCGTAAGCAGGGTTAATAAACAGTAAAAATGGTAACTTTTTTGTATATATATCTGTTACTTATTCAGTCTCTCTTTCAAACTGTCAACCCGAAGTTGGTGATAAGAGCTGGAGCTGATAAATACCCGTGAATACTGCAGTCATTTGTCCCAGGAGTGACAAGTGAATGCAGCTTTATACCAAGTACAGCTGAGGCTAAATGTTATTAGTTTTGCAGGTATTTGGTCAATAACTGGACTAATCAAAATTATGATTCATCTTCTGGGAAACATTAATGAGAATTTAGTGCTAGTCCACCTAGTAAATGCTGAGATATATATCAAGATAACTTAAAAATTTGACCTGCTGGTGAAGGAAAAGTCGGGGATCATCAAAGTCACTGGGATACATCCTCTAGGGACCATGAAGTTGTACCAACATTTTCGACCCTATAGAGTGCGACAGGAATGAGTCCTAAAACCCGGAAATTAGTTAGCATTTTAGCACTTCCGGTTCCGTCGTCTGGAAGTCAATGGGGTTTTTTTTAATGGGTTTTTAGTTAGATGCCTGAAATAAGATCTGTGATTAACACAAGCTGAAGAGATTACATCAGTAAATATCCCACTGGTGAATTTTGAAGCTGTCTTAAAAAAGGCGGTTACTAAAAAGTGACAAAATGAGACTACAAAACGTCATCACGCAGACTCGTCCGCCTTTACAGCCTCGTTGTGTATACTCGCGTTCGGTGTGACCGAGGTGTAGTTTGTTTATAGCCTAACGTTAGCTTTTTACTTCTGGTGATTGCATTCACACTTCAAAAATCACAAAAGTGGCGTTCATTTGTGAAGATTATTTTACGGTACAAAACCCGTAAGTATCATAAACGTTTGTTTGCGACAGAGTTTATTTTCTGCTATAATCCAAAACCCAATGGAAAAAGTCCCATTGGCTTTTTGTCGAAGGAACCAGGGCGATGCTAACTTCCTGGTTGGCCTGCAAAAATACGTCATCCCTGCACCACTCTATATGGATTTAATTAAGCAGTCTCTTTGATATATGCTGTGATAAGTAGTTTTAGTTCTCCACATCACACTCAGTTTGGTAGGTTAAGTAAATTAAAACAATTATTTAAAGGGCATACAGGCTTATAATCCAATGTGTCAATTGTTATTTTGTCTTCTAAGTCTAATTGGATCCTGCATTGGCGGCGTATTCCTGAGTACTGAGCGGTTTCTGCCCAATTAATAAATGTGGTTTTGGCTGCAGCGTGGCATTCCTCCTGCAGTTCAGTGCTAATGATTTGGAGCGCTTTAATGTCGACTGCCTTGAATGAAAAGCACTAAGCCTGGTGTCACCGTGCCCCTTAAATCACCATTAGTCTTCCTCTTGCTGTCTCTTTTCCGCCTACACACTTTTCTACCTCCAGTCGTCTCTTGTGTGCTTCCCCTCAGTTGCTCTCATCGTCTCCCTCCCGTCCTGTCCTTTCCACGTCGGCCCACTGTCTCTTCGCTGCTGTCACAGTGTGTCAGAACAGGTGGAATCAATTACTGACCCTCGGCAGCCTGCTCCCTTGCCACAACTGGCTCTTTAGTTGGGGGAATTAATGAGTGATCAGCCTGTGAGATGATTTGGTGTCACGGATCTCGCTCGGCGGTGTGCGAGGGAGGAAAGCTGGGGGGAGGGATTGTTTGAGCAATCCTGCATAACTAATTCTGTCCTTCCACAAAGGCAGTCAAAGCAGTTCACATGTCCCTCCCTGCCGTCCCTGCCTGCTAATCACCTCTAAGGTTGAGGAAAGACACAGAAGTATATTACAACACTAAGTGCTACTGCACTCTTTCACTGATTAAAGGGGACCTATTATGTCTATTTTCAACTGCATACTTGTACTTGGGGTTTCTACTAGAACATGTTTACATGCTTTAATGTTAAAAAAAAACACTTTACTTTGCTCATACCGGCTGTGCTGCTGCACTTCTTTTCACCCTCTGTCTGATACGCTCCGTTTGAGCTCCTGCCCCGCCCTCTCGTAAAGCCCAGTCTGCTCTGATTGGTCAGCTGGCCCTCTCTGTTGTGATTGGTCAGCCGAACCAAACTTGCAACAAAACTATGGTAACGTCCTCAATTAAATTGAGGTAACAAAACCACTTAGTTATCTTTAGGAAAATCGTGCTTAAAATAAGTACGTAAACTAAGTAAAGTACCTACAGAAACAACGTAACATAAGTACAGAAAACATGTCACAAACATCACTAAAAAACAAGTGACACGTCACTAACATGACTTACAAAACAAAACACTGCTCTCCTGGTTAACAGTTGTGCGTTTCCTAACGTACAAACGTGCGTTTTTCAGATTCCGCTTCAGCTCCGCTCAAACTAGCTTAGTTTGAGGGCGAGCCAAACTAGCTGTTATGCAAATGTGTTACTTGGTGACATCACCACGTTACGGAAGAAAAGGCGGGACTTCAAGCGAGGCGTTTCAGGAGCAGTGTTTCTGTTGGGGATAGAAACTCCCTTTGGTGTGGACTAGGGATGTCACAGTGAGGACATTTTCCTACCAGTTAATAAACTTGTGAGAACACCGGTGTTACCGATTACACCGAACATTTTACAAGAAAAGATGACACTCAATATATGTAGAGCGCTTACTTTGATCTTTACCGTCGGATGGCTGTGTGTCTGGCCTCTCCGGTCAAGCTTTCCCTGACGGGCCGCAGGCTTCCACCCGGCACCACTGCGCCGCACACCGGCTATGACTGCTCCGTCATCCTCACGGCGACTGCCTCATTAACGTTATGGTTCCCATATAGCATTGGGTTTAAATCCGAAATATTGCCAAATAGACGCTTTTGCTTTTCGCTCTAACACCAAATCCTCCGCCATCGTCTCGTCTGTCAACTCTCTCTCGTCCCGCGTATTTGCAAAATATGACACCTGCTACTCTGTGCTAAGACTCCGTACGGAGCAGACACTTTCACTTTCGGATTGTAGCATCCGTCGTCCGACTATCTATTGATAACACGCCGCTGATACACCAAAATGAACTAAATGGGATTTATCTCTATAAAAAAAAAAAAAAAAAAACGACGGTGGGGGCGGTGGGCAAGTAATGTAATCGGGCATTCACAGATTACATGTAACACCGGTAACACCGACTACCGCGGCAAGCCTAGCATGGACTTTGGGCTTTGTAACTTTGCAGACCTTTTACAAAAAAACTATACAACACACTAAAGGAAAGGGAAAAAACACAAAAGCATAATAGTTCCTCTTTAAGATTGCTTTCAATAGGCCACTGGCATACAAGGATGACTTCCATTCACTCAGATCTCTGTTAACATCCCCTCATCGTGGCATCCACTGGCTGTATCGTCACATCTGCTCTTTATGTGTTTGTACAGTGGTTTCTGAAGTGTCTCAAACCCCCACTTCTCTCTTCACAGATGGAATCTCCTGTCTCCACGCCAGCTCCTCCCCCCCTCCACCTCCTGGCCACAGTAGGCAACAGTGAGATTTCCTCGCCGTGTGAGCAGATAATGGTGCGCACACGCTCGGTGGCCGTGAACACATCCGATGTGGCACTGGCTACCGAACCCGAGTGCTTGGGGCCCTGCGAGCCCGGTACAAGTGTCAATCTCGAAGGCATTGTGTGGCAGGAAACTGAAGACGGTAAGTGGAGTGGTTTAACGCGCTGTCTCGTCCCCGTGAAACAAATGAGAATAAGCTCCACATATATGGGATAGCTTGTTTTATGCTTTTATTTACGTAGCCAGTGTGGTTGCAAGAAGGCATCAAAGAAGTATTGGTTTTTCAAGGCTGTAGTGAAGCCTCTGTCGTTTAAGAAATAATCATCTTGCTTGTCATTATCCTGCATATTTTGCCCGCTAAAATGTAATTGGATATGCCCTCACTGCCTCAGGAGCTGGTGGTGCTACTAATGCGTGCTTTAACAGCCCACATGCTGCATAGTATTGCCAACAAGAATAGTAGTTGGCAGGCAGTTCTTAGGTGGCCTTGATTTGTTTTTTGCTCCGGAGTACGCAGACGGGAGTTTGTTGCACAGAGATATCTGCTCTCAGCAACAACATGCCTCATAACACAAAGCACTTTTTTTTTCCTGCAAGGCTGCCATTTGGGAATACAGTTGGCTCCTCTCCTGCAGTGCAGTCCGAGCGAAATCTTAGACAGTTTTCCTCCCTTTGATCGAAACCACATTCAGCTTATTTAATTTGAAGATGTATCGCTAGAGCTATCAGGTTCTGCTGGGTCTGAAAAACTGCCCGCTTTTTTTTTTTTCTTCTGTCGTGCATGTGAAATAATGCAAACACCTAATCTTCAAAGCAGCTCGCGCTCAGTCGCTCTGCGGGCATGCTGAGTACAAATCGCCCACACATCCACAGTGCTGCTTGTTGGTTCACTCGGAGGAACCGCACAGAAAAAGGTCCCTGCCTCATCAACATTCCCAAAGCACAGTCCCTGCTATTGAGTGGCTTTTTCTCCCCACTCTCTCTCCCTCTTTTTTTTTTGATTTTTGCTCCAGCCCTGGGCTGTGTCAGATTCACCCCTGTTCTCCTCTCTATTGCAACCCTTTTTTTCTGTTACCAAGCATCCAGCCAGTCACCCCTTGACTCTGTTTCCAAGCAAACTGGGAAAGAGCGAGTGCAAGGCAGGGGGTTGGGGCAGGGGGGGGGGAGATAGACAAGGCTACTTCTGTTAGTGACACAAACATGGCTCAGAGCCAACACCAGTACTATGTTTGTGCTCCCTCATTCTCTGCCTCCCACGGAGTGATTGACCCTCCCCCTCGCCCTGCCCCCTTCCCTTTTCCCCCGTCCAAGTCTGTCCTTTGCCTGCACTCGCTCTCTCAAAGCTGCTATTTTGGCTGAAAGAGGTAGTGGTTTGGCCTGATGGGGCTGTGTTTTCTTCTGATTCTACTCTATCTGGCTCAGTGGGGTGGAGGCTGGTGGGAGCTTTTGAGTGGTTTTAAAGTGGTGTGGTGGAGAGGGGAGGTAGGGGGGGGGGGGTTATGTGTTGAAGGGAGAGGGGGGAGGGGGCACTGTGCAGGTGTAGCGCACAGGTTGTTACGGCCATCAGAGCTGTTGAGATGAGTAGGGTTTCCAGAAGCTAACCCACTTCCCTCTCTTTGAAGCCTGTTTTTTTTCTTTTTTATCTCAGACAAAACCTCTATCAGGTAGACACAGTCAGGGTAGAGAATCATGTGATAAAGGATGAAGAGATATATTTGAGGACTGTACCTATGAAGTGGCTCTCAGTTGTCTGGTATATGTTTTTCCGTGTTGAGATCAGGGTTTTTCCTGCACAGAGACATTTTTGGCGCCCCCCAAAGAGGTTTTTTAGCCAGCGCCAAAGAAAATTCACCAGCACGAAAATGACAAGAACTGAGAATAAAAATAGCAATTTAAATCTTCTCCGAATGTGTTTAAGAAATGCAACAGCCACGTCACTTTTAAAACTATAAACCAGCACAAAAATGACAATTACCAACATAAGCCACAATGTTCTGAACTGATACATCACAGTCACTAACGCATTACAAACACTAACAAACCTTTTTGGAACATAAAACAGCTAATTGAACTACTCAGTCCAGTGCTCGGGACTAGGCAGGAATTAGGGGTGGGTATGTAGTATCTCAATATTTTGCGTGGCAATATTGTATCACTACACCGACGTCAAGTATCAATCTTTTATGATATAAACTATTAACCTCTTAACAATACAACGGCCACTATTATGTCTTAAAGCTACATTGAAGATAGTGGTATCATATGAAAATAGAAAAAGGAATCAAGTTGTACCATGTCATGTTAGCTTGTCGGGAAGAACGCTAAATAACGCCGCAAAGTTACGCTAAATTTTGGCGAGGAAAAACCGGCATGGCCATTTTCAACGGGGTCCCTTGACCTCTGACCTCAAAATACGTGAATGAAAACTCTGAGATGAACAGAGTGAAAACTGTATCTTATTAGATAAAACAGATGTTGACAAACTGCATAATTTGCAGTTGAAAAAGGTAATAAATCGCAAGAAATCTTATCACAATACTCAGCATATTGCAAAATGTTTAAAATCGCACTAAGATGGTATCCTGATTTAAGAATCGTGATTTATCGTATCAAGGGGCCTCTGGTGATTCCCACCCCTAGAAGGCATGATGGGAAATGTGGGCCGTCCCTATCGCTACAATACAATCATCTCAGCTGAGCAGACGGTGGTGCAGAGTCAGCGGTGTCTTCGCGGTAAATTGTGAAATACATTGCTGGAAAGTTAATAAACATTGACTCCATCATTTTCCCTTTTCAATACAACTTTAATATAATCATGTCCCTGTTAACCGGCATGTCACTCATGTTTATCACATCTGTTTGCTGTTTGAAAGGTAGCTAGCCAGCTGTAGTTTGTCAGTACAGTCAGTCAGGCCCGCCGTGTGTCTTGCTCATGCCGACTGCACGCAGGCCGCTTATGCCTGACTTCCATCAACATACTGGCTTTGCCACAAGGGGATCTCCTCTACACGCCATTCAAAAACGACTACAGAGCAGAATCGCTGCCTACGCCTGTGCTCCTAGTGGCGCGAGAGGTCAGGAAACGGTGGTTCATTTTCTCTTTTTAGTTCCTCTCGTCTTTCCTGAGCACTTGACTTTTGAAAACTGGCCATTTTTTTATTTGTAGTTAGTTATTTATAATTCTTTAATCCCCGGTGAACTTAACTGTTTAAGTGCACTGATGTTATTTTGGACAATAAAGTGTATTGTTAAACTGTAAAATATCCTACCCCCATTAACACAGACTCACTGCCTTTACTGCACGTGGGCCGATCACGCTTACTGACGTGCGTAGTCACTCCCCAAAGGCCCATTCTGAGCCTGGAAAACCCCTCGAGATGAACACCATGTTCCCAAGTGGCTTCTTGTTTGAAGACACAACAGCTTGTTCATTGCTGACAAAATCAGCCACAGTTTTTTGTGTCTCCATAAATCGGTCGTAGCCGAAATGTGCGCTGTTCCTGAATCTTTACCAGATATGTCATTGTCAGTTTTAGCTCTCATAAACAGCCGTCAGTGTAGTCGGTGCTCTTAAAATATAAGACTGAATCTGTACTGAGTTTCTAAGGAGGCATTTCCCAATAGCCTCCATTGTATTACATTTTGCACACTACATTAAACAACACAAAGATGTGTGTTCATTCTACATCATTTTAATGGTACGAGGCCCTAACAACCCACCGGCTAGTTTTAAAATGAAAGAGACCCAGATGCTGCTTGCTTCAAACTGCACTGCCATTCTGCCGTCTCTCCCTAAGAGACCTATGAGAGCAGACTTCTCTCATTGTGGTGCAACTGAGCAAATGAGAACCAAATGAGGAAATCAAGCAAATCCAGGCAGAGTACCAGGGAAGAGCAACAAACAGAGGCCCCAAAGACATAGCGGAGGCATCCTGATTAGCAGTGAAGTTGAGCAGTCCCCCCACTTCTCTGCATGACAAGTCTCATACAGAGCTGTTTAGGCATGCACCGTGTGTGCGCTCGTTTCATTTAGCATGCCAACCAACAGCTGCTTCATCACCTCCGCCTTTCGGCCTTGTGGAAGTAAATGAACAACAGGCTCCCAGTAATTGTCTGAGCCTCACCCGGCTCACCGAATGCCAGAGAAAGAAACAGATGAGGAGGAAGCAGGCGACACCTAACAAAAATGCGATCACAGGAGCCGCACCTTCGGTCAGAGCTGACAAGAATCTTGTCTGATGAGGCCGAATTAATTTTTCATCCTGTGTAATTTGTAGGGCTGGGACGATAACGCCTATCTCCCGATTCGATACCATCACGCTACTTGGGTGCCGATTCGATATGTATTGTGATTTTTTATTATTGCTATTCTACAAATATTGCGATTTTTGTTAACTTTTTTAACACCCCTGGGGAAAAAGTTGAATCATACACTACCGGGGACTTTTACTTTGGAAAATATCTAAATTAATACAGTAAAAATGTTTGATTTTCAGCATGTATGTAGTCAGATATGTCTTGAAGTTAAATATATCAGTCATGGTCAGGCATTATTTATAAAAAAAATTCCAGAAATCGAAAAATAAAGACACGTTCCTCACAAATTAGTGGTATATTCTTTTTAATTTATAAGGGACATGTAATGTTTTATACTTCTGGTGAATATAATCCAATTAATGTTATTTCCATATACAGTATGTATTTTGTATATACAGTTCCCTTTGTTAACATCTTATTTTAAAAACCGGACGTAGTCACACTTGTATACTTCCACTAACTTTGCCAAGTCCGTCGCTAGCTCTCCCGTCAGCTCCGTTCTCTTTATACATCCATGGTCAGCTCCATCGGGGCCGTTTGAATGCATTTAACATTAATATCAGTATATGGGTGCTCTACAGTTGTAGCGTCGGCCCATTTGACCACAGAGGTGAGAGCGACAGCCGGCTTGGCCGCACGTTACCGCAATACGATAACGTTTCCTGTCCATGACAGAGTTAGCATGCAGCTTTAGCCATGATGTCTAGCACTGCTTTTCCTGGTAATGTGTGAAACCCAAAGTATTTCCATACTTTAGTGAATGTGTAGTGTTTACCACTCTGGATTTAAAATGTGAGGGTGCAGGTCGTATTTATGTGGACCCTCAGCCGTTTTTCTGCTTCGTCGTTTCGGCTCGCTGCGGTTGGTTGACGGATACCGAACGGATATGACGTCACGTTACTCAGACTACAACAATAAAAGCGTTAACTTCCTTTTACCTCCGCATAGACTCAAGCAAATATCTCAATTCTGGCATTAGAAAATCTATTTCAAAATCGTAAAAAAAATATCGCAATACATAGCCGACTCGATTTTTTTTTTTTCCCCCACCCCTTGTATTTTGAGCACAGATGTAGCAGCCCTTTCAGCCAAATCTGGATAATGGCTAGACCGAATTGACAAAATAACACTTCAAAAACACATTAAATTTGATGTGTTTAGTCCTGTGTAGGATAATAAATGGATAATATGAGGTGAGGGAAAGTGAGTCTGTGTCATTCAGTCAGTCTGGGGGCGAGTGAAGCGTAGACAGGAGGAAGGAAGGAGGGGGGGGGGGGGCAGAGCCGTGGTATTTTAAGGCCCGGCACTGACACAAATCCCCTCAGCGCAGACGAGGCAGTGGCAGCTCCCAGGGTCGCGTCGGCAGAGCGATGGGCCAACCCCTCCCAGGCTTAGCATGCTGATACCTCCAAATGTCATCTCTAAAATGCTGGAGAAGTTTATTGCTCTTGAAACGCAGCCCAGAACGCCTTGGCTCCTGCTCCGGGGCAGAGGGAACACAGAGGGGGCCCCTTTGGCCAAACACTGCAGCTCCATGCCAGTACGCCCCCACCCCCCACCCCGCAGCCTCACACACCCCGACCCTCCAGTACACAGCAGGCTATTCCCCAAGCAGGTCCCACAGCTTCTTAAGCTCCCTAATAGAAAAATAATACAGGCTGTTTGTGCTAAATGTTTGTCTCATGGATTATTTATGCAACGCACATTACATCATTGTAACATTGGCTTTAGCACAGGAGTTAAAAGCGGTTTGGCGTCTGAATGGAACAGAGGTCAGTGTGAAACGGATATTCCTGTATAAACATTTGGGAGATGTGGGGTTTTCTTTTTGCTCTATTTCTCTAACGCTGTCAGGGAGTTGAGAAGGGGAATATTGTATGAAAGGAGCACTTGGCTCTGTAGCTCACTTGCCAGCTATGCCTCCTTGCTCTTTTGAAGACCACCTGTCAGTGGCCTCATTGAAATGTTTTCACAAAGGCGAGCGGTGGCTGCTCTCTGTGAACTCGCTATAGAAACTGTCCTTGAAATGAGAGTGAGCATTCTCAGGAAGCCTGTAGCCCCTCTGCCAGGCCAACGAGCAAGGAGAAGAAGACGGAGTGAGAAATCAATCACAAACTTCTGTTAACAGTAGAGGACACGCTGAAAAGAAAGGAACAAAAGTGATACGCCTCTTTCTTTCTCCAGCCCACACTCTGTAGATTTTGATTTGCCAGTTGTTTAGCCGTGTTTACTTTCCAACCTACCAAGCCAGTCTTTGCCCTCATCACTATGCAAGAGTGGAAGTGGCCAATTTCCAGGGGGGGTGGGGGGAATGAACACTTCCATTTTGTAAAGAATTCACTTAAATATGTGCTTGAAATACAGTAATATGCAGCAAGCAATTTAACCCCTTAAAACTCCTGGCCGCTATTCTGTCTTTCAGAGGTTGTTGCGGACTAAGTTTTCATGCCAGAGTGAAGACTTATATCATATGAAACTAGAACGCCTAAGAATCCATTGATACCAGCCACGTCATGCTAGCTTGTCAGGAAGATCGCTAAATAACGCTACGAATTTATGCTAAGTTTTGCCGAGGAAAAACTGGCATGGCAATTTTCAATAGGGTCCCTTGACCTCTGACCTCAAGATATGTGAATGAAAATGGGTTCTATGGGTACCCACGAGTCTCCCCTTTACACGCATTCCCACTTTATGATAATCACATGCAGTTTGGGGCAAAAACCATGCAGTTGTTCGAATGCAATATTAACGTGTTCTTTTCGCCTATTCTAAAATGGTGAATATTTCTGCATACTGGGGTCCCTAAACAGTCTTGAATTACATAAATTGGGTATCACTGTAAAACCAAAGAACCAAAGTGCTCGCAACTCAGTTGCCAAAAAAAATGCAATTCTTGCAGAAATCTCCAAATGTCAAAAGCTTTTGATACCAAATCACAGCGTGGCTTTTTCTATGGTGTTCTGTAAGGTCTTGGTGTCTTAATGTGGTATTTCATTATTGATCATTTTCATCAATTCTCGAGTGGTAAAGAAATGGTTAAATTCAGCCCCAGATCTTTGCAACAAATGGTATCAAAACAAACAATTGCTGCAACAACTTATGAGACATAATAGAGCATGGGGATGGCCATCATATACTTCTATCATCATGTTCTACGCTCTTATACACTTTCACAATTTATTTTAATTGTATAATTAATTTATTAATAAATTGTAATTCTTATAAATGACTAGAACAACACACAGTGCTGAGCTGCATCTCAAATCAATCTCCAGGTTCCCAGTTTTCAGATGATGTACACCACTTCTATGTGGGATCTTCTGTTGACTACCCCTGAACATCCCCAGTGTCCTGCCCTACCCCTCTAAAAAAGAGGGCGGATTGGTAAGGGGTTAAGATATAGATAACTCACATTCTTTGAGGGAGGAGACTTGTCTTGTTAGTCACAAATTTAGTCCCCGGGTGGTGTTACCAAGATGGCGCCTCAGCAAACCCAAGTCTCTTAAGAGAGACTCGGTTCCTATTCATATTGGCCGACAACCGCATTTTTTCAAGCACTTAAATGGTCCTGAAACGTAAATCATATGCCTGGAGGAATTGTAGGCTTTGCCAGTGGTTGTCATAAGATATCATGTTTGCTATATACACGTCAACGAGGGCTTGAGTAATGCGCCTTTGGCAGACCTGTCTCTTAATCTGAGCACCATCTCCTTTAAGGAAAAACACCAGAGGGTTTGTTTTGACAGAGGGATTATAGATTTACCCAGATGACATTTAAGGAAACTGCTCTTTGCCTCACTACAAATTATTTAAATTTTACAGTAAAAAAAAAAAAAAGCATGTAAAGTTGGTTGAGATGTTAACATGCATGGCTGCTGTTTTGTGGTCTACTCCCACTGAGAGTAAACATGTACTGATTTCTTTTTTGTGGAAGGAGAATTGCTGCATGCGGCTGATAATGCTGCGACGGTGTGGACAGCATACTAATGCTCCCTTCCTTTGCCTCTCAGTGGTTTGAGAGAATTGACCTTTTCACAGGCTGTTATTCTTGTCAGCGAGAGTGACTTCGCACTTTTACCTCTCGTGAACCGGAATGCAGCCTGAACATTTAAGATAGGGCTAACTTGAATGCTCTGAAATTCAAAATAAAACCATCAACCATACCGTTGTTTACTTCCCGGTCACTAGTAAACCTTTACTTTATTGCTAAGATGCAAACTTTTTTTATGGCATGTTTATCAGTGTTTTATTTCTTTTTCTTTATAATACTTTGAAAAGTGCTATATGTTGTAGGAAGGCTGCAACTAACATAGTATATTTTTACTACCTATTCCCATGAATTGATCATCATTTGTCAGAAAATGTCAGAAAATAATGAAAAACGGCAATTGCAGTTTCCGTTTTCTGTCCTCACTATGCGTGTAGGTGCAGCAAGCTTAACACACTCCCAATATAGGTTGAAGACAACAGTTAGCCTTTGAAGTCTTTACTGAAAGCGTAATGCGTATGTGAAACTATGAAAACAATAAATTCATGTTAGGGATTACGAAACAGTGCAGTGTGTGTACAGTTTAGGCTTTTTGTCGGTGAATAAATGCTACAACTCATCAAGACTCAAGCCCATATCTTGCTTGCCACCTGCTCATTAAATTGAAGGGAGTTAGCCCAAAAGTTAGCGACAACTTCGGCTCACTGGCCCAGGCTCACTTAAGGTGGGCTGACCTTTAAGGCCCACCAAGCCGACATCCAAGAACTAGCACCAATGAAGGCTGAGTGTTGCGTCGCCTCACGTCGCCTTTGTCTTGGCTGACGAGTTGCACTTGAACACACCGCAAAGACTACAGCTCACCGCCAGTTAGCATGTATGTTCCGCGCCTGCGTGAGAGGAAATAACTCTCCACACCAGCAGGAGGCGGTAGTATTCGTCATGTATTCATCATTCAAAAAGGGAAACCGGAAGACAGAGGACATCGGATAAACAAGCCGTTGTTATGATACGTACATTAAACAAAGCGGCGTTTGCCGACCATTTTCACACCACTCTCCCTCACCACTTAGCTTCACTCCAGATGGCCGTGTTGTTGTGAAAATATCCGTGTATTGGAATTATCAGATGAGATGAAGATGAAAAATGAGAAGAGCCTTCTGTGTTTTTCCTCTTGACTTCACTCGTTTGCTTGCTTTCCTCACGTCTGTTTCTCTTCTTGTGCACTGATTCGCTTAAACCGAACCGCCAATCAGAGTGATTTCTTTCACCGACGGGCTCCGCCACCAATTCAACATGCTGAATCGGCCGAAAAAACTCAGGCAAAAGACACGGGCAGACTAGAGCCAACAGTGCGGGACACACCGCAAAAACTAGGCCAACAGACGGCCAACCGTCGACCTGGCGTGTCAGGGCCTTTAAGGTGAACCAGCCATTCTCATTTTAGTGACAAGCCGCTCCTCAGTCATGTGCGATGCCTAGTGGTAAAATTCTGTATAGTTGTCCGGTCCGATGTTTGGCTTAATATCAATCTGGTTTGAAAATTATGAAACTGTGTCGGGACAAATTAGACTGTGGCTAACCGTAATTAACAATCACATGAATAAACAACATATTAGCCACAGACCGCTAGTATAAAGGCTAGCTTGATTAGCAGTAAACTGATGCCTAGAAAAACTGAACTTACAAATCAACAACCACAAAACAGCTAT
The DNA here is from genome assembly GCA_916701645.2 of Sebastolobus alascanus. Classification (NCBI taxonomy): domain Eukaryota; kingdom Metazoa; phylum Chordata; class Actinopteri; order Perciformes; family Sebastidae; genus Sebastolobus; species Sebastolobus alascanus. The sequence goes on from CAKAOJ020000044.1 coordinate 348,374, forward strand.
TACAGTAGATTACCTACAGATAACAACAAGAGCTTTTGAGAAGGCTATTTGTTTGGTCACACAGCCGACAAAATGGCACGGACTCTACGAGTAGTGGTTGCTAGAGCAACAGAATGTTCAACTGAAACTAACTGCTGGTGTGAAACTGATTGTTTTGTCCAACCAACAGTTGAAAACCCAAAGATATTCAGTTTCATATGAGACAAACCGGCAAATCCTTGCATTTGAGAAGCTGGAACTGGCTGAACTTTGTGTCATTTTTACTTGAAAAATGACTCGAACAATTAAACAATTAAATCTAAATCATTGCCGATTAATCTTATGTTAATCAACTAATCAGTTAATCAAACTATAATTTAAGCTCTAATTGACACAATACTTAAAATACTACAAGTACTACATTCCACTATATCACCAGCATCTCCAGTGCTGAAAGTGACTCATACAATTTGTCCTAAATTCCTGTCTGTCCATGAGTTAAGATAAGGTCAGTTTTAGGACTTTGTATTCTGACACTGACATATCTGGACAAGCTCGGCTTCATTTTATGCACCACGAGTGCAGTAACACTCTTAAAATGGACTGTTGGAAACATGCTCAGACAGTTGAGATGCTCAAACGCTTCATTTATCAATGTTATAGTTATTGCTCGTGGCAGCACCCGGCTATCTTTTATCTTCTCTCCGTAATGAATACTGACACCATTTTTCTCATTGTTCTCACTTTCTTGTCTAAATGCAACTTTGTGGTGCTTTTAGTGCAGAAGAAATGGGGGAGAGAGAAAAGAGCTGTTTCCTAGCAGGATGCAAGGTAAAATCTGTCAATAATTACTGACTTTGTACAAGAGGTGATAATTGCAAGTGCTGGTAATTGTTCACATAAGTGTTTTTTTTAATCAAGACTTGCCTTGTTTTAATCACATTTAAAGACACATAGAAACCTTTGATTTGATATTTGCGAGAACAGTCATATAATGTCACAGCCAATTATGACACACAAGTGATCCCCAATCTTCAGAGATAACAAAGGCATTTTGACAAGGTCAGTCAGTGAAAATGCCATTAACCCCACTGAATTCCTGTTGAGTTGAAGCAGAGCAGAGGTCAGCCAGTGAACCCGTGGCCCTCACCAGCAGCAGAGGACTTGATATTCTGGCCCCACTGCAACCTAATGAAATGTGTTAAGTCGGGAGGAGGGGGGGAGTTTAAGGGTCGGAGGGGGCAGTCACCCATGCAGCAGACAAACCTACTCCTGACTTAATTTGTCCCCTAACATTGCCCTCTTGTTCAAGTAATCCTATACAAGTACGCAGTGGAGTTTGGTGCTTAAGGAGGGCTGCCATTTGTTGTTCGACGGCATTGAAAGGAAATGAGTGGTAAAATTACAGGCCAATTCCTCTCAGTAATGTGGGCTTCACTCAGCTGTCATGAGTGACCCTAATAAGGCCGACACAAAGGAGGTGGGGGGGGGGGACTGGGTTTGCTCCAAATCAGCCGGTTTCTTCCCCAGAAACAAATGCAGTGAGTAAAGAGGGAGATCACGGTTCACACAAACACTGATATGTAACTCCCCCCGTGTGTAAACAAATGATCATGCATGGAAAAGTCATTTCAGTTCCTTGTGTAATTTGCTCTCCGCCACAGGGAAATTTGTTTGGGTTGTTTTGTCAAGGGCTTTTCATGTTTAGACAGACTTGGCGTTGACGTCTTTGTCCCGACAGCTTGAAAATTATTCCTGGGATGAAAGTATGCAGATAAATTCAAATGGCTTTCAGCTTTCAGCATTGAAACTTAATCTTAATCTCTTTGCATACCCTTGAGCATATTTTTATGATATTGCCAAGAAATTCTATGAATTCACATCCCCCCCGGTCAAGAGACTTTATTAAGTAGTCCAGTGAAAACAATGTGGTAAATTATGTGAAATGCCACAGTGTGAGTCAAAAGTAGATTCTGCATAGAAACATTTGCGAGTTTTCACGAAAATAGAACTGTTATTAATTAATAACATTTTTAGCCACTACCTCCTGTTTATTTTTACAATCAGCCCAATGGATGTGCAATCAACATATCAATTCAGTGTGTAATAAGTCAAAATCAACACAATAATGATTAATAAGTTTCTTAATGATGAACAAGCTACCTTTTTGATCAGAAAAACTACTACTTTTGTATGCAGGAGGGTAGAATTGGTTGTTGCACTTCATTTCACTTTGCTCAGAAATAATTGTCTCCAGAAAATAATCAGTACTAGGGATGTCACGAGAACCGATACTACAAGTCGAAGCCGAAATTTTGGGTTTTTCTACAGTACTGCAGGTACCGTCAGGGCTTGAGACTAACGTTGTCTCAGGGACGATAAAAAATGTCTTTGGGACACAGTAAACTCACTATCGACGCACCCTATTTTTTCCCTGATAATGCTACATTGCGAACAACAAATCTGTGTTGAAATCGTCAGGACGAGAGCTAGTTAACGTTACCTGTCAACTCTGTGCAGGACTGTGCTGCTAACAGCTAACGTTAACTAGCTCTCGTCCTGCTGATTTCAACACGGGAGGTGCCATTGATTTACATTATGATGTGTTCAGGCTGTTCAGTAAAAATGAGTATTTGGCGAAGGTAAATTCTAACGTCATCATGATGTGGTCAAATCTAATCTTGTAAAATGTAGTTTTTGGCGAGAAACTTGACTAAATCCAGTTGTTTGAAGGAGATGTTTTCACAGCAATATTAAATAGATAATAGAGAGGGAATTATGACCTGTTTAACTTCCTAACAAAAGCCAGTATGCAAACGGTAATAAAGGAGCGTATGTTGAAGTACATGGGATTTATTGTTTAACTTTTGTTTTTACCGTGGTATCGAATTGGTATTGAGAATCGTAGAATTTCACTGGTATTGGTATCGACTACTAAATTTCTGGTATCGTGACATCCCTAATCAGTACCATGTAACGAAAGAGTCAAGTAGAAATTACAGTATTGCGATAATGATGTAAAAAATATTCCATTCAGACATTATTTCTTCTAATTTAGAATAACCCAGTCTGCGTTTACCTCAGATTTTTCAGTGGCTTGGAAATTGAATGCCAGCAGTGAAAACCTCTTTCACTTTTGCCCGAGATGAGGAATATGATACGATAAGCTGATCTTTCGTTTTTCGTTTCAGTAAGCTACGCAGTATACACATTCTGAAAGCCTTCAACAGCATACATTTAGCTTGCCTTCTTAAAACAAATTAATTAAACATGAAGTGCTGCAACATTTTGAGTCAGTAACCATTTCTTGTTTATTTTTAGCACCATTCCCTTTTGAGTTAAAATGTATCCACATTTCTTTGAATGTCCTTGAGATGTCCCACATAACGCTCAAGGAACTCCTTTATTAGCATTCACAGAAAGTATTGCAGAGGCAGAGATCTGAGGTGACCCAGAAGCCAAGGACCACTCTGACAGGATTGCAGAGCTCCTTGGCTTCAACATGGGAGGGTGGCCAGGAGGACGCCACTTTTAGGAAAAAAACATGCAGCCACATAGAGTCTACAAATAGGCATGTCAGAGATTCAGTTTGAAGCAAAAAAAATGATGAAGTGAAAATTGAGCTATTGGCCTATACTGTTGAGTATTATAGGGTTTTCTGTAGCATAGTTGTTAGTGGTGGTGGATGTGGATGTGCATGCTACCCTATCCATGTGTTGATACATTTCTAATATGTTTTATCCAAATATGATAGTTACATTTCATAGGGTGCTTAATGACTCGCAACTCGCCCTTTGCCACTGATAGATTGATGCCCATCGGATCACTGCACCTCTTCTCATCACTTTCACATTCATGAAACAAAGTGTTTGCAACCCTACGCTGTGGGCTGCTTTTCACCGGCAGACACCTGAGAGTTGTCGTAGTTGAGGGAAATACAGGGAACTTCCAAAGGAGAACCCGATACAAAGATTTATGTTCCAACAGGACAGTGATCCGTATCAGACAGCCAGATACGCCATGGGAATTCTTCAGAACAAGATTGTTAAAGTCCTTGATATCTGAGCCAAAGGTCGGACTTCACTGAGCTTGAGTAAATCTGTGGGAGGAATAACAAGAAATCTAAAAATCTTGATGTGCTAAGCTATAAATTCAAGATGACCCAAAGCTAGTATCCATGTTGTTGTTTTTATTTTACACTTAATCTTTATGGGTTATTGTATTCTCTGTCTACTCTGGGAATGAAATGCACATTCATTACAATTAATTTAATTTTGGAATATAAGCATTTTAATGTGCTTTAATGTGCGTTTTAAAGTCCATGTACTCATAAGTATGAAAATTAGGATCCTTGAAGGAATTGTTTGACATTTTGTGAAATAAGTTTATTGCTTTCTGTCTGTTAAATACAGTAGGCAACCTCCGGGTCTGAGAAGTGAAGCCAATGCAGACGTGCCTTAAACTTGCATTCTTTCTAACTCTATGTCTCTAAGTCTGATTGTATAGAAGTCTATGAGAAAATGAGCCGACTTCTCACTTGATTTATTACCTCAGTAGACATTGTAAACATGAGTTTATGGTCTCAATCACTAGTTTCAAGTCTTCTTCAATACAGCATGATGTTCATTTAGTAAATTATGGTCTCATTTAGAGTCAAATAGACCATAAAGCAGGGTATGCTTTAGGGCGTGGCTATCTTGTGATTGACCGGTCGCTACCACGGCGTTGTCCGGTCTGGGTGTTGTCTGTGTTTTTGTCTCAAAGCTTTAACCCTTTCACAGTGTGTTTTTTAGTTCATGAAAGTTAATTGTAACATTTCGGTCACCTAAAAATGTCTTATTCAGCGTTAGGTTGTACTCAGCTCTACCCTCTCGTGTCACTTCTGGTTGCAAGAAAAACAAAATGGCGACAGCCAAAAACCAAGATGGCCAAAATGCTGCACTCGAGGCTTCAAAACGTCAGTCCACAAACCAATGGATGACGTCACAGTGACTTCGTCCACTTCTTATATACAGTCTGTGGATAAATACAAAGCTACTCCCAGCGGCTGATTATCTTAGCTTAGCATAAAGACCTGAAACGTGGTTCTCATTCTCAACTGTTGGCAAAAAAGCCAAGGATTTATTAAGTGGTGAACTATTTCTTTCAGAATATTTTAATTACTGGCAACAGAAACACTTAAATTCCATCCATGCTCATCCATTGTCACAGCTACTGAAGTGAGGAGACAGTTTAATGCTAATTTAAAGTCATTAAAGACTTTTAACGACTCATGGTATAATTTCTAAACCCCTCGCTAGAGAAAGCAGGGAAGACTAGATCCTGCACATCATGAAAGACTACTCATTCATCTGCCCTGCCTTGATTTACATCCTGCCACAACCAGCTGCCAGGGCCATTTTGTGTTGGAGTGTTTGGAGAGCTTAGGGGTGGGGTGGGGGGGCTGGAGGACTGTTGAAGGCATTTTAGAAAAGGTCTGTGTTCTTTTAAGGTGACGGAAATCTGAACTCGAAAAACCTCTCCTCGACGACACCCTAGCTTTGACCAAGCGCTCCTGTTTTCAGGCCATAGAGTGAAGGAAGAGACTTGTGGCCAAGTGTCAGCAGGTTCCTGTAAACATATATAAATGCCTTATACACTCGCCGCTTTATGCCAGAGGCAGTGAGAGAAAAATGAGGTCTGAACTGTGACTTGTGTGTAGGAGGGAAAAAGATTGTAAGCCGGGGATGGTTATACCATTGAAAAGAGGAAATGAGGGTGAGGGTGAAGGAGAGAGGGAAAATGGGGTGAGCGAGAGAGGTTTCCTAAGCTAATAAAATGCTCCAAGGGACGGAAGCTGCCAGCCAGCATTCCTGTGCCATTAGATAAGTTAGCTCTCTGCAGCCTCCAGTTTCTCTGCAGTGCTGAAGTGGCAAGCTGAGGTCACCACCGGGGAGCGAAGGGGAGGGTGGGGGGGATGGTGGGGGCAATAAATTCACAATGTTTTTGTGCACGGTGGTTGCTCCTATTCCTCTGAAGCTGTTTGCTTGATGATTTACTTGTGAATTTACGTGCAAAAGCTGCAAATTATCATCTGCCTCTACCCTGCTGTCAACTCTGTGCTATGATTATTTGCATTAACATGAATTGTATTTACTGCAGTTGGATGTGTACAAAAAAAAGAAAGTGCAGGGTTTCAGGTTTAGTGATACAAATGTGCATACTTGTTAATGACAAGCTGATGAAAAGCATTTGGTGTCTCGAGGAGAAACATACATAGAGAGTCGTGTGATCTCCTGGAACTAATTTTAGATTTGAAATGTGAGGTCAGGTGTCGCACTCGGCGCGGGTCGGATTGTGTAGCTCACACCGAGTGCTACCAAATTCACACTGGCCAAATGGCAACACGGGAGCTTCTAAGTGTGACAGATTGCAGCAATACCAGTGAAGTCAAGGAGCTTCTCTTGCACACTCAGTTACAGTCTGTCAAACTGAACCGTTCACGTTGAATTGGTTTAACCCAGGAGCTTGTTTGTTTGTTTGTTTTTAAGAAGCTGTAGGAGTACATCCATACTCTCCCCAAGGTGGTACATTTCTGCGCTGCAAAGTGAGATAGAGGACTGCAAAAAATATTTGCCTCCAAATAATTCTCCTTCGGGGAAAAATCTCCTGCACTGTGAGATGGCTTATTTAAATGGAAAGGGTGTTCAGCGAATATTCCCCGGTAACCTCAGTGTGATCATTCTTAGTGAGACCTTCTGCCAGTATCTTGTACAGGTTCTACAATGCTAACTGCAGTCGAGTCTGTTCCAAGTCATTTAGAAGATATCACTCAGTCTTGCCCCTACGGCTTTACTGCGTGAAGAAGATTAAAAAAGGATCTTTGACTTGTATAACTGCCTCGCATGTGACACCCTTTAGCAAAGATCAACGCATTGATGCAGCAGCCACGATGCACTTTTTGCTCACATAGACAGTTATATATGAAACTCATTGTAAAACATTCACTGATGTGTTTGTATTTTTTTTTTTGTGTAATTTGCATTATTTATTTGCCTAGTTGACACAAGATAAATTACCTCTTTGTTTCCTTGTCCCACAGGCATGCTGGTGGTCAATGTTACTTGGAGAAACAAGACATATGTGGGCACCCTGTTGGACTGTACACGGCATGACTGGGCTCCCCCCAGGTAAGGAGCATTTCTCTGTTTGGTTTTATTATAACTGGAGAAAGCAGGGGGACATAGTGATATTTAAAGTACTTACTAGGGCTGTCAACGTTAATGCGATAATAAGGCGTTAACCCAAAATCGTTTTAACGGCACTAATTTCTTTAACGCAAACGATCTTTCGGAGGTTGTAGTGGGCTAGGTTTTAAAGCTAGAGTGAAGATACTGGTATCATATGAAACTAGAAAACTTAAGGAATCCTTTTATCCCACCATTTCCTACTAGCTTGTGGCGAAGGATCTTAATTAACGCTCCAAACTTGCGGAACATTTTGGAGAGGAAAAACTGTCATGGCCATTTTCAAAGGGGTCCCTTGACCTCTGACCTCAAGCTATGTGAATGAAAAAGGGTTCTATGGGTACCCACGATTCCCCCCTTTACAGACTTGCCCACTTTATGATATTCACATGCAGTTTGGGGCAAGTCATAGTCAAGTCAGCACACTGACACACTGACAGCTGTTGTTGCCTGTTGGGCTTGAGTTTGCCATGTTATGATTTGAGCATATTTTTTATGCCAAATGCAGTACCTGTGAGGGTTTCTGAACAATATTTGTAATTGTTTTGTGTTGTTAATTGATTTCCCAATAATAAATATATACATACATTTACATAAAGCAAGCACATTTTCCCACTCCCATGTTGATAAGAGTATTAAATACTTGACAAATCTCCCTTTAAGGTACATTTTGAACAGATAAAAAATGTGTGATTAATTTGCGATTAATCGTGATTAACTATAGACAATCATCCGATTTATTACGATTAAATATTTGAATCGATTGACAGCCCTAGTACTTACATTTGGGTACTTGCTGATACAGAGTAATAATATGAGCACTTAATACTACCATTACAGTTCTAACACTGACTTTGAAAACATGTTTTATTTTCTTCAGATGTTCCTTCCTTTCTGACTGTAACAAATTAACTATACAACATGATGCTGTTGCTGACATTTTAAGATTCAACTTTGTGTTTTCCTGATACAGACAGAGCATAGTTTGCAATAGGAACGTTTATAAATAACAGTTTAAATATGAAACATTTTAAAAAAGCTGAGCAAAACTCAGAGGAGTGGCTTATCATTTAATGGAGAATAGCTGGTCCACCTCAAAGCCGGAGTTGTTGCTAACTTCGGGGCTAACCTCTTTCACTTTAGTCAGCAGGTCGTAAGCAATACACAGGAGCGTGGCTTGGGTCTTGAGGAGTTGTAGCATTTATTCACCGTCAAATTGTACACACACTGCACTGCTGCGTTCACAGCTATAACGTTACTGATAACTTCATACTCACCATCACACACACGCTATCTCTTTTGACCGTACACACGCTAATGTTACGCCAGGCTTGCGAAACACTGGCAGAAACCCTGACAGAATATGCCAGGCAGACACACAGCTGATAACCTCGCAGCTAAACTAATTGATGCGGTGGAGACTAAAGTGGATGCATGTGTCCACGACAATACACGCAACATCGTGGCTGTTAACTCTCCGGGTCGGGAGAACTGGAGACATATTGCCTGTTTTGCGTATACACTGCAGCTGGCAAAACGTCAACCACTGCACCCCTGCATGCAAGGCAGCAATCTTGTTGGTTAACTTCACGTTGTCGTAAAGCGGTATCGGGTTCGGTTGTATTAGGAGTACGAGTACATGAGCGCAGTAAACGGCCACGATACAGGTCGTTAACGGTGCATCCCTAATTTGAATATGCATCATCTAATATGCACTTGTTCTATTAATGGTACATCGCTTGTTTGGTGTTGTTCAAACTAAGGCTACACACACCGATTTTGCCTAGTATCTGCACTTTACAAAGAATTTACTGTCACACACGGTAGTTGTAAATGTCAAGGTAGAAAAAAAAATGCCATGAATCATTGATGCAGTCTCTCTATCCAAGCTGCACTTGGTCTCTTAACCTTTTCATATTCTGTGTGATATGAATCTGCTGTAGTAGCATCAGCTCAAGGATATACGGCCTAATGCACAAACACGCTTGTGTGCAGCTGGACCCTCCGAGTACATGTTAGCCTTTATCTGGAGTCTGGGGAAGCAGGATTCATTGGCAAACGGCTGATGTCCCAGGAGGAAGTAGTGGAAATAGAAAGCTACTCTAACAAGCCAGATTGCAGAATCCAATTATTGGACTAATAGCTTTTCCTCAACACTGTATAACATTCGCTATCACAAAGGCTGCAATTTCTTAGATCGGTGTTATGTGGGCGGTAGCTTAAGGTGTTTGCAATTCCTGGATATTTGCCTTTGTTATGCAAAATTCACAGGTTGTGTAAAATACATTGCCAAGCACTTGCTTTGATTTAAGGCACCTGCACCGAATCTAAATGTAAATATAAATCTATATTTGAAATGCATGGTTAAGTGCAATAGAAAAAAAATCAAGATTAAAGCAGCGCTAATGGAAAACAAGAAGAGGCTGTATCACACTAATGTATCACAGTATATCACAGTAATGTTCAGTAAGTGAGGTTTGCACAGTAAGTGAGGTTTGCTGGGCTGTATTTGGACCAAGATAGTCTTACAGTTTGCAGCACGACTACATTAGGGACACACCATGAATAATTCAGAAAGCTTTCAACGGGCTGAATATAAACTTGGGCTTGTAATGAGTCTAAATTCCTCTACCACTGCCAGACTATGGGTGCATTCACATCCCCTGCTGGGGTTGAAATTGTTTGGAGAGACTCGTAGAGGAAGCTGTGAGTCATACCAGCCCAGTGTCTCTCATTGTCACAGATTGCTAACCTTCACTGCTGTGCAGAAAGATAATTACATTACTGTTATGGAGAGATAAGGCCAAACTGCTATTTTAAGTATTTGAATGACTCTATGTTTTGATTACAAAGCAGCAAGAATGTTCACTGCTGTCTTTTCAGATGATGTTTACATGCCTTTGAGTTGTCATGGTGTTTTGTTTGAAGTGCTTACTCACGTACAGTGCACAAGGTATCAGACTGGTTTGTTGAGAGGACAGGGACAGAACAATGGGGTACATATTTTGATATCACTGCCACTGTTTATTATGGCTTCTGGACTCAAAAGGACTGTATTGTCATCTGTGTTGTCATCATTGATATTACTGTTATGACTTATTTTCTGAATTTCCTATGAGACGATGTGTAATTGGGTCATGTAATTTGACATGCCGATACAGTAAATAAGAGTGAAAACAAACCTCTTGAAGAACAAACAAACTTGAGAGAGATCGAGCGCAGAAGTGGCCTCGTACATACGTCTTGAATAGAGATGAACAATAATGTCTTCAAAAGCGTAGCTATAAAGGCCTTTAGAGAGCATTACAGCTGCCAGAAAACTGACATTTTTTCCTTTTACCTTGAGAATCAAATGTTTTGGTTCTGTGTGGTTACCTAGCAGATAATGAGGGTAACAGGGGTTCACACAGTTGCTGTGAAACACATCTGGACCTTCCAGATGCAAGTGTATTTAACAAAAGATCACATTACACACAAGTGTACTCTCCATTACACTTAAAACAATTGCAGCACCAATAACAATGTAGGTGTGTGATGTTAAAGGAGTTAAATACTTATTGGCAGTATATTATTCAGTCCCGACAGCAATGTTAATTTAAGAATGAATGAGAGAGAGTAGCTTAATTGTATCATTTCAGAAACTAAAGCGCTGAGTTGTATTGAAATCAACCATCAGTAAGTCTTACACGTGATTTTTGCCACTACTGCAGGTTTTGTGAATCCCCTACAAGCGATCTGGAGATGAGGAATGGCCGTGGTCGAGGTAAGCGAATGAGACCGAATAGCAACACCCCGATCAACGAGAACAGCAACTCTTCAGACAACAAGGGCACCGCCAACAACAAGACGCGTGCCGCCTCTAACAGCAAGGGCCGGAGAGGCAGCCAGACGCCATCAGAGCGCCGCACGCCACCTAACAGCAACACAGAGGACATCAAGGCCAGTCCCTCCTCAGCTGGAAAACGTAAGACCAAACCAGCCTCGGACATGGAACCCAATTCCAGCTCAGAGGACACCAAAGGCAACAAACGTATGCGGACAAACTCCAACAGTGGAGGGGTGGTACCAACAGGTCTCCCCATTCCTTCTATTAAGACTGAGCCACTTCCACCTCCCCTTGATCGCAGCTGCCCCTCTCCAGTTCTTATTGACTGCCCACACCCGAACTGCAGCAAGAAGTACAAGCACATCAATGGTCTCAAGTACCACCAAGCCCGTGCACACAATGATGATGACATAAAGTTGGAAATAGATGGAGACAGTGAATATGGAGAGGACTCAACTCTCCACCCTGAACCAGGGAACTGTAATGGAGCGTCTATCTCTCAGAAAGGATGCTTGTCTCCGGCTCGTTCAGTTACTCCAAAAGGCAGGAACTTTGATGCTCAGAGTCCTTCCCCATCGCCTGGCAAGTTTGGTTCAAAGCAGAGTAAAAAGAAAATTGCTGAGACGGATCCAGAGATGGGAGCTACCCCGATGGACGGGTGTGAAGATGGTCCATGCCTCACTGATGAGGCAAGTAACGATGGTATAGAGGATAAGAAGTCTAAAAAGGCTGGCACAAAGGCTGATAAAATGGCCCAGAAAAACATGAAGTCACCACGACCCGTTGGCCCTGGCTCGACAGCATCCCAGCAGGTGTACCCTTTTCCTCCTGGAAACCCAAATTCTTCCCCGGGGCTTACCCCAATGATACAAGGGATTCCCAAGAGTCCCCAAATGAAGGGCACACAGCCTAAACCCCCTGCCATTGGAGATCCTGCCTCAAGTAGCTCCAAAGACAAGAAGAAGAAAGACAAGAAGAAGAAAGATAGTGGGAAGGAGGCTGACAGCCCCAAGCCTCCGGGAAAGGGAGGGAAACTGGAGGAAGCAAAGCTTCCATACTCTGAACCTCCTGATCAAGGAAATAAAGGGGAAGGACTCCTCAATGGTTCCTCAGATCCTCATCAGAGTCGCTTGGCCAGTATCAAGGCCGAGGCTGACAAAATTTACAGCTTTTCTGACAATGCCCCTAGCCCATCCATTGGTGTAGCCAGTCGGATAGATGGCAGTGGGATGCCACAGCCTCTCACGCCACTTCACACGGGGAACCAGAATGGTGCCGACAACTCTTCAGTCAAAACCAATAGCCCAGCATATTCAGACATTTCAGATGCTGGTGAGGATGGTGAAGGGAAACTAGAAGGCGTCAAAGTCAGGACAGAGGACCAAGCCGTCAGGGAAAGTGTCAAAAAGGCGCTCTTTCCAAACCCGCCACCCAACAAAGATTCCCCGTACTATCCCGGCTATGAGAATTATTACTCACCCAATTACGTAAACCCCAGTCCTGGTGGGCCCAATCCAGGCACGCCAGTGGCTGAAGGTCAGGTTAAGATCAAAAGGGAAGATGACCAGGACCAAGCTGAGGAAAAAGTCAAGGTTGAGGTTCATGAAGACCGCAAACCTGACAGCACTGCTCCTAGCCAGCAGCAACAGCAACAGCAACAACAACAACAACAACAACAACAACAACAACAACAACAGCAGCAGCAGCAGCAGCAGCAGCAGCAGCAGCAACAGCAACAGCAGCAACAACAGCAACAACCGCAGCAGCAACCCTCAGTCATCCAACAGCGATCCAACATGTACATGCAACCTCTTTACTACAACCAGTATGCTTATGTCCCGCCATATGCATACCATCCTGATCAAGCCTACCATAACCACTTGATGAACACCAACCCAGCCTACCGGCAACAGTACGATGAGCGGCAGCGGCAGATGGCTGAACAGCATCGTGCTGAGAAGAAGTCAGACATAGCCATAAAAGAGCGAGAAGCCTCCATGAAGGAGGAGTGGAAACAAAAGAGCCCAATGCCGCCAAGCCTCTCCAAAGCCCCAAGTCAGTCAGACCTTGGAAAGACGCCGCAGCCCACGAGCAAATCCAGGGACTCACCCTCTGAGCCCTCCTCCAAAACCCTGGGGAGCATAAAGGACGACCCAAAGTCCCAGCAAGCCGAGGGGCTAAAGATGAAGCTGACCGAAGGGGGCCACCATGGAAAGGAAGACTCCAAGCAAGCACTGGAGTCCAGAGGTCAGGCAGGGATGGAGCAGGCCATGTGGTACAGACAGGTAAACACCAATCTAGCATAACAGTGTTCGAATATACGCTGGTGAATCTGTTGAGAGAATGTTTTAGAGTTACCGTAAAACTTACAAATAAAAGCCGAGCCCCAATTCGATGCAGAGTCCCTTTTACTCGCCAGGTGTAGCTACACGTTTTGTCAAATAAACGCAGATCTCAATCAAACGCCCGGTAACTTCTGTCAATATGGATATGTTACACATTGTTAGATCGGTTAGATTCTCCACAATTCAATCGTCCAGTTCATTTGACGGAAACCATCAGCACCAAAGTATAATTCATTCAGATTTATGATGCTGTTGATTGCTGCTAGATCGCCCGTTAGGTGCGTGCCTCCCTTTGTGTTTTTTGACTAGTGAAAATGTTGTTTTTGAAAGGATAAACGCCAACAAATATGGATTGAAGCAGAGTGTTTCGTTGGATGGAAGCATGTTGTGAATTTAAGAAATGATTACCTCGATCTTATTTCAATAAATGTTGACTTTTGGACTGAAGACTGAGACTATTACAGTCAGAGACGCTGAGCGCCACGTCACTCGTGTGTGTGTGAAAGAGAGTGATAGAAAAAGAGATCGCACGCAATGTTTCAGTAAGTTATTCCTAATAATAATTAGAATGGCAACGTTATTAATCTTCAAACTATTCAGTACAGCGGTTAACAATAGAGACAAATAAGAAGTGGCGACTCCTTACCTTTGAAGCAGTCATAAGCCAGTCCATTCCTCGGTTATTTATTTTCCTTTTCTTTGTAAGGGTTCACTAATCAAAAGAATCACAACAGTTTTTCATAAAAATGAATCCAAGTTGTGAATATTGTCATATGAAGTCCACAACAAAATAAAGGTGTCCCCACCTTTTTCTTTTTAGTTTTCACCCTTTTCCGGCTCGTCCCTGACGGGCAGGTGGGTTTAAACAGGATAAAGAGAGGTGTTGTGTCGGTATGCCGGTGCTGTAAAACGAGCGTCGTTAACTGTGTCGGAGCTAGATCAAAAGAATGATTCATAACTGATATGTTATTCGATAGCCTTATTTTTATACAAGTAATATTCATTCTGGTTTAATTAATCAATTTGATAGTATTTCTCATCTTTGCTGAGCAAGAGTTTTGCGTGAAAGGAATTAAAGGCCCGTCCCATATAGACGCCGGTTGAGTTCAGTGATTGAAGCAAATAAAAGCCTGGGTTATTAATTGCAGATTTACGGTATTTCAATATGCATATGCTGATTTGTACTGACTTGGACCTTTCGTTCCCGCCTTCAGCAGTACCCCGAGAGCCAGAAGCCTCAAGCAGAAGACGAACACCAGCAACAACAACCTCGATGGAAAGATGAAAGGGACAGAGAGCGGGAACGCGATCGTAAGTTAAAGGACGACAGGCCCCGGCCCAAGGACAGTCAAAGTGGGCCCAAGGAGGACGGCAAAGAGGGCAGTGATCCCAGAATCACTTCCGAGGACCACCGGGTCATGAGCAAAGACTCTCGTTCTAATCCCCACATGCAGTTCTCATCACCACTAGCACAGCACCAAGGCTACATGCCCTACATGCATGGTTACCCCTATGGACAAGGCTATGACCCCAACCACCCTGGATACAGGGGCATGCCCTCAGTCATGATGCAGAATTACCCAGGTATGACATTACATTAACAAATATATGTAAATATAAGGGGGTTTTAATGCACCCCTAGTGAAAAATAATATGCAGTATGAAAAATAATTCTATTACATCCTTTTTGAATTAGTTTGAACTTTTTGGTTAAAGAATTTAATGTCTCTTACTGTTTGCATGCATTGCTTTTTGAAAACACGATGGCTCTACGGATTTGTTTTTGCAGCTTTGGATTGTATATCAAAACTGTTTGTGCCGGTCTCAGCAGGATCTCGGAGTGTTTTTGTGATAATTTCATTCAGAACTGACTCAGATGTAATTTGCATCAATTTTGGTGTGGTTTTGCTAGAAATTGCAGTTATGTTTGAAAATGGTAAAACAGCATGAAATAATTGCGATGATTTGGTGGAGCTTGATGGGGGCAAAACACAGCATGGGAGTAATCTGCATGGAAGTTAGATAGGTCAAGTCAATCAGGGATTGATTTTGTGGTTCTGAATTGGATTATTATATGTGGAAAATTTACATATACTTGAAAAACTGAAGGCATCCTTCCTTTTCTTAAAGGGCCAGTGTGACGCATGTCAGGGGATCTATTCGCAGAAATGGAATATAATATTCATAACTATGTTTCATTAGTGTGTAATCACCTGAAACTAAGAATCGTTGTGTTTTCGTTAGATTAGAATGAGCACTTCATATCTACATAGGGAGCAGGTCCTCTTCACAGAGTCCGCCATGCTGCTTCGCCATTTTTCTACAGTAGCCCAGAACGGACAAACCAAACACTGGCTCTAGAGAGAGCCTTTCACGTTTTTACATTACCTGAAGGCCACCGTAGTTCTCCAACACGCTTTTGAAACTGCGGTAACGTGAGCCACAGAGTGCAAAACCGTGGTTCCGACAGCCGCCTTCTGACTTCCGTTGCTCCTAAAGTAGTGTTATTATGGTAAGGATGGCCTCTGAGCGAGCCCAACAGCGTTACCACGGTTTTGCATTCGGTGGCTCACATCACCGCAGTCTTGGAAAGGGAGGAGTGAGCCGAGGGTTACTCAGTTGGTTGCAATCTGCAACCACATATGTTGCAGACATATTGAAGGGGTTGTCAAAATCCACAAATTCCTAGAGGGTCTGATATTTGTAGCACAAACAATAGTATACGTGTATACCAAATGTGGAATAGATAAATAAATACTCAAGTTTTTATCACACCAATATGGCTGATGATTCACCAGCAGACATGGCAACTGTACTATTGATAGCTTGCATAGAGAAAAATGCTGGTCTTAAGCCATGTTCCTTTTGTAAATTAAGTGAAAATGCCACATGTTGCAGTTGTGGTCAACCCCATTGTAATATTTACAGTGGGATTTCTTTTTGTATTATTTTCAAGATCAAAATGATTCCATGTAGAGAAAATGTGCTGGCACTAGACTGGTGAACTGTTTAAGTAAATGATTTGACATTTGACCAGAAGTCAAAATGGACTTATTGGTGACCTGAAATCAATTGTGAACTATTCAGCTTGATTGATGTGAGCATTAATGAAGAATAGTCAATCATCAGTTGTCCCATTTGTATTCCACATAAACCTCATTTTGAACCATCAATATTCTTCATCTCTCTCAGGTTCGTACCTTCCCGGAGGCTATCCGTTTTCTCCATATGGCAGCAAAATGGGCGGAGGTGATGAAGGCGGCGACAAATCTCGCGCCAGCCCCACTGTCACCAAAACGGCAGCGGACTCCAAAGCCCTGGATATCCTGCATCAGCACGCCAGCCAGTACAAGAGCAAATCCCCCACAGTAGGTGACAAGCCGGCCCACGAGAGGGAGAGGGAGCAGGACAGAGGAGCCGGGGGAGACCGAGATCGGGAGAGGGAGCGCGAGAGGGAAAGAGAACGAGACGTGGACCGACCACGCTCCTCGCCCTCCCAGCGCATCATGCCCTCTCACCACCACCTGGGATACCCCCTGCTCTCAGGGCAGTATGACCTGTCCTATGCCACAGGTCAGTCCTCCCATCTCTGCTGTTTTTGACAATAGATTCGCTACACTAAATGTTATATACTTAATAAGGTACTATATATGTAAAGTAGATTAATGCCAGTTAAATTAAAAAAAGGTCCACAGTGCAGAATATTTACTGTGAGTAGATGCAGACTGTTAAATTAGCAATCAGCGATCTAAATTCAGAACCTAAATAGGAATTTTCCAACTCGCCATAGGTCTCTCCTCGTCAGCTATTGTTGCCAGCCAACAAGCAGCAACCCCCTCCCTCTACCCACCACCGCGGAGGTGAGAACGGTAAGACCCCCTTAGTTAGGAGAGACAAAAGACTGATGGTGAAACAAAACACAAACTGACAGCAGTGTTTGCAAACCCGACAAATGCAGGTGGCAGACGTCGTGCTTCACACGCAACAAAATATTTAGGTTATGAGTACTGGCACAGATGATAACAACCATTTGTTTCTTTGTCCTGGGTTTTTATTTGATTTGAAGAGAAAAGAACACGCTGCTCTCTACCACATTTCAGTTGCAGACTCAGAGGCAGTAACCTGTAAAGAAAACAAATCCTGGCCAAACAAAGCCCTCGCTACTCTGCTGCAATCTAGCACAATATGCAGTGCAGCATTTAGCCCCTCAGCTCATCCATCCTAAGTAGGTCCTCTGAGGACAAGTGGATCACAGTGTTGATAATAGAGACGTGGAATGAGCCCCGCCAAGACGCCAAACCAGAGCAGCCTGCACCGACATCTAGTGGCAGCTCTTTGACATGACAACTGAGTGATAAATAAATGATTCAACTTTATGGTCATTTTGGAGGATGCGGTTTGCTGTTGAGAGGTGTTTCTATTAGTCAGCCTACCTTCATTGATATAAAGGGGGGTGGAGGAACTTGATAATGGTGTCACATTTTATTTTTTAACCAGTTTTATATTGTATATGGACATATACTAGGGATCCTTTTATTTATTTATTTATTTATTTATTTATTAGATTGTATTAGAATCCCCCCCCCCCCTTTTTTAATTTATTTTCCTTATTTATTTTTATTTATTTATATTATTAGGATATTTTACGTTATTGTTGTTATACCTTGTCTGTACATATGTGCGTTGGGGTTTGTATGTTTTATACGATATAACTAAAAGACAATGAATACAGATTAATAAATGGGTGGACAAAATAATAGAAAGTCAGTATAGTGCAATACAGCTAAAAAAGCACCACAAACTATGCCCTCCAAAATAATCATAAAGTTGAATCAACACCACTCTAAAGCAGATTCAACAAGAAACTGAACATTATATCCTTCATGCAATTTATTACAGGTCTGTTGTGTCGGTATACATTAGTTTTAGCTAGGTGTAAACTGGTAACTGAGTTTAGGTTGAAGGTTGAATACATTACAATTAATAACACCCAGTGGCATCATATTTCTTTAATATGATCATATATTTTGTTTGTAAAATCTTAATCTATAAAGTAACTAGTACATATGGTTCTCAAATAAATGTAATGGAGTTAAAAGTACAATTATTCCCTCAGAAATGTAGTAAAAGTATTAATGGTGTCATTGATAACATTCAGCCACTAGATGTCACATTCTCCCTCCCCCCGGTCCGTTGCATTCACTTAACAACAAGTAGTTGCCAGGCACTTACCGTTAATCTCAGCCATTTATCCGTTTTTTCCACACTAACGGACGTCCCAGAGATACCACGTGATACCAACATTGCTTTCCTATTGGCTCACAAGCCTTGTTAGTGGAACCAGTGTGGGAACTGAACGTCATATCTTCCACAGAGATAAACAAAACATTCATTTTGGACCCGCCAATAATTTTAAAATGATTAATTCACAATGATGTTGTCTGGAAAAGTCATATTTTTATTCTGCACATTTCTAAAAGCTCTGTGGAAGTATTATTTTTTTTTAAATGATTTTTTTAGCATTTTAGGATACTTTAAGGTTTTATTAATAACATTTTGATGTAAATACAAATACCTCAGAATTGCCTGCCTCATACAGAGAAGAGTTACAGAAGTGTATAAAGCTTTAAGGAAACAGCATCCTGTTTTTATGTAAATGATAAAGTGATCTGGTGATAAATACGTCTTTCCTTTGTTTCTTTCACAGGGAAACCTGACCGTCACACCTCAACCCTGCAAAGATTCATGTGACTGGCTCATGTGAGAAGAGAATCTCCCGGGTGTTACCTTTTAGACATCAGTTGAATGGTGTTTCTATCTATATTTTTTGTTCTTTCAGCCCCGAGGCTTGACAGATTGTCGTTTTTTTTTGTTTTTTTTGTCCTCCCCTCGTAAATGACCCCAAATTTTCCCAACCTCGGACTATAACAGGACTGATAATAACCCAGGTTCAAAGCCATCACTCTGCCTCACCACGCAGAGGAAACACCAACCCGCTGATTATCTAGTCTTTGCACTGTCAACAAATACAATGCAAGAAGAGACTATTGGACTGCCAGAACAGCTTTTTTTGTTGTTGTTTTTTTTTTTTCTTTCTTTGACTGCATTGTTTTTTGTCACGCAGAAAGAAATTGGCAGGGGATTTTGATGAGTTGGGTGGCTGACGGGAAAGGGGAGTCAAACTAAATTAAAGACTGAAAAGAAAAAGTGAATCATATTGAAATGATTTCAGCTCTACGTCTTTGGCTTATTGTATGCCGTGAAACAACAGTATATCCTTAACTTGACAAATGTTTGGCTATATTTCGTGGGGGAGAGGGAATATGGCAACAGCTGCTTTCTTCAGAGACTTGAGAGCCTGAGACTGAAGTTCTTTCATTTTTCCATCATCATTGTCAATTCCCATCCTCTTCGAACCCTCAGTTCTTGTTTCAGGGATGTTGTCGTCATGTTTTTGCGAAGGGACCGCACACACCTCAATGGAGAATAAACACTATTCATATTTTCTTTTCTCAGTAATACTTCACCTCTGCTCCATATCATTGTGTTCATCCTTGAATGTGTCTGATGCTGGTATGAGTCCTGTTTTTCCCTCACGATGAAAGGGTCACATCTGTCGTTACGCTCAGACGGTGAAGCCACATCAGCAAGCGATGAATTTACTTGGCGTTGTCATCACCGCGTTTGGCCACTTGCTGATGTTTTTACTGTAAGGTTGTGCTTCGTTCAGCTCGCCACGTTTGATTTTCTGTAAACAATGTGAAATTTCACTCAACTCATGTATTCTTCTGCTGTAATATAGACTTTTAGCCTACTTTTTTGTGCATAAATGTTTATATTTATCCCAGCACGCAACTGTTTAAAAGCTGTCACTGTTAAATAGCTTTCAGCCTTCACAGCGTTTAACATTATGTGCTCAGATCATTGTTTCCTAGCTGTACTTCTTCTTTGCCCCAGCTTTGATTGTCTTGCTGCACTTTTTTTTTTTGTTATTCTCTTGGCCTCTACTTTTTCAACACATCACAAGCTTGATTCACATTCATCGCAACCAACATGCAGCGTGCAATTAGACGGGATCCAGAACTCAGAATCGCTCCACATCTCAGATCTTTCTCAGCGATTCAATGGCAACTCAAACTGAAAAATAAAATGGTAAATCAGTCTGATTTTCAGGCTCTCAAAAGGGTGAAATGTTCTATTGGTACTTCGCTTGCTCCTGTGGCTTCACCATAACACCTGTTCACCTCAGACAGTCAGCATGGGTTTCTTACCAGCGGCTTGCTTTGAAACAACTGGGCCAATGAGTTTGATGCCTCAGACAAACTGCTTTCTTTGTTCAGTTGCTGTCTGTGCTGCTAGGTCAACGTACTGGCACATTAAATGTAAGTGCATGAAATGACCCCCCCAAAAAATTTCAGCTGTTACTGTTTCATGAACCAATCTGATGCAGACAATGAACTTAAAGGACCAGTGTGTAGGATTTAGTAGCATCTAGTGGTGTGGTTGCAATTTGCAACCAACTAAATACCCCTCCGCTCACCCCTCCCTTTCCAAGCCAACTCTGTCTCCTACAAATTACATTCCCCATACAACTAAACTGCATTCTCAATGATGTTTAGAGGGAAACGTATTTTTTCACGGATTACGGTCGCAGTTTTAAACATGAGGTTAACGCATAGCCTGTATATAACAAGTCACCCATTGGTTGGCCTCGAGTTCGACATTTTGGCCGTCGCCATCTTGGTTTGTGGTTGTCGCCATCTTTGTTTTTTTGCAACCAGAAGTGACACGAGAGGGTGGAGCTAAGTACAACCGATTACTGAACAGGACATTTTTTGGCGACAAAATTATTTATTATTAACGTTCATGAACTGAAAACACACATTGAAAGGGTTAAAGTTCTAAGACGAAAGCACGGACAACTCCCAGACCGGACAACGCCGTAGTAGCGACCTGTCAATCACAAGGTAGCCACGCCCTAAAGCGTACCCTGCTTTATGGTCTATTTGACTCTAAATGGGACCATAATTTACTAAATGAACATCATGCTGTATTTAAGAAGACTTGAAACTAGCGATTGAGACCATAAACTCATGTTTACAATCTTTACTGACGTAATAAATCAAGTGAGAAGTAGGCTCATTTTCTCATAGACTTCTATACAATCAGACTTCTTTTTGCAACCAGAGGAGTCGCCCCCTGCTGGCTATTAGAAAGAATGCAAGTTTAAGGCACTTCAGTATTGGCTTCACTTTTCAAACCCCGGAGTTAACTGTAAATTGAAACAAAACAAAACAAAAATGCAACAACACTACTGCGTTAGATTTAGGCAACAAAACTACTTGGTTAGGTTTAGTAAAAAAAAACATAATGGTTTGGCTGAAAATGACTACATTTGTTACGTTATTAAGCTACGGACATAAATTAAAATAAGTGAAAGTTGACTTTTAGTTTAACGCAGGACACGAACAGCGGTCTCCTGGCTGAAAGCCCTGTGTTGTGTGACCCACCCACCACTCCGACCTTCTCTCTATGTGGACATCCGCAGAATATCGTTACAAACGTTTTTGTGACACGCCAAAAACAAAATACATTTCGATCAAAACGTAATTCACAATGCAGTTTTGTTGTATGGGAACGTATTTTTTGGGAGACAAGGCTATTAAGCGTGTAGAAGAACCTCCGGTGGTTTTCAGGTGTATTCAAGCTGCTTCTTTAATGTAAAAACACGAAAGGCTCTCTCTAGAGCCAGTGTTTGGTTTGTCCGTTCTGGGCTACTGTAGAAACATGGCGAAGCAACATGGTGGACTCCGTGAAGAGGACCCGCTCCCTATGTAGATATGAAAACACGATTCTTAATTTCAGGTGATTATACACTAATGAAAACATAATAATGAATATTCCATTTCTGCTTATAGATTCCCCTAAATCCTACACACTGGTCCTTTAAACAGAAGGAAGGGTAAGCCAGAGAAAAGCTTGGAGCAAAACCTAACATGGTTAAAACAAGTGAAATGGGACCTTGATCACGCACACATGATAGAAGTATGAAGGCTCAAAGTTCAGCTGAGAAGAAGCACGTTGCTCGAGGCTTCCTTCTGGATCTCAAACTGTAAATTCACTTTAAATCTACAGAAAAATCGACAGTCAACGTGGCCCGTTCTACCAGAGGACCCTCTTGGCTTTAAATTACAGTTCTCTTGTACCTCAGGGGTTGGAAGTGAAATTCTATCCAGATGCTATTTGCATTGATTTGAGAGGGTGTCTGTTTATGGGTGATTTTGTGCCCTGAGCTGGATGTGCTGCTGTAGTGGTTTCATTCATAAATGACAAATTGGCTCAGGAGAGGGACTTGTTAAAGGTTTTATGCCACAACATGCTGTTGTGGGTTGTGAACAGTCTTTACGTTCCTTTGGAATATCGACCGTGTTGTCATTAAATTTAATTTCATTGATTTTTACACTTTTAATGTTCCCATTGTTGTAGTTTTTTTTCTCATTAAATACTGTATGTGATCAAAGCCACCAGTTAATCTCACGTCTAACACCCTCTGAAGTTGGATGTGGAGACACGAACCATGATTATGAAACTGCAGCAATTCATTTTGAGGTTCTCGGACATTCCCAGTAAATAAGTTGCCAGTTTCTCGTCCCAACGGAAGTTTGCAAGATGGTTTATCTTTTTGAATTTTTGCGCATTTTTAAAGAAGAATGGCTGACATGAAAAAGCTGAATGTGGTGGTGTTTGACTTGTACTTAATCTGTAAGGGTAATCTAGGCAGCTGTGATGTTGTCATTAAAGTCGGTGGGTTTTAGTACCAGCAGACTTCATACAGTACATATAGTTTTATCAGACAATGGTTGTGACAAGTGCATTTGTTCTCTCTCTGAGAGTAGTAATGTTATCTCAGTAGTAAGCAAAGCCCAGTGAAAAATCATATATACTGAAGTGTATGAAAAGCCAGAAAAGTAATGTTTGCTATCGACATATTGGAAAGTGCTTGGCTCCTGTATTTGTTTCATGGTGAAGAGTATATTTATTGGCCAGCAGTTGTCTCAATTGGTGCCTAGTTGAACATTCTTCTGTGAAAACACGGAGACATTTGCTCATTTGTCCTTCTCCCGACCCGACCCGCCTACTGTCACACAACCCCACCCTTCCCCCCAAACCCCCAGAGTACCGGTTCTGGTGCTTGCAAGGATGTTTACAATGTCTTCATTTTCTTTCTGTGTGAGCGATTCAGAACTCTTCACCCTCTCCTCCTTTCTCCCTCCCTTCAGGAGTTTGTGTAAAGTGTACATTACCATGGTTCTTTTTTATACAATACTCTGTAACTTGCCTTTGTAAATTTGGGCTGGAAAAAAATAAATCTTTTTATGAGACAATCTGTCCTGGGAACTGCTCAATGGCTTCTGCTTTGTGGAATTAAGATAATATAATACTGTTAAATTACCCTAATTTCAGCTACCATTATGCACTCCAGTATGTTTGTGCAGGTTTTATCTTCCAATTCGTAAAAGCTGCAGTAGGCAGAATATTTTTGGCATCATTGGGCAAAAAATCCAAAATAACCTTTCAGCCTATTGTAATTCAAGTGTTCTGAGGGAAAACTAGACTTCTGCACCTCCTCATGGCTCTGTTTTCAGGCTTTAGAAAATCTAGTTCGTGACGGGAGACCAATCACAGGCCATTTCAGAGAGAGAGCGTTCCTATTTTATTCATTCAACGGAGGCAGCTGTCAATCACTCGCAAACTCTGATCAAATGGTCAAACTAGGCAGCGCTCATCAGATATGAATCAATATTCTGTTACTGTAATGCCTATTTCCCTCCTCAAATGTATTCAGAAACATCTTGTAGTGTACTGTTTAGCTGTAAAATGAGAAAGTGTGCTCCGGCTGGTGGGCGGTGCTTGGTATTTCCTCAACTGATCTCAACATGGCTCCCGGGTCACAAACTTTCTAATTTTACAGCTAAGCAGTACACTACAAGATGTTTCTGAAAACATTGGAGGCGAGAAATAGGCATTACAGTAACAGAATATTGATTCATATTTGATCAGCGCTGCCTAGTTTGACCGTTTGATCGGAGTTTGCGAGTGATTGACAGCTGCTCAGAGATGGCAGACTCCAGATCAGCTCTGATTGGTTGTTTTCATCCGGTCGGTGAAATCTTGCAGATGCCATTAGGAGCACTGGAGGACACAGAGGAACATGATTTTTTTCACTGTCTCATGCACTACTGTCAGGATATAATGACCGTTTTATAAAAATAACTTTTTAAAATCATATTTGCTCCAATTCTACCCACCACTGCTTCAAACCTGCTTTATAATAACATTTTTTTAAAAAGTCTCACTTTTTACAATATGGGACCTTTTAAAGTTTTTAGTTTAAAGTCACCAGAAGTAAGTGTTGCTTTTTTATTAATATTCCTTTCTTGGAGTAGGTGAACATGATGATGCTGGAAATGCACTTTAGAACATGGAAGCTGCAGTTTGGTGTTTGGCCACAGGAGAGCAGTGTCTCTAAAGAGGCCACAGTCACTCTCAGCTGGAAACTGCTGTCTAACTTCCTGTACCTGACCAGGTTTGATTTAACACAACATACATGCCGTTTAATTCAATATACACAGTATGCTGTTGTTGCTGTTAAGGAAACACTTGTGCATCTTTGTGACATGTAAGATGTTTTTAAAGTTTCAGTTTGAGGCAGTGTGTAGTCCTGAATCAAAAGACCAAAACTCATTGTGTGTATCCTTGAGCTGGAGTGCAAAAAGTATTTTAAATCCAGCATTGTTTACATCCAGCTTGCAGTCTTCTATCTTTCCTTTGCTGGTGCATTGCAGCATATCTTGGCGTGTTATCGCCACCTGTTGATCAGAGGAATAGCACACCGTAGCACTACTGGAGGTCAAAGACTCCACAGAGAGTTTAACACGTGCAGTAGTGGAAAGTAACTCAGTACATTTACTCAAGTACTTTACTGAAGTCCCTTTTTTTAGGTATTTGGACTTTACTTGAGTATGTACATTTTCTGCTGCTTTGTACTTCTACTCCACTACATTTCAGAGGTAAATATTGTACTTTTAACTTCACTTATTTGATAACTTCAGCTACTTTCCAGACTCAGGTTAATAAATAAATGATGGTATTATTGTATATACCCCCTTGGAATTTATATATTTTTTATTTATTTATTTAAAAGGGACCATGTACAGTTTAAACATAAATGTCACCATTTGATGCACTGTACCAGATTATAGCTTTAAGCTAATTCACATCTGTAGTCCCTTGGCAGGTCAAGACAAAGAAACATATTACAGTCATACAAGAAAGAACATACAAAACGCACAATACACAGCTACACACAATAGCACATCACAAAGTATGCTTGTCAAGTAAAAGCAAGTCATGAAGACCATGGAGTAGAATTAGAGATCAGTGAGAACAGAGCTGAGCAGCTTTTAACAGACATTTTAAGTTGGTTTTAAAAGTACTGATAGAGCTGCAGCTCCTCACGTCGTCAGGCAGGGAGTTCCACTGATTTGTGGCCTTTACAGAAAAAGCTGATTGCCCAAATGCAGTGCGGCGAAATGGTACGGTACAATCTTGCCTAGAAGATCGTCTTAAGGATCTAGTAGAATCTACTGAGCGAGAATGCACAAAATCACGCAGTGGAGGAGGGGCCAAACCATTTAGGATTTTATAAACAAGGCACAAATATGAAAATAATCTACAATTCTCAAAGCTCAGTAAATTGTATTTCTCCAGTATTTTACAGTGATGAAAAAGCAGTGTCTTTTTGTCCAGAGTTTTTAGAGTTTGTTTATATAGGGACTCAAGTGGTCTTATAGCGGTTTCCCCAGCCTGCCCCCAACACGTAATGCAATAAGACATATGGGAAAGGATCATAGCATGCATAAATATCTTGGCTGCATCCAGAGAGAGAGAGCTTCTAATATGTCTAAAATTTGCCAAGTTGTACTTGATGGTTTTAACCATTTTTTTTACATGTTTCTTAAAATTCAAATTTGAATCCAGAATCACACCAAGGTATTTAAAATCAGTGACTATGTCAATCCTTTCACCTTTAATGAGAATATCAGCATTAAGATGTTGTACCGTGGTTTTAGAAAAAAACATACCTTGTGTCTTGTTAACATTTAGACTCAGACATGATTGATCAAGCCAATGTGAGATCCTTTCCAGCGCAATCGTTAGCTTGGCAGCTGCTAACTCAGCTGTTTTTGCATGTGTGTATACAACAGTGTCATCTGCATACATTTGCAGTTCTACATCATGACACTGTTGAGGGAGATCATTAATATAAAGACTAAATAATAAGGGACCTAACACCGACCCTTGTGGAACACCCATAGTGCACTTCAGGTTACTGGACAGTGCATCACAAACCTTAACACATTGCATCCTATTAGATAAATATGAAGACATCCATGCCAGTGCTCTGGATGAAAAGTTAAATTTAGAGAGTTTAGATATTAGAACATCATGATTGACTGTATCGAATGCTTTACGCAGATCCAAAAATACAGCACGACTACTCCTCCTTTATCGAGCCTTGATTTGATTTGCTCTGTTAAGTGCAAGGTAGCAGTTTCGGTGGAATGATTAGCTCTAAAGCCAAACTGCATATGATGTAAACCAAAATTGCTTGTGCTAAGAAATGTTGTCAGTTGCTCAATGACAACCTTCTCAGCAACCTTTGAGAGTACTGGCAGTATACTTATTGGTCTATAGTTACTGGCTTCGTGGCGGTCTCCAGACTTAAAAATAGGTGTAACAATGGCTCCACCTTTACCAGCTGCAACATTAAAGTGATGAAAACATCAATAATTATAATCTAGTGAGATAATATATATTATTCTGCATAATGAGTACTTTTAATTTTGGTTCTTTAAGTATATTTTGATGTTAATACTTTTGTACTTTTACTCAAGTAAAAATTTAAATGCAGGACTTTTACTTGTAACAGAGTATTTCTACGCTGTGGTATTAGTACTTTTACTTCAGTAAAAGTTCTGAGTACTTCTTCCATCACTGAACACGTATATGTACTGTACCTGCAGGATCTTTTGCCAGTTCATATCAGGGAGAAGGAGTAGGTGTAATTTTAAGAATGTGTAAGTAGTTTATTGATTTTTGTGTCAGACAGATTATTATTCAAAGTATTTTTCTGGAGTCTGGAGGGATCTCTAAGTCAATAATCATGCAAAAATGCTGAATATTTGCTGACACAAGCTTCTCAAATATGAGGCTTTGCTGCTTTTTTCAGCCCGATATATCATTTTAAATTGAACATCATTGAGTTTTGGACTGTTAATGAGACAAATTAAGCAATTTCAAGATCACCTTAAGCTCTGGAGAACTGTGGAGGGCATTTTTCACTAATTTATGACTGTTTTCAGACTGCAGATTTGCTGTAGTAGTTAGAAAATGATCATTAGTTGCATTAGCTGTGTTCGACCAGCTGTCAAACAGTCCACTCTCTTGAGTGCATCACTTTATCGTACACACTGTAGAAACTTTATCTGCATCTGCTGTGGCATCCACTCCCATCAGTCAGTCAGGATATTTTTAACTGGCCCTAATGCTGGTGAACTGAGAGCACGCTCTGTGCATTAGCATAATGCAACATCAGTGACAGGGAGCGATTACGCTGGGGATGATTTTGTTGAGTGTAAATGTGAAATCTGATTATCCTCGATGGGAGGAGGAGGAGGAGGAGGAGGGCCAGAGAGGGAAGGAGGAGAGGGAGGGAGGGAGGTTGGCTGGAGGAGAGACTCAGAGGGAAGGAGGGGTTAAGATAGCAATGTGCTGAGCCAATGGCTTTTGCACAGAGCAGCTGGCTGGCATCAGGACAGGACAGGCCGCTCAGAGGAAGGATACCTCGAGGACGGCTCTTCTCCGCTCGCTGTAGGACGCCGAGGGTGACTTCCAGGAGGTGTTCATGGGATGCACTATCTACGCAGCCAGCCCTAAGGCCCTGCCCGCCGACGAGGCCTCAGGCCAGGACAGATACTACCAGCTCCCCGACTACCGCCACCCTCATGGTAACTGCAGTCAGAGGATAGCAGCCGGCAGAGCCAGGTCAGTCAGCACCACACACACAGGAAGTACTCTGAATGTTTGGCATGCTTGTCTTGAGTTACACTGATGAGGTTGATCCAGGTGAAAGCATGCTCAGTTAATGGCCCTCGTTGCATCTCAACCAATCACAGACGAGGAGATGTTTGAACTGGGCCACTGGATGGAAAAGTAACTTAACATCAGCAAGATGTCCCTCGTCATTTTTTTTTTTTTTTTCATTGATTACATATATCTAGAAAAACAAGACTTAGAATTAAAAAATAAATAAAATTAAAATACATGAATTAAATTATATATAAATATAAATAAGAGAATTATACAAGGAAATATTTCACTCTGAAGTCAGCTAAATAAATGCAATACATGTAATGTGATGTTACTCTGAAGTGATATCTACTGACTTTTTATTATTATTATTATTATTATTATTATTATTATTATTATTATTGTTATTATTATTATTATTATTATTATTATTTAGCAGTTAGGATATCCAGCTTGAGTTTGCAATTTAAGTAATTTTTAATATTTATTTTTTATTTTTGCTTCTGGGTATCAAATGGGTAAATGCATATGGGAAAGACAAAACAAATGACAAATGAAAAGCAACAACTAAGTGAAGGGAATGAATCATCGCTAACATGTGCGAGCTTGCCAGCTAGCTGCATCTGCATATCTTCTTTGTCAGCAGTTTGGGATATTTTATCATGATTTTCCCGACTTCTTCTCTTTTACATATTATAAATAATATTTTTGCAGTTGGTTACACCTGCAGTTTGGAGTCACCCATGATTGGAACTCTGTTTAAAGAACTATGACCTAATTTGATGCCATCTGGCGACCTCTCATACAATATTTGGAGAAGATAACAAGCAGAGTCTAATGCTATTTACAGGTTTTTGTTACCAACATAATGTAGGATCCTTGGGTTTTATTTTAGGTGTCTAGGTCGGTTGGGGTGGGCTTCTTTTATTTATTTATTGTTCTTTCCTTCCCCTCTTTTCCTCTAATATGTTACGAGAATGGTGTCTGCATTAGTTTTGTATATTCACTATTTATCTTTATATTGCAGTTGAATATTCACCAATAATTCGTATATTCGTATATTCACTAATCATTTGTGCATACTGACTCCACTCTCAATAAAAATGTTTAAACAACAACAAAAAAAACCCCACAAAGAATCAGAATCAAAATTAGGTTTATTGGCCAAGTATGTGAATATATATATAAGAAATTTGACTTTTTGTTGCTCTCAATGTACTAACAAAGTAAACAAACATTTGACAACTATGTACAGATATAAATATATATATTAACAAACAACATTACACTTGTAAACAGTAGGACAATATTGCAAAGGGTGCTGGACTAAATATGGAATGATTAATGTAACAGGTTGCGATATGACAGTAGTGTATACAGTAAATACTTAAGATTTATATTTGACAGTGATGATATTTACGTGTTAAAGGTGCTCAATTAGAAACTCAGACCATTTCTATTGCCTCCGCATGGCTCTCAACATGGCGACGGTTGAGCAGGCAGCTAGCAGCTAACGGTGCTAACAGCGATAACAGTGCAAACAGCGGCAACACTGCTAACAGTGTTAACCTGAGGGGGAACCGGAGGGTGGGTGCAACGTTTCCGCAACGACGGCCGGGACGGCGTTATCAACTGTAACCGCCGTATGAGTGCAGTGCAAAGCGGCAGTCGTGGGGCACGCTCACATGCACGAACATGCACTAAAAGGCACAGCATGACCGGTCCCGGCTACGTAAACAAAGCACAGAGAAGCTGTGATTACAATACACACAGAGGGAGAGTGACTTCATTCTCTGCTCAGGTAGACATTACTCCTCTATATCTTTACATGGACAATATTTGTTTGCTGCTATATTAATGCTCTGGATATCGTATAGAGAACCTTTAAAAAACAGTGCATTTAAACTATAAAAAATGCTTGTTTAAAATGGAGCAACTGTAACGTAACCTAATGTCCCCCCCGGGGATCAATACAGTATTTCATATACTGATTCTGATCTGATATAATTTACAGGAACAGTGGACAGAGGTTAGTGTTACAGTTTGTGATTCATAGATGACAGATACTGCTAATTGGCATTGTGAACTTAATACAACTCACTTTTGTAGCAGTGTTTGGATCGTAATTAAGTTGCACAACAGTTTATACTCATTAAGGGGGGGTTAGAATATTTTTCCAGCACCATGTACATACTGAAACTCGTCCTGAGTATAACAGCCTCCTTGTCTTTTAACCTGAGAGCCTGAACTCTCTTTAACATGACTGGTTGGAAAGTGGCTCAGCTTATTTATGAATGCTTGAATGTTTGTAGCTGTGTATGACAAAGGACGGACTCGTAGTACTCATACTGCAGAGAGGACGTGCTCGTAGTACTCATACTGCAGAGAGGACGGACTCGTAGTACTCATACTGCAGAGAGGACGGATTTGTAGTACTCATACTGCAGAGAGGACGGATTTGTAGTACTCATACTGCAGAGAGGACAGACTCGTAGTACTCATACTGCAGAGAGGACAGACTCGTAGTACTCATACTGCAGAGAGGACGGACTCGTAGTGCTCATACTGCAGAGAGGACGGACTCGTAGTAGTCATACTGCAGAGAGGACAGACTCGTAGTAGTCATACTGCAGAGAGGACAGACTTGCAGTACTCATACTGCAGAGAGGACAGACTCGTAGTACTCATACTGCAGAGAGGACGGACTCGTAGTGCTCATACTGCAGAGAGGACGGACTCGTAGTAGTCATACTGCAGAGAGGACAGACTCGTAGTGCTCATACTGCAGAGAGGACTGCAGCTAGATTTCTTTATGATTTTTTCAGGTCAAGATTTTACGTGTAAAACATAAGATCAGTCTAAAAAATATGATGCATTCTTATAAATTAAACCACATAACAGCATATTAAGTAGTTAGAATTATCTCTACCTTGACAACATTAAAATGATGTTTAGATAAATGCATCAATAATAATATTCCAATAATATATTAGAATATAAGAGGATATAAGGAGTACTTTTGTTACTTAAATTAATTTTTGTTGTCATATAATTGTGTCAACAACATTCATCAGTCAATACGTCAGAATATGGACTATTGACCATTAACACCACAACAGATACTGAGGCAGTGCCTTTTTTTACACTTTTTAGAGATAAAATGATTCACAAAATCCTAGACTTGGAAGTGGATATGACCTATAGTACTATAAGTACTATAGTACTATACTATTTTACATTTATTTGATATCTCGAGTTAGTTACCGGTACTTTGCAAATTCAAATTAATAATACAAAATATAATATAATATCAACATATATATTATGATGTATAGATCAACCCCACCCTTACACATTAATGCATCAATCATTATAATCCAATAATATGATATAAATTATTCTGAAATGGGAAATGGTACTTTTAGTACTTCAAGTATATTTTGATCCTAATACCCAGTGGTGGAATGTTAAGTACACTTACTCAAGTACTGTACAATTGTACTTGAAGTACAATTTTGACATTCTAGTAGGCCTACTTTAAGTATTTCTATTTAGTGTTACTTTATACTTCTACTCGACTACATTTCAGAGGGAAATGTACTATTTACTCCACTACATTTATTTGACACCTATAGTTACTTTTTACATTAAAGAAACATATACTATGCTTATATATGATGCAGCACTAAACTACTAATATACCCAGTAGTATACAAAGTATCTATTTCCACATTGAAAAACTACAACATTAAAAACAGACTAATATAATATTCAATAATAATATAACACTTTGAAAGGAGCCATTCTGCATAATGAGTAGCTTCCTTTTACTTTTTATACTTTATTTAGGCAAGGCAAGGCAAGGCAAGGCAAGGCAAGTTTATTAATATAGCACATTTCATACTCAAAGGCAATTCAAAGTGCTTTACATATATAAAAGCAAGATAAAAGAGCACAAAGTGCACAGGATAAAAACAAATAAAGTAATATAAGCTGATAATACTTCTGCACTCTTACTTCAGTAACATGCATGACTTTAATATAAACTTTAGTATTTTTACTTTTACCTCAGTAACAGATCTGAGTACTTCCTCCACTACTAATACTTTTGCAAAATAAGTCCTAATGGGAGAATAGCTTCACTATTTTAATAAATCAACCTACAGGAGCCCTCTCAGTTATTAGTGGTGTGTGTGTGTGTGTGGCTGGTGGATATCAGAGCCTCGGTTTTAATCCTCTGGCGGTGAGTAAGCAGCCCTCGCTGGGCTGTAGGTGAGCTCAGCTCAGCACTCCTCTCACAGCACACACACTCACACTGCTGAGGAGGTCACGGCTCCGTCAGCACCGCCTCTCTCTCCTTCAGCTTTCAGGGGTTTTCGTGCCCAAACTGGAGTTTTTTTGGTCAGTTTTTCGTGGATAAAAACATGAAATGATTTGACCGAGAAATGAAGCACAGACTGGACGAGTTTCGTGGAGCTACGAGGCGACAAAACGGCGGATAAAGTCTTGGTGTCTGGTGAAGCTACAGGTAGGAGCCGTGAAGCGGTGTTAGCGAAGGTGGCCAGCGGAAGAGTGGGGCTTCCGGTGAGGATTTCAAAATAAAAGCAACAGTGACCATATAATAATTAGATAGCGAGATAGGCATTAAAATATACTTTTAATCAGTGGGTAGTGATGTCTTGTTATATGTTCAAACCAAGTGTTAGCATTATTTGGGTTAATACTGAAAGTCAGTGAGTGCTGTGGAATAATTGTCAGTAATTAATTTTACCTGAAGAGAAGTGTGTAATTTCTCCCGTTAATCATTTCATTATGATATGTGGATTATTCATTCAACATTAATCATCATTTATTGCCCCTCATGCCCTGTAGACTCTACATTTATTCGAAAATGTTAATAATTTTTCGCTTTTACTTTGAAGAATCGCTACATTTCCGCATCTGAACCTGGCTTCTTTTGGCAAACTTGACAAGCGTTTCTGCTTTTATCATAATAAAAGGCAGAGTTTATTCAAAAATGCAAATGCTATAGATGTATATACATTTCAGGAATAAAATGTGTATGTAGTCTTATGTCTTATATAAATTTGTCATTTAAAGTGGAAAATGTGAGTAAAATATGATATCCAGTATTGCTTTTTGACAGTTATAAGACAGTTGCCTAGAATAGGCATACAGTATATCCGTCTGTAATGTTACTTCAACTAAAAGTGTTATAGGTACCTGCTACTTCCTAATAGAAGTATTATGTTTTAAAAAAAAAAGTAGACAAATTACTTTATACTTTAACACAAACACTTGACAAGAAATTGTTGGGGTTTTTTTTGTTTACAAAACTATTCCTCCATAAAATCCCTTTTGGATTTCACACGAGCCTAATTATTGTGCTCCATACAGTCTTGAGTAAGAAGAACATTTGGTGCTTTGTGCCGTCTTAAAAACACACTTCTGTCATCAAAGGCTGTTTTGAGGTGCTTGCACAATGGGGAGGTTATTTCAGGAGGTCTCAAGCAGTGAGGAGGGCAGAGTCCAAAGGCTGAGCTTCTGTTGCAGCTTCATAGACTGACTGTGTCTGTGAAGTACCAGAAGACCAAATTAAGTCAATATACAGCAATAAGGACAAAAAATCCAGGGACAACTGGTAGTACAGGGAAAAAAGAAAGTCATATTGATGCAACAAAGCTCTGGCATAGTCATCTTTTCCCTTTTCGCATTTATTTTGGATTTTATTTTTCATTAATGTAAGTGCACATTTGTCTAAGTTTTACTGCTCCAAAGACCACAGACAACTTTAATTTTATAATAATAATAAGACAAACTCACATTCAGCTTTTCAGATGAATTAAACCTTTTGTTTCTACACTGTAAACAAAGCAGACCATATTGCTTACAAAGCTGTGTGCCTGCTGTCTTGCTAAGGAGGAGTCTCCTTAATAATAATAATAATAATAATAATAATAAACTTTATTTAGGGCTGTCTCGAATACCATTTTTTTTGGGCTTCGAAGCTTCGGTGAGAAATATTCGAAGGTATTTGAAGCTTCGTGGAGCAGCGTTTCACTGCCCGGTACGAGGCCGCTGTCGCACTACTGTACACACACCTCTACACACAACAAATAGCGATATTCTTTCTGAGAATAACTAATAATAATGAATGATAAATATGATTATTACACGGCTTTGTTGAATAGTTGATTCTGATTGGTCAATCACGGCGTTCTACGGTCTGTTATTTCTTTATAGCAGTTGCTATGTGTAACAGACTGTTGCTATGGGCGCAGTTCTGATGTCGGACTCTGGCGGACCGTTTTGTGTCAAATTATGGATTTCTTCAGTAAGTAGCCGTGTAATAAGTGGGATAATGTACAGCTAGCCGGTCATTGTTGTGAAATAAACCCCTTCAGCGAAGAACCCTTTGTGTCGGGGTCCACCCCTCCGCTCCGTGACGGGGTGCGGCGACACCACACACCTGTGTGGTGTCGGGGTTTATTTCACAACAATGACCGCCTCACTGTACATTATTCCTTACATAATGAATAATGTTGTGGGATTATTCCTTATTTCATTGGCTATTTGGGGATTTATACATTATTTTTTACATACTTGTTTATAAAGAATAAAAAAAGATTTTAAAAAAAAACGGAGCATTCGTATAGTGATCTGGAGGTCAAATACCATGGCATGGTGGAAGCTCTCGAAGCTTAAAAGCATTTGGGTCAGCCCTATTTATATAGCACCTTTCCAAAACAATGTTTACAAGGTGCTTTACAGGGTAAAAACAACAACAACAACAACAACAACAGAATCATGAAATCAAGCAATACAACATGAAACATAGTAAAACATAATTAAAACAATAAAATAAATGGTGTGGGAAGGTAGAATCACAGGAACGCTAGACTATAAAAGTGTTTACTAAGAAGAGTCTTAATGAAGAGATAGACTTAGTCATCCTAATCTCCTCGAAGGTTGTTCCAAAGTCTGGAGGCAGACTTAGCAATCCTGTACATAAAAACATGAAGCTCTATGTTAATTAGTGTTTCTTTTAACTCATTTATTTGCCACAGTACTTGGCAAATCTTGGGAAAGCTATTGGCTGACGACAACAACAACAGTGCTAGAGGGAAATGAGCAGCCGGAGGCAGAGCGAGTGCAGTGATTCAACAATCCCAGCGGCTAGCAACCTTAACAAGATTACAGTTTATTGGATTGGAGGATGTCTTGTGACGGAACAAATGTTTGTCTCCTGAAACAGAAAAAGGACATGGAGGATGAGAGGCGGAGGGTTTTCAATTAACATTCAAAGGTTTGAAAGGCCATGAAGGCAGTTCATTTGTAGTTTAACATACCGACCTCTCTGTTCTAATGTAAAGTTGTTGTTTACGTGATTGTTTTGGAAAACAATGTCAGTGCTAACATGATGTGTCATACATGTGTGTATTGTCTTGGTGGGAAATGCAGTGTTTCTATAAGGCGGGTCATTTCTATAACCCGGGTCCCTCAAAAAACCCTGATTCACTGTGGCAATTGGTTTGTGGTAATTGGACTGATTGTAGTTGTGCCTAAGAATATGTACCACTAAAGCACAATATCACCTGACATTATAAGGGCCTTAAGGTGGGCCCCTTTATTACCTAATGGTAAGATCCTGTGCCGAAATCTATTTTTTTTTATTAATTTGTGATTGATGAAATTACCACACAGTAAATCTGTTCCCATGTACTATTCCAGGAATAAGGTAGACAATGAACAGATTCTGAGGGCCATGAGCTCGTTTTTACCCTGTCACTCTGTGGACCCTGTGGTTGCTCATCTCAGTCCAGACTGTCCATGTTCTTCCACAGGATGAAACACACTTCTGCAGATTACAGGAGGCACTCCAGATAGCGCTCACTGATGTCTAATTTCCTTATTAAACAAACAAAACGAATGTATGGAAATCTAATGTAGATCACCTCATAGGGCTAAAGCTGTATGAAAAAGAAAGTTCAAAAAATGTTTTCTAAATAATTGGAATTGCTTGCCATTCTCAAACAAGACATAATGACTTTTAAAAACATGAGCACTGATTATAATCCAGGGTTTTACAGAATCATCCAATACTGATGTTCTTGTCTGACGATAGGGTTGGATCTGGTCTGTGCACTCAGAGAACTGTGGTTACATTTGTAACTTTCAGATCAAATCGACAAGGAGGAAGCAGCGTTTTGTGCTGAACAATTCACTAAGTGAATGCTTCTGTATCAAATCGGATCAACCTACAAATGGTGGTGTCTAGAGGGTAACCCACAAATTGCAGACTTGCAAAAACTCTCGCAAGACTCAAGGTCAATGCCTTACCTTAACTATTCAAGGTCAATGCCTTACCTTAACCATCTAGCGAGATTTTCACAACTTGTGGGTTACCTTCTAGACATGACTCCTGCAAATGAGGTTGTTTGTCCATTAATAATGTGAGGGAGCTCATCAGGATGCTTCTTGATGTATTTTTTGCAGCAGCATGGCATTAAGCATAATGCACAATTCAATACTTGTTTACTTTAGAAACTGGTCAGTCTGGTATATTCTGTCAACGCCTTGCCCTCCCATGGCAAATATTAACAATGAAATTTAAATGACAGTGTTACATTCCCCGATTGGGCCAGACAAGTGCAGACAGTAATATTCTGACAGAGGAAATCACAGGTTCTGAGGCAACATTTATTGTTTCTTTTGGTTTAATTCCACTTCCTGGAAACCTGCACAGACTAACTAAGACCATAGACTGAAACATCTTCATGGGCTGTTTGTGTCAATAACTGTGTGACCAGGGCCGGTATGGGGTCCATAAGGTTTTCAGACTGCAAGCAAACATTTTGTGAATGAGGTTATGAGCCATCCAAAGTCTGTTTCCCGTGCTATCAGACACAGTGGACACTTTGTGGTTTCAAAAAACACCTAGCTGTCAGGTAAAGGGTCATAAAGCCATGAGGTCATTTATTACTAACTAAAAATAAGGTGACTATGAACCAATAGTTGTCTGGAAAGCAAGAAATTAATCTCAAAACAGTTATGTACAAATATGCGATTTGCAGTTCTATACATATACAGTATATATATGTTCTAAAACATGCAATGCTTCTGGTATGGTCATTAAAAAGTGTAACGTCCCACATATAAAAAGGTGTTGAGGCAGAACACAGTTAAATTGTACAAAACACTTCGGGAATATAATTTCATTCAATTTAGGGAAATTATTGAGATATTACTCCAGAAGAACATTTTACAAAGTAAATCCAATACACTTATAATTAGCCAATATTTTCTGTTGTTAAAGATATTTTAATTTGCAACGAAAAATTTACAGTTCTTTAGTTTAAATATGTAAGAATGCATCTCAATGATTTTGTGCAAATTGTTTTTTTCTTATAAAAATCTTTGCTTAAATATTCTCCATGCTGTCAGCTACTGATCTGGGGAATCTAATTAAAATACTGAAAGCATTTCCTTGCAAAGAATAGCTGAGCACAACTACAAGCCCGTTTGAACAGCACTACAAGGCTGCATTTTGCCCTTAGGCCCACATCTGGGATCAGATATCCCTCATGAATCCCTTAACCTCAGGCTTAAGGTGAAAAGACCCCACAAACCCTTTCCTTATCTATCACAACAGACCCTCACCTCCCACTCAACCCTCTGTGGTCACAGGTGACCAGTCATATGTAAAACCTCCAGGAAGCCCTTGTTGTTTGCACAGGTCAGTGGCTGACGTGAAGCTTCTGGCCAATTAGAGATAATACGCTGTAAACTGCACGCAGGAGCCTCTTTCCATCAACACCTGTAATTATACCAGGGCAGGTGTTAACGACTTCCCTTCTCCCAGAGGAGAATGTGGCACAGGGCAGGTGGGTGTTGATGTGCAGATGAGACGAGGAAACATAATAGATTGTTTAAAGATTTCCAGTATTTTATGACAACACTGCAAAGCATTTAAATCTTATCATCCAGTTTCCCAAACAGGGCTTTGTGCACCACAGGGGGTAGCCTACTTCTGCAGTTTTCAGGGGGTACCTGGTAGATTGTGGTAGAATCAGATCATTTGAGAAAGTAAATTAGGATTTGATAAAAAAATATACAGTATATATTTGTGTTGAGGGAGACAATAAACAACCAAATAGCATTACACATTGGTGTGAGGTTGATCTTGGTTTATTTACAAATAACAAGGCCTACCAGCTATGATAGGCTGACTGCCACAGTACATACACCCTGAGACCATAAACACATAAACACCATGTGTAATTTAGAGTACGTAAAAAAAAGTTATCAAGCAAACAGAGAAGTTGAAACAGTTAACTACAAGTAATGGATAAATGACTGAAATCGTTAGCTAAAAGTAATACAGTTTAACAGTTAGATATAATGGATTAATGGTTGAAATAGCTAGTTAAAAGAATTGGATAATTATAGGCAGTTTAAAGAAATGGATAGCTAGCTATCAGTAGGTTAATGGATAAACAGTTAACATAGCTAGCTAACAATCGGCTAAAGAGTATAGAAGCAGAGACAAAACTCCAGTGTTTTTTTGACAGCAGCCGCTGCCGCCATTTTGGACTGAAACACTTATTATATTTACAATATTTTATTATTCACCACAGGCTATTTCGGTAGAATATGACAATAGAATAGAAATAATTTTTTTTTACTTTTGTACGGCACTTTAGTAAGAAGTTTAAGAAGTATGCAAAACAACTTAAACAAGCCCTTAAAATGAACTGAGCCACATAATCCATCACAGTAAACATGATGAAGTTGTGATTTGGTTCGCTCAGTTGAACTGTTCCTTAGTGTTTTCATGTTATATTAGTGTGTGTATCATGCTTTGTTCTACTTATTGTCAATCACCAGGAAGAAATATAAGTTTGAAGACATCTCCCCTTAACACGATTTATGGTCATATTTTGGTTTCTTCTTCTTCTTTTGGTATACATAATAGTTCATTTCAAGAGACATTTGGTGCTGAAAAGTATCAAAGTGTAAAGTGCATTTTTAAAAAATGTTTGAGTCAGCTTGCAGCAGCACATCAGGTCGGCCATCTGCACAACCTCCGAGGTGCATTATTTCTTTGTAGACGTCTGGGTGAGAGCAGACACTGACCCCGTTTACACAAGCACAAGAACACAGCTTTATTTTGCTGAGTAGAGATTATTAAAGTAGTGTAAACCAGCAGAATCAGACTTTCAGACTTTCTGTTGCGTCACAGCTGTGTTGATTTTGAAGACAGAGTCCACTTGTTTGCCCCATAAACTTTTCTGGGTGAAAGCTCTCTTTGAAGCCAAACCCGGAGACAAAAACAAACATCATTTTTCACAAGTGTACATGACGGCCCAGCGGAGAGGTGCCTGCTGTTAACATAGAGCTGTGTGTTTGTGTATTTAGGGCCAGGAGCATGACTGAGCAGCAGGAGCAGAGCGAAGAAACAGGCCTGATCTCAACACAGGACCTGGACCACTCCAAGGACGACGACGCACACGGCCACTTCAGGCAAATCTCACACACACAAACACACACACACACACACACACACACACTGCTCTGCAACACTTGCTGTCTTCTTCCCCACACGCCATCTGTATCCTGTGCATGGTCATGGGTTACAGCCACAGGAGATTTATCCTCACAGCACTTATTTTGTGCTTTTATTTCAGCTGTATTTGATGTCAAACAATGGTCACACATGCACACAAAGAGACCGCAAACAGAGATTTACAAAGGATGTTCTTTTCTTTCCCCCCCAAAGGCCTGGAGGGAAGATATATGTGTTTAGAAAATGTAAATTTCTGTAGTGTTTTAATCCATTTTAACATATTTTTGTGTAAGTATTCATATGCACAATGTCTGTGTGTGTCTGCAGACAGAATGTGTGCGTTATATAAGAAGGATTCGTGGCAGGAGCAGTGTAATCCTGGGGAATCTGTTCTGGGATGGGATTTAGCGGTGATGTGTGTTAGTCGACTCAGAGAATGGGAGGGACTCTATGCACTTGTCAGTCTTGAACTTGCAGCACTCAGTAAGCAGTGTGTGTATCTTTAGTTTTATCCCCTCTCAGCGCCGAACTCACCTCAACACTCCTCTGTTGCTGCGTGCAATATTTCAGGTTGTAAATATTTGTTTACATAACTATTTATAACTGCATTAAAGCTAGGGTCGGTAATCTTAAGAAACCAGAAAGAGTATGCTAGGTTTAGAAGATTATCCAACCGAAAAACCCAGCCCAGTGTTGACCAACTATTTTCCAATGAAATTAGCTAGCAGCACTAGCTCCAAAAGTCCCTAAATCTAGCGGGAAAGTCGCCAAGTCGGCAACAGTGACAGTCCGTCGCTTCAGGCCTCCCTCCAAAGCCACTCCCCCACAATTATCATTATGAAACTAAACATATCATAATGTATGTAAACAACGAACATGGCTATTGTTAGTACTCACAGCAGTCAAGCTAGCAGCTTGTGGAAGACTCCAGTGACACGCGATGAATGCACGGGCAGAGTGCGAGCAGGTAGACAGGCAGCTAGCCAGTCCAATCATTACATCCGGGCCAAATGAAATGATTGGACGGGTTTATTACCATCCTGCACAGCCACAGATACCAGATTTTTTTTTCTTTTTTTATCAGAGCATTTGATTTATTGATTGTTGTCGTGATGTAGTATTTCAACAAGTATGACACAAAATATTTTTGAAGAAGATTACCAACTCGCTAGCTAACTAGCTTTAATTGATCAAAACAAGCTGGCAAATACACAACCACCACATATCACTGGCTTATAAAGGTGTTATGGCTGATGAGTTAGCAAAGAAATGACTATTTACACTTCCAGGACACACAAAGCATCAGAAACATTAATTTTGAATCATGTCTCTGGCCAACTGATCGAATATTCACTCTCCTTTCAGCTCCGTTTTGGTCTCCACCAACTTAGATTTAGCATCTGGCTCTTTACCTGTCTGATGCTCCACTATGTTCACCAGCTTGTCGCTTGGTGCTTGGCAGGTGGCGTACAGTGGGTTTATCAAGAGCTTCCTGTGGATGTGAATGAGAGCGGCTAAGACTTGTGCATAAGTTAAATGTGCTGTAAAATAATCAAAAAATACTAGCTAAAAGAGGCTAAAAAGCTAGAGCTTAAGAAAAGGTGATAATTGTCACTACAAGCAACCCCTTTCACATTACACAGAATCATTTGATTCGGTGTTCATATAAACAATCTTAGTGGATGCAGTTTCAAAGTCTAACATAAACACTATTTGGGTCACAGAATAAAAATAAAATATTGTTGAATTTGAAACTATTTATTTTCTATTAATTTTGCATTGCTATTAATTATCCACTGTAATGTTTGCAGAACATTTATCTTAAACATGTCTTTCTAAAGCTCAAAAGAATTTACATTATGATACATACAAGCTTTTTACAGTGGTTTTATGTGAAATTTTAATAATAAAAGCACAAAGTGTCGTCAGAAAACGTGGCCTTTTCTTATTTCATGTCTTAAACAGTTGAAATTAACAACCCTTTTACAGCTCAAAATCTTTAAAATATCCATCAAGTTCCTCCAAACAGCTCATGCAACATAACCAAAGTGTGCACTAGAATTTACCGTAATTTCCTCACTGACAGTGTTTGGGTTGCACTGGTACACAATGTTTGGGTTGCACTGGTACACCGTGTCCCAATATTTCACTATAAAACACTTATTATATTGCTTTGATAAGATAATAAGATAAACATGTTGTGCTTTCCTTAGATATGAAGCTGATTATGAACAAATCATTTCCTTAGAGATTAAGCTGCAGGTCCTCACTCTGTGTGCATCACTTCGCTGTTCAAACAAAATATCAGCTGACGTAGGGGTGATAAAAGAATTACTTAATTTTCACATTTGTATGAACTGTTTCTTTAAAAAAAAGTCTTGTTTAAAATGAGAACTCTGATCTATGAATCTGATACGTTGATTTTAAACTCGGGACACTATTTGAAAGTTCCTCTTCTTCTCTCATCATTCCTATCTTTTCTCATAGATAGTGAGACTCACTTCTCTCTCAGTCCCAATTTCTTCTCCTCCAGCTAAATTATTGACTGGGAGTCCTCTCCTACACAGGCCACCGATGGGAGGTGTTCGCTTTCTAATTTAGGATTCAATTTGGGATTCTTTGAGCTTGTAATTAGTTTCACTGCTCAGCCTCACTGCCAAGGGCACTGAGATACCCTGAAAAAGGAGCATGCGTATTCACACACACACACACACACACACACACACACACACACACACCTGCAGAAGCAACATTTTGCTTTGCTCACAGGGATATAAGCTGATACACAGGTTTAGTTTCATTTCCAAACCACAGCTTCTGAAAAGATGGTAGGGATCAAGTTATTCTGCTTTATTATGTGCATTATGTGATCCACTGTCCACTGATCCTCCTGGTACCTGCTGCTGCTGCTGCTGCTGTGTGAAATCCTTACAAGATCCTGCTTTAGTGATTTTCATGTTTTTACTTCAGCTGGAAAATGCTTCCCCCTGGGTCTGTGAATTCATTTCAAACCCTCCAAATAATGTCCAAAATAAACCTTAAAGGGACAGTGCGTAGGATTTGGTGGCATCTAGTGGTGTCCACTCACTCCTCCCTTTCCAAGACTGCGGTAACGTGAGCCGCTGAGTGCAAAACCGTGGTAACGCCATTCACCTCGCCCAGAGGCCATCCTCACCATAATAACACTACTTTAGGAGAAGAGGACCCACTCCTTATGTAGATATGAAGGGCTCATTCTAAGCTAACAAAAAACACAGCAATATATATATATACACTATATATATACTATATACACATATATACTAATGAAAACATAGTTATGAAATGGCTAATAGATCCCCTGAAATGTTACACACTGTTCCTCTAAGTGACATTTTGGTGAAGCTTGTATCCTTGACAGCTATCCATCATTTTCTCACATGTCATCCCAGCATGACCTTGCTTATATCCTTTGTAAAAAAAACAAACATGCTGTACCTTGACACACCACGTTCACAGCTCTGCTACATAACGCCGTGATGGGAACTGCCTGTAGCGGTTTCACTCTTACACTCACCTATTGCATCTAGGTGTAGCAGCAGTATTGATTAAGACCTGGATCTTGTGTAAAAGCTAGAGACAGATGGAGAGTGAGAGCGAGGACTGGAGAGCCGGTTAGTCCCCACAGAGCTGCCTGTGTTTTTAATAATCACTCCCTCTCTCCACCTGGGACGGCAGAGCCACTGTGGAGCCTATTTATAGGCAGCAACCAGCAGGCAGGGAGAGCAGCACACATGCACTATTGTTCATAACATGGTCACAAGATAATGGATAATGTCTTTTCTAGGAGGGTGATTTTTTTAATGAGAAAACGATGAATTTGCACATCTAGGACAAGCTGCATAAAATGATTAAATGTTGGAAAGAGGGTAGCTTTTGACTCATCTAATGACCTGATGTAATTTACTTTGGTTATGGATTACTTATTAGATATCCTGTTTTCTAAAATCATGTTAACGGCATTGAACTTGTTTAGGAATTCAGACCTTTAAAGATATAGATCTTGTATGTATTTTGGACATTTATTCAATGAACAGGATATGTACATTTTGTAAGTAAATACCTCACAATCATAGACTGTATAGAAGAAGTGGATGTAGTCACCGCGACGTCACTCATTGGTTTGTGGACTACGGTTTTGAAGTCTGGAGTTCAGCATTTTGGCTGTCGCCATCTTGGTTCTTTGCAACCAGAAGTAACACAAGAGGGTGGAGCTAGTGGTGCCGTCAAATGAAACTCGTGAGCTCGTCTTTACAACATGGGAAGTCGTGTCCACAATATGCTTGGCGTTCAAGTGGTTAAGTCGTGATAACACCGCTGCTAAGCTACAGCAATATTAACATTACTGTCAGCGTCTAGAAGCCACAGAGGCTAACAATTTAGCCTACTAGCAAGTGGGTAACATATTGCAAAATACAAAGGCATAATGACAGGAAAAAGATGAGGCCGTTGGGTATATCAACATTTTCCTCAGACCTATTATAAGATTACAAAGAAAAACAATACACGACTAAAATTA
The DNA here is from genome assembly GCA_916701645.2 of Sebastolobus alascanus. NCBI lineage: Eukaryota > Metazoa > Chordata > Actinopteri > Perciformes > Sebastidae > Sebastolobus > Sebastolobus alascanus. Next base: position 393,027 of record CAKAOJ020000044.1, read on the forward strand.
CAGTATACAGTATTAACTTAATATGCACCGAAAAATGAACTTCCATGGCCTCCGCCATTTCTGACGACGTCAACAAATGCGTCACAACTCGTGAACTCTACACTTTCAGAAACTTTCCACTTACAAGGTCATGAATACCACAAGTGGGGGACGTTCATATGGACTTTTCTGGTGAACACGGTAAACACGACCCCATTTGAAGGCATCAAGTACAACTGAACGCTGAATAAGACATTTTTAGGCGACCAAAATGTTAATATTAACTTTTCATGAACTGGAATCACACTGTGAAAGGGTTAAAGTTGTAAGACGAAAATGCTGTGGTAGTGACCTGTCAATCACATGGTAGCCACGCCCTAAAGCACACCCTGCTTTATGGTCTATTTGACTCTAAATGGGACCATCATTTACTAAATGGACATCATGCTGTATTGAAGAAGACTTGAAACTAGCGATTGAGACCATAAACTCATGTTCACAATGTTTACTGAGGTAATAAATCAAGTGAGAAGTAGGCTCATTTTCTCATAGACTTCTATACAATCAGACTTCTTTTGGCAACCAGAGGAGTCGCCCCCTGCTGGCTGTTAGAAAGAATGAAAGTGGCTTCACTTTTCAGACCCGGAGGTAGCCCACTGCTCACAATATGATGTTCCAGTGGATAAACAAAAGGTATTAAATGTGGAAACGGTACATAAAAAGCAACATAAAGAATATTTCCACTTTGAACTTAGGCAGAAAAGAGACTACTTTGCCATTTTGGGGGTTTTGGATGGGTGCATGGGGGATTTACTTACTGCTGAATTGAAGATAATATGTGATGTGAAGTGATGCATTTACTTCAAGTGTCTGTGAAGTGTCCAGCAGCTCCAGCTGGAGAGCAGGCAGCGCTGTCACAGCTGTACTGCTCTGCTGTAAACTACAGCCTCATCCTGCTCTTACACAAGCACACACACATGCATGCATTCACGCACACACACACACACACACACACACACACACACACACACACACACACACACACACACAGCAGGCAGCTATAGCATCTGTCTGTTCTCTGACACTTAAACCCCGCTTGGGTCTTTTTCCAGCCTGAGTTGTGGGTCTCTCATTCACAGTCTGGTTCTTTAGATGTAGGAGAAGAAGATAGTAGAGTAACAATAGAGACATAAAAATGAATGACCTAATACTTGAAGACATATAGAGTCATATTACACATAGGCACAATAAAGCCTCCAAGTAGCCTATATATTTGTCTGGGGCTTTCAATCGTATCTCACAGTTTTCATCAGTGAATTGGAGTTCGTTCGGTTGTCAGGGAGATGTATTTGTTGTCATGTGAGCTCAGTAGCTGTTTGAAACAGTAGCACCTTTTTTTAGGACTCTTCATACTAAATTTTTTGGCTAAAACAGAAAAGAAGTCCTAAATTATAGGGATTAAATCACAACAACGACTGAGCTTGCATGACAACAGATTCATCATCATGACAACTGAGCAAACTTGTCCTTGTCACCTTGTCATACAGTTAAAAGCAACTACTGTAAGTGGACCTTGAGTTGAGATCATTTTGTCAAACCTCTGTTACTCATATAGTGTAGTTGCGTCTAATTTTTTGCAGGTTTTAATATTATTCCTTCATATTTATATTTACAATGTGTGTGTATTATATTTAAGTCCGTAAAATTAGATTGGAAACATGTTCTTTGGCAGTAGAAGATGATCTAAACATTAATTATCTTGTCTCTCCACTCACTAATGCTTATCACTTTGGTGTTTTTATGCCTCCATGCCGACGATAGTCGTGGCCAGAGGCATTATGTTTTTGGGTTGTCCGTCTGTGCATAAGTATGTGCGTACGTACGTCCGTACCATTCTCGTGAACGTGTTATCTTGGGAACGCTTGGAGGCAGTTGTGTAGTGGAGGGTATACGCAGGTATACGGGGTATATCCACCTCTTTTTCTGGCCTAAAAGCCAATAAAAGGAGAGCACACCTACTTCCTCCTCCATAACCTACCCATGTACCTACTGTAGTAGTACAACCACCTCATGACAACTACTCCATTGCCTGGAGGGAATTGCTTCAAATTTGGCACAAACGTCCACTTGGACTCAAGGATGAACTGATTTGAATTTGAGGTCAAAGGTCAAGGTCACTGTGACTTACAAAACAGGTTTTTAGCCATAACACAAGAATTCATACGCTAATTATGACAATTTCACTCAGATGTCTAACAGGATAAAATGATGAAGTGATGACATTTTGGACAGACATGGATATAAACTGCAACTTGACTGGTTGGCGAAGGTATACAACCGTGAGGCGGTAATTCTAGTTTTAGCTGTCTTTTGTTAGCACCTTTCTGTCCCTAATATAGCCTATATCTAACACCATTTCTCCCAACTGCTGCTCTCACCCTCATCTCACCACTTTTTAAAAGTCTCACTCTCTCCCTCTTTTTAAGTTAGACACTGTCGCACTCTTAGCTTTAATACTACACATTTGTACATAAAAGACTCGGCTATTATTTAATATTGCTGTCGGCCAGCAATATAGTCATATGATTAGAATTATATTGTAATGATGCAAGTTTGTTTGCTTCAGCATGCAAAAAAGACACAACAAAATGAAACCTAAAACTAATCAGGAAATATTATTTAATAAGTTATTCTTCCATACAGTACAACGTGAGAAACTTTTATTCCTTGGCAGATATTTATTCATATTGATATCAAATATAATTGTCATATGGATTTTTCCACTGGCCCTCCCATGGCTTATATGGTACTGTATATAATGGCATTACATGAAGAGTTTGCCACAAGTTTCCACTCCGAAATTATATAATTCGTGATGATGATGAAGGTGATTTAGTGTTGATTTTTTACATTCTCAGATTTAGGGTGCAGGCCTACATTTTCCTGACATAGTTATCTCGGTGTCATCGTGACAGACACCCCGCCGGTGCAGAGTTTACCTCTCTCATCTCCACTTTGCTACACCATGAGAGGAGCAGCGACATGGAGAGAGACAGCAGAGTCAGGGAGGGTTGTTTGGGGACAGAGGTGACGCTATCTTCTTACCCAGAGGAGACTCTCTCATCAGAGCAGGGAGACGGACAGTCCTGCTGCTATTAAGGCAACAGCGATGGGGTATTTAACATAATGGCACCTTGCTGCAGCCTATACAGTGAAGGACACTGTTCAAGGAGAATACAAATGTGAAGCTGTTAACGGTATGATGTTAAAAAGTCCTTGCTGAATCATAGGGCAGCCATGTTGAGAGACAAATTTTCATGAAACATTATTCTGGAGGAAGTGAGGATGAAATATTGGGAAATATTTTATCTTTCTACTTTTTACTTACACAGCATTTGCATTAGTTTAAACTAATGTTTAAACTTATGCAAAGAACGTATATTGCCAAGAAGTGAGAGTCGATTGTTCATTCCAAAATCTGGGGCTAAAAGGTACATAATTATTGACAGAGCTAAATTGGACAAGTGTATATCCTGCATTGTTTGTATGTAAACTGATAATATGTATAAAATCTTAATCTGAAAGGTAACCAGTGAGTATAACTGTCAGATAACTGTAGTAGAGTAAAAAGTTCAATATTACCTCCAAATTGAGCTTAAGTAGAGTATTTTAAAGTACTTAGTTACAGTCCACCTGCTGTGGTTATATGTATGTATAAGTATGATATCTGACCATTATTTTGTCTAACATAACCCTGGCTGCTTACATACTTTTCTGTTTGTATTTTTCGAACAGTACAAGAGAATAGGCTTCGAGTATAAGGACTAACTGATGTGTAGTAAATGTAACAGTCTTCCTGTGTCCTTCACATTATTCCTGTTGGACTCTGGAGGGTTGAAGATATCAAGGCTCACTTTCCTCCCTTCATTTGATGCCTTTCTCTGTTGCACCATATGAAAAATGGCTTCCACAGAGTGAGATAATCCATCATAGTACACATGAAAGCTGCCGTGTGGTTTTGCCAGAGCCTCTAGTCTGTTTTATCAGTATCTCCTCGAGCAGGAGTGTTTTCATATCAGCATGGCGTTACGTTGTGCTCTGCTCGCTGTCAATCACCTAGCACTCACAGAGAGATACGGGAAGAAAGGGAAGTCTCTCTCAGAAAATAATCCCTCAAAGACTTCTGGCCTTTCAGAATTCATTGTTGCATACATGTCTTCTTCTTGAAAGCATCTTAACTGGGACAGCAGTTCATTTCAATGACATTTTCCTTAAAGGGCTGATTATACTGTATTTTATCTGCTGGGTGGTTCTGTCAGCATTAGCAATAGATATGAGTATCATGCTGTGACATCTGCTGCGCTGCTCTGACTACTCCTCCTGAGGCGAGCTCGATGCCAGTGATGTGTGTGTTCATGTATTCTGACTATAAAATGAACAACACGGATAATCTCCTGGCATGGTCACTATTTGTGTTTCAACAACTCAATGTTTATCTTTGATTATGTTGTTTTGTGACAGCCTTCGTCTCCCTGCAGTTATGCACACACTGATGATTAACTCGTCATGTGGAAGCTTTGACCCAGCTGGGATTTTCATGCAATGTACACAGATACACACATACTGTACACACGCACACAAGCTAACAACCATTTGTCATGCTGTCTTCATGCCAGATGAAGGCATTAATCTGCCTTCAGATGTGCTATATATGTATTTATTTTAGGGCTATCAATTGATTAAAATATTTAATCGCGATTAATTGCGTGATTGTCCACAGTTAATCATGCACATTTTTTAATCTATCTGTTCAAAATGTACCTTAAAGGGAGATTTGTCAAGAATGTAATACTCTTATCAACATGGGAGTGGGCAAATATGCTGTTTTATGCAAACGTATGTATATATTTATTATTGGAAATCAATTAACAACACAAAACAATGACAAATGTTGTCCAGAAACCCTCACAGGTACTGCATTTAGCATAAAAAATATGCTCAAATCATAACATGGCAAACTGAAGCCCAACAGGCAACAACAGCTGTCAGTGTGTCAGTGTGCTGACTTGACTATGACTTGCCCCAAACTGCATGTGCTTATCATAAAGTGGGCATGTCTGTAAAGGGGAGACTCGTGGGTACCCATAGAACCCATTTTCATTCACATAGCTTGAGGTCAGAGGTCAAGGGACCCCTTTGAAAATGGTCATGCCAGTTTTTCCTCGCCAAAATTTAGTGCAAGTTTGGAGCGTTATTTAGCCTCCTTCACAACAAGCTACTATGACATGGTTGGTACCCATGGATTCCTTAGGTTTTCTAGTTTCATCAGATTTCATCAGTAGCTTCACTCTAGCTTTAAAACTGCTACAACTTAAAAATTGCAAGTTGCATTAGTGCCTTAAAGAAATTAGTGGCGTTAAAACAAATTTGTGTTAACACGTTATAATCATGTTTGACAGCCCTGATTTATTTAGTATTTTTATCCATAGTAGTACATTGAGAATACTTGTAGATGGTATATTTTGCACACAGTAGAGTGATCATCATTGAGAGGTAAACAGGCATATGAAGAAATGTCATTTTAATTCTAAGTGTATTTTTCCTTTCATCACAGGTTTCAGCTTATTGAAGACCTGTCCTATGAAGATGTGAAGAAATGTTACCGGGGCTCGGTGAGTCTGGTCTCTCTTTTGATTTTAATCGTTAAAGTGTCTGTGATTGTTGGAGCAAGTCCAACCAGTTGTATTAATTTTTACCTTAATGTTTAATCTATAAAAAAAAAGTGGCACTCCCCGTTGAAACTTTCCATCTAAGGAGATTGTTTATTTTGTGATTCCTTGACTCGAAGGCCTTTCTCTCACTTTTATACTGCAGTGAGATATATATTTCAAACAGTTCTGTGTCATGACAAATGGACGCTTCAACTAATATGACAAAATCTAAATGCAATCTGATGCATATTGTATTTATTTTAGGGCTGTCAAAGTTAACGCGATAATAACAAGCTCAGCAGTGCTGTATAATCCTAAATTACTATCGCGTAGACTTGCTGCAATCCTGGCCAGTGTCCTTAAGACATTTCTCAAAATTTTAGCCTTGATATGAGTCACATACAGTAACCATCATCATCTAGTGAAAATAATAATACAGCCACCCCACAAACTAATCATCTAATATTATTTTACCTATGAATTCAGTCAGCAAATGATTATACATTAACAGTTTAACTATGGGCTTTCCCCCAGTGGTGATCGAGCACTCTGCATTACTGTAACCTATTGTAAAGCGCCATATTCCTGAGGACAGGAGCTGCTCTAGTACAAGCTATTAATAGAAAGACAAAAAAACAGGAGCAGCAGTCAACTGAGACAAACTGAGCTGATACGAGTCGAAGGGAAGATAGACGAGATGCAGGACAGGGCAGGAAAAATAGGGAAATATAGTGTGGCGACAGAGATATCTAGAGCTGGAGGTGAGTTTGAGCGGTGAGGGAGGAGAGCGGGGAATGAATGAGACTTGTTGTTGTTCAGATGGGAGGAAAATGAATGATTTTCTCTGAAAAGTGAGGACTTTTAGGTGTCACAGAGAGGCAAACTGAAGGGAAGGAAAGGCAGAGAAAGAAAGGGTTTCAAGTAAGTGAGAGTAGTGAGGACTACCTGTGTGTGTTGTTGTTGTTTTTTTCAGCTCAGAGTGATGAAGGGCAGAGTGTGTGTGTATGTGTGTGAAGGAGGTAGGAGGAGAGGGAGGGTGTCAGCCGGGTGCTGCAAAGTGTAGAGTCACTGGATGTGTATTTGAGACAGAGAAAGGGAGCCTTGTAGTTTCAGGGAAAGAGCTCAGTGGCTGTAAACTGAGGCGTTGCTGCTGTAACTCTGTATTCGTAGTGAATGTGTGTGTGTAGGTGTACACATTAGAGCCTGGTGTGTGTGTGTGTGTGTGTGTGTGTGTGTGTGTGTGTTTGTAGGTGCATGTAGACTAGAGGTAGACAAGTCCTCCATCACGGTGCCCCGTGCTGACCGGCGACAGGGGGCACAGTGTGTGTCTTGCAGCGGGTTGCTCCAGGCCTTCGATGTGCGCGAGTGTGTGTGTGTGTACGGTGCCAACGTGCTGAGCCTGGTGCAGAGCTCGCGTCCTCTGAGGGAGAGGGTGGTGTCTGCGGCGAGCGGAGCCAGAGTGGCCGGTGGTGGCGGAGTGGCCGGTGTTGCCGGCGGGGCCGTGCAGGCAGGCCGGTCCGCCAAGGAGCTGCTCATGACTCTGCCCTGTCCCTCTGCACAGACTGTCAGCAAGTACAACTCGCAGTACCACAAACTGTTCCAGTGCGTGCCCAAGGATGAGATCCTCATGAAAGGTACTGTGCTTTTTACCACAAGGAATCTTTTTTTACTAATCAACTTGTTAATATTCTTGGACGTGTCATGCTTCAGCCTCACTATATGATTCACCCGTTATGCATTTGGACTTGTATTTGTACTCTATTTAGTAGAGCTGCAACGATTAATCGATTAGTTGTCAACTATTAAATTAATCGCCAACTATTTTGATAATCGATTAATCAGTTTGAGTAATTTTTTAAGAAAAAAAAAGTCTAAATTCTCTGATTCCAGCTTCTTAGATGTGAATATTTTCTGGTTTCTTTACTCCTCTATGACAGTAAACTGAATATCTTTGAGTTGTGGACAGAATAAGACATTTGAGGACGTCCTCTTGAGCTTTTGGAAACGCTGATTGACATTTTTCACCATTTTCTGACATTTTATAGACCAAACAACTTATTGATAAATCAAGAAAATAACTGACAGATTAATCCCCAATGAAAACAATCATTAGTTGCAGCCCTACTAAGTAGCTCTTCTTGCAATGTACAGTAACAATATTAAATATCAGTAATGAGTAAAAGTACCAGTGACATTTACTCAAGGGCTGTACTTAAGAACATTTTTTGTTACTATTTTGACATACTTGTACTTTACTTGAGTATTTCCATTTTATGCTGCGTTCTACTTCTACTTCACTACATCTCAGATGTAATTATTTTACTTTTTAAATGATCAGATTATGATGCAGACTATACTACTAATCTACACAGTAGTATACAAAGTATCAAGAATTTGCTCCACATTGACGAACTACAACATTAAAGAGCTCTTACAAACAGGATGATATAATATTCTATGATAATATAACACTGTGAAAGGAGCCATTCTGCATAATGAGTACTTTTACTTTTCATACTTTTATTACATTTTGCTGATAAAACTTTTGTACTTTTACTTGAGTAACATTTTGAATTCAAGACTTTTACTTGTAATGGAGTATTTTTAGGCCATGGTATTTCTACTTTTACTTAAAGGTCCAGTGTGTAGGATCTGGCGGTATCTAGCGGTGAGGTGAGGAGATTGCAACCAACTGACGCCTCTCCTGTGTGCCAAGCGTGTTGGAGAGCTATGGTGGCTGACGCAAAAACGTGAATGGCTCTCTCTTGAGCCAGATGTTGTAAGAGTAGCGTAGGTCAGTACAGTGTGAGTGTACATGGGGAGTGAGTGGTGAAGCAAGAGAGAGAGAGCGGTGGCGACGGGAGCGAGTCATGTTATAGACTCCAGCCCAAGCACGAAATGTTAACAGTGTTTGGTTTGTCCGTTCTGGGCTACTGTAGAAACTTGCCGGCTGGCTCCGGGGCGAGGGGCCGCTCCCTATGTAGATATAAACGGCTCATTCTAAGCTAATGAAAACACAATTCTTATTATCAGGTGATTAAACACTAAAGAAAACATACTTATTAATATTATATTCCATTTCTGCCAATAGATCCCCCTACATGTTACACACTGGTCCTTTAAGTAAGAAGTCAGTACTTCTTCCACCACTGAAAAGTACAATATTTCCCTCTGAGATGAAGAATAAAGCAGCACAAAATGGAAATTATAAAGTAAAGTACAAGTACCTCACAATTGTATTTAAGTACAGTACTTGAGTAAATGTACTTAGTTACATTCCACCAATGAAGATTGTACAAAAAATGTAATAATTTTCAGTATCTGTACAAAACACTAGAAGTTATCAGCAGCTTTAATGTGCTGTTGGTGCTGCATCTTCATCAACAGCATCTGTAATTTCATACCAAAACCCTATAGAACAAACATAAAAGTAAACATATACACTGTATAGTCATTAATGGTGTTCTGCTTTTTATTCACTTTTCTTGGCACTATGTCCAGCTTTAGTTCTTCCTGCTTCAGTTCTGCTATCTGGTTAATCTCAGAAACACTTTCAGTATGACCAACTTCTTCAGCACAGTATGAACTCCTCTGTTTGCACAGTTCAACCTCGTTTTCCATAAACTTTGATACTATTTGCAACAAAATGCCGGTGAGACAGTAGGAGGGTTCAGAGACGTTTCGATAAGCCTGTATTTTTTTCTTTATCCAGTTTACAGTTTTTGATAGAATAAGATAAAAAAAAGTTTCTGTTTCTGTCTCTTGTGTTCTCAGTGTACTCCTGTGCTCTTCTCAGAGATATTCTTCTACAAGGCCGGCTCTACATTTCCAGAAACTGGCTGTGTTTCTATGCCAACCTCTTCGGCAAGGACATCAAGGTACGAAAGACTGACAGACAGCTTAATGAACTCAAACTGACTGACAAACATGAACCCAGTGTCTCCCAGTCACAATCTGACAAGCTGATTGGACAGCTTGCCAGATGATTTGACTGAAAGTCATTCAGGATTATGGGCTGGCTTTCAGTGTCACAGTCTTAATTTTCTCTCTCTTTATGTCTGCACTGTGAAATTATATACAAGGAGGTAGACTTACTGAACCTTTAACCTGAACCAGTTATGTGATTTTCTCTCTGATGTTGTGCACTGTTCCTGTTCCTTCATTTCCTTGAAACCAAACCTCTCCTGACATCTAAGTGACAATAGGCTACTTATTCAGACTGCATTCCTCACATTCTGACTGAAATAAGACACGTTTCATGTCCACTACTGATTTTCTCCGGGGGGTTTTCCAGAGTGTATTTCAGTGTCTGTCTTCCCTGCCATCATTTACTCAAATCACGCTGGTGTTTTTTTTATCTTGCCTATAATTTCCTCATCATCGTGTGTCTCCTTGTAAATTATATTTTCCATCTTCTTTAGGTGGCTATCCCTGTCGTTTCTGTGAGGCTGGTGAAGAAGCACAAAACGGCGGGCCTCGTGCCCAATGGCTTGGCTATCACCACAGACACGGGCCAGAAGGTGAACACTTCCATCGCAGTCGCTGTGAATTAAAATACTTGTGCTGATTAGCGCAGCGTGGCTGTATTTTCCACGAGTGGTGTGATGGAAAAAACAACAGCATGCTATAGATAGAAGCAGAGTGGAGACCAGTCTGGTAGCGCGACGGAGTGAAGGGTTTTTCCACCGTTACGGCCACGTTCAGAGGGGCTTCTTAACTTTCTGTCACATCAGACTCAGCCTGTCATCAAGTGTTGTTTTCCAAGACATAATGTACTTTTCACCTTCTGTTCAGGCCCCAACATGATAGCCAGCAAGCTAACTTTAGCACATTGTGACACCTACAGTAGGTTTTGTATCTTCAAGTAGGCTTACTTGTCAGTATTGTAAATACATGAAACTCTATGTGATGTTAGCCCAGTAGGTTTATTTTGCAATGTACCCTCCACAAGAGAGGAAAGAGAGCAAATTAAGAAATTTGAATGTAAGATTGGTAATTTTAGGGCACAAATGACTAAACTAAGGAAATGAAGTTTGCTTATTGAGTGCACAAATGAGTATTTAAAGCCAGTGATATTATATAAATATTTGAAGTATTGACAGGTGAACAGAAACAGAAGAATTAAGATCCTTCTGTGTAACCCTGTTTTATCAAATTAGATCCTGAACTGAACTGAATTGAAGGACAAACATTTAGTTTGGATTTGTGAAGTTTTCGGTTTATATCAAACTAAAAAAAACATTTTTTGTAGTTATAGTTCTATGCTAGTCGGGAAAGTTTGTCAAGTCATTTTTGCTTTCCCCATTGATCTTTTTGATTTATAAGGAAATAAATTACAGAATATTTTCTGCATCTTTCTAGTGGTAGCACACACATAATATGCAGACACACTTCAGAAATAGCACGTTTTTAGGTGCTCCTCAGACATTCATACACTCATATACATACACATACATGTGTATTGCACCTGATCTAGCAGACATCATTTATTCATGACACACAGCATTAATTATTAATAAGAGTGAGTGATGGGCTGATTTTTTTACCAGATAAATGCAAAAGGGTTAACATACTATCAGCACTGAGGACTATTAGGTGTGCATTAGATAACACTTAGTTTTCCAGATCAATGCAAAATGTCTCAGCAGTAGTCTTCAGATGTGGTGCCTGTCTTCACCTTTAAAACGTCACATGCTTCCCCTCTCGTTCTCTGTTTAAAGTCACATTATGGGACTCGTCGAGTCTAAGCACAACGCAGCAGTGTAAAATAGTTGTTGACTTTTTCCATTTGTGCAAAACACTATTATCAATTTGGTCTGAGGTTGGCATACTGCTGTGATCCCCTCAAAAGTGAAACATTACACAACTACTGTATATTCTAACCCACTGGTTCCCAACCTGGGGGTCCTGACCCCCACTAGGAGTCGCCAAATCTTCACGGGGGGTCGTGAGGCCTTCTTGATTTTAAGGATTGTAAGACAACTTTTTTAAAGATATACAGTTAGCCTATATCTCAGCATTTCATTCATTTCTGTGAAGAAAACTAAATTAAATTGTTATTTTTAAAGTTTAGATTATTATTTAAGATAAAAACCGGATAAGGGCCCGGTGAAGACCTGAACACAAGCTATATTCACAGAGCCTTCCCTCTCTGCTAAACAGCCTCGTCCTGCATTAGAAAATATGCAGTTAAAACAACCAAAGAGCTGATAAAACGTTGGCCAAGCCTCCGGGTGAAGGAAACACAGAATTTGAAGGCTATTAAGTATGAATGATTGTTAAAGGGACTATATGTAAGAATCAGAAATTGCTTGTTCACAGCGACACCTGTGGCCGCAGTGTCAACGAAAGTCGGTGTCCTGTTGCTCGCGCTCGCGCTTGTGCTCGCTCTACATAGACATGAACGAGCACCGTTCAAAACAGTGAGGCGACACACGTCAGCTAACACACAATATCACTCTATATTTCACCTGCTTGGCAGTAATGTTAGCTGACCAGACGAAGGTCTCTCCATGAATCAATGCTGATCCTAGTGTTGGCTTTTCCTGCTTCAGCCCGCCGACCCGGAGGAAACTGGGGGGGGGGGAGAGAGACGATAACGTAACTCGCTGCGGAGCCCCGTCACTTCACAAGACACAGGAAACCTCTGTTGGTCTGGAGGAGCTGCATCATTTATTTCTGCACAAACGTCCACTGCACATTCACTAGATATTCTCAGAGCTAAACTAACTCTTCTGCAGTTTGTAGTGTGCGCGGGTGCACGTGGAGTTGGAGCGAGCAGAGCGGTTGAGAACGAGTGCGGTGTGCAGACTGCAGGAGCAGCGCTGCTGCGCGCTCGCGTACCCACACGCGAGCGCGCATTGGACACCGACCCGGTTTGATTTATGCGCGTGATAAGTTACATATAGTCCCTTTAAGAAAAAGAAAAAATACATAAAACAGAGAGAGGATTGTATTAAAAGTTCCTAAAAATAACAAGAAAACTCATCTCCGATGCAATATTCACAGGAAATAATCTGCTCAAAATTCATCCAAATCGCTCGTTTCACACAAACTTCCTGCAGTTAATGCATTCTTTTTTGGGGTTAACTGTACAGTTTATCAGTTGTTCTGTACTGTTATTGTTATTCATTGAATATAACATGAAAAATCCATAAAATATGTCACTTAGTCAGGGGTCGTCAGTTTACTCAATGACAGAAAAGGGGTCCTTAAAGAAAAAAAGCTTGGGAGCCACTGAACAAACTGCAGAGTCTGACTCTCTGGCGAATACAGCAGCTCAGATTAGAGCAACAACCTTTGTCAAACCATGTGAGATATATGGCATCTGGACGGTATGTCTCCTACTGTGCAAGGGCAAATATCCTTTGCCATATATGTCTGTGTGATTGTGTAATATGCATTACATAACCATGCGCTCATACATGGCTCTGTACAGTACGACTATACTGCTAAACATGACTGAGGGTGGTTCTTGTGTTTATGAAGTAAAAAGTTTACAGCTCGTGTCTGTAACAACAAAGTTCAGTTGTATTTAATAGTATTTTTTCAGCTCATTCCCCCCCGTGTCAGGAGAGATACGACAGCACAAAAACAACTGATAAAGTGAACACACATCACATATTTTAGATAGCGGTGATATTTATTCAGGTCATAGGGATATTTGGGTAAGCTGCCGCTGACCTGTCATTCATAGTTTTTCATCAAAGAATAAACCGGAACAAAAATGTGATGAGAGAAAATATCCTCTTTGTGCTTCAGATTATGAATCCCTGAAGTGTTGTTTGCCCCAAATTATTTCTAGCAAATCTGTTCTCTTTCCCATTAATTGTTAATGTATTATTATAAGCGTGGTATGGCTGCAAATACAATATTCAAACAGCTCCCTGCATGCCTGAATGCACTGATTGTGTACTAACAACATGAACAGACAGTTATAATAATGCAAGCTTGATTTTGTGGAGCTGATATTTCTATGATATTTGCAAAGGCAGGCTGCGATGTGAAATAGAAAATCTTCTTCATCTATTTCTCTATTCAGTTTCCCCCTCAGGGCTCGTCAAAGTTTAATATCATCTCTCGTCTAACCTCATTCTGGTAATAAATGAAAAGCTGAGTATATAGCTTATCCATGTTGTCCAATAGAAACCTCTTCAACAACTGTATGAATATACATTTGAGAGAATCAGAACTTTAAATAAGCTCAAATTGTACGTTACATACGTTAAGATAAATTCAGAATAGTTTCAGGGGACTTTTTTATTTTTAATCTGCATTTTTAACAGAATATCAACAGTATCTTTACATCACTGTTTCTCTTTTTTATCTCCTCAGTATGTATTTGTATCTCTGCTATCAAGAGACAGTGTATATGACGTCCTCCGCAGGATCTGCACACACCTACAGGTCAGAGGACACACTTGCATAATACTCATTTACGGAATGTTCACACCAAGCGCGAAACAAACTTTCGCACGGCGCGATTACATACAAAGACATTGCAAAGAGGCGAATAGACGCAAATTCACACCGGGCGCGAAAGTTGCATCATTCGCGTATTTGCGTATTTGCGGTTGTCGAAATATTTCAACTTGAGTGAGAAATTTGCATGACGCTTTGTTGCGAAATCTCCTCCTGACGTCACTGACTTCCTGACGTTGTTGAATCAGAAATGGAGGAAAAAAATATTGTGTCCGTCTGTGGTCACCCAGAGATACGATAGTACATCATATTTGTACAGAGACCGGACCAATCTCTGTATAAATGTATGTGTGTAAACCACAGACTGTCTATGGTATAAACAACAACATCGCTGCCGTATTTATGCCTAGATGACTTTATGTTGAGCGTTGATGGAGCAGCTACTATGTTAGCATAGCCTGGCACTGATCGATCCGAACTCCATTCAGAAAACAAGCAATTTAAAAGTTGTTTGTGTGTCATCTTTACGACAGACCTGACAAAGCATGAATTCAGACTTTTTACAAATCAACATCATTATGTAGTTATTTCGGCATGTTTTTGGTCCGTTTATTGCAATTAAATCACAGCAGAATCTGTTTATTTTGGGTTCGTACCGCCGGTGATGTTATGAACCCAGACACGACGGAGTTTGGTTTTCCGATATATTTGGGACTTCCACAACATGTACAGTACAAAGCAGCAACAGTGGTTATTTCTTCCATGGTTGATGGCGGAAATGACGGAAAGCAATGTTGTTCTCTATGGAGACGAGCCCCTTCTCCTCTCCGGCGTGTGGAGCGCAAATGAACACAAATGATACCAGCGGTACAACTCGCACGAGTAAAGCAGGTTGAAAATTCGCTTCGCTCTTGGTGTGAATGCAACATTAGTCTATACAGTATACTGTGTGGTGTTCGTGTCAGTTAAAGGGGCTATATGTAAGAATCAGAAATTGCTTGTTCACAGCGACACCTGTGGCCGCAATGTCAACGAAAGTCAGCGTCCTGTTGCTCGCGCTCGCGCTTGTGCTCGCGCTACATTGACATGAACGAGCACCGGTCTAAACAGTGAGGCGACACACATCAGCTAACACACAATATCACTCTATATTTCACCTGCTTGGCAGTAATGTTAGCTTACCAGACGAAGGTCTCTCCATGAATCAATGCTGATTCTAGTGCTGGCTTTTCCTGTTCAGCCTGCCGACCGCGGAGGGAACCGGGGGGCGGGGAGACACCGACACCCGGTCGGGACGATAACGTAACTCTCTCCGGAGCTCCGTCACTTCACAAGACACGGGAAACCTCTGTTGGTCTGGAGGAGCGGCAGCATTTATTTCTGCACAAACGTCCACTGCACATTCACTAGATATTCTCAGAGCTAAACTAACTCTTCTGCAGTGAGTAGTGTGCGCGCGTGCACGTGGAGTTGGAGCGAGCCGAGCGAGTGAGAACGAGCGCGGTGTGCGAGCAGGCAGGAGCAGGCAGCAGGAGCAGCGCAGCTGCGCGCTCGCGTACCCACACGCGAGCGCGCATGGGATTCCGACCCGTTATGATTTATGCGCGTGAAAAGTTACAAATAGTCCCTTTTAAAGAGGTGATTTCTTTTTCCCTCTCCAGGTCAATGGGAAAAGTCTGAGCTTGAAGCAGTTCATGGAGGAGCCGACCTTATTACTGGTCAGTGAAGACATGTTTATCATAAACCATCATAAATATAATAAAGATCTAAGTGGGTGAAAATGTAACACCTGGTCATCCAGAGGCATTGCAATGACTTTAGTGTTTCCTAGTCGTGTTTCATGTTGGTCTAAAGGCCTCTGACAACTCTCACTTACAACTACCCTTCACCTGAAGGCAGTATCAATACATCATTCTTCTGCAGCTGCTGCAGGCTTTCAGTGAATTATCCCCCGAGTTGGCAAGATGCTATCAAAGAGCTCTGTGCAGTCACCTTGTGTGTGTGTGTGTGTGCACACTATAGGCCACTCTGCGACAGAACAGCTTTTGTATTAAGTAATAATTAAGATCTGTTAACATGCTCGTCCTTGATCACGCTCTAATCTAGACTGAAAGTATTCAAAGAAAAAAGGGCCGTTTGTTCATATTTCCAGCATATTCCATAGAAGGATTCGTAGAGCTTTGCTGCTCTCAAACACAGAAAATGATCTATAGCATTATGTTTGGGATGTTGATATAGCTCAGTGGTTCCCAGTCCCAGGAAGGGGTCACAATATCACAATACGTTGAAGTCAAGAAAGAGAAAAGAAAAGCATTTTCTTTTTTCACGTTTTTGAGCCTCAGTCATTCAAATAAAAAACTCAGAGATGAAAAAATCCCTTTTTGGTTGAACTACTTACAACTCTGCACTGTAATCTGAGGTCTTGTGTGGACATCACTTCATTTTCAGGGGTTATAAACCAAATAGTTTTGGGAGCCACTGACATAGCTAATCAGTCAATTCACCAGGGTTTTCAGACCTTGAAATCCATGTAAAAAACACTGCATTATAAGGTGATTTGTTTTGCCATCTCAGGTTTAGATGAATGAACCACTCATGTGCTGACAGACTCCTTTAATTTAGATCACTATCTATTTGCTGCAGTTGGACGTCCGTCTTTCCAACACATTCTCCTCTTTCCTCTGTGCCACAGGACGAGTTCCCGGTTCCAGACGAGTTCCCAGTGGTTGATGAATTCCCATCAGTGTTAAAGTGGAGAAGGAAACCCTCAGTGGTGTCTGTGTCGTCCTCCCTTCCTGACCTGTTAGGGAACTCCACCAGCAGCCTGAGCGCCGTAGACGCACCCTTCAAATCAGAGCAGCCTCTGGAAGGTGATAAATCTATCCATGTTGGCACAGTTTAAAGTATGAGTGTCTATTGTGAGAAATATCCACATCACTGGTTACTACCGTCTATGGATAGTAGAGGTAAATCAGTCTGCACCTCAGAAGTAGTTCAAATTCAAAAGCAGTTTTGAATCTGCTTTTTGCTTGTGATTGGCTTGTGTTCTGAAATCTGTGTTATACAACTGCAGATATTACGACAAAAATCCTAAATTGTGTGATAAGAAAACTTCACTGTGAAATACTTTAGTGTTAAATAAGTTATTTGTTGATACTTTCAGTTTTCAACTCTGTTGATATCAGCGTCCTGCAGGACTTTAATCAATATCCAATTAGAAGAGAAATCAGCCTGCGGGCATTTTAGTTCTCGTCCACCAAACTGTGAGCAAGTTTATTTTGAGTGTAAAATCACATAGTGTCTCAATACACTTTGAAAAAGAAGACAATTACCAAAGATAATGACAGCATAAAATACATCCATTTATTATTTCTTATTTACAGTAAAGGCTGAAAATAAGCTAAACTAAACCTGAACAAAATAGAAATGACACAATTCAATTCAAGAAAAGGGGAGAAATAATTTATAAATAATGATTAATTAAATTATTAAATAAAAAAATCTCAATATTGTTGTCCTCTCTCATTGGTCAAGGTAAAATATTCCACAGTGATGGAGCGTGATAAGAAAATGCTGCCAGCAATAGATTTCTTACTAATCTTAAGAATACTGGGTAGTAATGTGTACGTGGGGGAATAAGGAGTTCTGCAAAGTAATTATGTGCGAATCCATGAAGAGTTTTATAGTATTATAAGTAGGGCTGTTAAAGTTAACGTGATAACGCGTTCACGCAAATTTGTTTTAACGCCACTAATTTCTTTAACGCATTAACGCAGTCAATCTTTGGGAGATTGTAGCGGGCTTAGTTTTAGAGTGAAGATACTGGTATCATATGAAACTAGAAAACATAAGGAAGCTTGTCGCGAAGGAGGATAAATAACATTACAAACCTACTACCTACCTACGCTACATTTTGGCGAGGAAAAACTGTCTTGGCCATTTTCAAGATTTCCAGTAATAAATATATGCATACATTTGCTTAAAGCAAGCATATTTGTCCACTCCCATGTTGATAAGAGTATTAAATATTTGACAAATCTCCCTTTATATTTTGAACAGATAGATGTGTGATTAATTTGCGATTAATCGCAATTAAAATATTTTAATCATTTGACAGCCCTAGTAATAAGTAAAGATTTTTTAGTCTGACCAGATGAAATAGCGAGTCAGTGAACCGAGGTAGGGCTGCACAATTAATCAAAATTTGATCAAAATCGCAATATGGCCAACTGCAATTTTTAAATTGGAGGCGCAATATTTAAATATATATTTGCTGCAGAGATGTCCTGGCCTACACATCATATTCTACAGACTTAAGAAAACATCTTTGTTTGGTACAATCCCACAAAAATCACACCATATTCATTTTAATATATTTTTCAATGAAAATGGGAATAATGATATAAAAATGACCATTCTCTCTAATATTGCAAATCATATTGCAATTGCAATATCAGCAAAAAAAAATCACAATTTTGATATTTAATATTTTTTCAAAATCGTTCAGCCCTATACCAAGGACAGAATCGGTGTTACATCTTCAAAATGTCACTTCCATGATAGGATAACAGTGTGGATGTTTTTTTATTGTCAAATCATATTTATATTGTGAAAGATGAATGAGTTAAGTTGTCTGGATACAGATGTGTGTGTGTGTGTGTGTGTGTGTGTGTGTGTGTGTGTGTGTGAGAGAGTAGAAAGAAAGAGAGTAATTGCTTTTGGATGGCAACATCTCTCTTATGCAACGACACATTAAGCTCCAAATGGAGATTAAATCGTGTGGGGGTTTATATTAAAAAGCTTTGGGGCGGATGCAGATTAAATAGAGATTATCACAAACAATGTCTGCTGTCAGAGTTGTCTGAGGACAGTTTAACGGATGCATGCTGACGAATCATTTCTCAATTCTAACCTACATTAATGCTGTTCTCTATTACATGTGGGATATTTGATCAGCGCGAGATTTTGTTTACATTTTCAACACAGCTCACATGTGGAGGGGAAAGCTGGGAAATAATGTAATTAAAAGATGTATGCCTACTAGAGTCAACACCTGTATTATAGTAGCTTTACATCACACACAAAAACACACGCACATACATACATATATATATATATACATATATATATACACGCACACTAAGAGCAACTTGGTCTAACATTCTTCAAACTCTTAACTTGACTGATATTTTTGCCTTTTGACATATTAATTTGGAGTTTTTATTTAGATTTACATTTATTTAGAGATCTCTGACAGCTCACAGTGTTCATTTATATAATTTAATTGCACCCTCTAACATTTCATATGTATGAACAAAAATGTGATTGACTTAATATTTTGATTCGTCTTCGAGGTCCAAAGTGCATACTGTCACACCTTTACAGGGTTTGACATTAATGTTTTTTTTTTCACTTACCAGGTCAGGCAAGAAATCTACTTGCCCAAAGTAAATTTTTACTTGCCCCTATACAAATTGTTTTATTTATTAGCGGTTATCAAATAACAACTAAGACCAAGTTAATTGTCATGTTTAATCTTTATTTAAGTAAATGAAACTGGAGTTTTGCCCACATCATCTAACTCCACCCAAATAAACTCCTGTTTCCAGGATAACTGAAATGCTCGTGCTTCAGCTCAAGAACTCATCTGTCTTTACCCGCCGCCATTTTCTGGCGAGTGTCCGATCGGTACTGCTCATATGCAACTCTCAATAGAGATGGGAAGGAAATGAGATTGCTCACTCCTTAGCTACTTCCACCATCAGCTCCAGAAAAAAACAATGTGTTCAATTATTTTTTACCACTTTACCAGCAAGATTTACTAGCCGGCGTGGCATTTTACTTACCCCGGGCAAGCGGGCAATCCTTACAGTTGAGCCCTGCATTACACCAACAGGTGGGCCGGCGCTATTAAAAGTGAAACATTTAGTACAGTCAAGCCGGGTACTGTTAACGGTTTTACGTTATTGTGTGTGTGTGTGTGTGTGTGTGTGTGTGTGTGTGTGTGTGTGTGTTACAGAGCGAGCTCTGCAAACAGACAGAGGTCTTTTATCAGAGCCACTGGCGGAGCTGGGCCAGATGGAGTACCAGCTGCTCAAGTTCTTCACCCTGCTGTGAGTATACAGAGACACCAACAACACCACCTTCACCTCCTCCAACAGCTGACTCACCGCTACACACACACTGTGAGCATTAACAGGGAGATATAAATAGTGGGCGATTCACTCAGTCAACATGGGGTCAGCGCTGTTAAAACACTTTATAGTTAATGTTTTTCCACAGAAGAAGAAGTTGCCTCTAATGAGACTTAACTTAAATATTAAGATTCGTTGTAATGCATCAAATAATCTGTCTTAGTGAGCTTCATGGTCTCCTCATTCCACCTGCCCTCCAGCATAGCAGGTTCACACAGTGATCAGACTGTCCTTCACCCAGAGGGCGTAAAGCCGCTCTGCTTCAGTGTCCTTGAGAGAGCAATGAATCCTTATCTGATCCTGACGGTTTGTCATATTGCTGACGGTGACCTCTGACCCCACCAGTCAAGGCATATTTTCTCTCTGGTATATCACAGATTACAATGCATAGAAATGACAAGGAAAACTCTGTATACTCTTTATGCTTAAAATAGAATAATAAAGCATACATGCATTCCTATTTAATATTGATGTGTGGGTCAATGTTTTTTATAACCTGCACCCAACCGATTCGTTATGAGAGCCAATCCGCACCGCCCGACCCGCAAAAATATGCATTAATCAACCAGCTGAACCCGACCCGACCCGACCCGCCAGCTGCCTGCTTTATGCATTATAGTAACACAATTGTCAGGACTGAGGTGTGAGACAAGGACAGAGACAAGCGGACGTCATCTAACAGATATTCATGAAATGACCACAAACTCTTGACAGTGCAATTACGTAATTTTAACACATTCCGTGCCACCACCACGGCTGGTGTGTGTTTGACAGACAGACAGACAGACAGAGAGACAGAGAGAGGGGAAGAGAAGGTGGACTATTGCACACAATGTTTCTGTAAGTTATTAATAACTTACTCGGAGCGCTGATTTGTCAATTTGTCACCCATTTGCCCGAACCCGCTATATTTCCGCCTGATCCACGGGTTCTGGGTCGACCCACGCATTACTAATATTTAGTAACTCTTGAGTGAATTAAGAGGTTATTATTTATTTTCAAAGTTATGTTATCATTGTGTGGTGCTACAGTGCAGGTTTATTATAGATAATAGTATTACCATGTGTACTGTACAGAAATGATTGGAAACCAGTGGCTGCTTAGAAAGTAGACACATTCAAAACTTTGAAACACTACATTGTTGCTTGGAAAATGTTCAACAGTAATATAAAGATCGACAGGATTTGCAACAGCACTGCTATTGTCCTTTAAAACAGATTGTAACTGTGTTGTTCAAGGACCGTGGAGTGCTGTGATATGTTGACAGAAAGTCAACCGCTGCCTCCCAGTGTTCATCAGAAGACATTACAGCTCTCTACCTCAACATCAACAGAGGATTCCAGTGTCTAATGCCACATAACCATCCTAAAACTGAAATAATTCATAATTTAACTAATCTGTGTGTCTCTTCGTCCTCCTTCGTCAGTATTATCCTCCTCATCCTGTCTTCGTGCTACCTGGCCTTCCGTGTGTGCAGTCTGGAGCAGCAGCTGTCCTTCCTCAGTAACCCAAATCTGCCCCTGAGAGAGAGGTAACACTGCATCAGCTACATCATTAGTACTTTATAATATGTGAAACAGATGATTTTATTGAAAGAAAAAGCGTTCATATACCAAATATAAAGGATATTCAATGTCCATAAATGTTGGGATTTAGTCATAGTAGACAAAATAAACCAAATGTGTGAGACAAGAAGAGTTATGTTTATTATATTGTATTATTAAATGATGTATTTTATGATATTGTTATTTAACAGGAACAATACTGGTAAATACTATTACATCAAAATAAATAAATGTATCAGATGTTTCTAGTTGAAGCTAATCTGCAGCTCCTGTCCATGTTAAGATGTTTAGATAAGTTAAAGGGATAGTTTGGGTGTTTTGAAGTGGGGTTGTATGAGGTACTTATCCATAGTCAGTGTATTACCTACAGTAGATGAAGGTCAGCACGCCCCCAGTTTGGAGAAACAGATTGTAGTAAGTACCGACACGGGAACAAAGTAATGTATTGCTGTGGACGGGGACGGCAGCAAAATGTATTTTAGCTGCCTAAAAGAAAGGCTCACCTCAAAAATCTATATAAGTTTAAGTGTACGCTATATTTAGAATATTTTCACCCCTTTGCCATCAGACAGCCCTTTTGTACGGGGAACTGAAGCTGTTGTATCCATCTATGCTCTCGCCAAAGCCACCAGACTCCATTAAAAAAAAACAGTAATTTTACCTTGCAGAACACGGGGGTTGCTGGTCTACTGTCGCCTTGACTTGTTAGTTTGTTTGTGCTGAGCTGTCTGACGGCAAGGTAAAGCGGGGAAAATTTTCTAAATATAGCGTACACACATAGATTTTTTTAGGTGAGCCTTTCTTTTAGGTGGCTAAAATACATTTTGCTGCTGGCCCCGTCCACAGCAGTACATTGCTTTGGTTCCGTGCGGTAACTCCTGTCTGCTTCTCCAAACTGGAGGCGTGCTGACTGTCATCTACTGTAGGTAATACACTGATGATGGATAAGTACCTCATACAGCCCCACTTCAGAACATCCGAACTATCCCTTTAAAGTAATACAAATGAGGTTTAGGTTGAGATAGTTAGATATTCTGTTATCATGTACAGTGTATGGGTGAATACATGAAAAAGAGGAGATATAATTGTTGATTTACCCTTTATGTAACCCATACGAGTCCACTAACCTGGCTGCTTTCTTGTCGTCCAGGTAACCACTGCTCTCCGCTGTGGCCCATCGGATTGGCGGCTGTTTTCTCCTCTCATGCTCGGAGCTGACGATGCCCTCCTGCACAGATCCAGGACCAGCTTTAGAGCCCAGAAAAGATCAACCCCTGCACCAACATGAAGGAGCAACATCAACCCGAGTCCTTTCCCCTCCGCGGAATGACTTCCTATTTAGTGATCACTTCCAGACTATGCAAACAGACTGTCTATTTATTTCTGAATTGAAAGTAGGTTTTACTGTAGATTATGATTGTCTACCATGGCCTATCCCCCTCACAGACATCTGTAACCACATGACTTTGCAGTGTAAACCTCTATGCACTAAAGCGCGAGCAGATTGCAGTTGAAGCTGCTGTTTGATGAAGTTTAGGAGCGGTGATGGAGAAGAGAGGTGAGGATGGAAAGGTAAGAGATGATTCAACACATTAATTACTTGAAAAGTAAAAGATATTTCAGGTGAGTTGTGGTGTTAATATCCAACATATTCTGACTGACTGAAGTGGACTAAACCAAATGTTTTCTGGTGAGATCTTGACATAGCCCTCAGTAGAACGGCTAAAACAAGCTACGACAATGCACTTTTTAATATACTGTATGTCCATATTATTTCAAATATATGTCACTGTTTTAAGACTTTAGATCTATTTTATTCTTGATATTAGGTACTCAGTTGTCATTTTTGAGGGTATTTATGGAAAGAACTGAATGAAGTTACCTGTCATTTAACTGTAATATACTGGAGCGACAACACCACTTGTGGGTGTTAACTATAATGTGAATGAGATGGTTAGGTGCATAATTTCTGGTTTTAGTTGTACTAATCTGCTGTATGAAAGGAGTTTTATACATTTTAAATGAAGTCACCAAAGACTTAAAAATTACACATTGAGATTCATGAGATTATATCTTTGTCTGAAGATATATTTAATGATTTTGCTGACATGGGTAGAATGTAGTCCTAGACTCGTTTGTGAAATCCCTATGAATTAAATTGGCAACAAAATATAGATAAACGAAAAATGTTTGCGGCTTTTATTTTATTTTTCGGTCATTTTTGGTGCCAAGACTTTCCGATCCAACCTTCCATGCTGTCACTATACGACCACCATGAAAAGCCTCGACTCTGACAGCACAGCAACTTTTAGTAACCTCTACAACTCGCCCTAAATTATAAAGCTGGAATGTAATGTTGGCACTTTATGCTTAATAATACATTACATATGGAGCGCTGGCTGTACACCAGTGGCATTGGTTTCCTTCCACATTTTTCAGTTTAAATTGAATAACTTTCTACACTGTTTTCATGGGTTAAGTATGTGGAGTTTCTCAAATGTCAGCTGTTCAGAAGCTACAAAAACCAACCTTGACTTTAGTGAAGAAATACATGAATACATAATAAATGTTTGACATTATCTGACTGATGGGGTTTGAAAAGGCTCCAGAAACTCAAGAAGCTGGAGCGTTTTCTTAACCCACAGAGAAAGCATGTGACCCTTAAACTGATACAGTCAGGTTTTTTTTTTTTTTTAACTTTTTATTTATTGACTCAGCCACACAAAACATGCGCTTCGCTCCAAAATTCAAAATAATTCCATCACACAATGCCAATGACCAGGTCAAAGCGCATGCCACGACACAATCATAAATCCAAAAGCAATATTTTTAAGTGTGGGGAAATAAAATAAATAAAGAAAAGAAAAAATAATTAAAAGCAAGAAAAAAACAATAAACTAATAAATTACTAATAAACTAAGCAACTAGTGCATCTGAATTACATTTTGATAATTGTTGACATTTGACCCAGAGGTTGGACAATGTCCCATTTGAAAAGAAAATATTCACTCACAATGTGAATTTAAAAGGACATCTGCAGCTCAGATTGATTAAATGATTAACAAAGTTAGTTCACACGTTTTCCTCCCTACAACTTAAAGTATTACAAGCAGACTATAAAGAGGAAGAGCTGAAAATGATACTGAAAATGCAATGGCCTTCATCAGTGGGCCATAGGCTCAATCACCACTCATCACTCATTTGGTGGTAGAATGTGACTTAACCGACATTTAAGTGACTCTTGAGTATCACTTGATTATCAAGAGATTATCAACTGGCTTAAGTTTTAAAAGGAATTCCCTTGCTCCACATTGACACTATAGTTTACTCTGGATCAGCTCTTTATTGAAGCTATGTGATATTTACATTAATATTCAAACCCACGACTCAATTTTTATGGCTGTGCCAGTTCATCAATGAAAGATATTGATCTCTTCTGCATCAGGTTATTTCCCACCAAATTAGTCTGACATCTTTGGAAACTTTGGGATCTCCTACAATTTCAAATGAAGTTCTGGTTAAAGGAAAATAATGTTATGTTGCACAGTCCTGTGTAAGTAGTAGTAGTTGTCTTTCATATTCTTGTATGCTCAATATTTTGGTCTAGTGCTTGAAAAAAAAAAAACCTTCCAAGGCCGTGGACCAACTGGATACCATGACAACCTGAATGATTGACAGGTGGCATAGTTCCTGCAGTGTAAAGGGGGCGGGGTCAGAGAGGAAGACACCTGGTTCAGAGGGTCACTGTCTGAGGAAAATGCCAGGAATCCAGCACAACTGATCATGAACAAACCTGCTGACGATCAAACCCTGAACTGACGAGAAGGCTCCTTTAATGTTTTTCAAGTAATAAGACCTTATCTTAATATTTGACGTGGAATTAGACTTAGATTAGACTCTCTTTCTCTGTTTTACATATTTAAATTATTTTTTGTACTTTTAAGAACTGAGGGGAGACCTGCTGCAAGGATCTAAACATGATGTTGGAGATATTCTTCAGTCAGCATATTCACAGAATTCATGATTTAGTTTAATGTTCTGGAAGATGATTATTTCTAAATCTAGCGTGAATCATAATTGTATCTGACATCTGAATTATTGATCAATGTTTCAATATTTAATATATATTTAGTTTGAACGTTTCACATTTTTCCAAGACACTGGGAGTTTAAACAAGTTTAATTAAAGTAAAACATTTTCTATGTTTTAAGGCTGCAAGCCTCACTTTGAGAACTGCTGGATGTGCGGCCATTTGCAAACCAAGAAATCCCCAGATCAGTGTTTGAAGAGGTGTATTTAAATGTGAAACTGCAGCCATAACTAGCCTTGTTTTTTTTGTGACTGACAAAATATATACAGTACCTGGGAGTAATCATGCAGAACTCCACTTCAAGATCAAAATGGATAAGAAGCAACTTAACTTAAGGAATGAACAGTGGGATGAAGTGGGACGAAAATATTTGGTTCATTACATTACAGTATTCTCCTGTCGTCCGAAAAAAGATTGTGATTATTCGCTCACTTTAACACCAAAGAAACTACATTTAAAAAGGTCCCTCATAAGTGCACCATGTTTAAAGTCCATTATTCTAATGGAGATTTTATCTCTGGAGGATGTTTTTAAGAATCAGACTACCAGGTTTGTTATGAGAAAGAGATTTAAAACCATTTAGAAAAGAAAAGATTGTTGAAATCTGCGACTGTTGATGCATCAGAGCTGTTGGCTCTTATAGGCAGAACTGTTTCATCTTAAACTGGCAGATAAACTCTTTTCACCATTTGGTCAAATGCAAAAGTTTTGAACAATTTAACTGTTTTTTTTTTTTTTCTAAGATTCAGTTGAAAGCTTATTTATTATCCTCTTCAGTCCATTAATGTGTTATATAAGTTCACATGTCATGGTGGAATGTAACGAATATATTTACAAGTAATACATAATACAAGTACTTAAGTACAGTACTGAGGTACGCCACTTAAAAGCAACCTCAAGACCTTTTTATTCAGTTTAGCATTCCTATGAAGTATTTTATTTGTAAGTTATCAATACTGTTCATCAGCTAGTGAATGTAAAAAATCAAGCTCAAGTACTGTACTTCACAATTCTCAGGTATTTGTACTTTACATGAGTATTTTAATGTTATGCTACTTTATACTTCTACATTACACAAGAGCTAGGGAAATATTGCAGCTTTTACTCCCCAATTTTTATGTAACAGCTGTAGTTACTTTGCAGATTTATATTTTACATACAAAATATGTGATTAGCTTATAAAATATGATGCATTGTTATATATTAAACCACCCAACTACATATAATGAGTACTTTTACTTTTGACTCTGATTATACTTCCATATTTATATTTGAATTTAATTTTAAAGGCAGGTCTTTTAAGGCAACTTTTAGTTATTATGGGATATTTTTTGGTGGTGTTGTAAAGGATCTGAATATTTATTCCAGCACAGATGTATGCCAATTCTTTAAACTATGTAGCATGTAATAAAAGTGCTGTAGAAACAAGTTAATTATAATTATTAGCTCATGCAGCACCTTGTTTATCGGTCTCAGCTGAACAGCGAGCCTTCTGGAGACCTGAAGAAGCACAGAGGGAATAACTACTGTAACTCTTTGTGTGTATGTGAGTCAGTTTTATCTGTAGAGTAACGACGCCAGGTCGAAGCAGATGGCCAGAAGAAGCTGCAGCCTCGTCCATACCTCGAGGGAGCCGTATTGTCTGTCCAGGAATGCTCTCCGGGTGACCTTTGACCTCTCTGGTGTGACGGAGAATGCTGACTGTAACTTCACGGTAATGCTCTGTATCACACACAGTAAAACCATCACACACAGGCTGCATTACTGGAGGTTTTCCAGGAACGCATTACCTCAGCAGTGCATTAAATGTGTCCACGTCTGCTGAGAGCACAATCCAAGTGCATTACACTTAATCAATTTATGAAGTGAGAGGTGCCGTGTTTCACTGCAGAACACTGTGCAAATATTTATTCCTATCCGAGGGGGGTTTGAACCAAATATCCAGAGAGAATACAATTACAAATGTCGTATATCTTATAAAAAATACTCTACACGGAGGCAATAAAATTATAGCTTTTCTTTTTACATTTTTATTTTAAAAAGCACTTGTGGAAGAAGTACTCAGAACGTTTATTTAAGTAAAAGTAGTAATACCACAGTGTAAAAAATACTCTGTTACAAGTAAGGGTCCTGCATTCAAAATCTTACTTGAGTAAAAGTACAAAAGTATTAGAATCAGAATGTACTCAAAGTATCAAAAGTAAAAGTACTTATTGAATGGCCCATGTCAGAATAATATATATTATATTATTGGATTATAATTATTTTGTGTTACTGTATACTAGGGCTGTCAATCGATTAAAATATTTAATCACGATTAAACACATGATTGTCCATGATTAATCGTGATTAATCGCAAATTAATCACACATTTTTTATCTGTGAAGATGAACCTTAAAGAGAGATTGGTCAACTATTTAATTGTCTTATCAACATGGGAGTGGGCAAATATGCTTCCTTTATGCAAATGTATGTATATATTTATTATTGGAAATCACTTAACAACACAAAACAAAGACAAATATTGTCCAGAAACCCTCACAGGTACTGCATTTAGCATAAAACATATGCTCAAATCATAACATGACAAACTGAAGCCCAACAGTCAACAACAGCTGTCAGTGTGTCAGTGTGCCGACTTGACTATGACTTGCCTCAAACTGCATGTGATTATCATAAAGAGGGCCATGTCAGTTTTTCGCCAAAATTTACTGTAACTTTGGAGCATTATTTAGCCTCCTTTACGACAAGCTAGTATACATACGTATATATATATATATATATATATATATATATATATATATATATATATATATATATATATATGATGCCAGTATCTTCACTCTATCTTTAAAACTGAGCCAGCTACAACCTCAAAAAACGCACGTTGCATTAATGTGTTGAAGAAATTAGTGGTTAAAACGAATTTGCG
The DNA here is from genome assembly GCA_916701645.2 of Sebastolobus alascanus. Taxonomy (NCBI): domain Eukaryota; kingdom Metazoa; phylum Chordata; class Actinopteri; order Perciformes; family Sebastidae; genus Sebastolobus; species Sebastolobus alascanus. Next base: position 421,919 of record CAKAOJ020000044.1, read on the forward strand.
TTAACTTTGACAGCCCTACTGTATACATCACATGAATATTGCAGCTGGTTATGGTGTGGCAAATTTGAAATACTTAACTGCTGGGCAACGCTGGGCTGCTCTACAATAATATATCAAAATGTAATAGTTGATTCAGATTATTAATACAAAATGTAAATCTATAAAGTAACTAAAGCTGTCAGATAAATGCAGTGCTGTAAAAAGTACAATATTTCCCTCTGATTTGTAGAGGAGTAGGAGTATAAAGTAGCAAATACTCAAGTAAAGCACAAGTACCTCAAAATTGTACTTAAGTACAGTACTTGAGTACATGTACTTAGTTATATTACATTAAGTGTATGTTTATGAAATCATAACATTTTGAAAAAAAAACTCATTTAAAAAATAAGATGGATGTTGGTGCATTAGTTTCACCTGGCAAGGCCTAAGAAATGGCATTACTAGATTTAGGTATTATGTGAAAATGTGTAAGATGAGCAGGTATTTGAATTAACAGACCTTTAATTGCTCGTCCAGGTGTATCTACAGTTCTGTTTGAGATCAAAAATCAATGCTAACTCTGTGAAAAAACGGTTGAAAGGGGTGTATTTTTCTTATTTCCATGTAAAACCGGCCAACAAGAAGGCATGACATCATTCTTGCTGGCTACAATTGAGTTTGATTGTACAAAAATATAGTCGGCTACCTCAAAGATTCAATGGTAAAACGTTTCATTAATCTCCTGCCAGTAGACCTCAAAGGACCAGAATGCAATGCAGCCACATGTTAAAGTGTGTTTAGATTAACGGAGGTTGGCCGTGACCACAGACACGCCCCAGTGTTCACAAACAAGTCGGATAGCTTCACTATATTTATGCGTCCACGTGCGAGCACCGTTGACTGAAAGCATCAAGTTCACACCCATGCTCTGGAGAGCTGTTGAAGGGAATTCTGGGAAATATGGGAAAGAGTACAATATATTAACATTTTAGCACAAAAAACACTCAAATATTCAAATGTATGTAGTATGAACTGTTGTGTGTAAGGGAGAATTTATCATTAACGTTATGACTATTATACTTATTATACAAAACATCAGTGAAGGTCTGAATTTTGAACATTACCATGGAATTAAACTTACTGTACTTTTTCATTTTCCTCTTCACTCTCATCTTTTCCTCTCTTCGTCTCTCTCTCTCTCTCTGTGTGTGTTATCGTCTGCACTTCATCAGCTCTTCGGTTTCTGTACTTTTCCTTCCAGCAATAACTAATTCAACCTAGCGAGTCCATCGTTGAAAGATCTGCGGTCCGTCATCATAACTCAGTGCGTGCACACTCTCCACAGAGTCAGCAGCTTTGGTTACAAGTGTCCACCAAGGGACACGTTATGTTTAAAGAAGACACGTGTGGTGAAGCTAAGAAAAATAAGTTTTCATATTTATATTCTTTAGTTTTGAGCCATTAAAGACAGAACGACTAGTTGTTCTAATGTGTTAGATAGTATACTTAAAGGTGCAGTGTGTTGGATCTGGCCTCTAGTGGTGAGGTTGCAGATTGCAACCAACTGAAACTTATACAATGTGCCAAGCGTGTAGGAGAACTACAGTGACCGACGCGAAAATGGCCCTATTTAGAGCCAGTCTTTGGTCTGTCCGTTAAATTAAAAGATGTTGTTACCTTTCGATAGAGCTAGGCTAGCTGTTTCACACCCTTTTCAGTATTTATACTAAGCTAATTTTTACACTGCAGTTTTTGTACGGATTACACAAACAAGATATAAAGTGTTAACTTGTGGGATTTTGAGGTGCTAGTAGGTGGATTTTGTTATCTTCGGATAAAGCTAGGCTAGCTGTTTCCCCCTCCTTCCAGTATTTATGCTAAGCTACGCTAACAAGCTTCTTGCTGTAGCCTCACATTGACCATACAGACATGAAAGTGGCATCAATCCTCTCACCTAACTCTCTGCAAGAAAGCATATAAGCGTATTTCCCAAATATATCTGTCAGGGTTTAATAGGTTTAATATTCACTGGAGAATCAACTATTTCTTTTCCTGATGCTAATATCAAAATGGGATTTATGGGATTATTTATATTAGCCAATTTACACAGTAGCCTACTTTAGAAGAGATATTGGTCCAATTCCCTGGTTGCCACTAGAGGTTGATAAAAGTCAAGCATTACTTGCACCTTATTAACTGCTCACAGATTTCCCCAAATGTGTTCTTAATAGTCTTGTTCTGCTGTTTCACATCAGATTTTAGGAGTAGTTAAATATCTTACATATTGAAGCTGGAGCATCCATTTTCTTACTCTCTGCTGTGTCTTTGTTGGATTTAAGTTTTGTAATTTCCCAAATGTTTTCTGTAGGGAGAGAATATTTAAGAGAGTGTTCATACAATGACTGACCTACATAACTGATCCAGGGAGATGGACAAGCCTGGCTGGCACTTCTGCATTTCACTGACACAGTTTGTGAACATGGAGCACAACGTGAAGCCTTATCTCGGGGGGGGAATCATGCTGCTCCTGCGTTGGAACATCTAATTCTTGCCTTTCATTCCTGATGTGATGTTGTGATATGGACTTGACCTACTTACACCTCCTGACTAAGTCGCGTAACGTGCAGTTGCACACCTGGAAACAGTGCCGTCCAGGATGTAACTGTCGGTTTGGGCCTCTCGATGGGATGTTTTAATCAAAAAGATTCTCACGCATGCTGCTGAAAATGGTTCCACGTTGTTGTAGTTGGTTGCAGATGTGTTGTGACATGATGTAATGTTGAACCAACACTCCCAAACAGATTTATCTTGGAGGTCAGAGACAGTTCTGAGCTCAGTGTATGGTTGTGTGTATATATACCTGCTCTAGGCCTGAGGTTTCTATCCGACGAGTAAATATGAACCACCTGGAGATCCTGGAGGGGAAACCTGCTACTCCTGAAATCAATTACACTGATGAAGAACAGCGGTGAGTGAATTCACTAATGGAGCTCTGTGTTCGTGTTTGTATACGTCTATAAATAAGAAGGTATATGTCTAGTCATATTTTAAAACCAAATACACACTTCAATAGGTTCAGTTATATGTGTGAGTGTGTGTTTTTTCAATGCAGGTCAAGCTTAAAACTGTTGTAGCAAACATGTTTTTAAGTCTCTTGGAACGTACAGTATGTCCAAGTCCTGTCCTCACAGGTAAGTGTTACAGCATTCAAACCAGTGGGCAACCTCCGGGTCAGCATGATGTTCATTTAGTAAATTATGGTCCCATTTAGAGTCAAATAGACCATAAAGCAGGGTATGCTTTTTAGGGCGTGGCTACCTTGTGATTGACAGGTCGCTACCGCAGCGTTTTCCGGTCTGGGAGTTGTCTGTGTTTTTGTCTTAGAACTTTAACTCTTTCACAGTGTTTTTTCAGTTCATGAAAGTTAATTATAACCTTTTTGGTCGCCTGAAAATGTCTTATTCAGTGTTCGGTTGTGCTTAGCTCCACCCTCTCGTGTTACTTCTGGTTGCAATAAAACAGCAACTCAAGGCTTCAAAACCGCAGTCCTCAAACCAATGGGTGACGTCACGGTAAAAATGTCCACTTCTTATATACAGATTTAAACATTTTCCTTTCTGTGTTCACTTGTTCAGTAAACCCTGATGGCTCGTCGGACTGGTTACTCCGGGTGAAATGTGTCTGTGGGATGTAGATGTGCTCAAGATGCCAGAGGAAGGAGAGCAGAGGGTGGAAACAGGTCAAGCAGTGTGAATTTAAGAGCAGAGCAGGGCAGCCAGCCAGATCAGGAGGTTGTGCCACACTGTTACTAATAAGTACTCCTGATAATACTGTATGTGGTCAATTGACTTCATGTAGTCAGACTTTCAGTTTAGCTCAGTTTTAAAGCTAGAGTGAAGATACTGGCATCATATGAAACTAGAAAAACATAATGAATCCATCGGTACCAACCATGTACTAGCTTGTCGTGAAGGAGGCTAAATATTGCTCCAAACTTGCGCTAAATTTTGGCGAGGAAAAACTGTCGTGGTCATATTCAAAGGGGTCCCTTGACCTCTGACCTCAAGATATGTGAATGAAAATTGGTTCTATGGGTACCCACGAGTCTCCCCTTTACAGACATGCCCACTTTATGATAATCACATGCAGTTTTGGGGCAAGTCATAGTCAAGTCAGCACACTGACACACTGACAGCTGTTGTTGCCTGTTGGGCTTCAGTTTGCCATGTTATGATTTGAGCATATTTTATGCTAAATGTAGTACCTGTGAGGGTTTCTGGACATTATTTATCATTGCTTTGTGTTAATAATTGATTTCCAATAATAAATATGCATACATTTGCATAAAGCAAGCATATTAATCCACTCCCATGTTGATAAGAGTATTAAATACTTGACAAATCTCCCTTTAAAGTAAATTTTGAACAGATAAAAAAATTTGCAATTAATTTGCGATTAATCGTGATAAACTATGGACAATCATGTGATTACTCACGGTTAAATATTTTAATCGATTGACAGCCCTAGAATATTTATCTAAAATCTGATTAATCTTGACTTTTTACCATAGCTTTTACTTTCTAGGCAGTTAAATAATACAAGACAGGCCAATGATCTGTTATTCATCCACACTCCCTCTTCCTGCGATCACTCCTCATCTTTGTTCATCCCACCCCATGTCTAGATGGGGTCAGTGCTACTTTGCTGCACGTCTATCCGTGTTGAAACGCTAAATCCTTTTTTAACTGCTATAGTAATGCTCGCTTATAAATATGTCAGAGGCCACAGTCCGACTGAATAGTGAAGTTATAAATAAAGAATAGTTTGGCCTTCCTGTGCCCTTTCTTAATTTAAAGTACAATGCTGGATGACAGCTTGCACTGTTACCCACATTCTAATTTGGGACACTCGTGGAAATTATGGATATTTTTTATGCTTTTCTAAAAATGAAAGCTGTTGCCTTTGATAGATGAAAATAAACTTATTTTTAAAATGTGTTAAGTGAAAAGTCTCTGTTTCAGATTTCTTGCAAATCACAACACAATGAAGTTTACACTTTGCCCCTCATGTGTTTCAGCTTTATTTAGCTGTGATCCATCATGCTGTTCCAATCTTGTAAGTATTATTTATGTTCTTTTCTTTAAAACCACAATAATAACATATGTTTCACTGATAAGCAACTGACAGCCAGTAAATCAAATTTCAATACATTTTGAGCACTGACTCAACTGTTTGTAGCACAGAGAAAAAAAACTGTACAAGTACTCTTGATTCGCTTTGTTTTGTCAGATTCTTAGCCTTGTTTACCTATTTATTTTTAATGTATAATTTATGTCATAATTTTATATGTTTTTAATTCTAGGCACAGTTTTTTTATAATTATTTATTACTGATGAATTTTAAAATACTCACCAGAGTATAGACATTTTAAAAAGGTCTATTCTCCCCAAAATAAGTAATTATACCAAAAATAATTAAATTGTAAATTTTAATAACACTTAACTATCAAATATTTTACCATATACAACTATATTCAGACCCATAAAATTGAAAGGCGTCACTATGCCAATGGTTCTGACCATTTTACAGCCTAAAAGCAAAGGTTTAATTTAATAGTGAACAGATTTTTTTATCTTCCCTATTGCATTTTGGTTCATAATTGTACCTAAACCTGTAAATTATCTTTACCAAAACAGAGGTTGAAGAATAATCTTTTATCCAACTCAAATGCTTCAGTAAATACAGTGTTGGAAGAAGTACTCAGATCTTTCACTGAAGTAAAAGTAGTAATACCACAATGTAATGTAATACCAGCCAGAGCAAACTTTCTCATTTTACAGCTGAACAGTACAACATGTTTCTGAAAACATCTGAGGAGAGATATAGGTATTACAGTAACAGAATATTGATTCATATTTGATCAGTGCTGCCTTTGACCGTTTGATCGGAGTTTGCGAGTGATTGACAGCTAGCTCCGTTGAATGAACAGCCAATAGGAACGCTCTCTCTCTCTGAAATGACCTGTGATTGGCCAAAGTCTCCCGTCACGCACTAGATTTTTTATGCCTGAAAACAGAGCCATGAGGAGGTGCAGAAGTCTAGTTTTCTCTCAGGACACTTGAATTACAATATGCTGAAAGGTTATAATGGAGTTTTTGTCCAATGATGCCAAAACCATTCTGTCTACTGCAGGTTTAACTTGGAAAATATATTAAAAATGTCAACATATTTACATGAATAAGACTTGAACATTGTGACTAGAAGACAGCTGGGACCTCAAATAAAAACCACAAAGCAAATTTACCATTTAGTCAACAAAAATGTGACAACAATACATTTTATTAGATCAACAGACAATGAGTTTGCGTTTTGTGAGAACATATCATACATTCCACCACTCAGCATTGCCCTTTGTCCCATAAACAGTCACAGCACACGGTGCACGTCTCACCCTCATACAGCAATTTTCTTTAAAACGTTAGTAGTTGTAGACATAACGCCTGTTAAACAGACGCCGTGAATATGTGACATAAATTAGGAGCCAAAGTTAAGATTCACATTCTTATCGTCAATTCTAGTTCATTTAAAATGACCCTGAGCAATAATCTGTGTAAACATTTCTACATTCGCCCCGAACTAATACAATGGAGAAAAGAAAAGTCTGTGCCTCCTCTCTGATATGACATATTCTCCATCCTCACACAATATGTACACGGGAGTAAATTCCTTTATAGGCATGCTGGTGTTCAGGTTTACATATTGTATGTTGCTGTGCATATACAAGGCATAAACATGACACCAAGTATCTTTAAAGATTCGTAACAATGCATTGTCTTTTTAAACCTTTTTTTTATGGAGTATGATAGAGACTGTAATAGAAATATACTTAGTTATATACTGTATCGGAGGAGTGCATTCAGATGCTCCAGCAGTAGATATGTAGACAGCTGTTCTGCATACAGTGAGGGCCGATCAGCGTGCTAAGGGAAGGACAGAGCGCAGCAGAGGTCGTTCTGAGCTAGACTCTGGATCAGTCTGCACCACTCAGCCCTCTTCTGGGTGATGTAGGCTGGGGTGATGATTTGCACAGCAAGGCGTGGCGAGCCCTCCACCCTGGCCTTCTCACACAAGGCCTCCGCGATACAGATAACATACATGCCGCAGTCATAGCTGTTCTGCTGCGACGGGCAGGGCTCCTCCGCAAACAGCGCTTTCCTCCCCGCGCCCAAGAAAGGCTCCAAGTTGATGGCGATGCGCCGCGCGTGCAGCGAATTGCTGCCGTTTTGAGAGTCATAGTGTGCAAAGTGGTTGGAGGTGTGATGGTAGACCAACAGGCTCCAGTGGGATCCGCCGGCGGTCTGGTTGGAGTTGTCGTTGACAGCGAGGAAGACCCAGTGACGAGAAGCGAGATCCAGCGGCTCCAGAAATAGGGCAAGCTCGTTAGGGCAGGAAGCACACTTGATGAACTGGGTGACCTCCGGACTGATGAAGGTGACGGTCTCCCCCAGGACTCTGAAGCGCTCGGCAGCAAAGTACTCGAAGGCAAAACCAATGACTTGGTCGTTGAGCCAGTACGGTCCTTCCAATAAGGAGACGTCAGAGCGCCGCAACAGGCTGTCCTGGTAGCTCAGAACTACAGGATCCATCCTCCAACACAGTCTGAGTGTCAGTCTGAAAAATACACAAGATTTAAGTGTAAGTTAATTAATTTCTAATGAAAAAAAATGACAAAAATCGTCTTAATGCCACTAATTTCTTTAACGCATTAACACAATCAATCTTTCGGAGGCTGTAGCGGACTCAGTTCTGATGCTAGAGTGAAGATACTGGTATCATATGAAAATATAAAACCTAAGGAATCCTTTGCTACCAACCATCATTTGTACTCTGCAGCCATCATACTAACTTGTCGCGAAGGAGGCTAAATAACGCTCCAAATTTACGCTAAATTTTGGCGAGGAGAAACTGGCATGGCCATTTTCAGAGGGGTCACTTGACCTCTGACCTCAAGATATGTGAATGAAAATGGGTTCTATGGGTACCCACGAGTCTCCCCTTTACAGACATGCCTACTTTATGATAATCACATGCAGTTTGGGGCAAGTCATAGTCAAGTCAGCACACTGACACACTGACAGCTGTTGTTGCCTGTTGGGCTTCAGTTTGCCAAGTCATGATTTGAGCATATTTTATGCTAAATGCAGTACCTATGAGGGTTTCTGGACAATATTTGTCATTGTTTTGTGTTAATTGATTTCCAATAATAAATATATACATACATTTCCATAAAGCAAGAATATTTGCTTTATACTTGACAAAATCTCCCTTTAAGGTACATTTTGAACAGATAAAAAATGTTCACTAAATCATGGACAATCATGCGATTAATCACGATTAAATATTTAATCGATTGACAGCCCTAATTTTTACTCTTATCAAGTACAAAATACCAAACATTTCTTTTCTTAATTGTGAGAATTGTCTGCTTTTCTTCATCTTATGTGATTGTAAGCTAAATATCTTTGGGTTTTAGACTGTTGGTCGTACAAAACAAGCAATATTAAAATGTCACATTGGACTTCAGGAAACTGTGATTTGGATTTTTTTAATAAATGTATCAATAAAGTGTCTAGTTCTTTTTCTAAACAGAGAAACCTTTGTGAAAGCAGTTTCAAAATGACACTTTTACTGTGATGTGTCACAAAACTCCACCTGCACGATGAGGCAAACCCAATCACTGATGTTCATTTAATGGACTACAGCACAGGGGTGAAGCGGTGTTGTTACCATGTCAACGTAAAACAACAACAACAACTTACATAACCGTTAAACTTCACTGGAACACAGATCCAGTTCTGGTTCCATCTCGGTTCGTTGGTGTGGACCGTTACTCACTGAGACACGTTATTTGAGATATATAATGTTATTTACAAATATTTACAATGGCGTTTGATCGGCCATAGCTGACAAACTAACGTTACGGGCTGCCGGTGATGCCACTGCGGAGTATCACATCACTGCAGTGCGTTTAGTTCATGGTTTATGAAACGCTCTTACGTTAGCATGAGCTAGCTGGTTAGCTAACCACCACTTTCACCCTCACACGAAGCTAAACAACTCCGCTAAACAGTCATTTTAGCCCGTACAACACAAACAGTGTACTGTCAAATCAAAATACGTGCACTTGATTCAATGTCCATACCTGTGAAAGACACACTCAAATCAAAAGTACCACGAAAACTGCAGTCTTGTCCCTCATTGCAGTGACTACCGTAAACCGCTGCAGGAAGACCTTTAACGTTTTTGCGACAGTGTACCTACGCAGTACGTTAACTGAAAGGCTGCCAGTCTGCTGCGTTACCTACAGGGATGGAAAAGTTATCGGTGCTTACATTTTACCGCCATATAATCAGAAAGACAGCCACGTATGTAAAAAGGCACACATATCCCATCGTGACAATCGTATATAAACTCAAAATACATGCTCAGTTTTGTTTAAATCATCATTTAAAATCATGGTGGTGTGATATGTGTGCAACGCTACCGTGCTATCTCCTGCCCACTTCCTGTTGTTTCGCTCCGTCTATGGAAGCAGAACTGGATGCCGGTCACTTCTAGAAGGTAACCCGTAAACTGAGAAATCTGATCTGAGACCTGCAAAAAACTTGCAAAAACTCTCGCGAGACTTTATGCCCGACGACCTATCCTAGCCTTAACCATTCGAGGTCAATGCCTAACCTTAACAATCTCGCGAGAGTTTCCCCCAGTTTGCTGGTTCCCTTCTAGCCACTACCATGGAGGTTGAACTGGATACAGCATTTAAAGATGGCGCCCCATTCATTCCTATGAGAACTGCTCAGCGGGCGCATATTCCTCACACTTTTCGCCCAGCTGAGCCGGTTGATAGTTTGAAAATTGACAAAGATTGAGATATTACTCACTTTTAACAATCCCAGTTTTTCGGCAGATGAGACTTATATAATTAATTTGATTGATATTTTAGCAAAATATTATATCCATAAAATGATATGACTTAAAAGAATACCCTCCTTTTATACTTTTAAAGATACTGATTTTAAGACATATTTGACTACGATTGAATGCTTATAACTCAAAAATTCTAAATTGGCAAAAACTATTGGATTTGATAGACATTTGAAATTTATTACAATTGTTTAACAGACCCTCAATATTTTGTCTTTTTTGTGTTTATTCATTTTTTCCTTTCCTTACATTTTATTTGTTGTATAATTTATTTTATATTTATGTTATTTTATATTGTGAAATATATTTATTGATTTTTTTGTAATGAAAAATCTGAACATTTTTTTTAACTACTGTATTGAACTTTCTAAATAAAGTATAGAAAAAAAGTTAGAAATATGTGTATGTGAAAAATGCTTGAACCAAGGAGGGTGAAAAGAGGAGGTGTCACGTATCATCAATGCGTCATAACTTTGGGGTATATGAGGGGTGGAAGTAACAAAAATTAATTGATAAAAATGGAGGTGATGAAGATGCAAGTGAATTGAAAATGAAACCATAAAAATGGATATGAATTGAAAATTAGAGGGATAAATTATCAAGTGATTTGATTAATTTAAAGACGATTTGACCAAAACAGGCGTGATGTGATGAAAACTGAGCCATGTTTCTTCATTTTCACCATCTTACATTCATCATTCACAGCACAAAATTACCATTTATCATTTAAGGAAAGTGGATGAATATGCGTATGAATTAACAATGAAAGTGATGAAAATGTAAAATAGTGATAAATTGTCAATTTATTTGATAAATTTGACATTTTATTTGAAACCGTGTTGCTCTGATAATTAACAGTCGACCATTCATCATTCACAACACCCAACTGACATTTATTGTTTAGAGCACGCAATTTTTGTTACTTCTGCCCAAAATGTCAATCAAAAACCATGCCCACTGACTACAGTGCAAGAGAAGTCACAAAAATTGTATGCTGTAAACGATAAATGTCAGCTGGGTGTTGTGAATGATGAATGGTCGCCTGTTGATTATCAGATCAACACTGTTTCAAATAAAATGTCAATGAGGTTTATCAAATCAATTGACAATTTATCACTCTATTTTTCAGTTCACATACATTTTTATCACTTCCCTTTTCTTCAATTATTTTTTGTTACTTCCACCCTTGAGTCCACTTTCCTTAAATGATAAACGGCAATTTAGTGTTGTGAATGATGAATGTAAGATGTGGAAAATGATGAAACGTGGTTGTTTTAAGATAAGATAAGATAAGATAAGATGAACCTTTATTAATCCCCTTGGGGAAATTCAGGTGTCAAAGCAGCAAAGCAGAACAAAAACAGGTACAGGTGTACAAGAATTATAAAAAAAACAATAAATAGAGGTACAGAATATACAGAATATACATGGTGAGTGAGCATGGTGTTTATCGTCCGTCAATAAAAAAGTGTAGTGTGCAATAAATAGATGTATATGTACAATTACAATTTAAGTTTTCATCATATCACGATTGTTTCAGTCAAATCAACTAATTTATATCATATCACTTGATAATTTATCACTCCATTTTTCATTTTACAACCACTTTTACATCTCCATTTTCAATTCACATGCATTTTCATCAACTCCATTTTTATCAATTAAATTTTGTTACTTTCACCCCTCATATCGGTACAACGCATGCGCAGTAGAATCTGATCTGCGCTCACCGAAATTGAGCCAATAGCAACACACGAGACCGCAGCTCCAGTCAAACTACGCATGTGCAGTAAACCCCATAGCTCAAAATAGTGACCCGACCTTTTTCAATAGGCCTTGGCTTGAACGCGGAAGTTGCAATACTCCGTGTGGCCGCACAGCCCCGGCTCCTCCGCTCCTCCCGGGGGGCTTGTCTCCATCCTCCCCGGTCCTCCCTCTCTCTTTTCTCCCCGCCCAGGAGCAGCAGCGGGACCGCGCACTGCGCGTCCACAGAGCGGTGGCTCTGATTAGTAAAGGCGAAGTGGAGTTTTACAGCGACCGGGTCACCGAGCTGCGAAGGAGGACTGCTTTTTAATTTACATTCACAACAACGGCGAAAACACGCACACGGATAAAAAGAGATAAAGCGCAAGTATTCAGCGCGGAGTTGAATTCGGAGGAGTTGTTCGCCCGGCGGGAGAGAGAAAAGGAAACAAATTAATTCAGTGGGAATGCGGGGAATTAAATAGAGACATTGTTGTGTGGCTACAAGTGGCTCTGCAAGCCGTCCTGAGAGCGGACGGAAAAGTTGTTACGACCGACTTCAGCGTTCATCACGTCACTGAAGGTAAGAGTGTGATGTTTGGTAATGTTAGTTAGACACCGTGGTGTGTGTGTGTGTGTGTGTGTGTGTGTGTGTGGTGGGCTCGGCTGCCCCGCTGTGGGAGGAGAAGAGAAGAGAAGAGTAGAGAGGAGAAGAGGGGTTCTGGGGCTGCAGAGCAACCAATGAATCAAGAAACTTTTAATCTCCACTCATTTGCAAGATGGTTGTCCAGTCCATGCTTTTTAAGGTGTGTATGGGCTCAGTCGGTGCTTTTGTTGAATGAATGATCACAAGGAGAGGTGTGTTTGCGGTGTGTGTGTGGTGTGAAAAGCTTGTGAGAAAGTTTGAGTTGCAGCTCAGTGTCATGTCATCTACAGAGAGCTTCATCCACACCTTAAGACACAGATATTGTCCTTGTAAAATGATGAATCCTGGTGAATTTGATTGATTAATACATTAATTTGCATCAATATGAGGCTAAAAAAAGGCTAATTTTCATCTGTTGTCCCTGTGCAGGTTGATCTTGTAATCCCAGGGCGAAATTGGGGCGTTACAGTTGCTCTTATTTAAACATAAAGAAATGTAAGAAAATAGAAATAAAGGAGTAGATTACCTGTAAATGATGTACACAATGCTACAATATAAACACAACATATTTAAAGAAATATAAGTAAGTACTAAAATAAAAAATTAAAAAAATTAGAATATAAGAATTATGTACAAATATTTGCATTAAGACGTGCAATGTATAACATGTAGGCCTAACCACAGTGCAAATAAGTAAATACAAAATGCTTATAAGAAAGTACAAAATGCTGAGAAGTGGGATCTATTAAGTGTGTTAAATATAAATGCCAGAATGGTATGAATAAGGCTATTTCTTGAATGTACAGTATAAATGCAGTATTGCACTGTTAATTATTGCACAGTGACGTCAGCAGATTACATAAAAAGAAACCTAAAAAGCAGACATCAGTGCACATATAGGATGATGCAGCATAAATGAACTGTCTTCATGTTCACAATATGATGAATCTGTGTGCTGGTTTGCGTGTTTGTCTGCAGTAGGGTGGGGTGAATGTTTACATGTATTATTTAGTGGAGGTCAGACAGTACAGCTTATAATGCAGTGGAGGCAATAAAGACTGCAAAGCGGCTGTAATAGTACAGGGAGGTCTAATGGGGTGAGGGAAGCTGCTGAATCATGGGTGTACTCTCTCAGGCTCAGAGGACACTGAGTCCACTTCAGTCACTTCATGGCTGCAAACCAGATATCATTCTGTGCACGATGCATTTAGATGTACCTGGTATTTCGTCCCTTTGCTTTGGAGGCTTTGGCCTACTTTGTGTCTGTGCTGCTCAATGGTGAGTTTATAGTTAGAGTACATTGTTGTACTTGCTGAGGATCTTTTTCACCTTTTATTATAGAATTGTAGAGTGTAATGGCTGTAACTAACGATTATTTTCATTGTCAATTGTTAATCGGTTAGTTGTTCGGTCTATAAAATGTCAGAAAATGGTGGAAAATGTTTCCCAAAGACCAAGATGACGTCCTCAAATGTCTTGTTTTGTCCACAACTCAAGATATTCAGTTTACTGTCATACAGGAGGAAAGAAACCAGAAAATATTCACATTTAACAAGCTGGCATCAGAGAATTTTGACTTTTTTTCTGAAAAATGACTCAAACTGATCGATTATCAAAATAGTTGGAGATTAATTTAATAATTGACAACTATTCGATTAATCACTGCCAATGACAGGAAATAGAGTTGAGTTGAACATGCAACAAAAAGGACCCCAGCTGGGCTCATCTCGAACTGGGGACGTTACAATTTATGGTTAGTAATTCATACACCACCAGGGTGCCCCTGATCATCTTCCATCACTGTCTCTGTGTGAGAAGAAGAATTATATAATACTTTTATTAGATTTAGAACAGGATTTCTGTGATTATTTTTTCTTTACCCAAGTTATTCTCTTTTCATTTAGTAAAACCATTCAGACCAGTATCCCTGTATCCTTTCATAATATGCAAAAAGACTTTAATTCAAGTAGCCGTGAGGTTTCCCCCGAGAGCTCTCGTCCTGCCCTCTCAGATCAGCACAGGTGATGAGGGTAAAGTGGGTCTGTCCTGCAGGAATGTGAGGTCTGAGAAGACACAGCTGCCGTTAGCATGAGAGGCGGCCCGGGCCGAGACTCCGGCAACTGGTCCCTGTCGACATCTGACACCCCACAGGCCCCCTCTGTCTGCTATTTCTAAAAGACTGGCCTCCGTTTGTATCACACCGGGCTGTGTGTGATATCACCGACACCACCTGAGAGGCTGAAGCTGTGGTTTGAAAAGCTGAAGGCTCAGTTTTGAATAGGGCTGCTGCCCCCTCTTAGTCGATTAGTAGTTTTTATGCTTTTTCATGCTGATTGACTTATTTCTAAGAAACTTATGAGCACATGTCTGGTAAACACAAGATTTAAACTGTGATTCTTTGTGGAGAGACTCAGTTTTGCAGTGTTAGTCGACTAAGAATTTCTTTGGTCGAGGACAGAGATGTAGAGATCATCTGCACGTTGTAGGAGATTTTGGTCAGGGCTAGTGAGGTGGTATAAAAAGTGAGAAAGACCGTTTATGGTAGGCAGGTGGGGAGGTGGATGGGTTCAACAAACACACAACTTTTAACCAGGAGACCGGTGTTCGAGACTGGTGTCTTGTTTTGTAAGTTACGTTAGTGACGTTTTTTACCGGCGTTTGTGACGTGTTTTTCGTACTGATATTACATTGTTTCCGTACGTAGTTTATTTAGTTTACGTACTTGTTTTAAGCCCAACCATGACGTTTTTCCTAAACCTGACTAAGTGGTTTTGTTGCCTAAACCTAACTGCGGACATTTGCATGGCGACAAACGACACGCATAAAGGCTAAAATTCGTACTCGTGACACGTGTAATGTCTGCGTAATGTTGTATATGCCTTCCTGTGAGACCGGGTTGTCTAATTATACTTTGAAATACTTGAAAGAACCATAAGAAAGTAACCTTCGAAGACTAGTTTGATGAAGTTGCATAGGCTGTTACATCACTTCATGCTGCAAAGTTTCATTTTCACAGCTACATAATCTGCTATTGAGTCATTGTTCGTCAGGGAAACAATTAATGACATCATCTTTTGTCACCTTGTACATGATGTCCTGTCTACCAGTCTGACCTGGGGTGTGGCCTCACTTTGGCTGGTCCTGTTCTAGTTCAGCTCAAGTTCATACAGATCCATTCATACGTCTGTCACATTGAAACTGTGGCCACTGGCTGAACTTCCTGTTAATCAGTCACAAGTAAAGGTGGCGGTCATAATGCAAATATGACTTGAGATTTTGTAAAATTCCTTGGGTAAAACGTTTTACAGCCTTTCTGCCTTTCATACATGTAGGTTGTCATAGATTGTCTGAGTTAAATGTCTTATGGTAATGGTGCACAAAAGAAGACACTTCCTGTGTGTTTGAGTGTGTCATAACTATACTGCAGCACATTTTAGATGCAGAGCAGCTGAGGATAGCTGAGAGAGCAAACCACCACTCTCCTCCTGTCATAAGATATTCATCAGCAGTAAAATAACTCGGGTCTCTTTATATATAACCTCACGTTCCTTTGACAGAGAAACATGTCTGTGGTTTCAGAAAATAACTGTAGATATTGAACAGATATCAGAATTAGAATGAGGTAAAGAGAGTTATCGGGTGACTACTACAGCAGTACATTTCCATTCTAAATAATCAGAATATCAGATTTCACTTAAATGTCACATTGTTTTGGGGAAATTTCTCATCACGGTGGGATTTTCTGCCGCTATTTCCATCGTTTTAACGGACAGGAAACTCTTGTAAACCCGTAGTTTATAATACATGTCTATGAGGATAAAGGAAAGTATTTATTTTTCCATGTGCGTGAAAAAAAGCAGCTTTACATTTGGCATCATTTCCTGCTTGAAGTTCACCACACTGTGACCCTAATACAGAGTGACTGTAACTGTGCTTAAATAGGCCTACGTACGATATAATACCACTGTTTCATAGTTGAGGTCGACAGATAGTGGATTTTTTAAAGGCAGATGTAATAAAGATAGATTGAAGCAGGAATAAGACGATTAATTGGCCGATATCTTCTTCACTTCTGCAGCAGCTTAGTCAGCTACTTTTGCATACGCCGTTTTTAATAAATCAATTTTTTGTCACCTTGAATTTAATAATTAGTAAGGGAATATCCTGAAGTGGGATTTTGGTGGATTACATTGTTGGAATATGTTCTATTTATGGATTATGACTGGCCAGGGTTACTTCTGTTGCGTGTCTCATACATTGTTAAATGCCACTCTTACAAACCATTAATAATTGTAAGAGTGTCCCGGGGTGAAGAGGATCCTAAAGTGTGCGATTTCATTTCATGAACGGATGGTCACGTGGCTGGATTATCTGGGAGAGAGAACGCCAAATTGATAAGCAAATTAAAGTAACAGTGAATGATTTCGTTTCCTCCCCGTCTGCCCGTCTTGTATCGTGGACAAAGAACTGATAGTTTTGCGTTACATATTCGAGAGATAACTTTTTCTCCCCCTCTACCTTGACTTTGTGTGTGGAGCCTCCATGCAAAACACTGATGTACGTCCTCGCATGACTGGTGGCGGCTGTGCAGCCATCGGCCACTATCAGAGATCAGTTCCACCAATAACGATAGTTTGTAAAACGTCCTATCATTGCCGATTAATCGGCCAAACCCATACCTCTATTTCATAATTGCAGTGTCTGTAAATTGCAGCCTGGGAAGAAGGCTACAACAGTTACCAGGGCCTACGTTCCTGCATTGATTTCTTTGTTCTTTAAAAACATAAATACAGTGTTTGAAAAGTGTAGTGGCTTGCTTGCAACATGCTGTTTTGGTCTCTTTATGATTGAGGTAACAACCCTCTCTGTGCTGCGACTACTAACCTCATGTGAAAATAGGAGGACCCCCATCCTTGGCCCCTGAGGTGTTACCTGCTCAACCGATTCACAGCTCGTGTTTTGGTGGGGGGGGTAGAACAGGAGTCACGTGCTGCAGCCTCACATGACCGGGACGTCCTGAAAAGTGTTGTGGCCGCATGATGGGATTGTGTGGCGCAAGTGATTGGCATGCACATGAAGTCATTAAAGAGGAACCTGCTTGTGTTGCAGCGAACAAAGCTCCCCTTTCTTTAGTAGGCCATTATATGAGGGAGGCTTTGGCCTCAAAGGCTCAGCTTCCCCGCGTTTTGCATTTCCCCTCATTAACTCACTGCTGCTGCTATAACAGTAGCCGGACTGAGACGGAGAGAAGAAAGTGCATTGTGTGTTGTTCTTTGCAAATTTTGTTTATGTGAAATGAGCTTAACTTGCTCTGTTTTAATTAATCCCTTTAAATGGGAAATGGAGTCAACAAACAATAGTGATCTGTTTGGACGCTCACTTTGTGTTCCCTTAAATTAAATTCCATCCCCTGAAGTTTTGTTTTGGACGGAGAAGCAAGTCTTTTATTGTTGAGAAACCCTCCCCCCCCCGTGGGTTATTTAGTCAAAGCTTTGAATATCACAGAAAAATTGAATGTCGTGCAAAGAAAGCAGTTTGCTGAGCTTTAAGACCTATAGTTTTTGAGTTAACTGAGTTAATTAAATGATTAAGTTAGATGTGGCTATGGATGCTCACTTGCATGGAAGTGGATGGTTAGTGGCTTGGATGGCCGAGTAGAAACTGCTAATCAAAGGAGGAATGTTTCAGATTTTAAATTAAGTAAAAGTGGTCCTGAGGTACGGAGGTATTATCAGGTTAAATGGCCACATTACCGCAGGGTTTTGGTTTTTAGCAGCGGAGCACTGACTGGAAACTAAAGTTGTGATTTGCAGAATGTGTGTGTGTGTTGTGACCCAGCTGTGACAATAGGTCGTGGCCCCCTGCAGCCGTATGGTACAGACAGGACAGGGCCGTTGGTTAATCCTCAGGTATGTGCTGCTGTGTAATGATGGTACACAATACTGTCCATTAGCGGAGCAGCGCTGCCGTCAAACCGCTTTAACTATCAGTGAAAAGTGTGACTATCTTGTTTAAGCCCTTCATATGGCAGCATTATAGTGTAGGGGAGACCGGGGTCAGTTGAGACGTTTTTGTATCGACTCCAAATAACCTTCCATTACTCTGCTTGAACAGTTTGAAAATAATTTGCCCCCTGAACAGATACAGGCGTCTGCTAACAATTTATCAAGTTTTTTTTAGAGCCCAACTCAAATGAGACGTTTTTGTATCGACTCCAAATAACCTTTCTTTACTCTGCTTGAACAGTTTGAAAATAATTTGCCCCCTGAACAGATACAGGCGTCTGCTAACAATTTATCAAGTTTTTTTTAGAGCCCAACCCAAATGTGAAAGGCATGTACAAGGTACAAGGAGTGCATTTTCCCCAAATTCTGGCAAAAAAAAACCTTTAAATTGAAAAAAAAATAGCTTTTGCCATATACATAATGTTTATATGCTATTATTCTTATATCTAATATATGGTTAAAAACATGTAACAATTTGAGTATCTTCTGTTTACAATGGAAAAACACCAATAAAAAGAGTTTAAAAAATTACAATCGAAATTTGAACACGTTATATTTACAATGTCACACATTTCTTTGGGAACAAAACCCCAGACAAAACAAAAAACAAAAATTCAGACATAGTATCAACAGGAAATAAGCTTTTCAACAATATGTTTTTTGAATGTGTCGTAACTAAAAACAATGTGGTAGAAGAAAAATAACAAAAGAGCCAAACATTTACTTACACGCTGTAGATTTCAAAGCATCAGAAAGTATTCATTTGGATATTTAACCGGCAAGTTCTGTGTTTGTTTTTTAACACCCACTCAGTGCTAAATATACAGTATATATAACAAAATGTGATGTATTGATTTTTACTTCTGGGATGCAGGCTAGTCAAGAGAGGACAAAAAGAAAGTTGTATTTTTAGTAAATTAACTTTATTAACAATTACCTTTATGTACAAACAACAAGGCACACATGTCTTGAAATACAGTATCGGAATACTAGGCATATAGTGGACACAAATGATATCAAAGTAAATCAGATAAACAAAAAAGTTGTTGGCGGCCTTATTGCATTTTTGCCTCCCATAAAGTTCAAAGAAGATTATATTAACAGCTCTCTTTGGAGGATGATGAAATTTGTTTTCCCGAGGAATCTTGTTTTTTGAATGGAAAAACTTTCAATAATCAAAAGTTCAGCACCTTTATCATTGAGTACAGAGCCAAAAATGATATCATCACACAAAACGGTTGCTAAACAAAATATTTTAGGTTCTAACGATCATGCGATTCATCCCAAATCTTTTTGGGTGGTCTCGCATTTCTGGATCACTTTTACAAAAAGTGCAAGTTTTATGAAAATAAGATTAATGTGAAGGAAAAAGTTTGTACACAACATTTTAATGGTAGATTTAATGAATTTCAAGGGAATTTTTATTGGAAAGGCCAGGAAATAAATCTGATGTGAAGCAGCCTTGACTAACTTCATTTTGAATTTTTACTTTTAAGACCGTTGATGAACAGAAGAGAGGTGATGGGGAGTTAAATGAAGGGATGCGCCTGCAAAAAGATGCCTCACCAACATTAAGAGCGCAGTTTGAATTGCTTTCAAAAGTTGTCAAAAGACAGAATATTGCCTGTGTCATTTAAAATGTGAACAACCAACCAGATATTCTCCTCCATCCAGGAAGAAAGTCAGTGAGTGTAGAGTTGTGTGTCTGCAGTACGCTGCCGCTCTTATCTGTGAGGAATTCAGTCAGTTTACGGTAGTCTGTGCTCTGTCAGAATGAAGCAACAGGGGAGGAAGAACGCAGATAGTCGAGGCCAACTGACAACAAACAGGCTGCGATAAGCTGGATTTCAAATGCAGCCAGAGACGTCCTCACTAATAGCTGGAATGCTTCTCCTGTCTAATCTATACTGTTGTTATCAGTGGAGTAAATGAGCAGATGATATAGGCTGCTTTCAGATTATTCCTCAGTCTAACCACTAACTGTAAGTGTGGTGGAATAAAATATTTTGGTCTTAAAAAAAAAAAAAAAACTTCAGTCAGTCAGAGATGCGTGTATTTATAGCTGTTCTCTAGCCGTCACTTGTGCTAATTGTATGCAAATTACTTTTATATTTACTTTAGAGGCTTAATGAGTCAAATATGTATCTAATATACAGGACATCTGATGTCTGATAATAAATTTTAATTTTTTATGCCATGAAATAGGGGCATCGCGATATACCGGTATTGACGAATACCGTGATATTTAAAAAATGAAATATTGATATCATGTCAATAATACACATATGATAATATTGTGTGAATAATCCAGCATCTCTTGAATCATCCTTTTGTACAGTTATGATTACAGACTCTTTCTCCACCTCCCCACACACAATATTATTCTTATTATTATTTCAAATTTTCTATAGATATCGTGATAATATCGTTATCGTGAATTCTTTGGCCACGATAATCGTGTAGTGAAAATGTGATATTGTTACAGCCCCACTGTGAAATTACTTCTTTATCAGATTTTGCTCTTGAGGTTTTTGGTCACATTTTTGTTTTTTTAGTTATCAGAATATCTCGAATTTTTTTATACCAGATTTCATTGAAGTTGAAGGAAAGCTGAACTCTTGTGTCGAGGAACAAGTGATGTGTTTTTGACGATCTGGATCTTGGTGCAGATCCTGGTATTCTGTAAAGAATTTCAAAACATTGAGAGACAACGCCTTTTAAAACATTTTTCCATTCTCTCATGAACTTCTGCACATTACTTTACTTAGATAAAAAACAACAACTTTTAAACTCATGCTCCTCCTAACTATCAGTACGAATATTTTATGTATTAATGTCACGAGAACCGATAATTCGGTACCAATTCAATGCCAATATTCTGAAAATGTGACAGTACTTGTTTTTCTACAGAACCGTAGGTACCGGGGATCAGGGCTCAAGACTAACGGCATCCCTGGTACGATAAGAAATTTCCCTTTTATAATGATACATTTTGAACAACAAATCCATGTTGTTATCGATTCTCAAAAATACAGTATCGATTTTTAATTGATATCAATTTACATAAAGAGATGCACCCTCTCAGTGTATGTGCCCTCTCAAAGTAGTGCTATGATGTTGGATGTTACAGACACTGTGATGAATGCAAATGCAGATCCCACTGTTCAGACTGCATGAAAAAGTAAACTTTTTTAAACTCAGATTATATGCATTTGGTGGTGGTCTTTTTACTATGACAGTTTTCCTAAAATTAGGTTAAAAAAATCGCAATATATCGCTATATATGCATACAGTATCGCAATATATTGAATCGTAACCCCTCTATCGTGATATGTATCCTATCGCCATATTCTTGCCAATACACAGCCCTTTAATGCATGATGTGATTAAAGTATTTCTCTCCTAATGGGAGAAGAGCTTTGAAGGTGCAAAAATCTAATAATTCTGAACAAACTGAGCCTTATATAGCCTTGAGGGAATCACTGTTTGATCATTACAACATTAGGTGATAACATTAATCATGACAGAATGATGTATGCACCCTCTGGTTGTGCCACGATGTTCGGTTTAATGCCCCCGTCCTTTTACTTTGGCACCCACCTGCATTCATCCTGATGACCCACTGATGCATTTCGGAGCGGCCATTCACTGCAGTGACTTAGTAGTCTGGTTGAATGGTTATGGTCAGACACCCTGGAGACGATTAGAGGGTCCCTATTGTCTCCACAAAGTCAGAGTCCTCCACTCAGCCTGAAGTGAGCCCTCTTCACAGTGAAGTTGTCTCAGCTTAGCAAATGTTTCTGCTCTACATGTCACGCTGAGCACTTCAGAGCAGGTGAGCTATGTGAGGAGACTCTAATGCCAACTGTAATGAGTTTTTCCCCAAAGTCCTAGCTTTTGGGGATTTAGAGTAGGATCCTGTATGAGCCTAATGAGGGTTCAGATGGAGGGTTGGACCTTCTCAACTGGGAGAATGAAGTATTGTTCTGAGAGAGTGGACTAAGTACTGTAGTTGTTGATGCTAATTCTCTGTGGATACCACGTGGTCTCTTTTGGTGAAATAAGTGTATTTAAAATGTGGATTTGCATGTTGTCAGTTCATTTAAAGTGTGTGGTTCTGTAGAGAGAAATCTACGTACTTAAAGGGAAAGCGATTAGTTGTTTGGTTTATATAATGTCAGAAAATGGTGAGAACTGTCGATCAGTGTTTCCCAGAGCCCAAGAGGACGCCGGACACCTCTGATTTGCATAAAGTAGCCTAGACCTCAATTTTAATGCAAATGAGGAGCGGCCAACATGATGGTCCGTTTCTCCAAATGCAACGTTACTCTACATGAATGCATTGCACGGCTGCTTATATATTAAATGAATGCGAAGCGAAGGAAAGGACGGAGGCTGTGGACACGTACCATAACGGCTTCATTTGGCACCAATGTTTAGTGATCACAGAAGAAGGAATCCACTTTAGAATATGAGGAGATATCACTGATTGTTTCCTCAGTAGACCAGAATGCAATGTAAACACTAAACAAATTGTGTTTTGAGCAAAACGCTCAGTGCTTGTCCTCTCTTGTCCTAAAACTCTTGGTCCTTGTTTTCTATCACTATTGTGCACGAACACATGAAACCTGACTGAATAAAACAAGACCATGCATGTTGTCTGGGGTTGTCAGAGGGCATTCTGGGAAATGAAGGAAGTCTCAGGGGGATAAAAGTGAGAGTCCAGTGTTTCCTCGCAGAATAATACATGAAAATCACATATTAATGATACAAAGTGAAAGGGTATCTGAGGATGGAAGTTTCCTATAACCAAGAAAGTGTATTTCTTTTTTTGACCACAGTTTACCAAATGCATCTCTCCACAAGCTCTGGGTGTGCAGTAAACCATGAGGTCATAATATTTATATGAAGCCTCTCCAAGAAATTATCGCCAACATCTTCCATCATCTCCCCGAAGCCTGAAAACCAAACTTGCGTTATCATCATCAGGCTGCCTGCAGCTCTTACTGTCTCTCCGTCGACTGCGGCTCTGGCTGCAGCAGCAGGCTCGGATTTCAAACAGCCTGCGGTCGGCTGGAGGCAGAAAGACAGCCGTCGTCCCTCATCCTCACTGAGAGCCACTGTATCGCTGCCCTGTAATTACAGGTCATGTTTTTTTCCTAATACGCTAAACAGATGTGCTTGAAATTATGCTTAACATTCAGACCCCGAGTTAGACATGATGACATGTCATTACTATCAGCCGGTGGAGGCGCTCACTGTTTCTGCTGCATCAATGATTTGGATATTTGAGAATCTCTCTGTGGTGCTTTTATTCTCTAATTGAAACATTAATGTCAGAAAATGTCACATTTTTACAGAAAAGCCAACAAATTAAACTTGAATTGAACAGAAAATTGAGTTACAGAATAGAATGACATGTACCACAATATATAAAAGTGAATATATTTCATCTCAAGGTAGTATTGCATGGAAACAACTGGAAACAAAATTGCACACAGATTGGAATTTATAATAATAAGTAATCTTATGTGTTCTTTATTTGTTGTTCCCTATGGGAAGACATGGTCTTAAGATTCTGTTTATCATGATTCACATTTAAGAAATGAATTAGACAGGATTAACTTTGGGTCGGGACACATGCAGCATCTTTTACCGCCCGGAAAACCTGAGGTGCGTCGGTCAGGTGCTGGGTGCCTACTGTTGTGCCAACTTTCAAGGGCGCGGAGGCAGGTTGCACCTGACGTTGCTAAGCAACCTTAGCCAGCTAACTGTATCATCTGACCCTCTTCCAGACGTTCTATTTTAAGTGTGTATTAAAATATTGTCCATGGGACAGCAGTGTTTTCCCCCTAGGAAACTCTGTTTCTGTTTCTGGCTCCAGTAGAGTCTGATTGTGTGTCTGTTGCACTGAGTGAGCTGTAGTGAACATGAGAGCAGAGGATATAATGATCGTGTGACATTTTAGCAGTGGCGCTCATAACATGAATATAGTGGAAACACTGGTGGACAGATCGTAAAGCTCTGGGTAAGTTAAATGATCAACTTCTCCACCATATTTACTGTAGACTGATATATATACGGAAGAACATAAAGATATCTGCCGGCTGTGATTGGTTGTTCCTCGTCACATGACATGTGGTGCACGTTGCTGTGTTCCAAACGTTTAACTGTACGTGTCATAGACTGTATATAAAGATGGAAGACATGACGGCTCCCCAAAAGTGAAGCCGAAACATCTTGATCGCCCCCTGGTGGCTGGCTGCAGTATAGGTCATAAATCCCGCCCCCTCCATTTAAGCGGATGAGATGTGAGCCAAACTAAAAAGTCAAAGTACACGTCAAATAAATTTTTCCCAAAAATGGTTTCGGTCATTTTAGGTAGTTCTTATCACACTGATGTATGTTCAAGTTTTCATTTTTCTGATAAGTTTGGTTTTAATTACTTATTTGAGCTGTGAGTCTCTTGCGGACTTGTTCTATGCTTCCCATTCATTGTCTATGTCGGCAGCCGTGCAATGCATTCTGGTAGTGTAGCCTTGCGTTTCGAGAGATGGACCGCCACGTTGGCCGCTCCTCATTTGCATAAAGTTGATGTCTAGGCTACTTTAAGCAAATCAGGGGCGTCCAGCGTGAATCGCCGCCTCTGGAAACTCCCTGGAAACTTTTAAACTAATCGGTGTCTAAAATGAAGACAGATTCAGCAACTGCATGGCTTATTTTGTGCCTAAAATGTTTTCAGAAACACATTTCGGTGAACTATTTTTGTAATATACGAGAAAAAAGTTTCCAAATGAGGGCGCAAAAAACACAGCATGTGAACGTCCCCTAGACGGCTGACTGCACTGCATCAGGATGTCAGATTGTGTGTTGTGTTTAACACACTGACTTGCAAACATGTCCTAAAGTGAACTTTTGAATTGCCAAAATTTTATATATTGCATTATGACATTTTCCTTTGATCACTGGTGCCCACTCATGTATTCAGTGATTCATAGTGATGTCTTTGAAATAGCTCTCAATGTAGGTGTCGAATGGCCTTAAGGAAGAAATCCTCCCTCTGTATCGTTATGCAACGCCTCACAAGAGAACCCTTGGGCAGCTAATTTGATCAGATTCACTGCAGCTAATTGACCATGAAGATGAGGAGTCCATGAACGTATCCTCAGGTTTTATGTCTTTTGCCTGTACGTATGCTTGACCTCATCACAGGTATTCAGAATAAGAAACAGTGTTCATCTCATCGGTGTGCGTTCATCGCTGTGAGGTCGGAGGCATCTTGGCTCTGAGCTGTGTGAGCAGCTACAGTCATTACTGCTCATCTCCACTCAGCTATGAAAGACGAGATGAGTCCTTTTGGCACTTGCAGCTTCTCTTGTTCTCTTGAGTGTTTGTGTTAGCAGACAAGCTCCCATTGTGTGTATCTAAGCTGAACATGCATATATATTACATCATATACATTGTTGCACAGCCTTGCTGCTGGTTGGTATGTCGTCTTGTACATGTTACATACCGGTTTCCTGGCTGCTCCTCAGCGCTGTCTTCCCCCAGGCGAGGGGTGGCTGAATGGGTCCGTTTGGCCCAACAGACTCCCTTTCTGAGGGGGAAATGGAGTGTGCATAATCTGGGTCAATGATACCTCCTAGTCCCTCACCTTCTTCCTCTTCCTCCCCTCCCTCCTCTTCTTTCATCTCCCCTCTCTGCCTCTGCTCCTCGACCATCTCGACCAGTTTAGTTAATTGCTACCAAAGCATCCCCTGCTTTATGGTCTATTTGACTCTAAATGGGACCATAATTTACTAAATGAACATCATGCTGTATTGTAGAAGACTTAAAACTAGCGATTGAGACCATAAACTCATGATTACAAAGTTTACTGCGGTAATAAATCAAGTGAGAAGTAGGCTCATTTTCTCATAGACTTCTATACAATCAGACTTCTTTTTGCAACCAGAGGAGTCGCCCCCTGCTGGCTATTAGAAAGAATGACAGTTTAAGGTGCTTCTGCATTGGCTTCACTTCTCAGAACCGGAGGTTGCCACCTGGTTCAAAGACCTCTCTACTGTTTGAATATTTCTGCTTCTAAGACTGAAAACATGCTGTAAAAATCACCCATATGTATTTAATGAACTTTTTTGTTATATTTCAGAAAATAGAAGTCATCATTTACATTTCTGGAAATTATTTCCTAGAGAACCATTAAACCTTAAACACTTAATGCCTTTTTAAAACAGCAGCTGTTGATGATGTGCCTTCCATGTGCTGGCCTCTGTTTATGGCGGGGTGGTGTACTTTTCCTATTCCACCGGCCAACTGTAGACTGTGCAGCAGCGTCATATTGATATTTCCAGGGTCTGAAAGGAAAAACACATTTTTCCACTCTCTAAAACAATAAAATGTAAATGTGAGGTCAATCCAAGAGCAAGGGCCTTGTTTCAGACTCAACAGTTTACACCAGTGCTCAACAGTCATACGGCTACGTATGCTATGTATGAATGTAGGCCTGTCACAATAATTACTCTATTGACTTATCGTACGATATATGGACATGACCTCAATCATTTTTGCTGACCTCGATATTGCCCGTTGGGTTTACGTGCTTGTTTGTTTACATAAGACAACATTTCAGCCAACATGATGCCAGAATAAAAAGCAGGGTTTCCCCTATTCACATTTTTGTTATCAGAGCCCAAGAGTCAATTTTATTTATTGTTTTGGTTATGTGGCTTTATTTTATTTATGTTTTATTTATTTACACTATTTTTTATATTTTTTTCACATTCAAAATCTAATGTCTGAATATCTTAAAGAATTAAAACTTCATTACTCTTTGAAAAGGTATGCTTGCATTATTATGCGTGGCAATATTGTATTGATACACAGACCTCAAGTATTGATCTTTTATTATATAAACTATTAACCTCTTTAACAATCTGACCGCCGCTCTTCTGTCTTTCAGAGGTTGTAGTTTTAAAGCTAGAGTAAAGATACATAGTATCCTATGAAACTAAAAAAACCAAAGGAGTCCATTGGTACCAACCATGTCATGTTAGCTTGTCAGGAAGAACGCTGAATAACAAAGTTATGCTAAATTTTACCGAGGAAAACTGGCATGGCCATTTTCAAAGGGGTCCCTTGACCTCTGACCTCAAGATATGTGAATGAAAACTCTGAGATGAGCAAAGTGAAAACTATATCTTATTAGATCAAACAGATGTTGACAAACTGCATAATTTGCAGTTTAAAAAAGGTAATAAATCGTAATATATCGTAATAAATCTTATCGCAATACTCAGCATATTGCAAAATGTTGAAAATCGCAATAAGATCGTATCGTGACTTAAGTATCATGATAATATCGTGTCGTGGGGCCTCTGGTAATTCCCACCCCTAGACAATATATCGTCAAACAAAATGTGTTATCGTGACAGGCCTATAACAGTCTCACGTTCATTACAATCAAAAGCTGTTTTTTCCTTGAAGAACCCTCCACACCACTGGCTTCTGATAATAGTGAACCTTTAAATTATTAGCTCACACTTTAGTTTAGTTTTATGGCTTTGACTGACCCGCTCTCTGGTTCACTCTCGCATCATAAGATCTGATCTCCAAGAGATTTAGCCCACAAAGAGAGAAATTAGTTTACATGTGCATAAGGCAGATTAAAGGCTGGTTTTGAGGGTAAACAGCAGAGTTCCCAGAGACAGAAGTGTTGGAAGAAACCTGCAGTCGAGACACGGAGTTGGAGACAGGCAACAGGTTTAGAAGCAGGTGTTTCAGGATCAGCTGACATGGCCGTCTCATCTGCTACGTCTGGACCCTAGAAACAGGAAAAACCGTTGTCCAAAAAGGTCATCCAACTTGAAAAACAAATTGCAGCCAGATTACTGTTTTTATTGGATGTTGGTGTTTGCAGGAATTAGATTGCTACTTTCTAACAAAGTGTTAAAAACAAGGTATTGTGCACACTGGAGTCAGCACCCTTGTCACATCAGTCCCCACTCTGCAACCGTCTGGGATTGTTTAAAATGTCACATGTCTGGTTGTGTTGCATTGCTTAAAACCCTCTCCTTTTAACACTTTTTTTTCCTGCACAACATGGTGTAAAACTGGCTTCACCACAGCCTGTATTGTTTTTGTTTTTTGGGGTTTTGGTTCCTTCGTGTTTGCATGTTTAAGTGAGCGTGCTGCAATGAAATGCATACAAATTTGTCTGTGGCGTCGTAGTCAGCTGTGTTTCAATTGTGGTTCCAGTTTGACTCTATTGTTTGCCTCCAAAGTTGGCTGCATGTGAAGTCTTGAATGCCAACTTTCTCCAAAACTCCATTGTTATGGTTTGTGTGTATGACTGAGAGTTTATGATTCATGCTACTAATATTGTTTTCCATCAAGATGTGGAAAAACAATCAATATGACACGAGGCATCTTTTGCAGAAGGTGAAATAGAAATGATGGTGTTGTTATGGTGTTGTTATGTTGAAGCCCCCTGAGCTACACTTCCTGTCTCACCCAAAGCTGCTGTCATTGTCCTGGGAGTGGACACAGGAAGTGGAACTCTCTATGGCGACAACAGAGGAGTGGTGCTGTTAACTCCCACAGTTTCTCCTGCTCTTTTTCATAGAAGCCCCCCATTACATAGTCATCATTAACCTAAATAGATTTACCACATTGCCTTTACACTTTACCTTTATTTACCTTTATATACTGTACATACTGTTTTACAAACTGTTACACCTCTGTGTATGTATTAGGGCTGTCAATCGATTAACGTATTTATTCGCAATTAATCGCATGCTTGTCCATGATTAATCGTGATTTATCGCAAATTAGTCACACATTTTTTATCTGTTCAAAATGTACCTTAAAGGGAGATTTGTCAAGTATTTAATACTCTCAACATGGGAGTCGACAAATATGTTTGCTTTATGCAAATGTATGTATATATTTATTACTGGAAATGAATTAACAACACAAAACAATGACAAATATTGTCCAGAATAAAAAATATGATCAAATCATAACATGGCAAACTCAAGCCCAACAGGCAACAACAGCTGTCAGTGTGTCAGTGTGCCTGCTTTGCTGGAATTGACATACAGTTTGACAAATAATGAACCGTGAACCTTGAACACTGAATCATAAGAGAGGCACATTTTAACATTTACTTCCAGTGTTTTTCCCTTTTTTTATGAGGGCCCATTAGAATTAATCCACCAGTCACGTTTACGAGCTTTTGACTTAACCTTGCACTTTGTAATGATTGTTTGGTTTTTTTGTCTGAATCTGAAGTTACATTGAACCTCTTACTGAAACTGGTTGGACAACATTTGCGACAATATTCTTTTTCTGTAAAAGATTGTAATGTTAAAATACAGAGTCAGAGAAAATAGCAAAAAAAGGACACAAGTTCTCGGTACAGAAGTTGCAGAGATTTCAGAGCACACAGTAGCATGCAATTTTTTTTTTTTTTTTACAATGTTGTCCTTGGAACTGCTGCTGTATTAATTTCCTTCCTCTGCTTTCTCTCTCCACTCTCTCAGGCAATAACAATAGTAGGTCCTGCAATGCAAAGTTAGGCTTTTAATTTAGCACACACACACACACACACACACACGCACACACACACGCACACACACACACACACACACACACACACACACACACACACACACACACACACACGGCACTTCCTCCAGTGTCGTATTTTGGTTTGGGTGGAATGCGGAGGGAGTTGGTGTCGGCCCAGCGCTTCATTCAGAGTGACCAGCCACAGTTATCCTCTGCTGTGTGCACAGGCGGACCTAAGAGGCCTTCAGTCATTCTTAATTACGGTGTGGACAGTGATTCCAGCGTGGACTTGTTCCAGCCTGGCTCCGGCCTCACTGACTCAGGTGTCCTGGTAACACACTTCCTGTAAGATAAAATACCAGCAGAATAAAGGCGAACGTGTTGTAGTTTATTAATTGATTTTCACGGCTCAGACTGAAGAAACACTTCTGTTCCTTTTTCTTAGTTTCTTGTCTGTTTCACCTTAATTTCCTGGTTCATTCTGGTGAGCAGCAGCACTTTGTTATCTACAAGTCCCATATAAGACTTACCTGTGTATAAAATAAGATAAGATAAAACTTAATTGTCAGTTCACAAGGTAATTTGTCCAATCAAAAGAATAATATAAAAACATAAATATAAAACAACACAAAGAACATCTGCCAGTTCACCATCCATCAACCATCAGAAGACATGACACAACATAGCTAAATATGCCACAGTAAACTTAAATAATTAATTTAAAACTAAATACAGTAAAGCCAAATAATAATTTAAAGGACCATACCTGTGTTTTGGAACGCTTTAGCTCCTTAGCTACAAATCCTGGAGGCTTTACGTTTTTGATGACCATGCATGCTGTCCAATTTTAGAAACCTGAATGTATTTCTCATACATTTTAATGTTGTACAGAAATGAATGGAAACCAATGGCTACTTGGAAAGGTGGGAAAACTATATCCAACAATCTAAGCATGGCCTGAAATGTAAAGTACATGTTATCAGGGCTACAACCAGTTATTATTTTCATTATCGATTAGTCAATTGTGTTGACGATTAATCGTTGAACTGTTTAGTCTAAAAAAAAAATTTAAAATAGTAAAAAATGCCCATCACAATGGTTTTGCACTCTGCTGCTCACATTACTGCAGTTTCACAAGCGTGTCATAGAGCTAGGCCTTCAGGTAACATAAAAACGTGAAAGGCTCTCTCTAGGGCCAGTGTTTGGTTTGTCCGTTCTGGGCTACTGTAGAAACATGGCGGAGCAACATGGCGGACTCCGTGAAGAGGACCTGCTCCCTATGTAGATATAAAGGGCTCATTCTAAGCTAACGAAAACACAACAACAATTCTTAGTTTCAGGTGATTAAACACTAATGAAAACATAGCTATGAATATTAGAGGTCGACCGATTCATCGGGCCGATTATTTGACATTTTTTCATAATCGGCATCGGCCGATGCCTGAGCATAATAGGCCGATTATCAAGCAGGCACATCTGCGGGCAGCCCAGTGTTGTTGTTGCTGTGGAACACGTGTGACACCGCCCCTTGTGTCAATCAAATTGCCATTCTGCCGGGAGAAACCGGTAGGCTTAAATTCTTCTCTTTCAAAGCCCTATGTATTTAATTGGTTAGATATGAAATGCTCCGACGTTATCAATTCTGTTTTTGGTAACGGAGAATTTCTCTCCGTAGGTGACGTTAGCTGTGTGCGGGGCGGAGCAGCTCTCACATACACACTGCCGCAGCGCAGACACACACAGAGCTTCTGCTCTTAGTAACTATGACGGAGAAAACTAAACTTATAAAGCGTGATTACAATTTACTAGAGTTGATGCTGACAATGCTTGTCATAAGTGCAAGTTTGAATGTGAGGGCGGAAACACGAGCAATTTGTCGAAACATTTAGCAAAAAGTTCACTTCCTCATGAAACGTCTCTACGGTCTATGGGTCCTTCATCGCGTCTATGACGTCACTGGCCTGTGTAGTCAGCAGCATAGCAGATATGAGCAGCAGGCTGTGTAATACGAGTGAACAAAGTTATTATTATTTTTTGATCACTTAGATTATGGCCATATAGCTTGTAACAGTGTCTGTCAACAAACATAAATAAAAAACATGCTTTAGGACAGTTTTGGAAAGGTGCTTAAAAGGTTTTGAGCCCTTTACTATTACTACTATTAACCATCATGCACAAAATAAAATATGCACTGCAGTGCAGACACAAAATGCAGATTGGAGAGACAGACCATAAGTGTTGTTCAATAAATGTTTACTTAACTTAAGACATTTTGTGTATTATTTGTTATTATTAAATTGTTATATTTTATCAGATGGAGGAAAAAAAGAAAACCAGCCAAATATATCGGCAAAAAAAAAACGGCATCATATATCGGCCATCGGCTGTCCTGATTCTGTAAAAAATCGGCATCGGCATCGGCCATAAAAAACCCATATCGGTCGACCTCTAATGAATATTGTATTGCATTTCTGCTAATAGATTTCCCGAAATGTTACACACTGTTCCTTTTAAAGGTGATTTCTACCTACATTGTGGTAGAAATGGAGAGAGAAGACAGGTTAGCGTCTGCTGTGTGGCTCCTGGACATTACTACTCGTAAACTCTCAGTTCTGAGGTCACAAATTATCGCTGAAATGGTAGAATAAACCTTCTGTTGGACAAATAGTTGAACTGTATTAATAATATACAGTGATGTCTCGGCATGCTGAGGCCAGGTTGGCTCTTAGTATTTCTCACTCTCACTTTCCCACAGCTCAGATTTCAGGAAACCAACGTCCTCTTCTCTCTGTCTCTCTGTCTGTTTCTGTCTCTGTATCTCCTTCATTTTCTCTTTCAGACTTTATGTCTCTGTCTCTTTTCTCACTCTGAATATTTCGGTCAGAGCTCATGTTCCACACCCCGGCCACCACTTTCTACTCATTAGTAGTTACACAGAGACTTGAGAGCCGTGTGAGTGAATGCACAACACAGAGGTAGTAACATGTATGTAAGGCTGTGTTTCACTGCAGGCCCTGAAACCACATTACTGTCAGTGCATGAGAAAAAAAACAGTCTGCCCTCTGGGCTTCAACTGACAAGTGAATTCAGGAGGGATACTGTTCACGTCCACTCCCTTCACTTCACCTTGACTCATTCCTCTCTAATAGTTCATCAGAGCGGTAAATCTAGCTGGACTAGATATTAAGGCTTTGTGATCTCTTTATTTTTAGGTAATTCTCATGTAATTGTTTTAGGCTTGTCTTAAGAAGCTGTTTTTATTTTATTATCTTCCCAGGCGCCTCAGCGGGGCCAATCTGAAACATCCACATGTATCACAGGTTCTGGCTTTAGTGTGGACATGAGTGATTTCATCTTTTCAGGTTGTTTAATTTGAAGAATGTTTAAAGGCTTGAAGAGTTGAAAGTATCCAGTTTTTTACAAGAAAAATACAATAACCGTGACCCCTCAAATGTATCATGTGTCCTGCTGGTTTTGAACCACTTTTGACTTTTAGTTTTAGATTTCAGTTTTGTTCAGGGACGTTGCGATCAAGTTTTTTTTCTCTTAAATCCGAGTTGTTCAACATTTGGTATCTGTCGATACAGAATCCAATAAGACACTTTTATTATAACTTTGTGTAATAACTCTGGATTTATACAGTGGGCTACCTCCGGGTCTGAAAAGTGAAGCCAATGCTGAAGTGCCTTAAACTGTCATTCTTTCTAACAGCCAGCAGGGGGTGACTCCTCTGGTTGCAAAAAGAAGTCTGATTGTCTATGAAAAAATGAGCCTACCTCTCACTTGATTTATTTCCTCAGTAAACATTGTAAACATGAGTTTATGGTCTCAGTCGCTTGTCTCAAGTCTTCTTCAATACAGCATGATGTTCATTTAGTAAATTATGGTCCCATTTACAGTCAAATAGCTGCCACGCTGCAACATTAGCAGGCTGAGGAGGACAAAACAAAGTAGAGATCAGTAAAGAAAGGATCACATTTTGTTCTGGTTTATTTTAGCCGATACCAATCTATCAAAATCTGCCAAAATTTGCCCTGATACCGATCCTTAGGATTGGCTCGGGACATCTTCGTTTTTTTGTTAAATATCAGGGAAAGTTGATTAATAATTGTTTTAAAAGAACCAAATGGGTTCCTCTGTGAGTCTACAGCAGATCAGTTGTCATCTGAAGAAGTAGAGCTGCTTTCAGATTAATAAGCCGCTCTCAGAAATATTTCCTATGTCGGCAAATCTACTGCTGCTGAAAAGCAAAGTCCAGGTTCTGGAGTAGTGAGCCCAGTCTACACATGTGATCTTTGAGGAAGCATTCACATGTATTAACTGCAATTTTAACAAAACCCCAAAACCGAAATGTTAAAGACGCTGACTACAGCGTTGGCATCCTGCGCTCCTCGTTTTCCATTGACCCAGTTTAGTGTCAAACATGGTCATTCAGCAGTGAGTTAAATACAGGGAGAAGTAGCAGTTGGCTGCTGGGCCGTATCCTCATGTTACAGTCAGTTTACCACACAGTCTAGAAAACAAGTTAACCTCTGTCAACCTTTTACTTTGGAGCAGCCGCATGGGTATAGTCCAGTAATGGTTTTTACACTTCTCAAAGGAAATGGTGTAAAACAGCACATCGTTAGATAAACTGTAAGTTTGGTCTATAACTGCAGTCAGAGCTACAGAATAAAACCCCACAATCATCGAGAAGCTTTACCTTTCTGCTATTTGCCCAGGTTGTGTTGATTCCAGGGCTGCAACTATCAATTATTTTCATTTTTCATTAATTTGTTAATTTTTTACACATCAGAAGATTCAGGAAGTCCAAGGCAACATCCACAAATTGCTCTATTCATTTAACCAACCGTCCAAACCTAAAGATATTCAAAATAAAAATGATATAAAACAGAGATAGATGAGGCCTCGTCACACCCATATACTGTATATAAGAAGTGGACGTAGTCACCATGACATCACCCATTGGTTTGTGGACTACAGTTTTGAACCCTCGATTTTGGTATTTTGGCCGTCGCCATCCTGGTTTTTGGCTGTCGCCATATTGTTTTTTTTGCAACCAGAAGTGACACGAGAGGGGCGCCCCGATAGCTCAGTTGGTAGAGCAGGCGCCCATATAGCAAGGCTGAGTCCTAACCGCGGCGGCCTGGGTTCGAATCCGACCTGCGACCTTCAGCATTTGGCTTCACTCTTCAGAACCGGAGTTGTGGCTCAGTGAAATTATTCCAGGGTGTCTTCCTGAAGTGTTTCTTTCTAGAGGCTTGGTGATATCGGGACTACTTGCTGGGCTAGTTGGTTAACTCTTGCTGACAAGCTAACTGCTAACATGCTAGCCAGCTGGAACGTGCTAAGGCTAGTTTGTCACACTAGCTTCTAAGTTTCTTTCTATTTTCTTTGTAATGTGACGTTTTCTCCCTCCTGGTATTTGGTTTTCAGGATCATTTCATTTTATGAAAAGTTTTAATTTAGAGGGTAAAAAGCCCTCTCAGCTAACTGACAGTTAGCAAGAAGTTGTAACCTGTCAATGTTTGGAATTTTTTCTTGATGAATGACTTAAACTTGATTAATTAGAACTAATTAGCTAACTAGTTGACCCTGCAGCTTCCTGTTTCCACTGCTATCATCGTGTTACTCCACACTGAGTCCAAACAAGCCGGAGAGTTGTAGCTCTTTGCTTGACAAGGTCAAGGCTTCTCTCTCTGAGCTACAGCGTTGCCTCCAGGCTGAAGGTGAACTGTTTTTGTGAGGCAGAGTTTCGTTACACATTGATACGTTTGGGTGCAGGAGATGGTGACTTGTGTGTGTGTGTGTGTGTGTGTGTGTGTGTGTCTGTCTGTCTGTGTGTGTGTGTGTGTGTGTGTGTGTTGGACATGTTGGTGCTCGTATGGCCACTCATCAATCAGATGACCTCTCCGTTCCTTTCATACTACAGCTTGATTAGTCTTTTTTTTTTTGCTTTTTTCTTGCTAAATAACTTATTTCCAAGGAACTTATGAGCACAGCTCTGGTAAACACAATATTTAAAGTGGTGCTTTTGTGTGATTCTTACAGATCTGTCTATTAAATTATATAGTTTAGTCGACTTAAGAATTTCTTTGGTCGAGGACAGCCCCACTGAAAATTATGTTAACATGTGAAAACAACCTGCATCTATGCTAGATTTTCAGTTTTTCCGGGGGGGGGGATGAAGTTAAATTTGGTTAAACTTTCTCCTCCTGCTCTTTATGATCACTAATGTCATGCTTCCATATAGTAGAACACAATTTAGTTGTTGTTGTCATTGATATATTTTTTGTTGCTGTTGACTCCTTATTTTGACATTCAAAACAATTGATTACAGAGAGCGTCAAAGACAACAGAAATTTAGCTTCTTAGCACGGAAGCCCCGGCTGGTTTTGTCAAGTAACAATACCAATAAAGTTTATTCAAACTAGACGTCCGTGTCCTCAACAGTGCTGACAAAAACAGGAAAAGGCAGTTTTACTTTGTGAAATTCTGCTATGAACGTAAAGTAAGAAGAAGAAAAAATAAGCAGATGGCTGTAAGATGTGGACAATATTGTATCTGTTCTGCAGGAAGTTCAGTTTTATATCCAGCCCGTTTTCATTCCCATGGCGTCAAATACTGAGGCTTTGTCATAAGCCTCAATACCGCCGGTATAAAATGCACCGGGCATTCCATTAACTACAATGTAAACCCATTCGCGGCAACAGTAAACGCTCCAAGAAAGTGCGCTTGGAAACATCATTGTTTGATGAGCAACACCTGTGATGAGCAACACCTGTTTGATTTCCAATAATCTGGCTCTTGGACGATTGGTTGGATTTATGACAATCAAACCAATTTCCATCACCAACAAGCACAGGGCTTTCATCCAGGAGACCGCTGTTTGTGTCCGGTGTTCACAACGTTCACTTTCATTTTCATTGTACAAACGTAGAAGTTTTAAGTCCAACCATGTAATTCTTTCCTAAATCTAACTAAACGATTTTGTTGCCTAATCCTGAAGTGACGCCAAGGGTAACTATAGTTGTTTTGATGCCAAAAATAGCGTGACCCCAAGGGGCGGTATGTGACGAGTTGGGATGAGAATGTGTTGTTGTCTCAGTCAAGACTACCGTTTGAGCCACAACATGTAAAATACTACTCCAATAATATTAAAACAAGCTCACAACAGTTTATAAGGGATCTTTTGACAGCATTCAGGAGGGAAATCAAACCATCGAACTGCTCAGACTGCACACAGATTATTGGAAATCAAATAGGTGTTGCTCATCAAACAACAACCGAATCAGGCAGAAATCTGGTCTGTTTCTAGCGACCAATTCTGGGCAAAAAAACACCCTCAGTCCGTACAGTGACGGCCTTGCTTTACCCGCCTGCTCTCAACATGTCTTCTTACACTAGAGTATGTGGAAGTTCTTTTATTAGAAACGCTGCAGGCGTCGCTTTACTTTCTTTGCAACACTTTCAGTATGTCTTCCATATGACAATCAAAGAACATTCTCATTTTCAGCGGCTCATGCCCATCCCTTTTTTCTTTACAGTTGGTTTTATGACTGCTTGTACTGTATGTGTTTTATGCCTGAAGGGTAATTTCCTCAGCCTGTAACAGTGAGGGGGGTTGGGCCTGTTTCTGAAGGCATTGTAGCCCTATTAAAAACAGGGAAATTAGTTCCTGTGTGGTATGTATGCTGCATAACATAGTCTGTCTCTCTGTGCCTTATCTGTGTCTTATCTGTACTGCCATAATTAGCACCTTCTTTCACACATGTGATACAGGTAGATGCCAATAAACTGTAAGCAAGCACACACCCTGTTGTTCCAGAGAATTACAAAGTACTTTCCAAATAAAAAAGGTGTTGAAGGAAGGACTGACTCAGTCAGCTATAAAAAAAAAAACCTCAAAGTTTACTGTCATAGAGGAGTAAAGAAACCAGAAAATATTCACACTTAAGAAGCTGGAATCAGAGAATTTAGACTTTTTTCTTTAAAAAATGACTCAAACCGATAATTAATTTTCAAATTAGTTGCAGATTAATTTAATAGTTGACAACTAAACAATTAATCGTTACAGCTCAAAAATTGTCTGTCAAATTCAGTAAAAAACTCAAAAGGGTGTGAAACATACAATAATTATAAACTAGTACAATTAATAGGGCCAGACATGTCTTAAAATGGTGAAACAACTAGTACATACAAGATGACACACCTGTCTTTATTGTAATTCACCCTGCATAGCAGCACATATCACTTCATTCTAATTATGAACACACCCAGTGAAACCTCTGGTGGCCTTTAGCTCTGCTGACCGGCAGATGAAGGATGCATTGATTTTCTTCTAAATTTAAGGGTTAATAAATGGAGCATCCAAATAACATTATAGATCATAATATTTACATTTGAAATTATTGTCAGTGTCTGCTTTTACAAGACACTTTTGTTGCCACCATATTGGTTTGACTGTCTTTGTTTCCCAGTAATAAAAACCAGTATAAAATATGTTCCAGTTTGCATGGACTTTGGCTTAAATAACCAACTTTACAGAAAGGGGTTGGCCAGTGAATTTCACATGAATATTAAGCAGTGTGCAGACAGATGAAAAAGGGTGTGAATGCCACATTGGTAGTGATTATTTTCAGCCTTTACTCTGGCCCCAATGAGGTCAAAGACACTTGAT
Source organism: Sebastolobus alascanus (assembly GCA_916701645.2). NCBI lineage: Eukaryota > Metazoa > Chordata > Actinopteri > Perciformes > Sebastidae > Sebastolobus > Sebastolobus alascanus. Next base: position 460,524 of record CAKAOJ020000044.1, read on the forward strand.
TGCAAACTCATTTCAATAATTGACGGAAACGAAATGTTCAACAAAAACTTTGACATGTAGCTAATAAACATAGCAGCTAAATATGGCACCGCGGAGCTGACAGGTTCACAAATGAACCCGTAAAGAATGTGCAGACTAGATGTGAGAGTTCACAATCCAGTGTCAACTCATACGCCTTAATGCATTCCCAGTGGTTAAAAGTACAATAAAGAGCCACCATAACACCATGAGTCCTGAATACGCAAGCAGTGACACATACATCTTTTCAGAAAGATGACTTCACTTTGTAGAAAGCTGACCAAACTTGATCCTTCACTCTTTAATGGCAGACATTGAAGAATCTGACTCACATGGTTGAACCTCTCCATGGTTTCCTGTCAGAGGGAACCTCCAAACAATGGTCACATTACAGAAAGAATGCAAAGAGTTTAATTTTCTTCTAATGATTGTATATCTGTAAATAAATGATCTTGGGTACGTTAGTCTCCCATAAATCACATTTTCAGACCTGTAAGAACAATAAATATGCAGTTGCTGTTGGTTAAAAACAGGACTCCACCCAGATGTTTTGATGTAATAGTTTGAAAATCTGTCCACCAGTTAAAGGGATAGTTTGGGTGTTTTGAAGTGGGGTTGTATGAGGTACTTATCCATAGTCAGTGTATTACCTACAGTAGATGACGGTCGGCGCGCCCCACAGTTTGGAGAAGATGACAGGAGTACAGACACTGAAGCAAAGCAATGTACTGCTGTGGACAGGCCTTGCAGGAAAAAAAAATATTTTAGACACCTAAAAGAAAGACCCACCTTAAAACATCAACATCAGTTTAAATTTACGCTACATTTAGAATACTTTCACCGCTTTACCTTGCCGTCAGACAGCCCTTTCCTATGGGGAACTGAAGCCGTTGTATCCATCTATGCTCTCGCCAAAGCCGCCAGACTCCATTGAAAAAAACTGTAATTTTACCTCGCAGAAAACAGTTAGTTTGTTTTTGTTATTGTGTGACTTTGGTGAATCCGAACTGACCAAAGTCACACAATAACACAAAAAAACTAACCGATCGAGGCAGCGATAGACCATCAACTCCCCTGTTCTGTGAGATAAAATTACCTTTTAAAAGTGAGGGGAGCACTCTTCTCAAATACAATACACCATTGTTTCTATGTTTCGCTCTTGCTTCAGGCTGTTTTAAAAAACTGATCCAAGTACAGATAAGTTTCAACATCCTAACTTTAGTGAACTCAGATAACATCTGGCCTAAGTTTAACTCAAAGCAAAAACGCATGTGTTGTTTGTTTTACATATTCAGAATTTACTTTGCTGCTTGTCCATATCCTAGTTGAGATTGGGTTTGTCCTGGTCTACCGTGTCTCGGAAAAGTCCCCTCAAACAGATTCCAGGTCAGATTACTTGACTGCAAACCCTAATCTCTGAGCATTCAGGTGATGTCACCAGATCTGTTTCTGGTTCAGTTGTTAGGGGAGGACAGAGAAGAAGAAGAGGCAGAGGCCACTGCAGGTTTCCTCCAGCTCTTCCCCCTTCGTCTTTTTTTGTCACTTTCTCCAGGGAACAAACCTCCAGCTTCTCTACATCAAACCTTTTTCTTTTAAAGTCACCATGCCGACGCACAGCGCTGAGGTGAAATGACATCATGCCTCTAACATTTTCTCTATCTCTTCTTTGCTCACTCACTTGCTTTGTTGCTGTACTTTGTTTAAAAGTGCAACAATTGTGATTATGTTTGAAAGTTTTTATTATCAGTTGACCTTTTTGTTTGTGCAGTCCAGAGCACAATGATGTGCTGCTGTAGAACACGTAGGCCTGAGTAGTTTATATCTTATCTAAAAAGATATTTTATTCTTGGACACAAGAGTAGCATTCACAAAGACATTTTTGTGTGTCCCTTGGACAACAGCTGAATTTGTGGAGGTGGTTTCAGTAGCTAGTTGGGATGACTGCATGATCCAGACCTCTGATAAGGACATGCAAGGGCAACAACATGCTGAAGGGTATTGCTTACCTTGATGACATATTGGAGGTTTAACCATAAAGAAATGATGGGACCATTATCATAATTTTGTCATCATACTCAGGCTTCACCTCTCATTTATTCACATGCTTCACTGTCAATCACCGATCATCCTAACTGAAGGATATTTAAACTAACTTAGCAGCTTCTGAACAGCATATAAATAGCAGAATGTGACAACAGTGACATATCCCAAAAATACAATCCCAATTCCACACATTGAACCTCATGCAGCAACATTCTCTTAAATTTCTCTTATATTTTCTCTTAATTTTCTGTTAAGAGAAAAAATAAGCGAAGTCAACTCCAGATGCATCAAACGTTGTTAACCATCCAAATCTGTTCTTACCCAGGTGTGCTGAATGATGAACCCCGATTGATCATAAATTGGAGGCGTGTGGCCGATGCATTTATTATTAGCATAGGTAACGCCCCCTAAACACTAAATGAGGGCAGGTGTTGTGCCGTGTGCAAATACTCTGGCACATGCCCAAGAATTGGAGAGATTCCACCAAAAAGTGCACTTGCAGAATGAAATTCAGCAGACAGACAGGGGTTTTATAACCTTTACTGGGATCAATGGACCAATAGTATTTATTTAGCCCACAAATGTTATAATCCAATCATTAGAATTACTCTAAAACATATAATAATATAAATGTGATTATTTGATATTCATGCGTTTCCTTGTGTTGGTCAGACAATTTGTGGACTGTGAAAGCAAAATGTTGTTTCTTATCTTGGTAAGAGCGCTCTTGACCGCTCGTAAAATGTTCTCTTACGTAAGAGAAGAGCAAAAATAAGAAAAACGTTGGTGAATCCCAGAAATCAATGGGTACTAACAAAATAAGAACAAATCGTGGACACGAACAAAAATAAGAGAAAATTTGTTAGCATGACACTTCCTGCATGAGGCCCAATGTGACATATTTTTAACCCAGACATCAATGTTTGACTCATCACTTTTTCCCAGTTCAGAGCAATAAATAGCTTATAATATACATGTCTATAAAACGTAAACTCTTTTGCTTTCAAATTAAGATCCAGAAAGTGTAAGTGAAATAAAAACTCTAGTTTCTGAGGGAATCTTTTACGCCTTTCTCTGTCCTGTCATTGGAATCTATGAACACCTGTTATCTAAGCAGCTCACTGGGACCGCTGCTTCTTTTATTATTCCTTCATTGTAATATTATCCCTTTCAAAACTGATCCGCAAAATATTCATCAACAAGGATTAAATTAAAACCAGTGAGACTGGTCTGTTTGTCTGTTGTCAGGGGGCCAGAGCAGCCCATTTTATTTCCTACCAGGTAATCTGTATTTGTAGGTTACAGCACTTGTTGACAACAGAATCTGTGAAGCTTTTAGTGCCCTGAATGTTGAGTCTCATCAAGCTTGTAATTTGTGCGTAGGTACTATGTTTAATCTTTTAAATTCTTTGTGGCAATAACAGGCTGCTTGAGCAAGAGCAGTGTTAGTATTTTTCAAATTTACTTTATTATTCAAATAATTAACTTTTTTTTTTTTTTTTAACTGCTTAATTCATTATTGATTATTGATGTGTCGGACAATCGATTAAGCAAATGGCTTAAAATGTGCATCCCTTGTCCCGGGACTGCTCGATTATGGCAAAAATCATAATCACGATTATTTTGGTCAATATTGAGATTACGATTATTTAACACGATTACTCATTGACTTTGGAAATATGCATTGAGAAAGAACATTTTGTAGCCTATATTCTAAGGTTAAATACATCTATCTGGAGCGCTCTGAGAACAAAATTAAGAGGATAGATCTATGAAGAACTCTTGTAAACAATTTAATCATAAACACATTGGTTGTATAGATATGAATGGTGATGATATGGTAAACAAGATGGGTTCTGTGTTTCAAGACGGGTTGGGTCGGGTGGGTTGCCAACATCATCTCACTGAGAACAGCGAGGGATGCTGTAAAGCTCCACCTTCACCCCCTTTCCAAGCTCACCTACAGCCTGTCGCGGTGCGCCACCACGGAGGAAATACGCCTCGCTGAGCGGGGCGAAAGCGCACCGCTGTAAAGGAAAGGGTGGATATATAACACCAGACAAAACGAGAGCGTCAGTGTGAAACCAAATGCGGCAAAATAATCGTTTCATGTTGATTATCTTGTTTTCACCTTGATCCATTCTGTGGTTAATTAATGCATCTGTCAGATCTATCAGATCTATCAAAAGCAACACAGTGGAGATGGTTGTTATTGGGATACGTTGTGTGATTGGTAAGTTTTGCTGTTGTTTTCCTGGAGGAGACGTCGGTTAGTTGTTTGTCCTCATGTGATGGTAAACAGAGAAGCAGCCAGCGTGGCCCTGTGCTGTCCAGCACTGTCACAACCCTAAATCCTCCCTCCCCCCCTCCCCCCCCCCTCCCTATCCTTTAAGCAGCGAGCTGACCATCTGTTCCAGGCGCCGGGCCCGAACTCAGCGCTCACAACACGCACGCGCACACGCACACAGTACAAACACACATACATTCAACACAGTTAATACCTGTCATTGGCTGTGTGTGTGTGTGTGTGTGTGTGTGTGTGGATTCAGCCTAATGCAGTCAGATTGAGGTTAAAAAAAGGTGATGTGTGTGTTTTTGTCTCATATGGGTGTGTGTCATAGTATGTCTGTGTTTGGAAACAGGAGAGGTCCTGTGTGTGTGTGTTTGTGTCCCTGTCTCGTGGTCATATCAGAGTTGCTGAGGCGACACATGGCAGGAGAGGCTGGACATGGGGCGACAGGAAATGACCAGGGGTGCAGGAGCCCTTTGTACTCCACTCTGTCTGCGCACCAGCTATACGTGTCCCTGTTCCATTTCCTGTTTTCACTTTTTTTATTTTCTGCTGTGCTCCTGCTGCTCATCTAATTCCAATTTGTGCAAAACACATATTTGTGATGTAGGGATGTGACAGTGAGGACATTTTCCCAGCGGTTAATAAACTTGTGACAACACCAGTGTTACCGATTACACTGGACACTTTAAAAGAAAAGATTACGGTCAACCTGTGTAGCTTTCTTACTTGGATCTTTACCGTCGGGTGGCTGGCCGTGTGTCTGGCCTCTCCGGTCCAGCTTTCGCTGCGAGGCTGCAGGGGTCCACCTGGTGCCGCTGCGCCGCGCATTCCGGCTGTGACCGCTCCGTTCTCCTCGCGGCGATTACCTCACTAACGTTATGGTTCCCGTATAGCATTGGGTTTAAATCTGAAATATTGCCGAATAAGCGCGTTTGCTTTTCGCTTCGTCACCAAATCCTCTGCCATCTCTCGGTCTGTCAACTCTCTCTCGCCCCACGTGTGTGAAATATGACACCCGCTGCTCTGAGCTGAGACTCTGTATGGAGCAGATGCACTAACTGTCAGTTTATAGCGTCCGTTGTCCGACTTTGTATTGATAACATGCCACTGATACACGAAAATGAACTAAATGGGTTTTATTTCTGTAAAAAAAAGAAGCAAAACAATGGTTGGGGCAGTAGGTACGTAATGTAACTGGTGTGTGCCTGACCACCTTGTAACACTGGTAACACTTTTATACCTTGCCAGATGTAACCATTTCAGGAATAGTTTCTATGATGTTGATTAGAGCTACAACACTGCAGAAAATGAATTGTAACATTTCCTTTTTCCAGCTTCTCAAATATGAACATTTCCTTTTCTTTGTCATACATGATAATAAACTGAATACCTTTGGGTTTTGGACTGTTGGTAAGATAAAATGGCATTTTATAGACAAAATTGTTTTTCACTTATTGATGCATATAACCTCAATCGGTGAACTAATGCTTCTTTAGATACTCACAGACTTTCAGCGGGAAAAATACATTTTAGAAGAGGCAGAGATACTCATACATTTCTGCACAAATTCTAGCTCTTTATAGACCAGAATACAACGCAGCCACAACACATGTTACTCTTTGATTAATAGGGGCAACTTAACGTCGCCATTCCTCTCTCTACCTGCACAAAAAAGCCACAGCTGAAAGCAACAAGTTGAAGCTCATTCCTCTGCTTTGAAAATCAGTTTCTAAAGTAGAAGTCAGCAAGTTGAAGGAAAGTGGGTACAACATAAAGACAAATTACTGCACATAATAACTCCTGGAATGCATTTAACATTTCAGAGTGATGAAAGGGGGAATACGTGTAGGATTCATCTGTGGTCGGCACGCTCTTTTTGGTTGAATAAACACCAAAAACCTTTTTATTAATCTGCCTCATCAGCATTAAAAGCATCAAATGTGACAGAAATCATTGTCCTCTAAGAGATACGTGGACGATTTTATAAAGCAGCTCAAGACTCATTTGTGTAGAATTGGTTTTGTTTAGGTTTTTATAGTGTCTTTTGTTTTTAGCTTGTTTTCTCTTTTGTTATGAAGCTCTTTGCGACGTCTGCTCTTGAAATGTGCTGTATAAATAAAGTATAATTATTATAAGGATTACAGCTAACGATTATTTTCATTGTCGATTAATCTGCCGATTATTTTCTTGATTAATCGATTTGTTTGGTCTATAAAATGTCAGAAAATGGTGAAAAATGTGGATCAGTTTAGATCAAAGCCCAAGATGACGTCCTCAAATGTCTTGTTTTGTCCACAACTCAGACATTCAGTTTACTGTCATAGAGGAGTAAAGAAACCAGAAAATATTCACATTTAAGAAGCTGGAATCAGAGAATTTTGACTTTTTTTAAATAATTACTCGAACCGATTAATCGATTATCAAAATAGTTGATCTATTTAATAGTTGACAACTAATCGATTAATCGTTACAGCTCTACTATTTTGTCTTTTGTTGTGAAGCACTTTGTCATGTCTGCTCTTGAAAGGTGCTATATAAATAAACTTCTTCTTCTTCTTCTTCTTCTTCTTCTTCTTAAAAACAACATGGGGCTTTACTCACTGATAGCTGGAGTCTGCACAATATTCTTCACAGTCAAACAACTCACCTGCAGTGCTCCACTTTGGCTTTTTAAGAGACATCACATGGGTATTATATTATATGTTTGGTTTAAAGGATTATTAATTTGCAAGTTTTGCACATGCAGGAACATGTGCAAAAATATTGGAACATGCCCAGTAGGAACATTTTGCCCAAACCCTATCTGCTGTACGCTTGTGTGTATTGTATGAGAATACCATTCTTTCAGATGTACCAGGTATTCATGCTACAGAACAGTCTAAATCCTGATGATAGTGTAGAAATCACAGAGATTTTGTCAGCATCTCAGTCACTCGTCTCTCTCTCTCTCTCTCTCACCCCATGATGCCCCTCTGCTGTGTATTAAAGAGGGAGCTTGTGAATGATGTGATTGTGTCTTCAGTAAAGACGACGGCAGCTGCTGGTCTCGGCGTTGGCGAGAGCTTATGTGTGTGCTCGGGAGTGTGTATGTGTGTGTGTTGTAATGGTAATCCTGTGGATCCCCGATGATTTATCCTTTATCCTTTATGAGTATGCATGTCGGGGCTCCAGCTAAATAATTTGGCCCTTCAGTAGATTACATAACACATGAAGTCTCTGTGTCATAATCTGACAAATTTCGTAATCTGGTTGACTGCAGAGCGCTGTGGTCTGGGTTTAGATTAATTCAACAGTTGGTCTGCTTTTATTGCAGCGTCAGATCAGAGATACGCAGCATCATTTCTGCTTCGCCGTTTATTTCGTTTGATGTGTTTTCTGTGTTTAGCTTGAAACAAGTGATATTTTTAATTTGATCTTAAGTCTTCAGCGTGTTGATGAATCTTTGTGTCTTCCTCCTCACAGGGGGAATGTCTTGAGTCGGCGGCCTCTCAAGCCCAGTAAAGGACGTGCCAGTGCCGGGCTGCTGCCAATGGGAACTCCTGCTCCGCCATGAGTGCTCGTGATGGCGTTGGTGGCGTCGGTGGCATTGGCTCCCTGGGCCGGCGGCCGCGCTTCGAGAACTCAGAGTTCACCCTGCGCATCTACCCCGGAGCCCTTTCCGAGGGCACCATCTACTGCCCGATCAGCGCACGCAAGACCACCACCGCCGCTGAGGCCATCGAACGCGTCATTGAGCGCCTGCAGCTGGACCGCACCAAGTGTTATGTTCTGGCTGAGGTGAAGGAGTTCGGCGGGGAAGAATGGATTCTAAACCCCTGCGACTGTCCCGTGCAGAGGATGATGCTCTGGCCCCGCGTGGCGCTGGAGCACCGCCCGCTGTCCGGCGGCGAGGATTACCGCTTCCTCCTCAGGCAGAAGAACCTGGACGGCTCGATCCACTACGGCGGCAGCCTCCAGATGTGGCTGCAGGTCACGGAGGAGCGCAGGCGCATGGTAGAACGCGGACTGCTGCCACAGCCCGACTCACAGGGCGACCACGCAGATCTGTGCCACCTGCCGGAGCTCAACGAGCGCTCGCTGCTGGACAACCTGCGCTCGCGCTTCCGCCAGGAAAAGATCTACACGTACGTCGGAAGCATCCTCATCGTCATTAACCCCTTCAAGTTCCTGCCCATCTACAACCCCAAGTATGTGAAGATGTACGATAATCACACGCTGGGCCATTTGGAGCCACATATTTACGCTGTGGCGGACGTGGCGTACCACGCCATGCTGCAGAGAGAGAGCAATCAGTGCATTGTTATATCCGGGGAGAGCGGCTCTGGGAAGACGCAGAGCACGAACTTTCTCATTCATCACCTGACCGCTCTCAGCCAGAAGGGATTCGCCAGTGGCGTGGAGCAGATCATCCTGGGGGCCGGGCCGGTGCTAGAGGTAAGCAACAACACGAGCATCCTGGGATTTAATAAGAATGTATTTGTTGTTTGCAAATGTGCCCGGCTGATAACAAAGCTGTGCATTTGAGACGAGAGACTCGGCCTCGAATCAGACCTAAGTTACTTGAGACTTGACTGCTGTGAGACTTTCGTGACTCCCAAAAGACGAGATGTAGCTTGAAAGCAAGTTCTGACTATAAAGGCCCAGAAGGATTGCAGATAAACAGATAAAAAAATGTGCAATTAATTTTCGATTAATCACTATTAACTGTGGACAATCATTCGATTAATTGCGATTAAATGTTTTAAGCAATTGACAGCCCTACTTTATTATTATTAAAATACTCACTTTAGTATATAATAAACATCTGCTCCCGACCTCGTCACCTCGGATCCTGTATCAGATGTCTGTTGAGGCTTTTGATTTCAAGTTGGCTGATGCACAGAGATTCTTGAATTGAGACTTGTCTGAAATAACTTGAGACTTGCCTTGGATTTACCCCAAAAGACTGACAGCTCTTGCTAATAATGCTGCCTGGTTCACATTGTTTTTTTAGCTGAAATTATTACGTAATAAGAGAACGATAAAATCTGTAGAATTTCAGGTTATGTGAGGGCTGGTGCTTGCCTGTATAAACGGACTGATTCCTGCCACCTTACTCAACATGACTCGCTGTGAATGTGAGTTTCTGTTACACAACACTGCTTAGCCACAACTGTGTCTCTGGTTGTGTCTGTCCCCATACAGAGGTTTATTACACTTTCAGTCCAGCTGTGCGGGGATTAACAGAGGATCTTTCTATCTGCAAACAGCCAGTGGTCTATCAGCGGCTACAGTTCTTGTTTTTGTGATTACGGCCTTTTTTTTTCCATCACAGTGGAAATATTGTCTCAAGGTAGAGCTTGTAGAGGCCCAGCCAGAGGTTGTGAAGGAAGCTGGTTGTTTTCATATCACTCAAGACATTCCTCTCTTTTTCTTTTCCTTCTTCAGGGACCTGTCACTTTAAAGCACGCCAGTCAAGAGTCTCTGACAAGTTCACAACCGCACATTGTTTTCTCATTTGTCTTCAACCGAATTCCCGACGGTTACATAACACCCTCTGACTGTATGCACAATGCTGCCAGTCAGGAAGGCAAATACTGGTTGCTTATTGTATTTTATAAGAGGTTGTATCGCTCACTGTCACGTCACCTGACCACCTGCTGTTTATTCACGTACAAAGAGCAGGGCAGTGCTCACAGAAATGCATACATGCCTTCAGGTATTTCTTCATCTGGGTATGATTGTACAAACGTGTTCATAATCTACCAGCCAACTGATTTATCTTGACTTTATGGGCACTCTACCGGAGCTGATGTCAGTTTTAAATTGTTAATATCGCACTCCGAAATTCTAATTCTTTTATTTCAGTTCCTCCCCTCGCAATAAAATAAAGAGTCTCCCCATTGTTCCCAGTATCAATGTCAAGTTGAAACTGGCAGCTCTGAAGCCAAGTTCAAAGGTAACCAGCAAGACGACGATCTTTGCAACAAGTAGCTCTCCGCTGCGTTTTTATTGCCTTCGGTTTAGCAAACACAGCTCTCAGGAATGCCATTCATCGGTGTGTCTCCGGGGTTAATGTGTAAGCATATCGGGTTAATCCTCAACGCAGCAACACGAGTGAGTAGTTCTGAGTGCAGGGGAGCAGCCTTTAATTGTTTGCACAGTAAGATTGCGTATCTGCCCGCTGGTGATTGATGCCAACAGGCTGGAGTGGCGCTGCTACTGCAGAGAGAGAGATAGGGGAGAGGAGGGAGGAACGGCAGCCAACATTACCTCATAACAATACTTCATCTTCATTTCCTCTTAGCTCTTCATTCAGGAGAGTAGAAGGAGGAATGATAAATGTATTCTGTGGATTTCTTTATGTTTATTTATCTCCTTCTGTAATTGTGCATACTTATTTTTCATCACAGGATGTTGTCAAGAAGTTTGTCCTGGTCAAAAGTACCGACCTCTGCTGGAGTTAATGTTCTCACATCTTAATGTAAAGAGCTTTGAAGTTAAACTTGACCTCTGACATGCACCATTGGTTTTCAAGAGCTGGGCCTCAGTTACCTTAAAGAGGAGCTCATCAACATCTGTTAGCAGGTGTTTGGGAGTAGTGTTGCATGGTATACCGATACTAAACAGGTATTGCAATAGCCTGCCGTTAAAAACGGTATGATACCCTGTTTTATTACTACTGGTACTTTAAGAATGACACTGTTTTAATAAGAGCAGTAGGCTATTTATTATGAGTGGCATCGATGTGTGACAGCAGGGAAGTGTGTGTGTGTGCAGTGCTCTGTTTAGAAGACGGCATTAGGATTGCAATCCCGAAGGAGCAGGCGGTTCAAACTTTGCTGCGGGTGGGAGCAAGCGGTCAAAAAATAAACTTTTTAATTCATAAGGGCCTTGGCGGAGGTTATTATTTCACCGGCGTTGGTTTGTTTGTCTGTCTGTTAGATTTTGATGGCGATCCTAATCATGATCCGGATTTAGGAATTTTTTTAAGAATTCTGATCAGCCTGAGCATTAAGAGCACAGGGTATAACACATGCGCAGTGTAACTGATGACGCGTTGATGACGCGTGACCCAGCCTTCTTCCTCCTTCTGAGAGCAGAGAGATACGTGTGTGGATGTGTGGCGAGACTCCGAGGTGCGGCGGCAGCTGCTGGCCGTCCGCGATGAGAAAGAAAAAAGAGGTAGATGACGGGATGAGAGAACGCAGTGTAACGTTATACAGACATAACAAGGCTGCTGAATGAGAAAGGTATCCGTCGATACGTTACACGGAAACACACCGCGTTAATAACTGCCGACCACCTCACGGTACCGCCAGCTGTGAGCTGTGATCTGGATTATTACTTTTCCTGATGTTTTATCCTTTTGCCGTGGTATCATTTCAGTATCAAGATATTTAGGCAGGGCATCGTATCAAAGTCGTAATTTTGGTATCGCATCAAAGTGTGTGTTTGGGAGTTCGACTGCATATGTGAAAAAAGTTGTTTAAAGGTATTTTTGGCTCCAGAAGGAGCCGCACTAAGTCTGATAAATGTCCTCAAGTGATGTCACTTGAGTCAGTGTCAGTTGAGTCTACAAGTCTGAAAATGAAAATAAATCTGTTGGTGTGGGGTTAGAAAGAAGTGAGCTTACCAGACCTCTGTAGCCTGCTCCTCATCTCTGCTTGAGGCTAGCGACTCCAAAAACAAAATTTTACAAGATTACATTTGAACACATCATGACAATGTTATAATTTGTCTTTGCTCAATACTAATTTTTACTGAATGGAGTTTGAACGCATCATAATGCAACCGTCAGCTACATTAGATGTTAGAGACTGTGCTGCCCACCGGCTGCTAACAGCTACTGTAACATTAACTAGCTCTCCTTCTGCCGATTTCAACACAGATTTGTTGTTCTATCATCCCTGGTACGACGTTAGTCTTGAGCCCTGATCCGCCGTACAACTGTAGAAAAACGAGTACTGTCATGTTTTCAAAATCTTGGCATCGACTTGTAACCAAAGTCAAAGTCACTTGTAACCAGAAGAATCTGGTTTAGTACGTATGTTCTCCAAATACAGTATCACATCATGTGAGTGAGCCCCAGATTAATTACGCTTTTCATCAGAATTTAGGGTCACATATTAGGCCGGTTTGAGTGTTATAAAAATAACTATGGGAAGTGTGTAGGAAGAAAGAAATGCTCAAAGAGGGCCAAAAAGCTAATTTTAGACTGAATTCAGCACTTGGTTGTGTTTTGGAGCACAGATTTGTGGATTTGTGGAATCATATTTTTAGATTAGGACGGATGTTGACGAGACATTATGAGGTAAAGCAGATCATTTTCTGAATAGTTTATAAAACATTACGAATACATGACACTGACAGTAAATTTCCATCAAAGGTTTGAGGATAATTTTATTGGTTGAATGGGTTTAGTTTCTTGCTTAATGGCAGTGATTTGGGTTTAATTTAGTTTAAGAGATGTACAGCATTTTCCTTTTCTTGCCACTTCCAGTTCATCAGTCAGATACGAAAGACCAGGACGGTGTTGAACCATCACCCTCAGGTCAACGATCCTTTAGCAAAACCAGTCTCCTGCTGACTGTCAGCTGATGCCAAACCCCCCCCCCCCCCCCCCCCCCCGAGGCCTACAGCGTATAAAGAGAGAGAGAGAGAGGTTTTTTTTAAACTCCTGTCCTGATAGAGGATATCACTTACAAGAGGTTTTGGTCTCTTTTGGAAACCGGCCAACAGCTGCAGCTAAGATCCTGACAAGCCCTGTCGCTCAAGTGCTTCAATTAATAAAACTCAGCTTGAAGGAGATGAAAACATAACCCGTGTTGTGCTGGTTAGATAAACACAGCGAGTCGCAGTGTTTTGGTTGAACGTGGTTATTATACTAAATTAAGGCCATTAGAGAGGTGACAGGCTTCAATTGTGGGTTCAAGTTTGAAGAGAAACAGACTGATATTACCGATCCTATACCTTCAACACCTGTGGACTTCAGTTGACCTGCAGAATGAAGACGAATACAAGAAGCATACGTGACAAATCAGCTGATGTTGGTTTAGCTTCTATCTGCCATCCGTCATTCCTCACGTTGTTTCCGTCCTGCGTCAGATATGACTTAAATTGACATTAAGCTTTAAATACCCGTGACTACTGCACACTGGAATTTGTTGTATGAAATGCCGGTAGGTTGGCATCTTCTTTTGTCTCCATGCCAACATGGAGAATGACTGACATTAGCTGTAAAGCGACGGATGACAGACAGCTATGAAGGAAAGCTGTTAGTGCAGCGTTGCTATTAACGCCCATTTGCTGTATGTTTCTCTTCTTGATCTCCATTTGTTCACCAGTGCTCATCAGTAATGATAGGTTAGTGCAGCAGATGGCTTCTCTTTGCTCAGTTCGCTACATAATACTTCACATTTTCTCTCTTTTTTTTAGCTCTTTGTGACATCTCTAAAAAAAAACGATCACGTGTTGGATTACAGTTTGATAGATGAAAAATGTATCCTGGATAGTTTGGAGATTGATACTTGGTGCACTTTATTTATTTATTTGTAGTTTTCTTTCGCTACCTAGTCATCATCTGGTGTTTAAGTACCGCCCAGGCGTTGAATCCAGATGTCAGCCTGCAGGTTTTCAGGCGGCTACCTGACAGTTAAGAATGATTTAAAGCTGTCGGGGAATGAATGTCCTAAATAGGTATGATAATGCAAGATGTGTTTAAGTCGCTACAGGATGGGGCGTCCTGGTAGCTGGATGGTTAACATAACTGCAATGTCATACCTCTTACTCTCTCCCCCTGTTTCCTGTTTATCTCTACAGTATCTGCAGGGCTCAACAATAAGTATTGCTTACTTCCCTCGGGCAAGTAAAGTGCCCCGTCGGGCTAGTAAATCTAGCAATCGGGCAAGTGGTAAAAAAAGATTTTTTTTTCCGGAGCTGATGATAGAAGTAGCTAAGGAGTGAGCCATCTCACTCCCTTCTCATCTCTTTCGAGAGTTGCACATGTGTAGTACCTTTAGGGCTCTCGCGAGAAAATGGCGGCGGATAAAGACAAAGATTATGAGCTGGAGCGCATAATTTCAATTATCCTCGAAACAGGAGTTTAGTTGGGTGGCGTTACGAGGATGTGGGCGAAATCATGGTAGGGTACTCCACATTCAGTTCCTTAAATAAAGACTAAACATGACAATTAACTTTAGTCTTTGTTGTTATTTGATAACTGCTAATAAATAAAACAATTTGTATCGGGGCAAATAAAAAAGGAATTCGGACAAGTAGATTTCTGACCCACTTGCCTTACCAGGCAAGTGAAAAAAAAACCATTAATGTTGAACCCTTAGCCATTAAAGTAAAGGCAAAATCACCAAAAATTATATTTAAAAAAGAATACTACAGCAACCTAATTTAATATGGATATCTTTATGGAACATAACAAATAAAGCTGCAACGATTAGTCGACTAATCAATGATAATTGAATAATCGTTTAGTAATTTTTCAAGCAGAAAATGCTGCTTTCAGCATTTAGTTTTATATCATATTAAACTGAATAGTTTTATGTTTTGGACCGACAAAACAAGACATTTAAAGACATCACCTTGGAAAAACTGGGATGGCCATTTTTCACTATTTCCTGACATTTTATAAACCAAACGATTAATCGATTAATCTAGAAAATAATCGTCAGATTAATCGATAATGAAAATAATCGTTAGTTGCAGCCCGAATAGCAAATTGGGATTTGGATTAACGTTGTTTTATGGTACCAATACAGGGCAGTACAATGCTTTATATAATGTTTTACTATTTTAAGAAGGTTCTGGTTCAACGTTATTGTCGACACTGATGAAAACAAAAACCGCTCACAGGAAGCGCAGTCATTTATTTTAACATGTGAGTCAAGTGACGGCTTAATATGAGCTCAGCTGTCTTCTGTGTCCCCCCCCCCGTTCTGGAGGGAGAGTCTGAGATTACCTCACGCTGCTCACTCTGACGGTGCATCATCAGGATCTGCTTTCCAAGACCAGGGAGGAGGTGTCACATGGTGTTAGTGCAGGAGCACCGCTACAGAAATGGAGTGTGTGTGTGTTAGTTGGGTGCTTCCGGGGACTTCAATGCGCCTGAACTGCAAGGCACGGGTCACTGTAGCCATCAAAGGATGGACCCACTTTCATGTTCACACACACACATAAATTCACAGTCAGACACAGAGACCTGAATGCTTTCAATCATTATACTTATTTCATGGCGACGTGAATACAGACACACTGAACATCGGCTTTTAGGAAGATCAATGGCCTCCACTGTCATTGTGACCCTTTAACCTGCATTAATCATTGAAAACGACCACTCCATTTAATGCAAAAATGACTCATAATACTAAACACATCACATAAAATGAACTAAAAACTTGATCGACAGAAAATGAATCTGCCTTAATTTAGATATATTTTGATAATCATTTAATTGGTAACATATGTAAATGTAAGTATTTGCTGCTTAGTAAACGGAGTATTTTTGAAACAATAAAAGCTATCTGAAGACATTATCTTGGGCTCTGGGGAGTGGTGATGGGAATTTTTCACTATTTTCTGACATTTTATAGACCAGACAATTAATGGAGTAATCAAGACTTAACCGATAATAAGTTACAGTCCTAGAATTAACACATAACTCTCCAACTCTATTAAACTCTTGGCTTCTTTTAGCTCATTGTTTTGCTTGTACGACTTACAAATTTACTGTTTACTGTAGTCGTGTCTTAGAAGTTCTCATCAGTCCCCATAGGCAGCTGTTTCCAGTTAATAAGCTCTGATGGACCCCATCTGTGCGCCATGTTTTAGCCCAACAGAACAGACAAAGCTGGTGAAGAAAGACAAATCCAGCAGCTAAATACCCAGATATTGTTCTCAGGAGTTGGTGGAGACCAAAACACAGCTTTAAGAGAGTTAATGTTGGACTTACACTCATGATAGCCGTGTTTCCACTGCATGGTACGCTCTGCTCATCTTAACTTTTGGTACCAGGTCCTTTTCTCTTTGCCACGTTTCCACTGCGAATAGTGCCCCCTCAGTGTAGGCGGGATTCTCAGCTGATCGCCGTAGTAACGGCGCGTGAAACTGCCGTGACGTCATCTTCAATGGGGCACTTGCTGAATCATTTCAAAGGCAACCAAACAGAGGTTCTGCACTTTATCAATTGTACGGTGTAGTTTTGCGAGCTGCCATTTTTTAAAATCTGGGTAGAGTGAATTAAAAATTGCAGTCGTTATTGACGGCAGCTTGGCTATTTAAAAATGATGGGTTTGTGCAGGATGTCCCGTGTCGCGCTCCTGACCAATCAGCGGTCTGCAGTGTTTTATCTCCACCTTCTAGTATCGGCTCAGCTCTGTTGGAACCTCGACCGAGGTGGTACCAAGAATGGAGTGGCTCTATCGGTACCATGCACAAATTTTGCTAATGGAAACACGAAAATAGCTGTTCTGATGTGTAACAAACTGAGCTGAACTGGACTGCTTAGTGGAAATGTGGCTTAAGAAGTTGTCATCAACCCCCATAGCAGCTGTTTCCAGTTAAAAAGCTCTTGATAGACGCCATCCATACGCCATCTTTTAGCCCAGTACCAAACAACAGACAAAGGTAGTGAAGAAAGACAAACATCCAGCAGCTAAATACGCAGATATTTTTCTCAGGAGTTGGTGGAGACCAAAACACAGCTTTAAAGACTTGTATATGTCAGCTTGTTTTTATGTTTCCCTGCCCTGTGATGGCCAAAAAGTTCTATCAAAAGTTTGAGGTTTGCTTTCTTTAGGATGCAACATTTCATACATGTCAGAAATCACAAGCCCTTAATAAAGCAACTCTTGTAGTTCTTTGTTCATGTGCAACATATCTGGATCTCACCTGCTAGTTGCGTTTGTTTTTTTACTTTACCTACAAGTATTGATGATTTGCACATGTGAAGGTCCTGGAGCTCTCGTTGGCCCCGGTGAGCTCTGAGCTCCTGTTGTGCTCCTCCGTCGTTCCCGGTCAACAGAAACACTCCCAGCGTGAGTCAGAGTCAACCCAGGTCAGCTTCACCTCTCAGCATCTCCTTCACTGCTGCTACCTCAATACACTCGGACACAGAAATGCACACACACGGTTGTGCATGTAATACCCTCTCCCCAGAGCCCCCACTAACACTGAACAGGATTAGTGTGTATTACTGGGATCTCTCCCCTATTGGGTGGGGTCCAGCCAGATTTACTGTGCCAAGAAAGTGTTGTTTTCTTGAGGCCTGAAAAAAAAAAACAGATGAGAGAGAGGCGGGAAATGATTGAGCACCGTTCATGTGCAGTGTCCTTTCGGTTGAGTGTAAAGTTACAGTGCTGTGTGTATTATAGAGGTGAATCCAGGGTAAAGGGTGTAAAACTGGACTATAGGCTGCGTTCCCCGCGTGAGTAACATGCAAGTTTGCAGGTCTCCAGTGGCTGGTTATCTGCGCTGGACTCTACTTGAAGAGTAAAAACACACAGCAGCAAGTTACACAAGCAGTTCACCACAGACTTGTTTGTGTAGCAGCTTGAGGTTAGCGGCGTTGTTGAGGAATAGAGTAACACTAGTTTTTGAGCAGCTACCCTCCTCACCATGGCATGAGGATTACATAACATCCAGCCAGATGTTTGTTTGCTCAGGGTCGTCCCAGATGATCGGGGGGAAGGCTGATCTGTCACGGACACTAGTAGCACAATCATACTCACAGATATCTTAATTTAACTGTTATTATCTCTTTTATTTATTATCTTCTGCATGTTAACAGTTAAATTAACTCCGCCAAGAGGGAGCAGAAGTCTTGACCACACATCCAGGCTAACCTCTAGTTCCTCTAGCTTCAGTCAGTCAGCGCAATCTCTCATTCAGCATTTCTTTCATTGGTCTTTCTGAAAAAATTGAGCGTGTTCCTTGGGTTTACTCTAAATTTCAAAAACAAATTGGCTTCCACTACAGCACTTGCTATTAGAAGTTGAAACAAGGACTATTTTGTGAGGGAAAACTCGTTTTTGTTGGGTTGGGTGGAAAAATCGATACAGCATAGTATCGCGATTTTTTTGCGTGGCAATACTGTATTGATACACCGACATCAAGAATCAAACTTTTATTTTATAAACCATTAACTTCTGAGCAATATGACAGCCGCTAGAGTGAATATGGTATCATATGAAACTAGAAAACACAAGGAATCCATTGGTACCAACCATGTCATGTTAGCTTGTCGGGAACAATGATAAATAACGCTTCAAATGTTTACTAAACTTTGGTGAGGAAAAACTGGCATGGCCATTTTTAAAGGGGTCCCTTGACCTCTGACCTTAAGATATGTGAATGAAAACTCTGAGATGAACAGAGTGAAAACTGTATCTTATTAGATAAAACAGATGTTGATAAACTGCATAATTTGCAGTTGAAAAAAGGTAATATATCGCAATAAATCACAATATATCTCGCAATACTCATCATATCGCAAAATGTTTTCATTTGCAATGAGATCACATCGTGATATAAGTGTCGTGATAATATCGAATCGTGGGGCCACTGGTGATTCCCACCCTTAGTAAAACTACAGCTGCCATGAAAGCAACAGGTACTTACAGTATGGCATCATATACTGTATATCCAAAAAATCCCCAAACAAAAGTAAAGTTGTTTTTCCAACTCTTTAGCTGTAATCTCTGATGTCTAAAAACTTTGAGCTGGGACATTTAATCCAGGGTTTATGTGAAATAGTGTTCGTTAAATAAACAGAAATACTGAGAAAAATCCCGTCATTATCTAAACATGTAGAGTGAACCACACAACATACTGTTAAGAAAGTCTCTTGTCTGTCCCAGGGCTGGATTTCAAGGTATTTGCATTATTACAAATATTAAAGTGATTTTTCATGAAGTTTTCTTACTCCACAACATTTGTCGAGACATCACTGTGGATTGAAATTCTGAGTTGTAAAGCAATTTATTCACAGAGTCATTAATCATTAGTCATTAATCTTAAACTCTTTTTAAGTGATGTAGGTTGTGAGAGTTTATATCGTCACATCATCTTGTCAATATTTGCATTGAGATTTAATAGCAGAAACTTCTCTCAAAACACTTTCCAAGATTGTTCGTTTGTTCTGCTGAGATTATGCGTCTGTGCTTAATGATCCTGCTGCCTTTGATTATATTTGAGTCTATAAATTAATAAAGATAGATAGATTACCTGAACTGCTTGATGAGTTTATGCTCCTTACCTCATCCAGATGACCATCATGTCCTTCCTCTGCTCTCTATAACCCTCATAATTGTCATTAGTCAGACTCATAAAAACAAACCTCAGGAAATGAATCACTCCTTTATTAACCTTCCACGATGGAAACATGTGGAACAAACATTGGTGGAAATTTTGCAAGTGAAAGAGTTTGATATTTTAGCCATTATGAAAACGAGAGCTGTGGTCACAAATAAAATGTTACAGATTCTAAATTAAATTGGCTAAAGTTAATTTTTTTTTAGTCAACTAATTGTCAATTAATTTGGGAATATTTCAAAGTAATTTTTTTAGCTTGTTTAAGATAAAGCAAGATTGAAAGCAAAAGTGGTTTTAGTAGCAGAATGACATCAATAAATATATGATTAGAAATAACAAATGTGTTCACAACAAACACAATGAATCAGTGACTCTTAAGACATTTTCAGAATGCTGTTTTTACACATTTTCACAGTAAATGTTAATCTTCTATAGTGGATCAGTGGAGGACAGTGCAGCAAAACATGAGATTTGAAGTTTGCCAATTATTCTCTGGATTTATTCATTCATTTTTTTATTCATTTCGTGGTTTATAAAACATCAGAAAACTGTGTGAAAAATGCCCATTTCAGTTTCTTACAGCCCATGGTGTTATTTTGTCCAACCAACAGTCTAAAACCCAAAGATAATCAATTTACTTTAATGTGAGAACAAACAAAATCAGCACATTCTTACGTTTGATAACCTGAAGCCATCAAATGTTTGGCATTTTCGCTTGACAATTGAATTAATAAACAATTAATCTATTATCAAAAAAGTGCCCATTCATTTTCTTTTGATCTACTAATCGTTGCAGCTCTAGTTTTCACATATTCACATAAGAAAAGTACGTATCTTCTTTAATGGATCCATGTGGGATGTTTTGAATGGCACTGAAATGTTGACTCAATTGACAAAACTTGATAAATTTATTTCAGAATCCATATAAATTCCCACAACTTTACTGCCACATTAAAGCAGTGACTTACATTCTTTAAAACTCTTTCGGTTCAGGTTGATAAAATCATCCTTCAGCTATTTTCATCGGGTCAGATTTAAGAAATGAGAACCCACAAACAACAACTGCACACTTTGTAACACCAGTGTAACAGCTAATGACATTTAGCTCAGCTGAAAGATGAAGAATGCCAACAACAACTCCAGCTGTTACTTTTCACCGATAGTTTATCTCTCCAACGTGGTGCTAAGCTCTTATTCTCCTTATGAAACTGTATCCATGAGGACTGGTACCTCTGACTGGGGAAGAGGAGTACAAACTGTTCCTGCTCTGTCAACTATCGAGGAGAGGCCGGTGTTGATGCAGCTCCTCGCTCCGACTGTAGCAGCTGGAGGTCAGAGGTTACACAGAGATTTGGTGGAGCCACATCAGAGTGATTTGTTTGACTTCTTAGCTGAGTGCAGTTTGTGTTCTGTAGCAGGTCAAAACAAACTTTAATTAAACTTCCCTCCGTCCTCCAGTTGGATCTTTCACAGGTAAAGAGTTCATAGAAGTTATTTAACTTCCATATTGCATTCATCGTCATAGCCTTCACGGTTATAGTACATCTGTGTACAGCTGAAACAATTCATCATTAGAGCTTCAACGATTAATCCATTAGATGTCAACTGTTAAATTAATCACCAACTATTTTGATAATTGGTTATTCGCTATGAGTAATTTTTTAAGAAAAAAGTCAAAATTCTCTGATTACAGCTTCTTAAATGTGAATATTTTCTGGTTTCTCTACTCCTCTATGACAGTAAACTGAATATCTTCACCATTTTCTGACAATTTATAGACCAAACAGCTAATCGATTAAAGAGAAAATAATCAACAGATTAATTTACAATGAAAATAATCGTTAGTTGCAGCCCTAAACTATTTTGAAAATCAAATTATCGTTTCATTTATTTTTCATGTAAAAAAATATTAAAATATAAAAAAAAATGCCAAACATTCTCTGTTTACAGCATCTCACATGAGAAGATATGCTGTATATTTATCATTATAAACTGGATATCTTTGGGTTTTGGACTTTTGGTTGCACAAAACACCTGAAGAGGTCACCTTTGGCTCTGGGAAGCTGTGATACGATACACTTAAAGATTAATCGATTAATTGAAAAAAAAAAATCTGCAGATTAATCGTTAATTAAAATAATCTGTTAGTTGCAGTCTTACAACTGTACAGATATGTTTTATCTGCAGATTTTTATGCCCATAAAGTACCATTTCTTACAGGATGTGTAGGCTTGTCTGTTGTGTCTCTCATTACGCTTTCTGAGCCAACTAGTCGGTCGTCAATAGACAACCGACAATGTGCCTGTTTGTGTCCCCTCACAGGCTCTTTATTTATGCTGGCGGGGTACGCCAGAGTCTGCAGGTGCCTCGTCAGCATCACATACACACACACACACACACACACACACACACACACACACACACACACACACACACACACACACACACACCACAGTCAGCACTTGCTGTCAGACTCGACCAGCTGCCCTACTGCCCCGACTACACCTGCACCAGCGACAGAAACGGCTTTATTCTGTATGAAGTCCGGTCACAGTGGAGCTGCTCTCTTCTTTGTAGTCTTTAAACTAAATTACTCTGGGGCACATCTGTGTTGTCAATGCCTTCAATCATGGCTTTAAGTTTTTTAATAAAAGTCTGACCAGTTTATATGCAGTCATGTAGACCTGGAACAGTTAGCCGAATCAGAAACTATTTTAATAATCAATTTATCATTTAAGTCATTTTTCTCAGCAAAAATGCAAAATTTCACAGGTTCCAGCTTCTCAAATGTGAAATATTTCCTGGTTCTCTTTGTCATCTGTGATAGTAAACGGAATATTTTAGGGTTTTGGACTGTTGCTCAGATAAAAGTCGACACTAATATATGTCACTGTGGCTTTGGGAAATCATGATGATGGACATTTGTCACAATTCTTTTGACATTTTAATTGATTTTAATTGAAGCTAGTATTACCGCCTCAGGGTTGTACAGTATGCCTCCGCCAACCAGTCAAGTTGCAGTTTACATCCATGTTTGTCCAAAATGTCATCACTTCGTCATTTTATCCTGTTAGATATTTGTGTGAAATTGTCATAATTAGCATATGAATTTGTGAGTTATGGCCAAAAACGTTTTGTGAGGTCACAGTGACCTTTGACCACCAAAATCTAATCAGTTCATCTTTGACTCCAAGTGGAAGTTTGTGCCAAATTTAAAGAAATTCCCTCCAGGTGTTCACAAGAATGGTATGGACAACCCGAAAACATAATGAAAATAACAGATAATATAATAATAATAAATAATTTTTAGTTGCAGCCCGACAGTCATCACAGTCATTATAATTCAGGAAATAAATTCCTGGAAGTAGCAAAAAAAAGTTGAATCTCCTGTTTCCCTTTGATGACAAACACACACTGAGATACATACACACACACACACACACACACACACACACACACACACACACACACACACACACTCTTCTGTTGCCGTGACTTTGTTCCTCTACAGCTGGCCAGATGTTGTCCTCCTTCCTAGAAACTCTCCTCTGATTTTGTGAAGGAGCGGATGTTCGGGACTTGTTTTAAAAACTCTCCCCATCTGCTCTCCTTCTAGAGGAGTGGCAACAGAAAGAAAACTGTCAACAAAGTCTTTTTTGATGCTGTTTTACAGAAACTGTCTTCCACTTTGCAGTCAAACATTTTTCAAATTCAGTAAAAGATCTGAAGGATAAGTAAAGTTTTTGATTATTTATATATAATCTACAAACGGTAATTATAAAATCATTTCGACTAAAATCTGAAACCACCTCTCGCCCTCCTTCGAGAGCTCACGGTCAGATTTTCCATCCTCATGATTTTGAGTATCAATAAAGTCTGTTACATAAACGCTGACAACACGCCCTCCACTCCTCACTGGAGTTACATAAATCCTCGCAGGTGACCTCTCTCTGCTGAGAGGTTCTCATGTGGTGTGAGTGGTTTGTGGTCATCTTATGCTTCCCATACGTCCAGATGTGCAGTAATAAAACCGAGTGTGAAAAGAGCACACATCTGGAAGGGAGCAGAAAACATGAGGGATGTCACCCCTCGGTCGGAGCAGGAAGTCGCTCATGGTTAAGATCGTCCCAGCCGGCTGTGTGCTGCTCTGGATATTTTCCGGTAGTTTGTCTCGGATTTGTTGGTGAGGAAAGTTAGATTACAGGACAGGTGGTCATTTCTTCTGGACATGGAAGCTTTAGCAAAGATAAGATTTGACTTTTGTGCCCCTGATACGTTATCACTCCAGGAAATGAAAAGCAATTATGAAGTGCCGTTATCATCTTCCGTATTCTATTCCTTTCCTCCTCTGTTGGCCCGTAACTACAACGGCGGTGTGTCTATCTCCACTGACCCATCCCAGTGAGAAGATATGTCGCTGCTAAGAATACATCTTTGTACTTTCTGGGAAAGTTGCCTGTTGTAGAATGACTCATTAACTGTCAGAACAATGGCTCTGAAGAGGCGCTGTGGTGCGTTTTAGTCAGTGTGGAAATGCGGTTCCCTCCTATCATAAAGCTTTTAACAGCCGGCAACTTCCTGACATCACCGCTTCTGCTTCAGTCATTAGAGGACCATAACAGGATTATGTTCTACGTACAGCGGCATTTGATGTTGTACACTCAGTCCGTATTACTCTTTTTTTTTTTATAATGTTAGACTTTCTCAAATTTAACACAATAAAACAGATAGATCTGCACACCAAATAGCTCCCGTTAGAAGGATTCTTATTATGCTGTAACGTTTCGAGCACCAGGCTCCTCCTCAGACCTAGGATAAGTGCAGAGAGTCGCCATCTTTCTCAGATTCTCAGGCTCTTTGGGTAAATTAGCTTTGCTTGATAACCCTAATGTGACACCCTCTGTCCATAGAGCCTCGATTCGGATGAGGAAAAACTCCCCCAAACAAATCTTTAACAGGGGAAAATAGAGAAAACCTCAGGAAGAGCAACAGAGGAGGGATCCCTCTAACAGGACGTACAGATATGCAATAGACGCCAGGTGTACAGAATAGACCATAATGATAAAATTACAGTATGGACAATCAGGATGACAAAATTGTAGATTCAGTTAGAGCTGAAATCAGTAGAAAAACAAAACAAAATGAATGAAGAGATGTTTTCAGAAGACAGGTTTGACACCCAGCAGAGCACATATTAAGGCAGGGTTGCTCAAACATTAGGTATACAATGTACATTAGGTCTGGTACAATGCTGCACAACACGCTGACGTAAAGTCCATAAGTTGTCCGTAAATGAGCCAAAAAGAGGTGCTGATCCAAGCAGCTGTAATAAGAACTAGACCTGCAACGAATAATCGTTTTGAGTAATTTTTTTAAGAGTCCAAATTCTCTGATTGCAGCTTCTTAAATGTGAATATGTTCTGGTTTCTTTACTCCTCTATGACAGTAAACTGAATATCTTTGAGTTGTGGACAAAACAAGACATTTGAGGACGTCATCTTGGGCTTTGGGAACACATTTTTTCACCATTTTCTGACATTTTATAAACCAAACAACTATTTGATTAATTGAGAAAGTAATCAAGAGATTCATCGAAAATTAAAATAATCGTAAGTAGCAGCCCTAGTATGAACACACAGGTTTAGTACTCATATTTCTCTCTCCATTCCTCTTTGAATTGTCTGTTCTCTTAATCAACTTTACTATTCTTTGCAAACTTTGACATCATCTTGTGTTTATATCTATAACATCCACGTCACTGACTTATGGTGACAACTCGTTCTCACAACGATACACCTCTTGTGACTGGACAGGAGTGAACACACACACACAGAAACTAATGAATGGGAGCATGCACCCACAGGTGGCTTGCAGTCAAGGAAATATAATTAGCTACTTCTGGATTATTTTAGCCTGTTGTGTGGTCTGGATCAAGAGTTTAGGTTCAGACTTTCAGACCTTCACCTGGCTGATACAGGGCTTTAACCTGGTGGCGGTCTCTTTGATCGTCAGGGTGATTTAACGTTTTCTTCTTGTTGTGATCTGTCAATAACAGAGATAATGAAATATAACATATAGTATATATCTTAAAGGTACACTGTGGAGTTTTTGGCAACGAGTGCAGCTATGGATCAATTCTTCGACATTTGGGCCCCCATTTTGTTTCTGTCTCTTGTTCCTCTAGCATTTATACAAGTATACATGCACAAGCAAGTGGGTGATGTGACACAAACATCCATACCGACTGCAGCGGGCGCTAATATTATACAATATTCCATAAATATATCACACTATTCCACTGAATGCAAGACTGCCATCTGATAGAAACAAGGCAGGTTTGAAACTATTCCAAAAATTTCCTTTGCAACTGATTTACTAGGAAGGAAATTAATTCAACATGTCTGTTAAGCTTTAAGGACACACACACTGAATGTAAACTTGACTCTGTGTTTGTTTACAAGAAAACACCACAGGGTACCTTCAGAGTATAACTCTGTGAGGAGCGCAGTGAGGTCATTTAGTAGCTTACTTAGCACTACATCGCAGTGAGCTGAGAGCAAAGAGTTGGGCAGGCCAGCTCTTTGGATTAGATCATTAACCACTTAATTCCAGACAATGTATTAATAGAATTTCCCTATTTGTCTTATTTAGGTTTTTTGACCCCTTAAAGACTGATAAAATGCATGTATGTGTGTGTGTGACTCATCTCTGTGTAATGTACAACAGAGGACCTGAGGGAGACGGATATTCTAGGACTGGCACGGGATTGGACAGAGTCCCAGTGTTTATGTCTCTCAGATCTAACTAATTGGATTGACCTCCTTTCTGCTCGGACCACGTGGCGTAGCTTTAGTGTATTGATTGTGCTAAGTCACTCCCCTCACCTGGCTGCACTGTGTTACCTCAGCGCTAGCTCCTAGCGCTGGCCGGCTAATGCCTGACATATGGCCTACATATGGGCGTGTTGCTGATGAGACCACCTGTTCAGACTTTGATCCAACATGGCTGACTGTGTGAACGGAGCTTTACGAACATGACCTGGGTGTTGGCTAATGACAGAGAGGTCACAGCACATACACATACACACACACACATATATATATATATATATATATATATATATATATATATACGCTTATATACTTCACTGGGTGCATGCACAGTATTAAAAATATAAAAAGAGAGAGCTTTGGACAAAACGATAAGCTAGTAAAGGTAACAGTCAGTATGATGAGATGCAGTGTAAGTGTAGATCTTTAAAGGTGTTTAGTAGGTAAATACTTGGGGTTACAATGTGCATGTAAACCTGCATGTGAAGGAAAGAAGGATCAAATAATTTTGAAAAAAAAAATTGTGTGGAAAAAGAAAAGAAAAATTACAAACCATCACTATTTAGTGATAGCCACTTCCAAATGAGTTTTTGACTGATAAACTGAAGATTAAAGGGACAATCCACCCGAAAATCACAGATACATATTTTTCCTCTTACCTATAGTGCTATTTATGAGTTGGCCTTCTCTACCAAAATACATCCGCCATCAACGTATTCTCATATGATATCTTCCGAAAAAGTTATTTCTCCTTTTTTGTTCATTTTCCTACGAACGTCTAGCAACACCTGTCAATGTCCGCTTGTTACATGCATACAGTCGTTTCAAAATAATCTTCCGTCTTCACAGGAAACAACTTCGTTAGGTTTAGGCAACAAAACTACTTAGTTAGGTTTAGGAAAAGATTGTGGTTTGGGTTAAAATTACTCCGGAAGTGGCGTTACTTATGTACTTATGTACTTAAGTATGTGACAAATAAATCACTGTTGAGTTCTGGTTTCACACAGGACACGAGCCGGGAGACCTTCTGGGCTAAAGTCCGGTATTTTTAGTCCCACCCATCCACCCCAATGTCCTCCCTACACGGCGTTTGTCGCTTTTTATACTTCCTGGTTCACGATTACATGGATTACATACGAATTGATTTTGTGGGATATACAGTATATACCAATTACAGTGCTGATTACTTTTCATAGGTATGTCTACAAACGGTCTATGAGACCAGCCTGCTGCCAACTGTATCAGCTGTAATGTTAGCTAGCTCAGTGGTAGGTGAGCTAACAGTATTGAGTATAGATGCACGCTTCCTTCTGCGCGATGATGTGGTTGGCGGGTGTCGTTGGGTAGAAAGAAAATTGTTCCTACATGAAACTGCTCACAACAAGGTCTGAGGATTATCTTGAGTAAGCGGGTCATGATTTCTGGAAAGACACATTGCTTTCGATTTTTCCAAAGTATTTTTTGGCGCTTTTAGGACCACAAGCCAAGGTCGTGTCGGGAATGTAACCCATGTATTGCGTAACTCTAGCAAGATGGTTAAGGTTAGGGTCAGCCCAGCAGCGACTGATCTGTGATAACAATTAGCAACAGTGAGGACACTGTTAGTGTGAGGACAATGTTGAGATTATAAATACTTGGAAGAGAGTGAGGTTTATATTTCTGTGGCTGAGTGAGTAATCCTCTCTGTCCTGCAGAGTAACGCCTGGAGACATTTTCATCGTCAGTACGCAGCTTTTACCGTGTGACTATTTTGTCAGTGTTATTGGGAATATTGAGTTTCATCATTCAAAATTACATTAGGGTTATATTACAGCCTGTAACTACAGTGTGAGAAAACAAGTCTGTATATTTACCTCTTTATGGCTCATTTCAAGAATTAAATTCAAATACACATCTGTGTAGTTTCTGATGCACATTCATCAGGGTAGGGTTGTGATTATGTTCATCTTAATGAGTTGATGAATCATTTAGTCTATAAAATGTCATAAAACAGTGGAAAATGCCACAATATACACTCAGTTACAGTCAGGTAAGGTAGCGTGACAAGGTGGCGTAACAAGGTAGCGTAACAAGGTAGCGTAACAAGGTAGCGTAACAAGGTAGCGTAACAAGGTAACGTAACAAGGTAGCGTAACAAGGTAGCGTAACAAGGTAATGCAACAAGGTAATGCAACAAGGTAATGCAACAGCGTAATGTAACAACGTAATGTAACAACGTAATGTAACAACCGTAACAACATAGCTACCGTAAATAAATAATAGCAGACCTTAGCGGACTTTGTTACGGAATGTTGCGGAATGTTGCATAACAAGGATAACAACGTTACCTAATAAGCGTAAAGTCAACGTTTACTTTTGGTTTCACACGGGACACGAATGGGTGAAAGTCCTGTGTTCGTTTGACATGTCAATGCCGTGTTCACAACTTGTTTCCGCTGCCCCATGGTGGCCGAAATAAATCAGTTACTGCGGGTTTAAATTATGAAAGATTTATACAACCCCAATGACGCAAACAGCTGTAATCAAAGAATTCCAGTTTTCTTCCAGGATCTGTCTCCTTCTTTAAGCTCACAGCTGTTGCTCTCTGGTATTCCTCGACGAACAGATAAATGAATTCATGACCTCCATTACCGAGTGCACAGGCAGCTAAAACTCAAACAGTGCTGACAGTGTCGGGTACACAGCTCGGATTTATACGTTTCTAGACGTAGTGATACTCGACATCGAAGCCAAGCCCTCGAAGTTGAGGTAAATATTTACAAACTCATCTTGACACGTTTAATGGTTGCTGTCGACCTCAAATAAATTAATTTTAGAGCGAGCACGAATGTAATTTAATATGCAGCGAGATGATGTGGATGATGACCGATTAGGAATGCTACAGGACCGGATTACTTCATTCATCGAGTCGGCTCATGAGTTGCGACTCGATAACCTGCCTTAACCTTTCAGCTGTGTGAAATATACTTTACGTGAACAACAGGATCATAAACATGCATATAAATAACCCCAACCTGTTTAAGTATACTTTTTGTTTCTAATTTCCCACCAAACTTCAGCAGAGCCGGTTCTACTGTCCTAACATGTAATCGATCCTTCTCGTGTTTCTCTTGTTCTGTAATCGTCCTGTGTGCTTTCAGCTCGCTGTGATAACTTGAGTAACTGGGAAAGCTGAGGCCCGGCCCGGCCCGGCCCAGCAGTGACTGATCTGTAATAACAATTAGCAACAGCTTTGCACTGTTAGTGTGAGGACACTGTTGAGATTATAAATACTTTGGAGAGAGTGAGGTTTATATTTCTATGGCTGAGTGAGTAATCCTCTCTGTCCTGCAGAGTAACGCCTGGAGACATTTTCATCGTCAGTACGCAGCTTTTACCGTGTGACTATTTTGTCAGTGTTATTGAGAATATTGAGTTTCATCATTCAAAGTACATTAGGGTTATATTACAGCCTGTAACTGCCGTGTGAGAAAGGAAAACAAGTCTGTTTATTTACATCTTTATGGCTCATTTCAAGAATTCAACTACACATCTGTTAAGAGTTTCTGATGCACATACATCGGGGTAGGGTTGTGATTATTTTCACCTTGATGAGATGATGAATCATTTAGTCTATAAAATGACACAATTTACTGTATATCACATTTTCCGAAAGCCCAAGGCGATGCCATTGAATCGCTTGCTTTCCTCCAAACAAAACACTAAAAGCTAAAAAAATGAAGTTTGGAGCTGAAACCATAAGTTTATTAATCCATCAGTTATCATCATCAATCAACAGAAAATTAATCAGCAACTATTTTGACGATTGATTAATCGTTTAAGTCATTTTTTAAGCAAAAATACCAAACATTCCCCAGTCTAAGCTTCTCAGTTGTGAGGATTTTCTGCTTTTCTTTGATGATGTGTCAGATGTGACCATAGACTGTATATAAGAAGTGGACGTAGTCACCGTGACGTCACACATTAGTTTGTGGACTGTCGTTTTGAAGTCTCAAGTTTGGCATTTTGGCCCATTTGGTACTACATGTAGTCATGAAGCACGATAGAATAATCACTTTTTCATTTTTCAAACAAAGTTCATAAGTCTTTCTTGTTGAACAAAGGTGAACTCTGACCTGTGAGTCCACCGTAGTCGGCTGGAGATCGCAGCGAAACAGGAAACAAATGCTTGATTTTGTACCACCGTTCAGGCTTTAATAGAAATGAACGGGAGGCGGAGTGAATATCTGTAGACTGGAAATGTTTAAGACAAAGAAAAGCAGCAAATTACGAGTGATAAACTGGAACGAGGGAATATTTAGCATTTCTACTGACGATGAATTAATGCTGTCGATTGACACACTACATTGGGCTCATTCACTCTTAGAAAGAATCGAGTCATATACACTATAGATAACACTATAGATATTTCAGTTGCAGTCGGTCTCAACACGTTTCTAGTTCTTGCTCTTTCCTGATTTTTCCGTTTGTCCGAACACATTGCATTTGGGATGTGACTCCGTGTTTCCACCCCTCACTCCCCCTCACTATTACATTCCAGTTCACTGTATGGTGGCCAGATTTGGGAAGCTTCTTTCTCCAGCATTTCCTCTCTTTCTGCTGATGTCTGGACTGTTTCTGCTCCTCTCACTTTACAGTGAGCGGCTCTAGTTTTTGAGTTTGAGTGTTGAGAGGAACTTTTTCTAATTTTCTCTGGAATTACAGCTAAAACAGCAATCTTTCACGCAGGAATTGATGAAATATATCATTATACTGAATATTTTTCGTATGGTTTCATAGTCTCCCCCCAGGCGTTGATGCTCACATACTTTACTCTCTTACTCTCTTACCCTTTGCACTGTCTTATGTACCTGTACTCAGACAGATATTCACATGCACACTGTCAGAATGTAAAGAGTCGGATTAAGGTATCGTCTTCTTGCCCAGATATCTGTCACCGCTCCATAAATCCTCCCTGTGATCCCTCATGGCACACCTCCCACACTCACCAAGAGACACACAACACACACAACTATGTTTGTGTGTGTGGCATAGGAGGTTTTATATGGGGATGCCTTTTCTTTGTAACCTACAATTGTCTCTACAGTTATCTCGTTCAACCTCTCCTGCAGTCAGTTCTTGATTGCATTTGGGCTCAGTCGTGCATTTCACCTTTCCTTTTATTTATTTATTCAACCTTTTATTTTTCAATGTTTCCATTTCACACTACTTCATACTTTTACTCCGCTACATTTATTTGGCAGCTTTACAGATTTAGAGTTCGCATTAAAAATATATTTAAGAAGCTTATAATGGCGCTTTCACAAGCCGTAGTCCGTTTGGCTAGTCCGAATCGGAGAGAAATTGATACATTTGGTTTGTTTTCCCTTTAGTCTGGCTCAGTTTCGCAGCACTAATTGAAGCGGACCAAACAAAAAATTAAGTTTCTGAGGGGCGTGTGCGAAGGAACAAATTTATCTTCTTCGTCTCAAGAGCTGCCACTTTTATGCAAGGAATCAGGGACTTTGATATATTGCTGTCAACATTTTTTCACTTCGACTCGGCACTGATCTACTGTTAGCATGAATCCCTTCTCCTCCACTTTATCTCCAATAACTTTATAAAGGTCACTATTTTTGTGGACTTTATTTAGTGTAGTCTGTGTGTTCTCTTTGCCCCAGATGTCGAGCAAACATCAGACTTCTGCAGAAGTCCAGGTCAGTCCTCTCCCACTCATGTTAACCTGTCGTTTACCTGTGTTCATCTCAACAAATGGCCGCACAGTCAGCCTGCGTTTTGATTCGCCTTCTGCAATTGGGTCGGAATATGTTCTCACTGCAATCGAACCGCACTAGCGGTCTCGGACCAGTTGTTTTGGTCTGAACCAGAGTACAATTACTGTGTTAACAACTGCCCAAATGAACCACACCAGAGGTCAATTAAAACAAACTAAATGTTGGCTTGTGAAAATTCCCCAAGATACAATGCATTGTTAAAAGTTAAACCTTTATTTCCAAACCCTTTTGTTTTGTGACCTCTTACAAACAATCAGTGTCTAGTTGAGGATGTCTGAGTTGTTAGCAGTTACACCAAAGAGACTTCTCACATGGTGACATGAAACACAAAAAAAAAGCAAAGATTAGAAAAAAGTTAAAAAATGAATTCAAATTTGTGTACCAGATGTTTTTCCCTCTCCAATTAATCATCTCATGGCCCCTCGGATTTATCTTGTGACCCTTTGGAGGGACCTGACCCCTAGATTGGAAACCACTGGACTAAAATACCTAAATGTATATAAAGTAATTAAAACTAGCTCCACGTCGACCAGCTACAACAGAAAAATGTTGCTCACACATAGATGCATCAGTATTAACAATCAAATAAAGTCATATATAATAATATTTCATTTTTGGACTACAGAACACATACTTTTACTTTGATACTAAAGTATATTTAGCTGATGATACCTCAGTACTTTCACTTCAGTTGGATTTTGAATGAAGGACTTTTACTTGTAATGGAATATTTTTTCATTTGTTGTATGGTACATTTATTAAATAAAGTATCTGAGTACTTCTTCCACCACTAGTATTAAAGGAGGGAAGGAGGGAGATATGAAGCTGCAGCAGGTTATCCAGCGACTCTCTGGCACTGAGAAATCAGCGTATTGACTCAGGCTCCTGGAGTGAGTGGGATTAGTGTTTGTTCTTACAGATAGGCCTGTTTTCCTAATGGCTGAGCACATTTACTCAGCGCTTGTCAAACACATCCTATACAGGGAGGCAAATAGACTCGGGTCACTCAGTCATCGTCAAAGCACAACGCCAACTGGAACGCCACCAAATCTGCTCCGACACTGACAACTTCATTTTTCTCTGGTTTTAACAAAGTACATTTAGTTAAGTGTGATTCAGTGCAGCCTTGAAGCATTAGTACTCAAGTATATTTCTTTTTGTGAGACTTTACATTTTAATTTAACTACATATAATGCACTGTTTACTCTTGTTGCTGTACAAAAGTACAAAACATGTACAGTAATAATCTCACAAAATGTAAATTCAACGTTGGTATTTATACTATCTAGAAGTACATAGAGGAGTGAGACCACTGCTTAAAATATTTTTTAACGGATGAATAATATTACATTTTGAAAGAGATAGTTTTCCAGAGTGAGGCCTTATACTTTTGATATTTAAGTACATGTTCTTTTTAGTACTACTTGTTTTATAGTTTTTTTTTATAGTTTATAGTTTACAGTTTTGTGTTAATCAAGTTTTAATTGCAGTTGCTTTACTTGAGTAAAGGTTTGGACTTTTTTCATCACCGATGTGCCGGCTTGTAGCGCCTTTATGTCTTTGTTTAAGGGCTGAAAACTAATGATTATTTTCATTATTGATACTTTTTTAGATTCATAAAATTGATTGTTTAGTCTATAAAGGCCTAGACACACCAAGCTGACATCAGAGAACTAGCGGCGATGAAGGCCGACTGTTGCGTCGCCTCACGTCGCCTTTGTCTTGACCGACAAGTTGCACTTGAACACACCGCAAAGACTACAGCCGACGGCCAGTTAGCATGTACGTTCTGCGCCTGCGTGAGTGGAAATAACTCTCCACACCAGCAGGTCGCGGTCATAGTCTGTATTCGTCATTCAAAAAGAGAAACCGGAAGACCGAGGACGGCAGATATACAAGCCGTTGTTATGATTCGTACGTGAAAAAAAGCAGCGTTTGCCGCACCACTCGCACCACTCTCACTCACCACTTAGCTTCATTCCAGATGGCCACGTCGATGTGAAAATATCCGTGTTTTTCCTCTTGACTTTACTCGTTGGCTTGCTTTCCTCACGTCCGTTTCTCTTCTCGTGCACTGATTCGTTTAAGATGAACAGCCAATCAGAGTGATTTCTCTCATCAACGGGCTCCAGCGCCAATTCAACATGCTGAAACGACCAAAAAAACTCAGACACGCGCAGACTAGAGCCGACGGTGAGGGACATACCGCAAAAACTAGGGCGACAGACGCTCACTGACGACCCCAAACTGGTTGACAGCCGAATGTCATAAAATAGTGAAAGATGTCTGTCATAGTCCCAGTTTTGTCCAACCAATAGTCCAATATCCAAAGATATTCAGTTTACAATCGTACAAAACAGAGAAAAGCATCAAATCCTCACATTTGAGAAGCTGGAAACTGCAAAATGTTTAATAAATGACTTAATCGATTATTAAAATTGTTGCACATAGACGTTCTTTTCTAGTTGTTGCTGTCAGAGAGTTGTCGATTTAACACTGTGCTGTTATTGTATTGAAAAGTGTTTTATTGTGGCTGAGTGTATTAACTGGAAAACTTGTCTTTTCCTGAAAGATCAGTCAGTGTCCAAGTGGTTTTTGACTGGAGATGAATTGCCTGGTGGTCCTACTGTAGCTCAGAACACCTCTTATACCTCCGTACCACTGTGTACATCAGGATCTAAATCCTATTTCCCAGGTTTGCTTTCATCTACAAATCAAACATGGTGACCAGTAAAGAGTATTAGTGCGTGACTGACTCTCTCTGATGTTATTCATCCTCTCTCTGAAGTCTGCAGCCACACTTGAACCCGACATGATCCCCACCCAGCTATTAAAATAAACACTTTGAGTGAGAGAGTGGCATGTAAAGGTATTTGGCTGGAAGCTATTACATCACCAGAGTGTGGAGGCTTTTGGTGCGAGCCAATAAAATCTCTTTTAATACCAGATCAGTCATCATGTTATTCAAAACTGACAAGACAAGTCTCCCCGCCCTTGTTTTTTTAACTATTTGCTGTGTGAAATATCAACACGAACATCATATTTAATGTGGAAGCACACCCTTTTCCTCTTTGTTGGTGTGCCCTGTAGAGCTGAAAATGAACAGAAAATTAATTGGCTACAATTTTGATAATTGCTTACATTATTTTTTGAGCAGACATGCAAAGAATTATCTGGATCGGGCTTCTCAGATGTGTTGAGAGCTGTGTGTGTGTGTGTTGTGATTGAAGGAGAGCTGCTTCCCTCAGCTGCCTCTATGACCATTCAGCATGTCAGCATTAACACTTGTGTTTCTGACTGGATTTATGTAGTTAGTATAGTTATTCATGATGAAGAAGAATATTGTCCTGCTTTTGTCCCCTTAACAATCAGTCAAACATTGTAGTTACCAGTTAATGTGTATTTTAATTCTTCAGTGTCGTTACATCAGCGTCTTTTTTTGAGGTAGTGATGAAGAGGCCTTTTGGTGCGGCCACACCCATCATGTCTGCAGTGCTGCATCGAGCTGGCACAGATTCAAACTGAGGGCTCAGACTCTCTCTGTCTGTCTGTGTGTGTGTGACTGTGTATAACTGTGTGTGTGTGTGTAGATCAATACGAGTGAAGCTGGCCTGGTGGCTCTGTCTGCCCAGTCTCACACAGCTCAGGTTATCTTCTGGTTTATTGTTTGTGTGGGTTGTGTTGATGCCAGCTGGAGAAGGTCTGTGTTTAGAGACTGCAGTTTATTACTGAGTATTTGGATCAGGTTCATTTGTGGGTGTGTTGCGATTTATTTGTTGTGTTATCATATTAAGATAAGATAAGTCTTTATTGATCCACAGAGGGGGAATTCAGGTGTTGCATCAGCACAAGGACTGATACAAGTACAGATAAACATAGAAAAGTAAAAAAATATAATAATTATAGAAGTATGTAAAATAAAAATAAGAATAGAAATGAAATAGAAATGATACAAGAGCAGTCAAACTCAAAATTACAAGACAGGCAGTACACATACAGTACCTTACGACCAGAGTTTTACTTAAACTAATAGTGCAGTACCGTCTCAAGGGAAGTGACACAGTGATTATTATTGTCTAACAATGACTTAAGTTAAGCTACTATTTTACTTCCGCTCTTTTAAAGTGCACTCTGACAATCAGAGCTGCAACTAAAGCTTATTTTCATTATTGATTAATCTGCCGATTACTTTCTAGTGTTCGATTAATTTTGTTCTCTATAAAGTGTCAGAAAATAGTATAAATTGTCCATTATAATTTCTCAGAGCCCAAGGGAACATCTTCAGATGTCTCGTTTTGTCCGACCAACAGTAAAAAGAAACAAAGATATTCAGTTTTACAATCATGTTTGTGAAAGAAAAGGATCATATAATGTGATTAGAGAACCCGAAACCAACAATCGTTTGGTATTTTTGCTCAAAAAACAAACACAAAAAGGATGTAATGTCCACGTCTTCAAATGTCTTGTTTTATCTGACCAACAGTCCAAAACCCAAGAAACCATCAAAAAAAAAATTACATTTGAGAAGATTAAAGTAGTGAACTTTGGTCATTTTTGCTAAAACAAATGACCTAACGATTAATTATTACTTAGATCGACTAATCGTTTTAGTTGTGGTTGTGGTTTCTCTTCCAGATGTGTAGCTCATCTCCCCTCGGACTCTTTATGTGGCTCAGTAGTGTTGTGGGTTTGGTGGTCAGTATGATATTTGCCTCAACAATCAGGTCCTGTGTGTCTATATGTCGATGGGGTGACTCACAGCACTGAGATGGAGCCTGTGGGCCGAGTGGAAGGAATGACAGCATTTCATGACAAACATCAGCTCCTCCTACTGATGTTGTAAAACCCCAGAAATCTGCAGACAGCTGGTCTGATGAAGACGAACAGAGAAGACAGTCAGTCTGCTTCATGTTAACCCTTCTGACCCTAATAAGACTGGACAGGTTAGGTTCTTTAATATGGACTGGATTTACTGTGGTTATCACTGAATATGACAGGAGGATTAAGGTCCCTCTGTTGTTGAAGTATTACCAGACGGGAGTTATGAATAAGTTTATATATTCAAGTTTTATTGAAGGTAATGAATTATATCAAACACATAAAATACTCTGAATTATGTTAATACATTATCACACAGAAGAGGAATGAAGAGCAGAAAGAAGAAGATCTTTTTTTGTGTTATTCATGCCAGTAAGGGCCTGTATTTGTGCCCATATTTAACATATTCATTGTTCTCACTTTTCCTCATTCAACAGCTCCCCTCCTTTTATCTTTGCATTATCACTGACGTGTTTTGGGAAACACTTTTCCACAGTTTTTCGTGGATTCCTGACTACATAATCCCATCCAGAGATGAAATGTGAAGCTCAGATACAGATACTGGCGACAAAACCTGCAGTATAATATGACCTCAGTTATTATCAAACCTTTCACTGGCAATTTAGATACAAGTATATAATTTACACATAGGAAGTGTAAGCGGGAGACTATAAGGGATTAAGGGAATGATTTTTACTACGTCCATAGAATAATTTCTTTCACTCTTTCATTCCATTTTATCACACAAACTTCCCCATCCTCTTCAGTGAACAATGAATGGAAACTCCAGGGCTGCCAGACAGCATCAGTAATAATCTGAGGATGTTAACTCTTCTATATGTTGCTCAAAGAAGCTGATAAACTTTTCACATTCCTTTATCACATAAGGTTGTCTGGAAATATCCAAAACATCTGTTCGGTTCATGCAGAGATTGGGACTCGAGTTTGCGACATGGACTCGAGTCACACTTAAGTCACACACACAGTGACTTGAGACTTGACTTGGGACTCGTCCTCAAAAGACTTGAGACCAGACTCGGACTCAAAATTTGGGATTTGTGAACAATTAATGAATTACCATTAATGAAAAAGTCTAACGAGCTGAATGTCATTCCCTCTCTTATTATCATGCGTAACCTTACGCATCTGGTGCGCGCGGCCACTGATGACTGTACGCTGCAGCAACAACACTGTGGCGAGCGCACCACCTAACTTGATTAGACTGGCGTTCGCTGAATATTTTGAAAAGATGAGCGAGTGTTTGTTGGCTTGCCACACTTGTTGGCAGAGTGTTGGATTTGCCATGACTGGATAACTTAATCATCCACGTTTAAACCGGGAGAAAGAAAGACCATGTTAATTAGTAACGTCGACTACGGGCAGGTTACAGGTTTATTGTTGACCACGTAAAGTTACAGGCTTATTAGACTACCATTACACTGGGTTTGAGAGGTTAGAGTTAATTTACAGTAGATTATAAACTGTCATTAGTTGGAGTCCCAGTGTAATTATACAATACGGTTGTACTCTAGCTGTTGTTGAAAAATAGGTTACAGTTATTATTGCATGAATGTGTTAAAAGATAAAGGAGTGATGATAATACAGTACATGCTGTGCCGTGTTCTAAGCAGATGATAGAACGCTCATTTCAACCAGAAGAGACTTGAGAGTTGGACTTGCAAAAAAATGACTTTTGAGCATCTCTGCATTCATGCCTATTTTAAGATGTAAAAAGTTCAGACTTAAAACGAAAGTTTATTTTTCTATATCAAAAGGTTTATATCCTGTATAGTGGCTAAAAGACATACATCTTCAATGGTATTGAATTATAGTTCCAGTGCTCCTTACTGTTTAGGGAATTAAACACGCTTGAAAAACTTAAGTCTTCCATCATTTCACAAACCAGCTAAGCTGCTGTTCAATTTTTTGTGTGTTGATGTAACGAGTCAAAAGGCACAATTACAGTATAAGCTCCAGATATTAATGCTAAGTTAATACCTACAAAGTATTAGGGATTTCTTCCTACTGTTGTTGATATTTTACATGTTTTTGTAGATAAAATCAATGCTGGGAATTTCTCAATATACTTCCTTGTTGTTTCATGACTTAAAAATATCCACCTTCCTCTTTCCACATTAACTCAACACATAACATTAATGGAGAGCCAATTTGCGCTCTCTCTCTCTCTCTCTCTCTCTCTCTCTCTCTCTCTCTCTCTCTCTCTCTCTCTCTCTCTCTCTCTCTCTCTCTCCCTCCCTCATGCTTTCATCCCTCTGTGAGCCTCTCGTCTATCTCATCTCATTACCACGAGGAAACACAGCACTATTGTTTTTGTCCCGGTGAAGTTGATGCTGAAACAAGAAGCTCCCCTTTTGGTCCTGTTTGTTCTGCCACACTTTGTGCTCCTATTTAGGTTTTGAGAAAAGTATGTTTCTTACGTCTTTGGACCACATTAACTTCTCTCTCTCACACTTCAGAAACCGAGCACTCTTATGCAACTCTGGGTCAGAAGTTCAGCCGAGGAGAAGTTTTGTTTCTTTGAAATTGTCACATGGCAGAAAGAGCAGGAATAATGACTGAAGAACAGAGCAGACTCTGTGTGCCAGTGTGAGAAATGACATTGCGTCAAAGGCATCTTGACAATGTTTGAAATAAATCCTGTGAGACAGCTGTGTTCCACAGAAAAGGCCTCGGCTACAAATAGTCACCCCACACAGAAAAGCACTGTAACTTCAGTCATCTCTGAAGAAGAATGTAGTTTCACTTCTCTTCGGAAGAACGCAGAAATACAGACCTGCCTTCATAATGTTATGATTTTCGTTTTTTTTTAATGTTATGACCTAAAATAATCTATCCTTTTTGTTCTGAAGCTGGAAGATATTTCCCAGACAAGTTACAGGTGCAGTAGCTGCCGTCTCACCTGGCCCTGAACTGCTTTGAGCCTTATAATGGTTATTTAGTATCACCTTTAGGTCCTCCACACATATCAGCTGTTATACTTTAGAAAAGCAATAGAAAAGAAAAGTTTGTATTTCAAAGAAAAATGGAAATTGGAAATTAATATTATAATTTCAGATGAAATGTGGAAACGTTCATAACAAGACAGATAAAAGGCCCAACATGGAGGGAATTTGACTGGAAGATCAAATCTGTTGATCTCCAAACACATGGAGGTTAGGTTAATTGTTGACTCTATTCTGATAATCATGAGTATTTTGACCAATATTGAAATTGCGATAACTTATCACAATTATTCATCGATTTTAGGGACAACATATTTTTTATTGCACTTTCACATTTAAATAAACAGACCACTACTTTCACTTCCATTTTGTGCTACATTCCTGCTAATGTATAAATCTTTGCATCAAAGTAAGATGGCATGACGGCTTCCCAAAAGTGAAGCCAAAATATCTCCATCGCCGGCTGGTGACAGCAGAGTTTTCTATGAGCGGAGCATTTTAAACCGCAATATCACAGTTGATCATGTTCATTTAACTGTGGGAAGCCAAAATCGTGATCACGATTAATATTCTATTCATTGTGCAGCCCTACTTAACTCATATAATTTGGGACCGCCCAAATCTCCACAATATTAGGACATTTTTGGTTGTTGTCCCGTGTGCAACAACACAGAGTAGGGCTGCTTATGATCATTTGCATTACTAATTAATTGCTTGACTATTTTCTCTATGATTTGATTGATTGTTTGGTATAAAATGTCAGAAAACAATGAAAAATACCCGTCAAAATCTGTTTATTTGTTCGACCAATGTTGCGTTTTTATCTTGTGTTTTGTGTTTCACTGGTGTTTAACCTACTGCCCCTTGGGGACAAATAGCCCAAAAATATTGAATTTACTTTCATAAAGACCTACTGTATGAAAACCAGCAAATCACCACATTGAGAGGTCGGAACAAGTGAATATTTTGCACTTTTGATTACAAGATAAAACGATTATCAGAATAGTTTCAGATGGAAACACAAATACGAATGTATTCATTTCCTGAGTTTGGTTCCTTGGGATCCTGAGCTCCTGGGACTGGAACAGGCCCAGTGTGAGTCTTAATTTCCCATTTCAGTTTCCAGTTGTGTTGACATGTCACCTCCCTGCTTGTGACCACACATACAGCTGAGCCCAGTCATCAACATCTCTAATTTTAGCACACACACACACACACGTGACTTTTCATTCTCTCAGCATGTACATGAGTAGACGTGTGTGTCTGTCTGTGAGCTGTATCTCTGCTGTGGTCGGGCATCATCTCTGTGTGTGTGTGTGTGTGTGTGTGTGTGTGTGTGTGTGTGTGTGTTTGCTGTCGGGGGGGAATTCAGTGCCGATGGGAACTTAAAAACAAAGAGGACTAACCTTCAGTTTAGCTGATCCGCATATCTCTCTACTGCACCCGCATACTAATAATCCAGACTGAGTTCGACTGGAGAGCAGCAATAAGAGAGTATGTGAATGTCATGTATCACCGTTCATAAGATTTCATCATTAGAGTTATAGTAGTTGATCTTATTGGCTTTCTTTATGTAGCCTATGTGATCGTAAAGATTTTAAGTACACCTTGCTGCCATGTACTCATAATCCTTTGCAAGACTGAGGTTGTGCAGAGAGATCAAACTGAAAGTGAGAGGAAAGAAACTTTTACCATCCACTGCAACGATCTCTGTCTTAAAAGACATTTGATTTGATTCTTATAAATGGAAATTAGATATAAGAACAATTATAATTTTTCTTTTCCAATTAGATTTTGGAAACCAGAGTTCAGTTCAGTGATGGTTAGCCAGAACTGTGTATTACTAGTAAATCTGCACAATTGTATAAAACTATCCTTATTCTTAAAACCCTGTTATTTTCAGCTGCTTTCTAATGTTGTCTTCATTACTTTTTTATATGTCAAGATTTGCTCTAAATATGTACTGTATATATTGTAGGTTCACACTTTCATTTAAAGTTTGAATGTTTGTAAAGCACATCGAAACTGCCTCTTGTATGAATTGTGCCTCGCCCGCAGCAGAAACGGTGAGTTTAGTTTTAATTCAGTAGGATTATTGCGATTCAAAGTGTTATATCAAAATCAATAATTACTAAACCCAGAGCAATTTAAATGGGTTAAAGTAGATGGCTGCATTGACTTTGCCTAGTTGGTAATCGATGTATGGATGCATCGATGTGTTTGAAAATGGGAGTAAAATGAATAATACAGTTAATGTTTTGAATAAGTTGTTCTCTGAGGCATTTGTCTGCTCGCTGTCTCAAAGACTTCCTGTTTAGTTTTTGGTGCGGTGGACCTTTTCATTATGTTTTTGTTCTGCTTGTTCTGTTCTCTGTTGAACACTCCACCATAGAGATACTGTAATCTCATATTTCAACCTCTAACCACCAGCTGTGGTTACTAATATACAGATGTTCAGTTCCAGTAACCAGTAATATGTGCTGGTGTTTGTTTGTTTGTCTGCTGGTATCCGTGATGTGTGAGAGAAAGTGAGGGAGAGAAGAAGAAACACAAATAAAGCAGTGATCAAATGAATGAGGGAGGCACTCAGAGGAAGTTGACCACACACACGAATCTTTATAGCAGATAAAGAATGACGGGCAGCTCACTGCGCTGACTCACTACTGAAGGAAACAAGTGAACATACTGCCACCCACAAACTGTGCAGGGAGTTCTTTTGGCCAAATCGGCAGCATTTTCTCCCAAATTAGTCCTGATCTTAGTGGATTGTCCATTTAGGCCAATTTGTGTAAATAATAACCATTCTTGCAAATCTTCAGACCTCAAAAATGTGGAGGATTTCAAAACCAAAGCGGGGGGGGTCTGGGGAAAAATTTTGAGTTCCAGAGACTTTGTTTCCTGCATTCTGGTGACTTTTAAAGAATGAAAATAACAAAATAATAAATACACTGCAACAGAATTTTTTGTTAAATAGGCCTACTTTTGATTTTACTTTTAATTCTCAGGAAAGAAAACTGAATAATTCGCCCCTCTGGCGTTAACTTGTGTGAATCTCTGGCATAAATTAGGCTAATAGTCATCGTATTTCTTTCTCTCCATTTCCCTCTCCGTCTCTCACTCACTGAAGGCCCTTTCAGACACAATGTGACAACGGCACCACTGCGCTCTGAAACCCATTATTTCCAATGACCACGCCACGCCAGCTTTGCTCGAACCGCGCTGCGGTGTCGCGAGCAGCTCTCCTTCACCGGGAAAAGACATTTGGTGTAGCTCTATTGCCGTCCGGCTGGAAACAGTAGGCTTTATGGCTTATACATGCTGTACAGTGCATGAAACATGTTGAGATAAATAAAAGGAAAAAAAAGGTGTGAAAAATTGCCATAAATCGGGAAAATGTGGGAGAATTGTGACCCCGGGAGGAAACCGGGAGAGGGCAATGAAAAACGGGAGTCTTCTGGGAAAATCAGGAGGGTTGGCAGGTATAATAATAACACACAGTGATGATTCAACAGTCCTTTAATTTTCCTGTATTTTATTGTTTCATTGAATTTTAGTGTTATTGTATGTTTTCCGTCAGTGCTTAAGAGGGTCTCACTGTGGGTTGAGAACAGTTTCCTCCCCCTAGGCTTATAAATTCTTTGCAAACTCCATCGCTCAACACAAACAAATAAGGTTCCTGGAAATAGTTTTTTTGCTTTCTGTGTTCCCGACTTTTTGGATATACAGAATTTTCTCTAGTACTCGACGTTACGCTGCAGCTAAAAGTGAAAATGTTAACATCTTCTCTTTAGGCTTATTTAGGATGAGATTATCTTGGTTATCTTTACCTTTCAGATTATTATCAGTAAACATGGGAAATGGATTCATTCAGATATGTACTTTATTTTCTTATATAGTCTCACTTTTCAAACACAGTACACTGATGGAGAACTTCTCACGCAGCCCGAGGATGTAAGACAACTGTCTTCTTTCAGGATTCATACTCAGCTCTGCAGTTTATTGAATAGCATGGGAAATGAATTGACTAATTTGGAGGTTTTTGGAAGGTTTCTTCTGTCTGAGGGGTCTTTGTAAAGTAGGAATGTGGTTTTTGTTCCCACTCGTCTTCTCTAACTCAGAGAGGTTTATGAGAGATATCTCTGATAGCTGAGCAGTCCTGGAGATCTGTGATTATTTTTCTATTAGGCCTGGCTTTCATCTCCATCCCTGTGACTAATGTTCACTTCCTTCTTACTAACTCAGGAGGACTTTCTGATTGAGCCAAATACTTTAGTCAGCCATCGGACTGATCAAAAGGCCACTGCTTTTTCTCATTAGGTTTCTCTTGTTTTCTTTCTCTCTGTCACACACACACTTACATACTGTAGTCCAGTGACTCACAAAGTTTTTTTTAAGGAATCGTTTGGCATTTTGAGAAATGCGCTTATTTGCTTTTCGGTGGAGAGTTAGATGAGAAGATGGAAACCAT
Organism: Sebastolobus alascanus; assembly: GCA_916701645.2. Lineage (NCBI taxonomy): Eukaryota > Metazoa > Chordata > Actinopteri > Perciformes > Sebastidae > Sebastolobus > Sebastolobus alascanus. Next base: position 505,034 of record CAKAOJ020000044.1, read on the forward strand.
TCTCATATCCGTCTGTTAAATATAACGCTACAGCCAGCAGCCGGTTAGCTTAGCTTAGCTTAGCATAAACTCTGTAAACAGGGGGAAACGGCTAGCCAGGCTCTGTTCTAAGGACTCCAAACCCGCCTTGTTTTAACACGATCCTTTTCACATTATAACTAGATATTTAACATGGTATTATGACATATTTATTATTATACCATACCAAATTAGGGCTACAACTAACGATTATTTTCATTGTCGATTAATCTGTCGACTATTTTCTCGATTAATCGATTAGTTGTTTGGTCTATAGAATATCAGAAAAATGGTGAAAAATGTCAATCAGTGTTTCCCAAAGCCCAAGAGGACGTCCTCAAATGTCTTGTTTTGTCCTCAACTCAAAGATATTCAGTTTACTGTCATAGAGGAGTAAAGAAACCAGAAAATATGGCTTTTTTTCCTAAAAAATAAATAAATAAATAATCAAACCGATTAATCGATAATCTAAATAGTTGACAACTAATCGATGAATCATTGCAGCTCTATACCAAATAACCCAATTTAATTTAACTTAAGAAAACGTTTCCTGTTACAACAACATACAGACTTTTATGTTATACTGTAACATGATGATTTGGTAAATAAACTTCCATATGTTGTTAGAAATGAGAAAAATATCTGGTTGATGCAGCATTGTATCAGCTAGAAAGAATGGCTGGTTTACATGATTTTCTTTCATGAGATATGGGAGTATAAGGGAATGTGATTCCCAGAAGTTTTAGCGTGTTTATTTATTTCTCCCTCAGGCTGTAGTGTGAGAAACGTCATCTTTGATACAAACTGCATGCTCTTACATTATGCAGTATAGACAGATGTGACTACAGTTTTATTAAAACTTGAAGCTGAAATTTTCTTGGACACAACAGTTGTCAAAAACCCCAAACTCACATTAAGCCCTCATGAGCTTTATGGCAGTTCATTGAAGCGTGACGCCCCTTGCCAGAGTTGCACAATGTGTCTCGCTTGACGGCTATATTGCTAATTTCACTGGACCATCAGATCTGCTCCCAGGGGTGTTTGAGTCAGAGTGATGATGAGTTAGCTGAGAATTAAGGAAGACAGCTTTTCTGACGGTAGGATCTAACGCAGTGTTACAAAAAGCTTGAACTTTTAAACTAAGCTTACAACCAAACATTGGTACCTTTTTAAAACGGCTGAATCATAAGAATCCAGAGGTGCAGAGGAGTCACGTGACTTGTGCTCGAGTCACAACTTTGATGACTTTAGACTCGACTTGACAAAATAAAAAAAGACTTGCAACTCCACTTGGACTTTAACACCAGTGACTTCACTTGGTCTTGAGCCTTTTGACTTGAAAATACTTGATACCTTCCCCCAGGCCCAAAGATTAAAAAAGTATGTTATTTAAAAAGTGTGTGTACGAAGGCAATCAACTGCCCTGGTACCGGAGGTAACTGCGACAGCGTCGGCGATGTTGGATGTACTTACTTTTTGAGAGATCCTTTATTGATTTGTTTGGTAAGAGGATTTACTCGTGTGGAAATAACTAAACAGAACAAACTGAATATCTGTCTTTTGTTGTTTATTGCTGAATCCCTGAAAACTGGTGTTTTTTGTGTTGAACTCTGGACTCTTTATTTTTGGTGAATAATATCAGGACTTGCATTTGATTATCTTACACTTAATTCCCCAGATCCACTTTGTTTGAACCAATCCGACAGCATCCAATTACGTTGCAGGAGAAAACCATCGTTATGGGTTACGTTACTGAGCACCAGTTGGCGCAAGTTACTCTGTTGTTAAATTGTCATTACATTTGGTGAAGAGCACATTATGACTTGTTTAGGACTCGAAACTCAAAGTTTAGGACTTTAGGACTTGACTCGGGACTTGAGTGCAAACACTTGAGACTTACTTGTGACTTGCAAAACAACGACTCTGTCCCACCTCCGCAAGAATCACAAAGACGAGCTCACGTATGTTCATGAGGAGAAAAGAGAAAAGCCTCTTAAGTGTTCCACGCTGACAGTTAAACCTGCTCACATCCCACCTCAAACACTGTTATGACAGAAGCAGCCGCTGCCAGAACCCACATCCCACCGTGCTTTCACCCAGCTGGGAACCAGGACTGCAGATCCCCCTGTGATTAAACAACCACAATGACCACACTAGTCCACTCTGGTCAGCTTGAACTTAGGTGTGACATTACAAGAGGCACGGTGGTCAGGAATTAGCCTCTGGAGAAAGTTATCTGCCCACACACGCCGTGACATAACCGCCATACACCACGAGTCACACGCCCTTTCGCTCTTTTGTTGACATCCTGTCCGCATACTGTGGTGGATGAGTCGGTCTGGTCACGGGCTCAGAGAAGGATATGAATCTACGGAGGTCAAATGAGCCTCTGAGTAACCACTGAATCACTCACATGCTCCGTAGCTACCGTCGGGGAAGGAATGCCAAAAATTTGGTGACAATTTCCTAAACCAATTTGCAGTCATAAGAACGCCGTTTTTTTTATCTCATGGCTCATTTCACTTAAGTGACTTTGAAATTCAAACAAAGCCTTTCTCTGTGTAGTTTGGGACCATGCTGTCACATGACCTCTAAAGCGTGGAAATTCATTTGTAACCCCCACGCAATTGATGACTTACTGAAAGATAATCCCTTTATGAGTTAAATCAAGCATCTTTTTGTCTGCACGGCGCTTAGCGTGACCCCTCCGTCCTTTTTAAACACTGCCAGCTCCTTGTAGACTCGACCCAACAGTCTGTTTTCCTGTTTTCACTCTCCTCTCTTCTCCTCTCCTCTCCTCAACAAGCTGCTAATGAAGTCACCCTGATTAAAAGCGGTGTGTCTCTGCTGCACACTGCATGAGTCAGAGCACACAAAGGCAGATGAAGACCTAATTACCTCACTACAGACCGAAGCATTAATAGAATCTCAACTGATTGCCTCTGTGTGAGGCGGCGCTGGAAGTCTAATTGATTTCCCAGAAAAGAAACTTATGTTTTATATGACAGTTTTCCTGTTGGAGATGTTATGACCCTGTTCATCTTTTATTCCTAATGCAAACATTTATTTTTTGACAAACCTAGTGATGTACTGATCTGATATACTGCAAGATTTGATAAGGTATATCAGCCCTGTTCAATGTATCAGGTCCCAATGAACTAGTTTCTGTCATCACTAAATTGGGGCACAATTGTATAAGCCTTCTTCAAAAACAGTCTTTCTGCAACTTCTGCAATAGTTCAGCTCATTACAAAAAATAGAAATCAGTATAAAAGATAAACGTCTGCCTTCTTTGATAAAAAGTCAAAGATACCAGCCTGTGTTCATAAAAACTTTGGGGAAGAAGTTAACTATGACTCCCAAGGTGCATTTCAGCAAGAAACAATCCAATCACAGAGTTTTAAGTTCTTTAGCTTCCAACCGCTGTTGGCTAAATATGACGGTGTTGAGAAAACTGAAAACAAATCTACAGTTTAAATCAATTCTGAATTAAATTTGGGTCAATTTTGGACAAATTTGGCAATTATGACGTCATCCCTACTGCAGCAACAAAGCCCACCCAACATGTAAAACTCAACCACCCAAACCTGACCCGACCCGTAAACCGCCAACTTTATGCATTATAGTAGCACAATTGTCAGGATTGAGGTGTGAGACAAGAAGGACAGAGCCGGACTGAAATCTGCCGCTGCTGTTGTGTGTGCTTGAGGTAGAGCGGGGGGAAGAGAAGGTGGAAGGTGAAAAAAATACAGAGACATTTTAGTAAAGTTTTTATGTTTTTAAACTACATTTTAATCTTGTCTTTTTACACCGTTAGTGTTTAATGACGGCGGTGCCGTCTCGTCATCGTCTGGTCTTTGTTATGGTAAAAAAGGTCGTTGACGAACATACTTCATCATTGTTTTCGTTAATGAAATTAACGCTGGTACTCGACAACGCTGCAAGCGGCAATTCCAGGGGCCGAGCAATCTGCCCCCGTCAAAAGGGCCTCGAACGACCACACCACGAACGGGCACTGCAATAGTATATTTTATATTGGAAAGAAAGAGCTGGATCATGATTGGGATGAGTCACCACCCTGAGTGAAGGAATCAGAATGAGTTCACTTTCCCACAAAAGTAGATTGATTTTGAAAGCCACAACTGAAAGACATCTAATTAAAAGTTGTTTTTTACAATGACCACAGTATCCAAAACAGCAAAACAGTTGTTGACATGAGGATCAACAGAGTGCTTTACTTATGAAAACACCACATCAGCCTTGTGGCATCCTCTCTGTCCGAGCTTCACTCTGAACGCCTTTGACCGAGCCCGTAGACACATTACACCCAGAACACCCTGGCACCATCTCAAGTCTGCCATTGGTCTGCATTTGGCTCGGTCTGTGGTCTGGAGCCAAGAATAATGTTGTTGACCTGCTGGAGGGACCGAAGTGGTGCGAATCATGTCTGTACAAACAGTTTTAGCGTCGGTGTCCCTTTCAGTCTTTGTCATCATTCGAAGGGGGAAAAAAATCCACTGTTGTATGTTAGAAACCGTCTTCCCACTTTACCTCAACTTGAGCTCAAGTTGGTGATTTAGATTTCCCAGAATAAACTTTTGACAATTCCCGTAGGAGAAGGTGCAGGAACACATTTGCATTATTGTGGGATGTTTGTGTAGGTGGAAAGAGCAAGAGTGCAGGAAAATCTTTTCTTTTTACTGGAAGCACGACTTGTCTTGTAGCCGCTTTGTGTTCGGGTCTATTTGCGGTTACTTTGGGTGAAAAGATGTCACCGTCTGTAACAGATTGTTAGTGACTGATGTCTTTTTCTGTTGACATGTTACTAAGGGAGTATCTGATGTTGTGAGGACGGTGTGACAGACGTTACTGCTAATATCTTCACTTATTCTTAGAAACTGAAATGATGGGATTATCCTAGCTCAGTGACCTAATGACAGCAGGCTCTCTCTAGTGACTTATTTCCCTTTAATTTTGCATGTATTTATATGGTTTTTCTTGCATGTTGGTAAGAAACTCCCTCCCCTCCAGAGGTCAGTTATGACATATCGTCCTTTCTGTAGTGTTTTATTGCCGTTGATATGGACCTCGCCAAGTTTAGAAAGATTACAAACTATCGGCTGTAAAAACGTCCTCTTAAACTATGCATCTTTCTTACACAGACCAGGTGGACGACTACACGGTGCCTGAACATAAATCAGCTCTCGGTATTTTCCACATCCTGCTTCCTGCTGGCCCAACACAAAATGTCAAGCAAACACTGAAAGCTCTGATATCTGACTCGTCCGACCCGAGTTCCTCAACGTGTCTGCGAGCAGGTCGTTGTTATGAGGAAGTTCTTACGGATGCTGACTGATGGTGGTGTGTCCTCGTCTGACCTGTTAGTTCCTGAACCAGGCAGGTTAGCCAGTTCATAGACGGATGGAGTGGCGAACAGAATACCAGCATGGCATTTTATAACCCACATTTCTGGATGTGAAATGGTATCGTCGTTGTTCCTCAGTTTGACCTTATGTGCTCTCTCTTTGTCCAGACAGCAGAGTTGAATCGGTTTTTCCACAGCGTCGGCCCATTTTTAATGATTTGTTCAGCTCGGTGAGTCATAGATGAAGGGCAGGTTCGTTGCTGTGATCCAGTTGTTTGAGACGGGCCCTGCCGGTAGTAGAGTCTGTGTCCTTGGTGCTGATTCCCAAAAGCATCTTAATGGTGTGATGATCATTGCCCACAGACTTATAATGGGACAGAGATCATCTAAACCTTAAAGGTTCTCCATATGATATCCAAACTACTTAACTTAACTTTTGCAAAGGACTACCCTACATGCCTTGTCCGTTACCCTTGTATGTTGTGGCTGAAACGCATTGCAAACCGTGAGTCAACTTGTTTGTAGCCCGTTTGTATGAAAAGGTGTATGAATGCCACGATAATCCGCAATGCATTTAGCGTGCAATAACAACGCCTTTCTTGCGTTTGGCGCGTCATTTGTACGCCATGTAGTCTTTACTGACTGCAATGTAAACACGTAAATATGCTACGCTCAGAGCTGGTGACGTAGAATATAAAGTGAGAAAGACCGCTTATGGCGGGCGGGTGGGGATGTGGATGGGTCCAACAAACACACGACAGGTGTTTTGTTTTGTAAGTTACGTTAATGACTTTTGTCACGTGTTTATTAGTGACGTTCCTGACGTGTTTTCCGTAATTATGTTACGTTTCATTACGTACGTATTTTACTAAGTTTAAGTACTTCTTTTAAGCCCAACCTTGACGTTTTTCCTAAACCTAACTAAGTGGTTTTGTTGCCTAACTGCGGATGTTTAGTTCTGGTGCACGGCGTGCATATTACATGTGAAAAGCAGTGTACAAATGACACGCGAAAAGCCTAAAATGCGTCCTCATGACACGCAGAAAGTCTGTATAATGTTGTGCAATGTTTTGCTTTGCGAAGCTTTAACTTGCGAAGCTTTGACTAGCTGGTTGTAAAAGAGAACCGCGTCCTAATTGTTTCTTCTGTGTTGTATTGCAGCAACGCTACTAGCCAATCTTGGTCCACCCTGAAACCAAACGTCATGTTTTTGAAATTCAAGTCCAATTCAACGATGAATGAACTCCTCACAGTCTCGGCTGCAAGTATGCATGTGTGCGTTAGGATCAGCCCAAAGCCCCGCAACGTAGCCTATTAGCTCGGCATTAGCCTGCTCCTAGCATGCTTGTATGACGGTAATCGGCGTTGGCGAAGGGTGGGGTCAGAGAGGGGTGTTTTCCCATTCCACAGACGCAAGGCTCAGGGCAGCTCTAAGTGATTCACTGAGGAATTTGTTTACTTGTGGCAGAGCTACAAATAACTGCAGGGTTTATGTAGGGCGAAAAACGACTTCCCCTCCAGGCAGCCATACAACATAAACAGAGCCGCGAGGGGAAATACTGGAGCGTCTTATTAAAGCACAACCACTACACATGTTCCACACGGCCACATGGATCCCATTACTCACTGAGGAGCTTTTTTTCTTTCCATCAGGTCTGCTGGCCCCAGATCCTTCATCCCCACTCTGGCAATTTGTCTGACTCTGACTTGAATAGATCCTAAAACCATGTTATTAATCATCTGTCTCGGACCGACGCTGTTTAAAACTATGTAAGAGGAAAAGCTTGCTCCGCGCGGTCCAGGCTGACCGTGTTTCAAGACAATGTTTGGCACGAGGCCAAAGTCTCCTTGTGCTTGACCCACAAACAGATTATCCACACTTAAAGTCGACTCAGAACTCGACTTTAAACGTCTAAACTGTGTGTATGATATGTAATATGTGGCCTTTTCTTGCATTTTTTGTTTTCATCTCACCACGTCTTCCTCTCTTTCCCCTTCAGGCATTTGGGAACGCCAAGACGGCCCACAATAACAACTCGAGTCGCTTTGGCAAGTTCATCCAGGTGAACTACCAGGAGAGCGGCACTGTGAGAGGGTAAGGAACCAGGGACGAATGCTTTTCTTTTTCCTTAAAAAAAATGATGTTTTGAAGTTAACCGTTTTGTTGTATTATCTTTTTTTCAGAGCATATGTGGAGAAATACCTGCTGGAGAAGTCGAGGCTGGTCTATCAGGAGCACAATGAGCGGTGAGCACTTCTCAGAGAAGCAGATCGTAGTCACAGTCTTACACCGAATTCACACCAGGCAGCGGCAAAGTACGGCTTGCCGCAATAATTACATTTTTCTGCGGTCGGGAGGTGTGTTGATGTGTTTCAGGCGGGAAGAAATTCTTTGTAACATAGGTCAACATGTCACAGAAATAACAGAATCTGTATATCGATCGGCTGCGGGTCCTCGCTGGCCGCCCTTCGCTGCTAAAGTTAAACCATTCCCGACTTTTAGTTTGGCCGCACTTCGCCACAAAATCAAACGGCCGCAGCTCGCTGAGCTCGGGAGCGTCCGCCGCAGTATGAATTATGTCTAAGGTCTAATATGTCAACTAGGTTGTGTCGATTTTGGCAGTGTCTGCAGTCTTGTATGTTGAATCAATTTTACGTGACATTTGAACTGCACTTTATTCACTAACTTAAAAAAAAAATGGTGCCAGCAGCAAGTAGGAAATAAATGGAGTTTGAATTTTGGCAACAACAAAAAAAGTGCATCTGAGTGAATTTAACTCAGAAAGCCTGTTGTTTGAGTTTGCCAAAGTGTGGTTCATGAAGTGAATTGAGTTCTAAGTGGAGCTGACACTAATGTGCTGGACTGGCCGGACGGTGTGGCGAGGGTTAACCTCACCACGGGGGGCTCACAGTGGGCCTCCTGCGTTAGCCACCTCTTATTGAGATGGATTGCTGACTCCGGGACCATAATAGCTTGTGTGTGTGTGTATTCCAAGAGGACCCTGGTCACACAGCTGCTGCACACTTTTGACCTTTAACCTTTATGCTGCAGCTAGATGCTGTCAGGGGAAAAGTGCATACACATGCACATACACATACACACGCTCTTACACACAAACAAACTGAGATAGCCTACCAGAGCTGTCGTGATTCTTTTTTCTAGTTTTTTCGCTTTTTGTTTTACCTGAATATGCTAAATGTAAGCATGTTACGAAACTAACTGTTTGTGGGATAACAAGCTAAACATTACATGCTATACATTAGCAGGCTACCAAACGAACTGTTCACATGCTAAACATTTGCTTGTTACCCGACTATGCTAAAGGGAAAGATGCAAACATTTGCAGGCTACCATTCTTCTTTTCACATATTAACATCCTGCTGTTGCTAACTAATATTTTAGTATTTTTAGCATGGTGGCTAGCAAGCCAATAAGCTAAACATTTTTATCCTAACATTAACTACTACAGTATGTAGCCTAACTTCTATTGTGGCATTGATTTGCTGACTGTGAGCACTTGTTAACATTCAGGTTTTACCTGAATATGCTAAAGGTAAGGATGTTGGGAAACTGTTTGTTGATAACATGCTAAACATTAGCAGGCTACCAAACTAACAGTTTACATATTAACGTCCTGCTTTTGCTATGTAACATTTTATTATTTTTAGCATGGTGGCTTACAATCTAATAAGCTAAACATTGTATCTTAACATTAACTACTATGTAACTACTACTATACTGTAGCATTGATTTGCTAACTGTGAGCTTGTTCATTAGCTAACACGCTAACTGAAGGCATGCTAAAATAACCATTGTAGCCGACAGAGGAGAGGCCCTTTTTATTTAGGTAGATTTATTATTTATTTAGTAGAAGGTTGTCTCTCCATTTGTAGTTTTGTTTTGTGTTATGTGGATATAACTTTTAATTTTTTTTTATTATTATTATAGTGTTACTGTCTTCCTACTTTTGCTAGCCATTAACCATTTCAAGAAGCAAATATTTTTGTTCCAGATGTAGGCCCTACATGATAGTCTCATAGAAAAACACATTTTTGATTAGTTAACAATAAAGCTTGCATTTGTTATGAGTTTAAATGTAACTAACCATACATGGAAATGCTCTTTCTTTACCTGTTTTTTTTTTTAGAAACTACCATGTGTTTTACTACCTGCTGGCAGGAGCGAGTGAAGAAGACAGGAAATCCTTTCACCTCATGAAACCTGAAGAGTACCATTACCTCAGTCAGGTGGGACCCACTCACAATCACACACTAATAATATAAAAAAATTGTTGTTAAATCTATGAGATTAACAAGTAATCTTGCCTGGTTTTGTTTTACACTGGTTGTTTATGTTTGTGTTTTTATGTCTTTATGAGTTTTGCGTGGTTTCATGTGTTTGCCATAGTGTTCATTAATTTGTAGAGTTCTGTGTGTCTGTATTGGTGTCATCTACCAGGCGTTAGACCCAGCAAACCGAGCACAGTTACCTCTGTGTCTCTGCTAACAGGAAACGGAGAGAAATGAGGACACAAAGGAAACACATTCCTCTGTCGGTGGCTTTCAACACCTTCCATATAGTCCCTCTCTGTCTCTCTGTCACACACAGACATACAAACAAGACCTGTCACTGTCTAATTTCTTCACTTGTTTCAGAGAGAAGTTTTTTATTTAAAACATCTGTGTGTTTGTGTTCATTTGATTGTGTGTTAATGTATGTTTTGTGGATGTAACTGCGCGTGTGTGGGTTTTGCATACACTTTAGTCTCCATTTACCTCTTGACACGTGCACTCACACATCCTCATCCCGACACCACCACTGACAAACACACACACATAGTGACAAAAATAGTATTTGGCCCTCATCTCTGTTGCAAAAACAGGTTCCACATAACCCGTAAAACAAAGCCACAATAAACACATGCGCACACATTACAGGTATGGAATGTGGATGTTGTGTAAAACTTGTTGCGTCTCTTCCTCCGAGCTTTGACAGTCACGCCATGACAACCAGGGACCCGCTCGCCTCCTCCTAAATCCTTTACGCCTACGCAGAAGAGAGCAGGGAATTCCTTCCATTCCTCCCGGCCACTGACGCGCACATGCAAACACACAAACACACTTGCATACATAAATACATGCACACATTCTTGCACTCTGTTCTTATTCTACCCTTTCCCTGTATCTCTCTTCCTTGTTCTGTGTATTCTGTGGAGTTTACATAAAGAAAACCACAGCTAGAGCTCTTGCATGGATTTCACAACCCCTCCTGTCCACACAATCGACACGACTTGTTTACAAGCTTCGTAAACTCGTTGCAGTCGTGGCTGTTTTTTTCCCCCCCGTTATGCATTTTTCACACCTTGGTCCTTAATTATAACTCGTTTTGCATTTTGCTTTGAAAGCCTTGCATCTGTTAATCAGCCCATTAACCACTAATGTTCATTTAACTGGCCAGCGTTCAAAGCAAGCAGTAGGTTTTTAGGTTGATTTCCTCATTTTGTAGCAACAATTGGATCTAATTCATTCAAATACTGAATGCAGATTACTTTGCAGAGACTTGAAACTTTCTTTAGATGCTTAAATATGAAACCAATCAGTTACAGCGAAGAATTTACTCAATATTTTATATGAGGGCTGTCAAAGTTAACACGATAATAATGTGTTAACGTAAATTTGTTTTCAACGCCAATGATTTCTTTAACGCATTAACACAACTTGCGATTTTAGGTTGTAGCGGGCTCAGTTTGAAAGCTACAGTGAAGATACAGTGGTATCATATGAAACAAGAAAACCTAAGGAATCCATTGGTACCAACCATGTGATACTAGCTTGTTGGGAAGGAGGCTAAATAATGCTCCAAACCTACACTAAATTTTGTCGAAGAAAAACTGGCATGGCCATTTTCAAAGGGGTCCCTTGACCTCTGACCTGAAGATATGTGAATGGAAATTCACATTCACGAGTCTCCCCTTTACAGACATGTCCACTTTATGATAATCACATGCAGTTTGGGGCAAGTCATAGTCAAGTCAGCACACTGAAACACTGACAGCTGTTGTTGCCTGTTGGGCTGCAGTTTGCCATGTTATGATTTGAGCATATTTTTTATGCTAAATGCAGTACCTGTGAGGGTTTCTGAACAATATTTGTCATTGTTTTGTGTTGTTAATTGATTTCCAATAATAAATATATACATAAATTTGCATAAAGCAGCATATTTGCCCACTCCCATGTTGATAAGAGTATTAAATACTTGACAAATCCCAAGGTACATTTTGAACAGATAAAAATTGCGTTTAAATAAAGACAATGATGCGATTAATCATGATTATAATAATAATTTAATCAATTGACAGCCCTATCATATACTGTATATATATATAAACTGTATATATATATATATATATATATATATATATATATATATATATAAACTGTATATTGTGTGGTACTGCAGTTATAAGTTGTAAGAAAAACTCTTGAAGATGGTGCATTTAAGGACACTGACTGAGTCTTACTAACCACTAAAATGCTTTGCATTGACAAGATATGATGCTGAAAAAAAATCTAGAAAGACAAGCAGACATTCATGTAAATCTGGTTATTTATTACAAATGTCACTTTTCAACAGCAGAATCTGAAATACCAGATGGTGCTGCCTTTCCAAGCAGACCTGGAGAAGCATTTTAAAACAGTTCGTGCTTACAAACTGGAACACCATGCAGTGCAATTTAACATAAAATAGAGGTTGTACGCGATGGTAGATTTCATATCTCAAGCAAGTTTAACGTCCAAGTTTACTCTTGAAAGTAGGAATCAATCATAAAAACTCATGGTATGCTTTAAAAAATGGTCAGCTGTAATGTAAAGTAAAGCCAATCACTCATTCTGAATCATTAATGTTCATGTGTGTTACAAGTCTGCAGCTTTCATTCCACCTTCTCCTCCTGCTTTAATGACTTGATGTGTTCAATCATGACATGTGCTTATTGTTTAGTGTCTGTGAATGCGTGTTGTGTGCATACATCTCTTTCATCAGTGTCTATGTGCATTTGAATGTTTGACTTATGTCTGACTGTGTTTTCTTGATATGTGTCTGTATGTAATGAACAGAGCTGTAAAGTTCAGCCATTGCTTGCGTCTTAACAGCACGTCCGTCCATTGCTGTTAGTTGCACATAAATCTGTGTTTAATTGTACAGCGTGTCTTCATTTGAATGCTGCTGTCTAACCGTAACCTCGCCCCTCTGTGAACTCTGCCTTAACATTTCCAGATGACAAAGTCAACCCACCAACTGCACTGGGACAGTTACAGTGAGAGTGAACCGGTCAGTATCTGTTCGTGTGTACTGTCCGTGTGTCTGTACTTGTTGGAGAAACCTCAACAAGTCGATTTTCGGTCACCTGAGCACTTGCAGCTCAAGCCACACTTTCCCTGCACAGTTGCATCCCCCCCTCCTCCCCTCCTGCTCATTTTGTTGCTCTTTGGATATATCCTGGTTTGGTTTGGGTAGTTTTTACTTCAGCAATGTTTGTTTTTGCTTTTCCCCCGTTGTGCTGCTCCGAGTTATGTTGGTATGTCTAGTCATATCCTGGCCTCTGTAGCTGCCTGTGTTGCTGTAACCTGCGTGACTTTTTTGATCATTGACAGTGCAGTGGTTTCTAGTACCGATAGTGAAATCCTCCACGCTGAAGATCAGGTCTCTAAATTACACAAGCAAATGTGGTTTAATATTGAAGATTAAGAGTATTTCCAGAATCAAGTCTTTATCAAGAATATAAAAATCAAAATAATAATTTATTAATTAACAAAAAATAGCTTTTCCACAAGTCGTAACTCTCTCAAGACCTGAGACTTGACTTGGACTTGCCCCCTAAAGATTGAGACTTACCCTCTAAAGACTTGAGACTATATTCAGACTTGCCCTTGAAGGACTTTAGACTAGGTTCAGACTGGCTATCTAAAGATTTGGACTAACCCTCTAAAAACCTGTGACTTGACTCGAACTTGGTCCAAAAGACGTGAGACTTGGCTTGGACTTGCCCTCTAAAGACTTGAGACTTTACTCGGACTAACCCTCTAAAGATTTGAGACTTGACTTTTGCTTGCCCTCTAAAGACTTGAGACTTAGCTCGGACCTGGTCCAAAAAACTTTAGACTTGGCTTGGAATTGCCCTCTAAAGACTTGAGACTTGGCTTGGACTTGCCCTCTAAAGATTTGGACTAACCCTCTAATGACTTGACTTGACTCAGACTAACCCTCTAAAGACTTGAGACTTGACTTGGACTTGCCTTCTAAAGACTTGGATTAACCCTCTAAAGACTTGGCTTGGAATTGCCCTCTAAAGACTTGAGACTTGTCTCGGACTAATCCCCTAAAGACTTGACTTGGACTTGCCCTCTAAAGACTTGAGACTTGGCTTGGACTTGCCCTCTAAAGATTTGGACTAACCCTCTAATGACTTGACTTGACTCAGACTTACCCTCTTAAGACTTGACTTGGACTTGCCCTCTAAAGACTCGAGACTAGACTCAGACTTGCCCTCTAAGGACTTGAGAATTGACCCGTCCTTGCCCTCTAAAAACTTGGACTAACCCTTTAAGGACTTGAGACTTGTCTTGGACTTGCTGTCTAAAGACTATGACCTACAATCTAAAGACTTGAGACTTGACTTGGACTTGGTCCAAAACACGTAAAAGTACAGTCTCTGAAAAATACCTCAAGGTTACTGCTAATGTGGAAAGTTGAAACACTACAGGGCGTCTGATTAGAACAGTTTCTTAGTTGTGGGCTTGAATCACACACTTGGTCATTTCCACTCAAACAGTTTCTTTGTTGTTGCCATATATTGAAGGTGTGTACAGATAGGTGGGTGTGGTTCTGAAACAAATATGAAGGAAATATACAGCATATTGAACAACAGCATAACATTACATGAACTGGAATTGTGGTGGGTAATAACCCTAATAACCATTAATTAACAAAGGTATAATATTTAACTCCAAATTAAGGTTACATACACACCAAGCCTTAATTAGTAACATCTGCACAGCTCCTTGCCTCACTGTACACAGTGCTTGACGGTAGAGCAGTTCAATCATGGCAATCAACAGCAATTAACCGCATCCTACTTCTCCCTCTTAAACTCTGTTTCTAACAGAAAGAACAGAAAAAACATCCATTACTCACTTTCCTTGTACGCACATAGTGGACTGCACACCAACAAAATCTGGCAACTGAAGTCCCAAAGCCAAGCTATCTGAGGTTATTTTTTCTCTGCCTGCTACTAACACTCTCTTAATTGACAATATTTAGAGCTACGCCGTGTTGCATCACCTTAGCTGCACATGACTGGTGGAACAAACGTCAATCAATAAAACAACCAATCAGAGACATAGAACATAAAACAGTCCTGCCTTCTCATTCAGTGGCCTTTTTTTTTTTTTTTTTTTACAGTATCTCTACAGTAAGTTCCCTGAATAGAACATAATGCATTGCAGCCACAGCCATACAAATGTTTGAGTAATGGGCTGAGTTTTACTAGCTAGTGGCTGAGCTACAGTATGTTTACATGCTCATACCTCTGGGTTGCCTCAGGTTATTTACCCAAAGACACACCCTCACCTCTCAGTCACTGGATCTGATTCAAATCACACTCTGCAGTAGAAATACTCTGATTGAATGATGTCAATGATCAAAAAAGTCTTTTGTGATTTCTGTTGGGATTTTGGGGGGTATTGTGGTGGGCATTAATGATTATTAACTCATGTATATAACAGTGCTCTTTGATTCTTGAGTTACATTTGATTAATTCATTAATTTTCCACTCCTTCCACCTCAGTAAGTTAACTGTTTTTGAATATTGATGATGTGTGTTTAGCCTTGCAGCAATGGTCTATATTAGGAAAAATATAAGAAGGAATTAATACATTTCTCATTCAACTTTCAGAATTACTTTTTTATTTTTTCAACCCAGCAAGGGAAATAACAACTGTATATTATTTCATGTCGGCAAAGGAAATATCAATCCAAATTGATATATTTTAAGGTTATTTTGTTTCATTTTTAACATTCACAACATCTGTTATCCTCAAACTACATTGATAGATTGTTTTTATTGGAAAAAAAACGTCTAGAAGCTTATAAAGTTAGAGCTTATTTTAGTATCAAACATAGATTTTCCTGCTATAGGAATGTAACACCAGAGTCACTAATAGGTCAGTGTGAGCTTCTGCCATGAAAGCAGAGACCGAGGGAGACGAGAAGAAGGAGGCACGTTGGTGTAAGTGTGAGTCTCGTGTTTGGAGTGTTTGTCTTTCTGAGGCCTCGGTATGTGGTAATTATGGCAGGCATAGTGGAATGAGCCCATAAAGCAAAGAGCAGAGCTCACATTACGGTGGGTGTAGATGTAGTGAACCACCGTGTAGTTATGTAGTTACATCAAAGCATGTGGTCCTAGTCGGGGAAACGCTCTTCCTCTTCTCATAAACAGCTAATCCAGATTTATCCACGAGTTTACTAATTCTCGTGCATTTGGTTGCTAAGTAATATTTCTGCTACAGTATTTGATACACAGTGTTTTAATGCTTTGTTTTTGTTTTTTTGTAATGACTTTATGATTCTAGTCTTGTCAATAAAGTGCTCCAGGGATGATGTATTTTTGTAGGCCAACCAGAAAGTTAGCATCGCCATAATGATTTTTTTCAGGAAAAGCCATACTTTCACTCAGCACCTTTCTAAAGGCTCTGTAGATGTTTTTTTTTTTTTTTTAAATATTCGTCTACATGAAAATGTTATCAGTAAGAGCTTTAAGATATTCAAGTTGCATTGTCTTGCAGTTCTGCACACATCACTGTTGCATCAAAACAAACTCCTCCTGTGTCTCCTCTCTGCTAGTTTAGCTCGTCTTCCATCACTCAACACAGTAAAACCCATAAACTGCTGCTCCTCTCAGCTCTTTACCAGCTCGCCAATTTTCTGTGGATTGGTTTTAAAGGGGAAACAGGGCCAGATTTTCCACAGCAAGAGCAGAAGCTGCACACGCTGCTTACGCTCTGCACATCACTGTGATGAGGGTTTGACCCCCGAACTTTTTAATGATAGCTTATTTTAGTCTGAGTCATTTGTTCTGTCTGCTTCAGGCCACTCTGCTGTTTTTTTGTTTCGCCTGCCAAGTAAACTAAAAAGCTATTTTAAGCCTCTTTGTTGGACACTCTGTAAACATTAAAAACATTTGGGCACTGTGTATGTCAACAGTCTTTAGTGTCTTGTCATTAGCTCTTTTGGCTTCGAGGCCGCCGTGTCGTAACAGTTGCTGTAAACCTGATGACACCCAGTTGCTGCTTTTTCTTTATACAGGACTGCTTCACAGTGGAAGGAGAAGACCTGAAGCATGACTTCGAGAGGCTTCAGCTGGCCATGGAGATGGTGGGCTTCCTTCCTTCCACACGCAAACAGTGAGTGACACACACACGACCACAATGAGTGTGTGATCCACCTCATCCTCCGCAGGGCTGGGCGATAATTCAATATGATAATTTATCGTCTTTCAATGGAATTGTATCATGATAAAATCTTATATTGAGATATCGTGATACACAATTATGTTTTTTAAATTGATAATAACAGGCACATACTAACTCAAATTTGTCATATAAATCTGATGCTAAATATTTTGAGGAAATATAGTTTGAAGATTGTGGTTTTCTTTTTACATCACATTTTACATTACCACTCAATTCAATGTGATTAACAAATGGTTTATATAGTTTTTTCTCTCTAACTTGAAACGTATTAATGAAATATGAAAATAATCGCTACCTTTTGCACTACCCTCATTCACACTTTACCAACCAAAGTATCTCTAAGTTATATATGTATATATTTAAGGACATTTCATTGTGCAACTCTGTGTTGTAAAATGACAAATAAATTAACCTTGTGACCAAAAGATAAGATTAACTTTAATGTAATAGTCCCCAGTGACAAATTAGTTGTGCATAAAAGAACGTCTTGTTACAGTACAAACACCTAAGCCTTGTTGGACACCAAATTCATCATCACCACCACCACCAGTGCCATAATGTGAATTTAAATTTGTGTCATTATTTCAATCAAATCTGCAATAATGAAATCAAAAAACGCCACACAGTATCTGAAGTTACAAGGGCTGTCCTCGACCAAAGAAATTCTTAGTCGTCTAACACTCATACGATTTTGTTGTCTAATCGATTAGTTGATTTATTTGACAAATCTGTAAAACTGAGTTTTTCCACAAAGAATCACACAAAAGCACCACTTTAAATCTTGTGTTTACCAGAGATGTGCTCAAACGTTTCTCAGAAATAAGTCTTTCAAATGCACAACCAACTAAAGAAATCTTAGGCGACTAAGACCAAAATGGCCTGGCAGGCAGGCATTTCTAGCAGTTACAGACAGTCCCTCGGTATTTTTCCAGTGCGGCATCTCTTAAATGTTTCTTGAATTGTTGTTTAGGATCTTCTGCCTGCTGTCGGCCATCCTTTACCTGGGAAACATCCGCTACAAGAGGAAAACCTACAGGGACGACTCCATCGACATCTGTAACCCAGAGGTGCTGCCTGTCGTCTCAGAACTGTTGGAGGTACTGAAAAATAATGCTGCTGGGAGGTTTTATTGCCGCATATTGTCTAAATGTGTTTTTGTTTACTGTAGATTTACAAAAAAGATTGCCCGTATCAAAGTCTAACATGATGTGCCTGCTCCTACTGGGTTTCTTTTGTACTGCGAAACAACACACAATTAAACAACACAAAAAATAGACTTTTCACGATTTCATAATTACAAAATATGACAGAAATTAAGATAAAATAAAACATGGGCACTTTATGTAAAAGATACATTAGTTATCCACTCTAAATTATGTCATGCACACAAAGTGTGGATAAAAGTGTACACATACAGTATATATGATGGGTTTATCACCTTTTCAGTGAAGATTTAACTCATTTCATTTTCTCTCTCGCTGTCGTGATCATCAGGTCAAAGAAGAGATGCTGTTTGAAGCTCTGACAACACGGAAGACAATAACCGTCGGAGAGAAGCTGATTGTTCCTTACAAACTTTCCGAGGTGAGACTGAACTTAAAGCAGCAGTGGGTAGAAATGGAGCAAATATGATTTAAAAAAAAGTTATTTTTATAAAACGGTCACTATATCCTGACAGTAGTGTATGAGACAGGTAATCTGAAAAAAATCATGTGCCTCTGTGTCCTCCGGTGCTCTTAATGGCATCTGCAAGATTTCACAGACCGGATGAAAACCCGTCCAGTCAGAGCCGAGCTGGAGCCTGCCGTCTATGAGTCGGTTGTCAATCACTCACGAACTCCGATGAAACGGTCAAACTAGGCAGCGCTGATCAAATATGAATCAATATTTTGTTACTGTAATGCCTATTACTCGCCTCAAATATTTTCAGAACCATCTTGTAGTGTACTGTTTAGCTGTAAAATGAGAAAGTTCGTGACCCGGCAGCCATGTTGAGATCAGTTGAGGAAATACCAAGCACCGCCCACCAACCGGAGCACAGCCAATAGGAACGCTCAATAGGAACGCTCTCTCTCTGAAATTACCTACATTTGGTCAAAGTCTCCTGTCACGTGCTAGATTTTTTAAAGCCTGAAAACAGAGCCATGAGGAGGTGCAGAGGTCTAGTTTCTCTGAGAACACTTGAATTACAATATGCTGAAAGGTTATTATGGAATTTTTGCCCAACGATGCCAAAAACATTCTGCCTACTGCAGGTTTAACTAACATTAAATATCAGACTAATTTGCAATATTAAACATGGTGAATTTAGACATGTAAATACAGAAAAGCCACACCATTTAAATGAAGTCCCAGATGGTGAAATTCCTTACAGGTGATCTCAAGTGTTCTCAAGTAGAAGTCAACATAGTTTAGAAATAGAAATAGTTTGGCAGGTTCGTAGAAAGAAGGGTAAAAATTAATGTGCTGCTCTATACTCCCGCACAACCTGAACTAGATTTCCTCACTGGCTTCTCAAGTGTGCAGCATTTTGTAACTGGGATAAAGTTTCAGTATTATTCACTATAACTGGTTGCGAGACCTTGTTGAAAATCTTCTCCATTAACTTTCCCTCCTCTTCATCACTGTGCTAACATGCCTCAGTCTGCTCTTTACAGACACAAAAGTAGCAGCAACAAGTCTTACTGTACTGTAGTATAGAATTAAAGTCAGACCTAAAGATACATGAGTTTTTGTATTAGTTGTAAGAGTTTAAATATAGTATCATTCTCAGTAGTGCGTCTGAAGGCATTTTGCCAACTCAATAACGGCGCTGCAGCCTCGTCTCTTCGGTCTGACCCGGCCGTGTTTACAGGACAGCGTGCACCAGGACCGGATCTCCTCCTACTCCCTCTCCCTCTCTCTCTCTCTCTCTCTCTCTCTCTCTCTCTCTCTGCAGCTCTTTCAGTCTGTGGCCACACATGAACACACATGAACACACAGTCACACCAACACACACATGCACAGAGTCCTTCAGTGTGTTTAGAGAGATGGGAAGGCATTTCAAGTCCCTCTACAGTTTTCTCTGAAAACAAACACACGTCACGGTCTGCAGATGAGAGCCATCTGAGAGGGAAGAGGGAACAACAACATACTGTAGATACAGTGTCCGTTTTTACACATGCACACAGATTTTGTTAACTTTTAAACTTGTCATGATGCCTTAATATTTCATACTCCACTGATGTCAAATGTTTAATATTTTCTTGCACACATACAGTGAGTTAGGTCGTGAATGATTTTCTTATTTTCCAGTACAAATCGCCCACACCCAGAGAAACCGTCTCAGCAGTATTTTACCACAAACTCTCCCAAAAGATGTTGGCGTGTTACACATTCAACCTCATAATGGCCATTTTAAATGAACAAACTGTGATTGTTTCTGGGAGCTCACTGGGTGGTCTCTGTGTAAATATTGCTCTAACAGTCACAACAATCTCACTGCCTGTTAGCTGAAATCATACACTTGAAAACCTCAAAGAAATCTGAGCGTTTCTGTAACGACTTTTCCCCATTTGGTCAGAGTTATGAGGCTGTTTCCGTCTGAATGTTTTAAGTCCAACTTCCTCTGAATAATGAAAAGCTTATGGGCCATTAGACCGCGGTATGTATGGGGTTCAAAATAATATCTGTCCTGACTCGTGGAAGGCATATTTGGTCTGAGGTTGCTAAAAATATCCCTGTTAATTATTTAGAAACAAAGGAATTTGAGTAGCCACTTCATGGTTTATTTTGTGTCTGAGGACCACGGCTCACCTTTGCTGCTGCAAGGTCAAATCTTTCCAGCGGATACAGGAATTAGAAAGTTTTTCTTAATAATTTGACAAGGAGGCTTTTGTTAAATAATCTCCCTGCTTATAAAAATAACTATTCTATATCTTTGTCTATATCTTCCAAATATTTAATGTTTGTCATCTGAACATCATGCTGGTCTTCCCAGCAGCAGAGCCTTTAGTATATCCAGTCTATGTTTAGCCTATTAAAGGTAATATTTCCATTAGGCCTTGACTGGAATTTTAACCTTCTGCAGCCTCGTCCGTCAGAACTTGGCAGATCATACCGTTTGTGCCACACTCGGATCGGTTTGGCAGATCCCATGAGTCAACCTGATGTGGTAATAACATTAGTAATGGCCCTGGGACGTCCTGCTGTGATACAATACAGTCTGCCAGCATGTCTGTACCAAAGTTTCAATAGAGAATATGAATGCTAGGGATGTGTTTGGGTAGAAGAGTTGTCTGGTTTCTTCAGTTTCTGATTTGTACCTTTTAGGATTACCGTTTTATATGATTTGGCTGTGTCTAGAAGGTAACCCACAATTTGCTAAACTCTCGTGAGATGGTTAAGGTTAGACATTGACCTGGAATGGTTAAAGTTTGACATCGAGCTTGAATAGATGAGGCTAGGATAGGTCGTTGGGCAGAGAGTCTTGCAAGAGTTTTTTGCAAGTTTTCTCAATTTGTGGGTTACCTTCTAGATACGACCACACATTTTCCAGTAAGAGTTCTGAGTGCAGTGGCTGCTGACAGCACAGCGAGGATGTGATTTACACTCAAACTATAAATGTTTGGTTGTAAAGGAGAAATACAACTGTCTGCACATCTTGACTCCTTTTTAAATAACCTTTTTCAAACCGAGCCAGCGTTGTCTGCGACATTGTGACCTCAATATAAATCTATTTTATTTTCTATCTTTAAATGCCTCCATTCACTGTGTTTTTTTCTTTATTCTGGACTTGTACAAAAGTGCAGTGTAACAAGGCCGAGCTCTAATGTCTAATACAGATGTGTGGAGCGTTGAGCTTCAGACGGTGACTCGGGAACGATGTCTGGAGTTGTATTGTAATTGATGACTCTTCAAACCTCTGGATCTGCAAAAATAAGTGTCATTAGTTGGACATTTAGGGATTTATGCTTATTTGCTTTCTTGCTGAAGGTTAGATGAGAAGATCGATACCACTCTCACGTCTGTACAGTCAATATGAGACAGTAGCTGGTTAGCTTAGCTTTGGACAAAGACCTGAAGCAGGCAGAAACAGATACAAACCCCCCATAAAACTACTTTTTACACTTCAGTTTTTGTACGTATTAAACAATCAAGATATGAAATGTTAATAAGTGAGCTTTAGAGGTGCTAATAGGCAGATTTTTTTTACCCTTGAACTGAGCCAGGCTAGCTGTTTCCTCCGTTTCCGTTTTTTTGTGCTGTGCTAAGCTAAGCTAACAGGCTGCTGCCAGTAGCTATGTAGCGTACAGATATGAAGGGTTATATCAATCTTCTCATCTAATTCTCAGCAAGAACGTGAATAAGTATTTCCAAAAATGATGAATTATTCCTTTAAAGTATCACTTTAACTTAAATACAATGAACATAGATAACAAGGAAACAAGTTAAAATGGAAATGAGACAAACCAGGTTACAAATAAAAAATAACTTTATATAATGCATTAGTGTCTCTCCCATAATACTGTACATAAAAAGAGTTGTATCCATCATACTTCTCCGTTCTTAATCAAACGTTGTAAACTGTGATATTCCCAGTGGTAGTAACACTAAGAGATACTGTGTGTGTGTCTACCTGCAGGCTGGTACGGTGAGAGACTCCATGGCCAAGTCCCTGTACAGCGCTCTGTTTGACTGGATCGTCTTCAGAATCAACCACGCTCTGCTCAACATCAAGGACCTGGAGGAGACCACCAAGGTGGGACGACACAAACACAGCGACTTTTACAATCACATGTAAATCAGTTAAACCGCCTAAAGATCAAGCTGTAGCCTGAGAGATTCTCAAGCATGGAGAAATCTCAATAATAACTGTCACTTAATCTCTTCCACTCCCCCCTCTTAGGCTTAACAGGGGGTCTTTAGGGGGAGATAACAGGTTAACAGTATATGTCACATAGAAGTGGTGTACATCATCTGATATCTGGGAACCTAAACCTTTGATATTTGGAGATTCCTGCAAGAATTGCCTTTTTTGGCGATTGAATAGCGAGCACTTCTGTTCTGGAAACTGCTCAGAAACCTCCTTATTGTCCGTATACCTAGGAAAGCCATCCATCCTCTGAATGCTCTAGGTCTTTAGTTTGTGGTTGTAAAGTTTCATGAGGCTGTGATTATCCTAGAGGTCACAACAGGTCATTTTATACAGTGAGGTCAAGTTTCAAAAAATGGTCTCACTACAGTGAAATGGCTACTATGGGGACTAACATCATCACACATGAATATAATTGGGCTCATTGGATCCACAAGAGTCTCAGCTTTACAATGATACCCAATTTATACAATTCTAAAACTGTTTATGGGCCCCAGTATGCAGAAATATTCAAATATGCCATTTTACAATAGGCCAAAATAACATATTTTCAGTTTCAAAGGGGAGACTCGTGGGTACCCATAGAACCCATTTTCATTCACATATCTTGAGGTCAGAGGTCAAGGGACGCCTTTGAATATTGCCATTCCAGTTTTTCCTCACCAAAATTTAGCCCAACTTTGGAGCATTATTTAGCCTCCTTCCCGACAAGCTATAGTATGACGTGGTTGGCACCAATGGATTCCTTAGGTTTTCTAGTATCATATGATACCAGTATCTTCTCTAGCTAGTTTTAAAACTGAGCTTGCTGCAGTCGTCCTACGGGAGTTTAAGAGGTTAAATTAATTTTAGTATGACGTATGAAACTCTGGTTGGAAAACAATCACCTTTACTCAAAGATTTATAACCCTTACTGATAACACAGTGTCTGAGATTTTCAATTTTTGGATGAAAGATTAATGTTTTTTTCACGTTGTGTTTGTTTGTCTTCCTCAGATCTTGTCCATCGGAGTGCTCGACATTTTCGGGTTTGAGGATTACGAGAACAACAGCTTCGAACAGTTCTGCATCAACTTTGCCAACGAACGTCTCCAGCACTACTTCAACCAGCACATCTTCAAGCTTGAACAAGTAAGACAACTAGATATTCATCTTAAATGTTCTTCTTTCTCGAGCTCGATAAATCTTAGGAGCTGGCTTCCTGTTTCAGGCTCTGACTGGGAGCCGAACTTCTGGGCTTCTGTTGTTTTAACATACTGTAGATCCACCCGCTTAAGTTCTTTGGCCGTGACCGTTTCCAAGGAAATCCATCATGCTTATCACACCACGCAGTGCACGTACATTACAATGACACTGGAACAATGGAGGAATTCTTCATCACATTATGCAACAGGGTGGCTGACAGTCGTATGACTCAGCTCACCCCCCCTGTGACCACCGTGACGGAGGATGTATGTTCTTTTAAGTGAGCTGTTCCACTTCAAAGGGCTTTTTAAAGTCATGATCTGTAAGATTTGTCCGTAAGTTAAACATCGTGTTCACCTTGAGATTAACTGAATGAGCCGACCTGCCCTGACATGTTTGACGGGCTCTTCATGAATTACACCGAGACATAAAGGGCCGTGTCCTCACGTCTCTCCGGTTTTGTACAAAGGCGGTTGTTCACAAACTCCGTCTCACCCTCATGTCATAAATTTGTCAAGACTCATACCGTAGATGTGTGTCATGACAAGAGACTTCAAAGACTTCTTTGATTTTGGAGTTGAAGTTGAAAGTGAAATGCAGGATTTATTGTGCCGTTCGTTAAGGACTTGTCAGATTTGCCATGTTTAAGGTGGTTTGTTCATCATATGATCTGATGGTTTTTGCAAGTAATGGCTCAGATTTTCAAAGCTTCATAAAGCAAACAAGTTGTCAAGCATGCATGTTTTAATGCAACAGCTGCAAGGAACAAACGTGAACATGACATCCATGCACACTTTATCAACATATGCTGTTTATATAGTTAAAACACTTTTAGTACGTCTGCTTTTGCTAGTACATATTGTACTCTTTATCATAGGCTCCCATACACTGTGTGTTGCCCTCTGAGCTGATGTATTGTCATTGAGTATCAGAAGGTTCAGAACTCAGAGGGTTGAAACCGTGCAGTAAACAACCATTCGATCAGATAATGACAGTTGATGTCCACCCATTTCCTGATTTACAACTTATTGACCCCCACGAACACCCAGTTACTCTGCATGTACAGTAAATGTGTTCTCCTATTGATTTCTAATATTTCCATGGATCAAACTGCCACTACAGTCACATTTTCGATCAGGCACCCTGGATACTATCAGGCCAATGACAGAATAAAATCCACATTTTAGTTAAAATCTCAAAATGAACATGGTTTTTGGAGTTTTGATATTATAACAGTTGTATAAAACTGCACCAAAGACTTGATCAGAGGAAACTGGAGAGCTTATGAATTCCTAAGGGCCAACAGTCAGTACAGTATAGCATTAGTTGTGTGTGGAAAAATCGATGTGCACCACTGAGGAAGCCCGAAAATGATTCAACCAGGATAAGTTGACCAGGAACTGGCACGCTTCATGTTTCCGCTGAAGCCAGCTTCACACCCTCGTCTACAGTTACATACAGTACCGTATATTTCCATTCATCTGTCGACCAGTGAGTCACTCTGTTGGGACCAGTTAGGGGCTAAATGGTTTGCTTAAGGGCACTTTGATGGTCATTTTAAGGGGGAATAGTACTTATTTTCTTATTTAGCTCTATTTTCTAACCTTTTCAAACAACCTCCTCTGCCAGTAATCACCCTAGTTGAAAGACATGAAATGGAAGAAGAGAATGTCAGTATCATAATATTTATACCATAGTACTACAGTATAATTAGCAGCTATTATCCAACTTTTACATCTGTTACCACGATGGTGAGCAGTAAAATTTCCATAATAGAAAGGATTAAACTACCTGGCAGTAAATAAGGTAGTTGAAATTAGCTCCACCTTTACCAGCTGCAACACTGGTGATGCTTACACATTAATGCATCAATAATTATAATCCAGTATACTTATATACTTACTTTTACTTAAGTGATATTTTGATTGCAGGACTTTTACTTAAAAGTGAATAGTCTTATTTCTACTCCATGATATTTCCAGAACTAAGTAGTTCTTTCACTACTTCATCTATAATGCACAAAGACTATCCAGCAACATGTTTTGAACATAGCATGGGAGAAAATGGGAATTAAATATGAGTCCCAACTCCATCCTGTCATCTGATGCTTGTGTACTGTTGGATATTAGAAAATAGGCCGCAGAGTTCCTACTCTGATTATGTTAACTGATGAATTTAATGTAGAAATGTATCAGTGGGTTCACTGTGTGAAGCGGGAGCAACAATGGTTATTAATTAAGGCTTCAATGGCAAAATAAGTTTAAAGGGATAGTTCAGGTGTTTTGAAGTGGGGTTGTATGAGGTACTTCTCCATAGTCAGTGTATTACCTACAGTAGATGACAGTCGGCACGCCCCCAGTATAGAGAAGCAGACAGGAGATACTGTACAGGAGCAAAGTAATATACTGCTGTGGACGGAGGCAGCAGAAAAACCTCTTTTAGACACCTAAAAGAAAGGCTCACCTAAAAAAATCAATATCAGTTTACTGTAAGTGTGCACTATGTTTAGAATATTCAGTGCTTTATCTTGCTGTCAGGCTGCCCTTTCCGAAGGTGAACTGAAGCCGTAATATCCATCTAGGCTCTCGCCAAAGCAAGACTCCTTTGAAAAAACCTGTAATTTTACCTTGCAGAACACGGGGGTTGCTGGTCTACCACTGCCTTGATTGGTTAGCAACTCCCAGGTTCTGTGATGTCAATTTTTTTTCATTGGAGTTTGGTTGCTTTGGCGAGAGCATAGATAACATCTTCAGTTCCCCGTCGGAAACATAGACTGTATAGCTGTCTGACGGCAAGGTAAACTGGTAAAAGGTAAAATCCATAGGTGATGCAGCCTGAGAGAGAACAGAAAACAGTCTTCTTTTTTTTAACTCACCGTTGCTTACTCTCCCTCTCTCTCTTATGTCTGAATAACAGTAACAGATAGATGAAGCCAGCAATTTTACGTATAAAAGCTTCAGATGGAAGTTGTGATGACAGACAGAGGCATGTAAAGCAGTAGTAGGAAGGAACGGTCTATCATTTCTAATATAATTATTGGGCTGAATTAATAAAACACTATTAGCAGAAACTGTAAACAAAGTATGAAGACAATCTGTAGAACAGCTGTGTACAGTAGAAGCTGATTCTGCACATTTTGGAGACATGGCTGTTATTGTTGGTTGAGTCAGAATGACGGGGAATCACAGCAGTTGTTGGTTGATGATTTAAAGGCATTTCGAGGGGGCGGATACAGTATCCTGTGCAATATAATGCAATTTAATACAACACCCCCTCAAACCACAACATAGTGATCACCGAAGACTTGAGTCAGCACCCGTCTGACGCACAAATTGAATGTTATGAGCTTCACAAACGTTTATTCCAGAGCTGTTGTATTGGATTATATTGCACAGGTGTTCCTTTGATGGTTTCCAGCCTGTGTGTGTCTCAAGTGTTATTAAAAGACACAAGAGTAAAAACCTGTCATTAGGGAGTTAGTCAGTGAAAGACGACTGTCACGTGTTCTGAGATGTTGATATACAGTAGTGACATGATGAAAAGACGGACGTCTTCTACAGCTTTGACTTTAGTATTATCTAGGAGGGAATTTGGTTTGCAGCCAGACATTAAACTAAAAGTTCACAGATGACACTGAACAGCATAAAGCAATATCAGTTTAAAAGATAATTCATTTATACCTTTGTTTACCTTCTGTAACTTATGTTACTCTAGAAAGACTTGCAAGACAGCAGAATATTAAACTGAGCGCAGAACTTAAGGTCTAGGTCTATAATCTGTTCTCTCAATAAAAGTTAAAAAAAAAACATACATCTTCAATAGTTCTAGGAAGTATTTTTGGTCATTTTCTGCAGTAAAAGAAGTACTCTGATCCTTTACTTAAGTCAAAGTAGAAATACCCATGGTCTAAAAATACTCCATTGCAAGTAAAATCTCCTGAATTGAAAATGTTATGAAGTAAAAGTAATAATTAATTAATTAATTAATTAATTAATTAATTAATTAATAGTATTAAAGTATTAGTATAAGTAAGAAGTATTATCAGCAACATTAACTTATCAAAAATAAAAGTACTCATTTTGCAGAATGGCTCCTTTCACAGTGTTGTATTATTATAGAATAATAAGTTATTCTGTTTTATCGCAAACAAGTCCAGTCCAGTTTAAGTTAATTTTCCAGGATCATTGATTTTAAAGTGAAAGAATGGTACTGGAAAGAACAGATGTTAATATTCCTTTCATACAAATGAAAAACTGAGGTTATAAGCAATAAACCAGACGGTGGCTCAGTTCAGTAACTGTGCTGTCTTGCTGCTTCAGCCTCACTTGGTCTGTATGACCAGTAGCTTATGGTGGCTATGTAGGCAACCTTTAGATATTTGTTGCTGTGTAATTGACAGTAATAAGTCAGTTTCTGCCTCTGTGTCTCTTGTCTTCTTGTTGCACTACAAGTCAGTATTTACAGTTGTCCTGTAATCGGCACTTTTTGCTGCTTTAAATGTTTCTAAAGAAGATGAGGACAAATGGTTGTTTTTCCACGGACTGTGGAACACTGTCTGGTGTAACACAGCTCTTCTTTCTGATTTTGTAATATATATATATATATATATAAAAGAACCAGCTGCACTTTTCAGTGGGGAGGGGAGTGACAGCCGGTGTTATATTAGAATTTATTTAGTTAAAAACAGTTAAATAAATCTTTTGTTTATAAGAGTTGAATGGAATCAGTTGGATTGTTTACCTCAATGTAGAGAGCTCAGCAGAAACTACAACTGCAAAAGAAAAACATGTCCAACATTTTTCTGCAAAACTTTACCCATAAGAGCACTCATATATTTGGTTTTATTTTACCAAATACTGAAGAAGAGGATCATCCTCTGTCTTCAGCACAGGTAGTGGAGTAAACAACAGTAATTAACTTGTTTTTTTTTCTGACTTCATGGTAACATCAGAAGAGAAAGGGAGACTCCAGTGATTTTTATTAAACCTCCTCTGGATTAAGGTCTTTATTGGTTAAATCTCTTTCCCAGGAACTCAGGAAAATAACATGTATGAGGAAGAATAAATGATAAATGCTCTGAATGCTTCTCTCATTATTAAACCACCAAGAGGCCAGGAAAGATCTGAAGAGTGTTTTATAGCACGGGGACACGACATGAAAGCAGCCATACAAACAACAGTTGCTTTGATTGAAAAATGTAATTTACTCTGTTTTTGATGGCACGTTGATAATTCATATTATTATTATGGGTGCCTAAAGTCTTTGATACCACATATGCTAAAACTGAATTTGACCAGACTTTAGACTCTTTCTCTGCATCTATCTCGGTTTTCCAACTGCTTAAAAACAGAAGAGCATAATACCGATATGATTTTTTAAAATGTTACATATAAATGTGATGAAATAAGGCACTTAATATTGTTTCTATACAGTAGGAGCTGCTGACATGTTTGCAACATGAGAAATGCAAATCTACATGACCTACATCAAGCTTGGAAGCAAAGTGTTATTATTATTGAAGGTATCCCTGACACTGAGCCATCTGTTTGTGTTGTGTGTCCCTGCAGGAGGAGTACAGGGCCGAGGGCATCAGCTGGCACAACATCGACTACATCGACAACACAGGCTGCATCAACCTGATCAGCAAGAAGCCCACAGCGCTGTTCCACCTCCTGGACGAAGAGTGCAAGTGAGTCTTTCAGCCGGTCTGGCTTCCTGTACGACTAGTTTGTTTCTGTGGAAACTCATTTTATTTTCCTGTGAAGTAAACCATCAGGTGCTTCCGGGAGGTTAAAGCAAACTTGGCAAGCAATCTGATAGTTGGTTGGTTAACGGTTAAGACGCAACACCAGATAACTGCCATGTCCCCGGTTTGACTCCAGCTGGGGACATTTGTCTGGAGACCACCTGTCTGTCTTTATACGGTCAGCTGTTCGATAAGTTAATGGTAAAAAATGCAAACCAAAAAACTCCAATTTGGCATCCATGAGCCGTAGAGCATGACATGTTTGCTGCAGCTGGACAGTGTTTTCTCTTTGCATAGAACTTTTTATATTAAAATTGAATAAAACATCACCCGACTCTTATGCTCTTTCAGCCTCTTTCAGCTCCTTGTTTTGTGGCAGACAGACCAAGAGACTAGCTGGTGAAGAAAGATGAATATTTAGCATCTAAAGACCAAGATAGAAATAAACGGAGATAAAGGCAGAATGCTTATTTGACTTTTATTCATCAGGTGAAACACCTGAAACGCCACTCCAGATGCTCCATCTCTGCTGGGTATATGAACTGACACTATTTTGTTAACATGTTAGTCTGTTAGCTTGCTGCACAATTAATCGAATGTTTATCGTGATCGCGATTCCGGCTTTCCGCAATTAAATGAACATGAAAGACTGATATTGACGTTTAAAATGCTCCGCTCATACAAAACTCTGCTGCATATCAAATCGAACGCTTCCTAAACTAACAGCCAGCCCCCAGGGGGCGATCCAGATGTTTTGGCTTCACTTTTGGGGAGCTGTCATGCTGCTGCGTGCGCACCCAGTGCGGCTGCAGTCCAGAGTAGAAGAGTAATATACTGTATGTTACTCGTTTCGACAGAGAGCAGACGGGCAAATCGAAAATGAACTGAATTCAGGGGAAGAAGAACCTTATTTTAAGTCTTTTTTTGATGCAAAGATTTGTTCTTTAGCAGGAAAGTTGCACAACATGGAAGTGAAAGCAGTGCTCTGTTTATTTAAATGTGAAAGCGCAAAAATATTTTGTTCCTAAAATAAGTGAATTATCATGAACTGAATTGTGATATTATTTTGGCCATAATCGTGCTTCCCTAGTGTAAGATGGAGTAGCCCAGAATGGAAACCCTCTAAACTGCAGACTAAATTGAATCTTTTCAGGTTCATGACTGTAATGTGACTATTTTCATTTACAGTATTTCCTCCTTTATTCCCCCCTCTTCTCCATTTGGACACTGAATCAAAGTCCTCCCACTTGGAAAAGCTGGAAAGCTCTGAGTGTTTGGCTGAGTTGTCTTCATAGCTTAGGTTTCAGCTCGTTCCAGAAACCCCTGGTGTCTCATTCTTCCTCTCTTTTCTTCCTGTAAGCTGCTGATTTTCTTCAAAATCGCTGGCTCTTGATGTTAAAGGACTGGAAGGAAATCTGAGCCGAGATCGGCTTAAAGTGATAATCCTCAACCTGTGGCGTCCCAGGATAAAATGTCAAAACTGGTTACAGATCAGATAACTTGCCACGTTTCCAGCGGTCCACGATAAATACTGTTGTAGTAACTGGTGGAAAAAATAATGTCTTTAACTCATGATGCTCTTTGTGGATGATGAGATGAGAAGTGTTGATTTATACTGCAGCGTTCATGACGCAGCTGAGAGCTTTAAACAAGCGCACCAACCGTGTGATTTCCTCCTTTCTTCATGTGCTTTCATATTAAAAACAAATGTAAAAAAAACAAATCAAATTCTTCTGTCCTTTTTATTCCAGTTTCCCTCAAGCCACCAACCAGACTTTGTTGGATAAGTTCAAGCGGCAGCATGAGGGCAACAGCTACATTGAGTTCCCCGCTGTCATGGAGCCCGCCTTCATCATCTGTCACTACGCCGGCAAGGTCAAGTACGGGGTCAAGGTCAGTGTCGTCCTCACTTCCACACCGAGTCACTGATTAGACATAAAAGGAAGAGAAAGTGGAGCGAATCACAGCTTTGTTTTTGTATTTTTTTTTAGCTTTTGTGGAAGGAAGTGTTTGTTTTTCTCACATTCACACACGTCATCATCGTCACAACCTTGTCACAGCTAATCATGTAAAAAGATCTTCGACGTTCATACCGTACTAGTAGTATTATTGATATGCGTAACAGACGGTCATGGTTCTCAGTTAAAGCCAGATTACATTCCAGTCTCAATCCCATTGTCTTTTTGTCGAGGAAACCAGGGCGATGCTAACTTCCTGGTTGGCCTACAAAAATACGTCATCTCTGCACCACTCGATTGCCTGTTTTGTTTACATGCATGTTTGTTTACATATGACAACATTTTAGACAACATGACGCCTGAATAAACAGCAGGGTTTTCCCTACCATTTTAAGACTTGGGCATTGCACAGACATTGCACATTTTTGTTAACAGAGCCCGGGAGTCCATTTTATTTATTGTTTTGATTGTGTGGTTTTATTTATGTTTTATTTATTTAGGATATTTTCATATTTTTTAACATTCCAATTCCAGTGTCTGAATATTCATAAGAATTAAAAGTTAATTAGTCTTTTAAATGGTGGAGGCTACTTGCATTATTATGCTATTATATTATCATTATATCAGTGGCGTAAAATGGTCTCAAAATGACAATAATATCGCAATTATTTCTGTCCAATAAAAGTAGTTATTGTGACAGTCCTAGCTGTATTGTTTTAATTATTAGCTCTCACTTGTTTTGCACACTTTTTGCCTTATTTTGTTTATATTATATTTTAAAGGGGTAATTTGAACCATTTATTGATATTACTGATAGTTTTGTGTTGTTATTAGTTTGGTTTTGTTCTATTAATATCAGATGCTTTTTACACCTTGCTTTCATGAATGTACTAATGTGTTATTTGGACATCTTTTAATGTGCGGACCCCAGGAAGTTTAACAGAATCTAATGGGGATCCAATAAAATAAACAAATAATACCACTGACTACATTTTTTACATCTCTGTCATACATACACAGGATTTCAGGGAGAAGAACACGGACCACATGCGTCCGGACATCGTAGCTTTACTGAAGAGCAGCAAGAACGCCTTCATCTGCGGGCTAATGGGCATCGACCCGTCAGCCACTTTCCGCTGGGCGGTACTCCGATCCTACTTCAGGGCCCTGGTGGCTTTCAGAGAGGCTGGGAAGAGACACACGCAGAAGAAGACTGGTGAGCTCTCACACTAATGGAAACTCCACTAATATGCATATTATATATATATAGTTCGCTTTATCTCCGCCATATGTTGTGTTTCAGTAGTGATTGTTCTGTAGTATGTGTGCATAGTGCGGCCATGTATTTACAGTAGCTCTTGCTCTTTGTCTCTCTCAGCTTTGGCTCTCTACGAATGCCTTCTCTTCCCGTAGATAGACCTGATATGCAGTAGATATTGCCATCAGATGTTCTTTCAGCTCTGCCGTCGTATGAATCAGACTTGCGCTCTGCACCCTCTTGATCCTTACCACGCATTAAGTTTTACTCGTAGATGTTGTTATGTGAAAATAGAAGTCTTGTATCTTTTGCTCATCCTTAGATATCTTTTAGAAATCCTTCTAACTGAACTCTAAAGATATCAGAGTCACCCAAGGGAACCCGTTACATGTCTTCTAAAACATTTCTGCAAAATGACAGTTGTGTTTTTGACTTAAAGGGCGGGTCCATCATTATTATTCTTATTTTTTTTTTTTTTAGGTTTTTATATCACGCTGTAGCTTCACAGTGGTGTTCCTTATGTATTCAAATCTGAACATTCAAATCTTTGTCAAAGTATGTTTTAGCATCGAAATGCTGTTTTCCCTTCAAGCCCTTCTAAAAACTTTTTCCCACGTGACCTGACGTAGGTCTCTGCATGATGACGCTGCTACATGTACAGTATATATTCATCCTTATAGTCAGTGTATTAATATTACATACAGTAACTTAGATGGCGGTCAGCATGCTCCAAGTTTGGAGAAGCAGACAGGAGTACCGGCACAGAAGCTAAACAATGTACTGCTGTGGACGCCACGTTAGTTTGGATCCGAAACCAGACTACATTCACTAAAACAGTAATTTTACCTCGCAGAATGCAGGAGTATACTTACAACCCCACATCAAAAAATCCGAACTAATCCTTTCAGTTATTTCCAAACTTAGCACAGCTAACTTTGACTCATCTAGTGCAAGCGTTCACATTATTCCTAAACCTATTGATTAGCTTTAATCAGCTTACATTGGTAACCTAAGTCACTGCTCTTTGCGAAGTCTGAGTGGGCGTTTCCATTTGAAAAATAAAAAACAGAACAGAGCGCAGATGGACCCCCCCTTTAAAGTTTTTAATATGCCAAGTCTTTGATTTTTTTTTTATAAATGATTTATGGGCTAAGTTTTAAGTTAAATTACCGTTTTAAATACCCTCACCTTGTCTAAGAGGACGAGGAGTGTACTGTAGAAGCAGAAAAAAACTTCTAGAAGACATTGTATTTGGTGCCTTTTGGGGGCGAACACCTACTCACAGAACTACAATGACCAACATCCTACTGCAGTTTTGAATGTCAATCATCTTTCTCTCCTGAAGTCTTGCACAGGTATCTCTCCAGTAGACGACTGCATCTCTTGATCTCTTCTTCTTCGCTGTCTAATCTGTCATTTCTCTCTCTCTCTCTCTTCCCCCCCTTCTCTTTCCTTGTGTATTTTTTTTCCTCTCTTGTTTTTTCTTTTGTTTTGCTTCTCCAAGGGCATGATGACGCTGCGCCCTGTGCAGTTTTGAAAAGTGTGGATAGTTTTAGCTTTCTGCAGCACCCTGTGCATCAGAGAAGCTTAGAGATCCTGCAGAGATGCAAAGAGGAGAAGTACAGTAAGGCTGCCATTACAACAAACAACTCCTCCTTATTTTCATGTTAGACCATGACTCTGGGAAACTGTAGGGACGAGGCTGACCAACATCTTCAACTTTACTGCACTGTGCTGCAGCCAAAGTCAAGCCAAAAGAGATCAAAATCATTCAAACTTAAAGAGAAAAGTTTTTATCTTCTGCTTCATGATTTGATTTACAACTCTTATTTTCTATTAGACTAGATGCTTGTTGGTCTCCGCTCCCTCTGTCTCCCTCTTCCCTCCTTCTTATGCACCTGCATGCATTAGTCTTGTCTTGCATGTTGTTCTTGTCTTGCATGCTTCAGCCATTCTGTCACTTACACTGTGCTAGCAGAGAAATGCATGGTTTTAATTGCGCTATCGGCTAATTCTGGTCTGGGGAAACACCCTCTGTTTTGTCACACAGCTACACGTTCACGTCCAGTACTGTGTGTCGGGGGGGCAGTGGGTGTAGTTGCTTGTCCACCACAGCACACACGTCTAAAATCAACCGACTCCACCTGTCACTAATACCACATAGACTGGTGATGGTGATAGAAAGACTGAGGGGGTTTAAGACATCACTAACTTGCTCACAGGCAGCTTTACATGTGGTGCAGGACACACACACACTTCTCTCACAGCAGGTCATTTTTCCTTCATGACACTCAGACGTGTTTGTGTCTTTTTGTTTTTTGTTACCACCCTGCAGCTCCTGATGAGAGTGAAAATGTTGTACAAAGTGATGAAACTGAGAACGGTATACTGTTAAAGTCACCTGATGAAATGCTCTGTAGGCTAACACACGCTGTAGATGATTTCTCATCACTATTGATTGATCGTTTCAGAGGGAATGCTTGTGTATGCCAGCAGCTTCTCACTGCCACCACACTGTATTCATGTAACAAAGCAGCCTCACTTTAACCCATTCTGCTCAGAGTTTTACTTTTTTAACTTTGTGCCTCACTTTTAAAAAAAGTTGCTCTGATGTCCTAATAGGACAAAAAAGGTCAGCGTCAAAAAAGTGCCATAAAATGATATATTAATAATATGTTCCACCTTCATAGAGTTAAATCTTTTAACCAGCTTCAGTCTTGAAGTCTGTCTGGGATATGTCATTGATATTGATAAAATATTTACAATATATCTGAATTAAAATGAAAACTGTTAAGAAGAAAATTACAATGAAAAATGAAAAAAATACTATAAAATATGTAAAATATATCTGAGTTAAAATGAAAGCTGTATAGAAGAAAATTACGATGAAAAAATACAATAAAATATGTACAATACATTTGACATGCATTGCATCAAACACTTAATACAGCAGCAATAACCCTAATGGAAACCAGGAAAATAGTGTGTATTTGCCTCATAGGACATGAGAAGATGGCTCAAATGGTGGAAAATAGTAAATACTACACTTTGAAGCCAGGGCTCTAGATTGATTAGATTTTTTTCTTTAAGGGTCTGAGTGTCTGTATTTTGGCTAGACAGTTTTTTATAGACTTATTATAGGTTATAGGTTGAAATTCCAAAATAAAAAAAAAACTCTTGCCAAATTTTATGCCATATGCATTAAAACAGCCAACATGATCGAAAAATTAAAAAGGCCAAAAATGTCCCTACCGAGGCAAAATGGTTAAATGAATGAATTTAATTTAATTCATAAAATCTCTTTAGTTTAACTTAAATGGCTACTGCCTGCTTTACTTCATTAGATAATTGA
Source organism: Sebastolobus alascanus (assembly GCA_916701645.2). Taxonomy (NCBI): domain Eukaryota; kingdom Metazoa; phylum Chordata; class Actinopteri; order Perciformes; family Sebastidae; genus Sebastolobus; species Sebastolobus alascanus. Next base: position 541,299 of record CAKAOJ020000044.1, read on the forward strand.
TTATGGGACAAAATGTGTTTTGAATATTGGTATTTTAAATAACTAATAAAGGTTTTAAGCAAACCTACAGCCCAGACTAAACTAAATAAGTCTTCAGTATCATCTTCCATAATTCAACACTAACAAGAACGACTCACTATTAACCTCACAGACCTTTGTTTCAATATTAAATCATCTGCAGCAGATCATATTTCCAATAAAAAGGCACATAACACTCACTGCAATAACACACGTGGTGTTTTTTCCCTTGGGAAGGGTTTGAAGGATTTGAGTGTTTGTCTCTGTGTCTGTTTTGTGTGCGTGTGCGTGTGCGTGTGTGTGTGTGTGTGTGTGTGTGTGTGTGTGTGTGTGTGTGTGTGTGTGTGAGTGCTTGCGTGCGTGCGTGTGTGTGTGTTTTTGTGTTCTTTCACACAATGCCAACCTGTTTATTTGTGATCAGGTGTGACCAGAAAGAGTCCACGTTCGCCGCTGTCAGACCTTCATGGAAGCAACACCATCAACGAGAACTCACCACGGTAAGAGTCTGCGTTTTCAGATTTGTTGTAACGATGAGTTTCAGGTTCTTTATAAAGCTTCCCATCACTGTCGGGTCAAGTCGGGAGAGTTTTCGGGAAAATGTTGTCTGAAGAAATAAATTACGGCTATATCAGAATCTGAATCTGGTTTATTGCCAAGTAGGTTTTCATGTACAAAGAATTTGCTTTGGTGTATAACATAAACATAGTAAGAAAAAAAATAAAAATAAAATAAAAGTAAGTACAAAAATCAAGAAACAGATATATAGAATAGAAGAAAATTACAATAAAAATATGAAAAATACTACAAAAATACCTGACAATGTAATGCAGTCTAACACCACAAACTACAAGCTCAAAAGTTACCATACAGTTAAACTATTACCATTCTCAACAAAAACTGAACATTACATGCTTAAAAAATGTCAGATTATAATGCACACTTGTTTATATTATTTTGTCCAGCCCCTGTATATATATTTATGTTGTGGCACAGTGAAGGAAAATTAGCCTTTTCCACCACATCTACTCATGCAAATAGTGTTTCAGATCCAAGCTGAATGTAAAAATATCAGGGGTAGGAATCACCAGAGGCTCCACGATACGATATTATCACAATACTTAAGTCACTTATTGTGAATTTAAACATTTTTCGATGTGCTGAGTATTGCGCTAAGTTGTAGTGCGATATATTGCGATTTATTACTTTTTTTCAGCTGCAAATTATGCAGTTTGTCAACATCTGTTTTTTTGTTTTCTAATAAGATACAGTTTTCACTCTGTTCATCTCAGAGTTTTCATTCACATATCTTGAGGTCAGAGGTCAAGAGACCCCTTTGAAATAGCGACCGGTCGCTACTCTAAGAGGTTAATGGTTTGTATTATAAAAGATAGATACTTGACATCCATGTATCGACATACATTTACACAAAATATCATGATACTATGTTGTATAAAGTTTTAATCAATTAATATTAATCTAATATTAAAGGTTATATATTACTTACATATTTATCTCCATAGTATTTGTTAATAAATTTCCTTCTTTCTTTTCCGTTTTGTCTTTTGCTTCTTTGTATTATTTACTCTTCATATTGCTTTTTTTTTTTTAACAAAAAAAGACAAGAAAGAAAGGTGATATAAGACAAAATGTATTTCTTTATATTAACATATAAACAACTGATCACACAGATTCAGTTGAGCAGTACTGGGTAAAATTAACTTCTTGTAAATCTTTTTGTTTATTTGTTTTTTTCCCGTCATTTTATGCCTTTTATTAGTCGACAGTAAAAAGAGGAAATGAGGGGAGAGAGAAATGGGGAACGACCTGCAGCAAATAATAATAAACTTTATTTGTATAGCACTTTTCTTAACAACGTCGCAAAGTGCTTCACATCAAGAAAAAAAATGCAAATAATAAAACACATTATAGATAAATAAATTGCAGTGAAATAAAATTCACACAGAGATAAAAGTAATGATATATTTAGAGGACCTAATCTCAGTGGGTAAGTCGTTCCAGAGTTTGGGGGCCTGGACTGCAAAAGTCCGATTGCCCTACTAGACTAAAACGTACAACATATTGTTGTAGTCTTCACCTCTAGGCCTCCAGGGCGTCTCTTACTTACAACTTACAATTTGATCTTGCACAAGTAGTACAACGAGCTCTGGAACCACTCATTGTAAACAAATCCCTTAATACCGGTCTTGCAGATGCTCTGTCATACTTTACATAATATATATTTTTAATCATCATCTAAAGATATTCACCTCCGGACATGCCTTTAAAAGAAAAAAAGAGTGATGACTGTGCTGTGACCCTGAGCGTTGTTCTCATACCGCCCCGCTGAGACCCCGGTCCACCACCTCCTCTAATTAGCTGTGGACCGTGAGATTAGCGACCGGTGGCACAGAGCGGCTCGTACAAGACGGCTTTTGTTACACAGGAGCTCAGTCTGGGGCTGTTAAAATCCCCCCTTAATGTGATTTGCAACCTTCTGCCCTCCCTCTCTGTCTCTTTTCTCTCACTCACACACACTCATCCTCTACACACTAGGAGAGCACTAAAAGCTGCGCAGCTGCTTCCTCCGTGATGTAAAGTCAGAGCTATGCGTTGGAGAGGGGAGTGATAAATATTAAGTCCCTGCAGGGTGCTTGACTGCTGCATGGAGCAGCGGACAGCGCAGTGCTTTATGGGACTCTCAGAGAGACTATGGAGATAAACAGTCACAAGGAGCATATTGTACCATCACCATTTACTGAAATAGACGATCAACTGGGGACAAATTTGCTCTCATCCTCTTTATATGATAGGCCAGATGCAAACTCAGGATTTGTGCTTATTCTTTGGTACACATTGTGGCGTCGTCCAAAGATCATTTAAAGATAGAGTATAAACCCATAAGCCCTGTGGATCTTCTGCCGTGACTTATAATATTGTAATGTACTGCAGGCTAGTAGTACAAATCATATGTATCTGTACGACTCCTCTGGGACTGTGGAGAAGTACCTCAGACTGTGATGAGGATAGTGGAGCAGTGCACTACATCCTCTGGGTCTCCTCCGTTGCCTCCATTGAGAGAAACACTAATGTGAAAGCCAGTCACACCTCTGTTGTGTATTTTACACCTGGTTTCTATTTGCATCCACGATGTATTTCAAATTCAACACACATTATTTTGAAGTTTGACCGAAAAGAAAATTATAGTAAGATTAAGCCAACAGTTCAAGTTTTTTTTTATTATTTATTATTTTGAAACCCGAATAAGCTTTACTGGCCAAGTATGTTTAGGCGTGCAAGGACTTAGACTCTGGCTCTCTATGTACTTTAGTTAAATGCTAACGTTAGCATGATAATGCTCACAATCGGCCTCATTCACAAACAGTACGTACGTTCCAACACTGAAGTGAAAGGGCCATAAGTTCAACCTTCTCATCTTCTGTTCTGTATTTGTAATGACTTTCATTTTATTAGCCATTAAAAAGTTCTCCACAGGCTCGTGTCCCACTGTAGACTGTATATGAGAAATGGACGTAGTCACCGTGACATCACCCGTTGGTTTGTGGACTGCTGTTTTGAAGCCTCAAGTTTGGCATTTTGGCCGTCGCCATCTTGGTCTTTGCAACGAGAAGTGAGACGAGAGGGTGGAGCTAAGTACCACCAAACGCTGAATAAGACATTTTTAGGCGACCAAAAAGGTTATAATTAGCTTTCATGAACTGAAAACACACTGAAAGGGTTAAAGCTCTAAGACGAAAACACAGAAAACTACCAGACCGGACAACGCCGTGGTAGCGACCTGTCAATCACAAGGTAGCCACGCCCTAAAGCATACCCTGCTTTATGGTCTATTTGACTCTAAATGGGACCATAATTTACTAAATGAACATCATGCTGTATTGAAGAAGACTTGAAACTAGCGATTGAGACCATAAACTCATGTTTACAATGTTTACTGAGGTAATAAATCAAGTGAGAAGTAGGCTCATTTTCTCTTAGACTTCTATACAATCAGACGTCTTTTTGCAACCAGAGGAGTCGCCCCCTGCTGGCTGTTAGAAAGAATGCAAGTTTAAGGCAGTTCAGCATTGGCTTCACTTTTCAGACCCGGAGGTAGCCGCCTGTGTCCCACCTTGTTTCCTCTCTGGGAATGATTTAACCCCCTGCTGATAATACCAAACACATCTCGCTACTGTAGTCTGTGTGTCATAGTGTGTGGCTCATCAGGAGAAATTCTTGTAAACCTTTAAATCATAATACTGGAAACAAAATAAAGTGCTCCAATGGACCTGAAGAGCTGAATTAATACCACAGCTATACTGTGATTCTGAATAGTGACCTCAGTTGCCTTTTCTCCTCTCTCGTCCTCTCCTCTCTCGTCCTCTCCTCTCTCGTCCTCTCCTCTGGGCTAAAATGGTTCAGACTGGTTAATGGTTTCAACCAGGACCTGACCGCCCGTGTTTTTGTTTTTCTTCTGGGGCAGGTGGTTGGGTTTCACCTTGAGGCCTCTGAGGTTTAAAACCTCTGAGGCTTCAGTAAACTGTGTCAAGTCATGTGTGAGATGAATTCCACTCCCTCCGAGGGAGAAAAACATGGAAGCTTACTGCCCCTGCTGGTGACATTCCTTCTGGGGAAAAATACCCCCTTTAGAGATACAAAATACAATGCACTGTTTGATGATTATTAATATTATACACAAGTTGTCCCTCAGAGTGCCGAGCTTTTCGTATTTGATGTTATGTCTGAGACCCTAAACACATTGATAAAACCAGTCAAACTGTTATTTTTAATGTATCTGAGTTCACCAACAGCTCTTTGTTAAGTATTTTCTCATTACTGCGGAAAAATCTCTGTTAACAATGTGGACGTAAAGAGACACCTTGTGTTAACAATAACATGGGGCTCTTGGACATGATTAAAATGTCATTTCTCTGGTGGAACAGATCAAATTGTGGTGGAAAGACCAGGCTGACAAATATGATCCTATTTGGCATTTTATACAATACTTAGAAAAAATTGAAGATACAGTATTAGAGCTGGAAAAACATCAGTATATTGTAAGATTGTGACCAACACTGATTATGAATCCTGTGTGACATAAAAACGGTAAAGCCGATCACAAGTAGACATGTTGTTGTTTTTCAAAGATACCCTGGAAGTCTGAACTAATCACCCGTTGGCTCTATGTTTACCGTGTGTTAAAGATGTGATTATTTTTGCTATTTAAAACATCCTATCAATGTGAAATGTGTTATCTTCTACAAGATTGAATGACTGTTGAAATTAATTCAGGAAAACTAACAAAAAACGATATCTTAATAATCTATAGATCTATTATTATATTTATCAAGATATATACTGTATGTAGTTTGGTTTGCTTCAAAAGTGTCTAGTGTAATGCAAATGTTCCTAGACTAAGGTAAACATGATGTATGAAGTTTGGATTCTCATATATTAATCGGTGTGTGCGTGTTTTGTCCAAAGGAGTTCTCCGGGCCTCGGCTGGAACGGGCGCGTGGGTCGACAGAGCCGCTTCCCCTGCACCAGCTCCACCACAGAAGAAGACGGCATCTTTGTCAACTCTGCCAGCAGCAAACTCCTCGAGAGAGCTCACGACATCCTCATGTCAGTAACAAGACGCATCCGCAATGCTTTAAACTCCCCTTTAACACTGATTTTGAGATCATATAGCACCAATATTTCATTTTTTTGTGCTCTCTCTCTGATTGTAAATTGCAAAACTATTTTCCTCATCATTTACTTCTACTGTTATTTATTATGTTGGTCAGTAGTTTTGGCCTCGAAGCCGAGAGACATCGTAAAAAACTGAAAGACTTGAGTTCAAACTTAGTATCAGCAAACATCTGCCCTGCCTCGTGTCCCTCAGTGATCACTCCATTCCTACCAGCTCCGAGGGTGCTGCTCTGCAGCTGACCCTGACCTCTGACCTCCCTCTGGAGGGGAGCAAGTGAACAGAGAATTTCCCCCCCGGGGATGAATAAAGTTCCACTTTACTGACAGGAATATGACCAGCTTGGGAAGAATTTCTGGAATTAATTCAGTGCTTTGTTGACGTTTTACCTGAGAGTAGAAAAAGCCCCCTCTCACCTGTTGATTTAAGGAACATGCTCAGAATAGATTCGACTAACTTTCTGTTTTTTGTTTTTCATAAACAGGAGGAACAAAAACTACAAATCTAAGCCAGCTCTTCCGAAGGTACAGTCCAGGATATCTTCAATTTATCTTAATTAAAAGGCATTGATTCTAATGTAATGTTACAATATCAACATTATCAGCTGACTCTGTCTTCACACCTGCAGCATTTACTGAACGTCAAGTCCCTGAAGTACCTGAGCAACCTGACGCTTCACGACCGCATCACCAAGTCGCTGCTTCACCTCCACAAGAAGAAGAAGCCACCCAGTATCAGCGCACAGTTCCAGGTCAGTCACACACACACACACACACACACACACACACACACACACACACACACACAGTAGCATACTGCAGAGCTCAATGCTCTCACCGTAAAAATAACACGATTAGCCTGAGCTGCACCGAGGAATCTCCCTGCAGCTGTGGATATGATAAAAACAAGGAGTGTACTTTTACAACTGGCTGTGGGTGGAAACATCCCTCCGTTTCTCTGGCTGCCCCACGGCCTTCACTGTCCACTGTCTTATCCCTGTGTTTGTCCATAATATGTGTGGAGTCTATTACGTAGTTCACACACACACCCAAAAGTCTTAAATGTGTGACATCATGTCTGGGAATTTAAGACAAATAAATGTCTCATAAAAAAAGACTTTTGATTTGGTGAGAAAGTAGAAAGTTTTCCTTTTCTCTGACGCACTCTTTGAGATTCATCACTAATGTTCACTGAGTAGGAATGAGCTTATCCCTACCATTTAAAGGGATGGTTTGGGTGTTTTGAAGTGGGGTTGTATGAGGTACTTATCCAGAGTCAGTGTGTTACCTACAGTAAATGACGGTCGGCACGCCCCTAGCTTGGAGAAACAGACAGGAGTACCGACACGGGAGCAAAGTAATGTACTGCTGTGGACGGGAACAGCAACAAAACATATTTTAGCCACCTAAAAGAAAGACCCACCTAAAAAAATTCATTAGCAGTTTCTCCAAACTGCTGACTTCCTAGTTAAATAAAGGTTATGATGATTAAGTGTACGCTGTATTTAGAATATTTTTGCTAGTTTACCTTGTCATGAGACAGCTATACAGTCTATGTTTCCAACGGGGAACTGAGGCGATTATCTATGCTCTCGCCAAAGCAACCAGACTCCATTGAAAAATACAGTCATTTTACCTCGCAGAACACAGGAGTTGCTGCCTCGATCAGTCATTTTGTTTTTGCTATTGTGTGACTTTGGTGAATCAGAACTAACCAAAGTCACACAATAGCACAAACATGGGGTGCCCCAATAGCTCACCTGATAACGCGGGTGCCCCATGTATCAAAGGCTGAGTCCTTGCTGCAGCGGCCCAGGGTTCGAATCGGCCCTTTTGCTGCATGTCATCCCCTCTCTCTTCCCCTTTCACAACTATCACTATTTCTATCAAAATAAAGGCAAAATGGTAAAAAAATAATCTTTAAAAAAAACAATAGCACAAACAAACTAACCGATCGAGGCAGCAATAGACCAGCAACCACTGTGTTCTGCAAGGTAAAATTACAGTTTTTTTCAATGGAGTAGAATAGTATATACATCTATGCTTTCGCCAAAGCAAACGGCTTCAGTTGTCCATAAAAAAGGGCTGTCTGACAGCAAGGTAAAGCGGTGAAAACATTCTAAATATAGCGTACAATTAAACTGATATTGATTTTTTTTTTTAGATGAGCCTTGCTTTTAGGAGTTTAAAATACATTTTGCTGTCGGCCCCGTCCACAGCAGTCGATGTTTTGCTCCTGTGCGGTAACTCTTCTCTGTGTCTCCAAACTGGGGGCGTGCCGACCGTCATCTACTGTAGGTAATACACTAACTATGGATAAGTACCTCATACAACCCCACTTCAAAACACACAAAATATCCCTTTAAACTGCTGAAAACAAAGACGAAAACTGTTTCAGTAAATTTAGGTGCTCTGCTCTTTGTTTTAGCATTTTACTGCAGCAGAGGATTTTCTTTTAACAGACTTCCCCAAAAGTGACATAAATGAGACTGACACCTACCGTTAACATTCAGAATAATTTGGTTTCCTTTAGGTCAAAAATATCTCTCATATGCAGCCTGTAACACAAACCAGCTCAGAATAAAACATATTATTCTCTTCCTGATGTCATTGAGCGTGAACTCTGCGCTCCGGCTGTTGGAGGTAGAGATGAGTGCCGAGGCCTCTCTGGCAGGCAGCCCTGGCCCCAGTGTGTGGATGACTTCACTTCCCACATCCTGTGCTGCGCTGATTGCTTTAATCTCCCATGGAGGAGGCTGAATTCCTCCTGCCACTGAATTATCACACACACATGCTGCTGACACACATGTGCATTTGTTTACACACACACACACACACACACACACACACACACACACACACACACACACAAGACTTGCACATGGAAATACTCCACACATGTTTTCTTTTTTTCTGCAAAACCACATGCTTACGTGGACATATTGCTTGTATTTATGATCCCAGGCAGCAAAGAGTTTGACTTACGGAGCCACCTGACTTCTGCCTGTCAAACAAAATACAGCACATGCAGCAGTGTTCCTCCACATGTGCCTTTATATTCTGTACTTTGTGTTAAATCTGACCTGTTGTGTTTGTGTCTCCTTCTGCAGGCCTCCCTCAATAAGCTAATGGAGACTCTGGGTCAGTCTGAGCCTTATTTTGTCAAGTGCATCCGTTCCAATGCTGAGAAGGTACAGTGTGCTCTCTCCAGACTGCAGCCACTTTCACTGTTTGGGTTTAGTTTTCAAAGCATTTTTCATTTCCTTTTGAAGTTTGAGCGTTTCTAAAGCTGTTTATCATTTCCCTCTCTTCTCCGTAACCTCTGTCGCTTTTTCCTTTTTCTGTCTTTTTCTCCTCTCCTCTCCTCTCCTCTCCTCTCCTCTCCTCTCCTCTCCTCTCCTCTCCTCTCCTCTCCTCTCCTCTCCTCTCCTCGATTATCTTGTTTTTCCTCTTTCTCAGCTGCCCTTAAGGTTTAATGATAACCTGGTGCTGAGGCAGCTGCGTTACACAGGTATGCTGGAGACTGTGCGCATCCGACAGTCGGGCTACAACATCAAGTACAGCTTCAAGGTAACACACACATTTACACCCTGTAGACATCTAATCATTTAATCATAATTAGTCCAGATTTTCTTAACTGTCTCTTACATGACTTTATATTTAATGCAGTAAATTAGAAAGAGATAAACAAATACAGTACACACGTGAAGTTTATTTTACAAGACGTTCGCCACTTAGTTAGTAGTCAGTGGTAGAAAGAAAGCAAATTTACTGAAGCACTTTTGTTCAATACATTTTACACTTTTGAGATACATTACTTGCACATTACTTGAGCACTTCCATTTTATGCTACTGTATACTTTTATTCTACTAGATTTAAAAAGGAAATAATGCACGTTTTACTCCATTACATTTATTTGAAAGTTATAATTACTAGATACATTTGCAGATTAAGAAATTACACACAGAATATGTGATCTGTTTATAAAAATGATGCATTGTTAGGGATAAACTTCCCAACAGTATCTAAATCGTTGAAATGACCTCTTGCTCTTGACCAGCTACATAAATAAAAAAAAAATAGATAAATTAATACATAGATACATAACACTTACTGGGGTAATTTTTCTGCATTATAAATACTTTAACTTTTGATACTTTCAGTACTTTTTGCTTTAAATGCGGTATTGCTACTTTTAGTTAAAGGTGGCGTGTGTAGGATTTGGCAGCATCTAGTGGTGAGGTTGCAAATTGGAACCAACTGAAACTTCTTCCGTGTGCCAAGTGTGTAGGAGACTACGGTGGCCGACACAAATATGTGAAAACGCAAAAGGTTCTCTCTAAAGCCAGTGTTTGGTTTGTCCGTTCTGGGCTACTGTAGAAAGATGGCGGACTCCGTGAAGAGGACCCGCTCCCTATGTAGATATAAACACCTCATTCTAAGCAAAGGAGAACACAATGATTCTTATTTTCAGGTGATTATACACAAATAAAACATAATCATTAATGTTATATTCCATTTCTGTCAATAGAGCCCCATAAATGTTACACACTGTTCTTTTTATTTATTTGAATACTTCCTCCACTACTGATAGTGGAGAAAGTATTGATACACAATAAGTAAATTATAATACATACTAGATTACACACAGTAAAATGATGAAAAAAAAGAAATGTGCAAAATCACAGCAGCAGATTGAAAGATATCTGGACTTTATTTGGTCAAACTCCAAAATAATACTGGATTCTCCACATCCCATAATTAAACTAACAGCATCTTCTCATTAGACCGTCCATTTCTGCTAAATGCCCACATCTTACACGCAACAGCCCCAATTCGCAACGCAGATTTTTGTTTAAAAATATTCTTCCAGAGCCACAGAAGACATCATATGACAGTTTTAACAGGCTGAGTAATACTGAACATGACTAGTGAACTGACCTTTATGTGTAAAATCCCCTTTAAATGATATTAGAATTTCTACACAAAGAATAGTGGATGAAGTTGGTCTGTTATAACTCTCAGGAAAATATAAGTATCATGTTCATTGTGAAGCAAACACTCGATAAGCCAAATGGTAAAAGGAGTTCAGCAGCAGATCACATTAACATGTTCCCTCTGAGCCAGAACACTGATGCTCCATCAATCTCTCCGCTCGCGTCCCAAAACCTAAACGACACGACGGTTTCCACGAGTTGAGGTGCCAGCGATGAATTCATCTCCAGGAAACATGTCGCTGGGGTTTGAGCCGCGGTTCATTGTGTGTAGTGTCAAGGGGGAATTATGGGGGGCGTGAGGTGGCAGCCATCTTAACCACACTGGCTCTCGTAGGAATGATGTCAGCCCTGTATGAGAAACACTGTATGACTAATACAGCAGATCAGGTTTAAAGCTGATTGGAAGTGAGTCTTTGGACAGAAATCGTTTGGGAGCGGCTCACTCCCACTCCCAGTTCTCTCTTCCATTAGTTTCCATTTTGTGGTTTTGAATGTTCATCTGTGCCAGTCATCGTGTCACGTCAAGGTTTTAGGCAAAGATTAAGTCACTGTGGTAGTTTATTATGGAGTCATTTCACCAAATCACATAAAATAAAATGTGCATAAAATCTACTGTAGCTGTGCAGATAGTTTAGGTTTTATTAGCTGTTTCTGTGAGACTCCTGCTGCCTCCCAAACACAATCAAGAGTAATAGAATTTCATTTATGGCCCTCAAAGTATCAAAATGAGTCATTTTAGAGTCATTTTAACAGCATTGACTCTCTCCAAAAACTGACCTAATTACTCAGGGTAATACACAGACCTCGCTGTGGACAGTTTCACTGTTTTTCAACTTGTCTAGAAGAATTGCAGGGGTGGAAAGTAACTAAGTACATTTACTCAAGTGCTGCACTTATGTACAATTTTAAGATGCTTGTACTTTACGTTTTGCTTCTACTCTACCACATTTCAGAGAGAAACATTGAACATTTGTGTTCACTACTTTTATCTGACAGCTAGAAAGCTCTATATTTTAATTACACTGTACATGTAAAAGCCCAACTAGGGACAAGAGTTGAAAATTAGCAATAGCTATAAACTCTCTGTGCAGCACATACGTTTCATACCCTGTATTGGAACTATGTTAAATAGCACTGTCCCTATCAGATAAAATGAAATGAAATAAAATAGTCACAAGTTATAACTTTTAAGTTTAAAATTGTACATAAAAAAACACGATAAACTTAAAAATACAATGCCTTGTTAAAAATTAAACCAGTGCTTCCCAACCAGTGTCTGGTTGAGGCTCCTATTCATGTTTCAGATGTCTGAGTAGTTAGCAGTTCCACCAAAGAGACGTTTTGTCCTCACTGTCCCTACTTCTTAGATGGTTTTATTTGAATATCTGTTTGATGTCCCAAAAGGTACAATTATACAATATTTCACAAAAATAACAGATTAAAGTTGAAAAAATGAATATGAATTTTACTTTTTTCTTCCTTCCTCTCTCATTAATCATCTCACAACCCCTCAGATTCATCTTGGGACACTTTGAAGGGGCCCGGTACCTAGACTGGGAACAACTGGACTGAACTACCTAACTGTATATAAAATAGTTAAAACTAGCTCCACCTCGACCAGCTACAACAATAAAACACTACTTACAATGATAATGTAATATCAGTCACAGAGGCCATTTTCTAGAGTATTTTTACTTTTTACTAGGGGTGTCGCGATATACCGGTATTTACGATAACTGGGATATTTTAAAAATGATAAATTGATACCATGTTAATAATACACATATGTTAATATCGTGTAAATAATCCAGTGCCTCTTAAATCATTTTATATATACAGTCATGGTTACAGACTCCCTCTCCACCTCCCGACACTCATATTTTGAGTGTAACTCATTTGCCAAAAGAAGAGACGAAACGCACAATAAACAAAGTTAAAGATGAATTTCACTGATTGTTATTATTATTATTTTATCATTATTAATTCTCTATAGATATCATCATCATGAATTCTTTTGTCCATGATAATCATGTAGTGAAAATCTGATATTGTGACAGCCTACTTTAATAAGTATACTAATACTTTAATAATACTTTATAATAATTGTATTTAATGGTGCCTTTCATGGCACTCAAGTTCACCTTATATCAAAATCAGACATAACATCAACGAAATCCAAAATAACACATACAATAGGCAACAGAGGAGCTCAACAATGAGTTAAAATCAGTAAAAATAAGTTGCAGATTGTTGTAGTTAAAGTGAATACGCTAGTTTAAAAAGATCGTTTTTAAGAGTAGTTTTGAATTCTGTAATGGAGTCCAGTATGCGGATATGAGGGGGAATACTTTCAATGCTTAAAGTATATGTAGCTGATTTACTTTTACTGAAGTAGGATTTTGAATGCCGGACTTTACATTGTTGCACTGGTACTTTTCTTCCACCACTGGAAAATAGTTCCCGCATTTGAAAACTAATATAAAAATGATACTATATATATTTAGTTATTTGTGTTGACTGACCTCAAATTCTACAGCGCTAAACTCATAAAACAGTACCTATTTTGATGAGCTCACTCAGACGATTTCAGCCATCAGACATCTTCATCATTCCCCCCAAACATATTTAGTGCTGCGGTCAGCACTAATGAGAAATATCTTGGGCATGGTATCACTGTGGAGGATTCGACTCCTCAGAACAGAGCCTCTCCATTGTCCACAGGTCTCTGAAGCACTCCCATGCTTGTAATTGTATAAACACAGCATCTGTTTCCCTATCCACCCCGCTGCAGCAACAGAGTCTATTGAATTCAGACAATGGGCCTCAGTTTGAAGAGTGGGAGTTCAGCATATTTATGCCATGATGTTCGATCCCCTGCAAATATAGACTTTTACCTGAAACCACATGGACCTTCTTTTGCTTTGCTCAAGAGATGCTGCAGGACACTGCTTCAGTTTCTGCTGCTGGTCAAGACTTATATTTCTAATTCAGAGCCACAGTGTTGAACATCCGCAACCAATTAATCCTGTACTAGAATCAGTGTTAGAAAAACAGAACAAATACATATTAGTGGACAAATTGTGTGCACATGACACAAACTTAAAGGAACACTGTGTGAACATTTTGGGAGATCTATCTACAGTAGCAAAGGACGGACAAACCTAACAATGACTCTAGACAGAGCCTTTCGTGTTTTTACGTTATCCTGAAGGCCACCGTAGTTCTCTGGTGAAATTGCGGTAACGTGAGCAGCAGAGTGTAAAACCGTGGTACCGCCAGCCGCCGTCTGACTTCTGTTGCTCCTAAAATAGTGTTATTATGGTGAGGATGACCTCTGAGCAAGGCGAACGGCGTTACCACGGTTTTGCACTCACATTACCGCAGTCTTTGAAAGGGAGGAGTGAGCGGAGGGGTACTCAGTTGGTTGCAATCTGCAACCACATCACTAGATGCCGCCAAATCCTACACACTGTACCTTTAATACACAGAACAGATTCGTAAGGGATAATATACAGGGAGTCGGTAATTATTGCAAATTAATAAAACCCCAAACAAGGTGAGCAGTTAATGGAGGGGTCTTGAATCACCCTGAAAGGGTTCATTTTGCAATAATGACCCACTCGCTGTACATTTGACCGCTTATTACACGACTACTTATTAAAGAAATCAATAATTTGACACAAAATATTGATTTAAAAATGTTTTCTTTTTAATTTAAAAATTATTTTATTGCTACCGCTAAAAATTGAGTATTCAGCAAAGCTGTGAAATAATGTAGGATAATAAACATGCAGTATTTCTCGTTAACACCTTTCCTTGTTCTCTTGATAGGATTTTGTCCATCACTTCAGTGTGCTGCTCCCAGAGGGCACCAGTGCCACCAGAGAGGGCATCCAGCAGAGTCTGGACCAGCTAGACCTGGAACCAGACGGGTACCAAGTGGGAAAGACAATGGTATTTACCTCTCCTATCTGCTTTTTTTTTTTAATCAACTGATTATAAAACAGTAAAAAAACATGATGTGACGTCTGCTTTGCAGATGGCACACTATCGCTGTCTGTTATCCTCTTCTGTGTTTCTCATTACAAATGAATGTTGCACAGTTGAGCTTCAGTCAGTTCTCAGAAGTTTAGATATTATTGATGGTCCCAAAGTTTCCATCAATACCAAAACTACCATGCAGAGTGACAGTTAATTCTGTATAAACTGATATAATAATATCTGATTAATATGTAATGTGATCTAGTGGTGCAGCCATTAAAAAAATGGTGTCTAGTTTTGAACTAGTTTTGAGCTTCAGGTAAGTTTTAGAACCAACTGATCGACAATACAAGGTTTATATGGAAAAAATGTTTTTACTAATTCTACTTCAGCAGGAACTTAAGAAGAATATCAGGGTTCAATATGTTATTTAATACTTACTTGAATAAGTCACAATGTATAATCCAGATGTAAAATGAAAATGTAGAGCAAAACAGTGGTTTAGTGGTTTTCTTCTGTTAGGTCTTTGTTTGGTTGACATTGGCGAAGAAGAAAATGTTTCTGTTCATTATACTGTGTGTTATTATGTGTTTTACATTATGTTATATTGCATGTTGAGGCAGTGAGGAATCTGAAAAATGCCCGTCCAAGACCCAAAATTGATTTACTCAAAATAATGTGGGGGTTTTAAATTACTCAAACTCGGTTAGTTTATTAAACCGTTGAATTACAGAAACTATAAATAGAGTCCTAGACAAAGGGAAAGAATCTTGTAGAGGATAACCTCATATTAGCTGAAAGCATCCTCCCTCTGGAGAAAAGGATGTAATGAAGACAGTGGCCCATATTTGGTGAAGGGTATGAATGAGGCATGATGGGATGCTGTCTATATAATTAGAGGATCATACCTGACATACTTGTGACTGTGTGTCCGGCCAGGGATCTCGGTGGTTTGTGTGTGAGCGGAGCTTCTTGAAAGAGTGTGTGTGTATATTTCTTTGTGCGCGGCCGGACAACCCCGTCCTTCATTACTGACTCCATCGTGGTCCCTCCCCTCAGGTGTTCCTGCGGGAGGCTGAGCGCCAGGGGCTGCAGGCCGTCCTCCACACCGAAGTTTTCAGACGCATCGTCACGCTGCAGCGGCGATTCAGAGCCCGGCTGGAGAGGAAGCAGTTTGTCAGAATGAGGGAAGCAGCGATCTGCATCCAGGTACAGTACAGTGCTTTACATCTCTTCATCTACTTCATTTCAGTCTTTTCCTTCTGTTTGATTTAAATCTCTTTTTATTGTTTTTTTTTGTTTCGGAATATGTTCCTGAGAGTTGTGTCCTCTCTTTGTATTATCGCTTATCGACTTTCAGTGGAATTATAATTCATATTATGATCACATCATGTTATAGTTTTACAAAATTCTGTTGTACAATGAATGTTGTATAATGAATCCAAGCTAATTAGTTAGTATTTAATTAGTTAAGTTAAGTTCAGTTCGTCTAAATGAAATAGATAACTTTTGGTTGTTTTCAACTTACAACTCAAATACACATATCAAAAATGATAAAAACAATGAGACCGAAAAGGTGTAGGTTGAAGCCTTAGCTTGTTACCCTTACTCTTTTTACATAAATTATTTTGTACGCTTCTCATTAAATTTATACACTGAGAATGAAAAAAAAAATAAACAAAAATAAAATACCCCAAATGTCCCAAACAAAAATTCATATACACACTAGTGTTCATGCCTCAGTTTTACATTTGTTAATCATCATTTTTAAATATTTTTTTTATCTATTAAGTGTTTTAGTGTTTTACACATTTTCATTTTGTTTTCAAACTACTAACAAATAAATTAGTTTTTCGAGTTTTTGTTTTATTGAGGTGAAAAGGTGATGCATAACTATGAAACACAGTTCATTGCATCAATCATCATATTACATATGATTTTGCTTATATTTGCCATATATTGGTAACTAATTAATATCAGAAAGATATTGGTGATAGTAATGTGGTATTGATTTCACGCATATTGCCCAGTCCCAGCTCAGTGCTGCATTAAATTAGACATGAAAGAAGCGAAAGGTGTCTGTTGATATCAAGGATGTTTTATTTTAGCTCCTAATCTGAAAATTATTTTAAGTTTCATGTGAAAGTTCAACTCAATTACAGTTCAAATCAAGTTGTCACTCACAGACATGTCCACTCTTGTTAGGATTTAATTTGTTTTTACGTCCCATAAAAGAAAATTGAGATTACATTTTGAGTAAAGACACTTATACTTCTAATAGAGTGGTTATACTCAGTGAACATGAACATATTGTGACTAAAAGGAGAGAAAAACATCACAGTATCATGAAAATAATATATCATTGTCATCATGTCTTCACAGAAATGGTGGCGTTTGTACCGGTCCATAGACGAGGAGGAGGAGGATTACGACCCTAACGTCCAGGAGGGGGCAGCGTTGTGTCTGCAGACACACTGGCGAGGTTACAGGGAGCGCCAGAGGTTCAGGCTGTGGAGGGAGGCTGCTCTGGTGCTACAGAGGGCCTGGAGGTTGTGGCTCTACAGGCGCTGCACAGCAGCTCTGGTCCTTCAGACGGCCTGGCGCTGTCATCAAGCCAGAGACGCCTACTTGCGGCTATATGGCGCTGTGGCACAACTACAGGCAATCAGCAGAGGCTTCCTCGCCAGGCAGAGGTAAGCCATACTGTGAAACACCTCGTCCTGAGCACTAGCACCAGCTCTGTTTGGTACAGTTGAGTTCAGTTTAACAAAAGCAAACATTTTAGCATTTTTGTAAAGGCTCAGTACTCTGAAAATAGCTTCTAAGGGTAGGTGAAGCTGGTGAAAAGCCAGATTAATCTTTGCACACAGCTCGTGCCTGCAGTGTATTTGGTCATTGTTCAGTGTGCTTATTG
This sequence comes from Sebastolobus alascanus, assembly GCA_916701645.2. Taxonomy (NCBI): domain Eukaryota; kingdom Metazoa; phylum Chordata; class Actinopteri; order Perciformes; family Sebastidae; genus Sebastolobus; species Sebastolobus alascanus. The sequence continues at coordinate 558,898 of CAKAOJ020000044.1, forward strand.
GTCAGAGCATGCCATTACGTAAGCAATCCAACACAAAGCGGCTCTACAATCAGCTGAGCCGCTGAGAGCAAGACGTTCTAACTTTGGCGAACACTGGAGGTAGTTTATTTCTGAATTACTGTTTCAAATGCGTCTTGATAATAGGAGAAGGAGGTAGTTTGACATCAGCTAACCATTCCCTCTATATTGACAGCTTCAAACAGCTGAGAGAGCAGAGACTGAGGGAGAAGAAGGAGCAGCAGGAGAAGCTGCTTCAGCTACAGAACGGTCAGGTGAGTCTCTCACCTGAAGAAGAAGAAGAGGAGCCGCCCGAGAGGATCATGGGGTTGGACCTCAGCACGTGGGAGGATCGCTCCTACGAGCAGCGAGAAAGGAGCCTCCAAATCCTCAGCAGCCACGAGGGCGCCGTTAAAGAGGAAGGAGAGCACGCCAGGACAAGAGGGAGTCCCTCTAAAGCGCAAACTGAAGCACCAGACTCGTTCCAGACATCCACTGTGGTGGTGCGAGAGAGGTCCAGGACTATAGACGAGCCCAGCCAGAAAACCACTCGGGCCAAGAGGGAGAGCCGGCGGATGAGAGAGCTGGAGCAGGCCAAGTTCAGCCTGGAGCTCCTCAAGGTGCGGGCCAACAGCGGCGGAGCCTCGTCCCCGTCTGAGGAGCGGCGCTGGTCTTTGGAGCTGGTGACCCCCGCGACCCCGCCTCTCCGTTCGCCCCAGGGCACGCCGGACAGCCAGAGCTCCAAAGGTAGCTTTGAGCTAATCAATATGGATGACGAGCCGCCCAAGGCTGTAGAAGAGGTGACAGACAGTGAGGACCTCTGCCCCCCAGTAGCTCCAGTACCTGAGCCTAATGTTTCAATAAGCCCGAAGCCAGTTGAACCACATAGGACAGGGGTTTCTGATGCTGTTGCCCAGCCAGGCAGCCAGGCCCGGACCAAAATGCACCCAGCAGCCCCCACACATCCGCCCAAAATCGAGAACTACCTCCCAACCTTTTACGTCCCTGCTAGTGAGGGCAGCACAGTCGCCTCCCGTCGTCCTGCCGAAGAGCCCAAACAAAACGCAGAGGCAGCCGTCTCTACAACCACCACCACCGTCACCAAGCCTCTCAAAGAAAGGCGCGAGTCGGCGCGGCGACCCGTGGTGGTGGTCATCAGCATGCAGAAAGAAACGCCACTAAGCCAAGAGCTGAGCGATATCGTCCGTCCCCCCGTAGAGGTTCGAGATTCCGCGGCCCAGACGGGGGAGAAACCAGCTCCCGTCCCCGTTCCTACCTCTGTCCCTCAGGCCGACCAGGCGGTCATAGAGAAGCTGGTGCGACTGAACGAGGAGAAAGAGGTGAGGCAGCGCAATCAGCGGCAGCAGAACGAAAAGGAGATGATGGAGCAGATCAGACAGCAGAAAGAAGTGCTGGAGCGGCAGCGGCTCTACTTCGCTCAGTACGAGAGAGACATGTTCGAGAAGCAAAGAGGAGAAGCCCTGCACAGGATACAGCAGAGTCGACAGGGCGGACAAGACGCCGGCGGAGCCGCGACCTCCGGGAAGCCCCTTCGACCCAGCTCCCTGCTGATTGAGAGAACAGCAGGGGTAGCTCCTCACGGCAGGACACGGTCTGACTCCACTGCCCCATCAGTGCACTCTCCCTCAGGTGTAGAGAGCGCCCCTCACCCCCAGCTGCCTCCTCCACCTGCTTCCGTTCCCAGACAGAGACGCAAGGAGGGCCGGCCCGCTGCCGAGGGCTGGGCCCCCAAACTCACTCTGGAGTCCAAAGATGGAGGAGGAACCAGAGCGAGAGCAGCAACCAAGAAGCCACCAAGTAATCAAGGCACCACAGTCAGTATGACGGACAAGCCGAACATCTTCTTCTCTCCAAAGGACAAAGTCACATTTACAAAGTGAGTCATGAAGTTCAAATTTTTTGCTTGCACTGTGTATGTTTTTGTTGTTATCTAGTTTTTTTTTTCAATGAGAATCAGGTTTATTGACAAGTAGGTTTTTACATACAAGGAATTTGATATTTTGGTGCATAACAACAAACATAGTAAGAGAAAATAAAAATATGAAATAAAAAAACGAGTACTGAAAACATCAAGAATCATAAATGAAATAGAAATTTACAATGCAACATATAAAAAAATATATTAGAACGTTTTTTGACATAATACAAATCCTTGTAGGAATAATATCAATCATATACTGTATATAAGAAGTGGACGTAGTCACCGTGACGTCACCCATTGGTTTGTGATCGCTTTGAAGCCTCAAGTTTGGCATTTTAGCCGTCGCCATCTTGATTTTTTGCAACCAGAAGTGACACGAGAGGGTGGAGCTAAGTACAACCGAACGCTGAATAAGACATTTTCAGGTGACCAAAATGTTGAAAAAACAAAAACAAGCACGGGTACTATAACCTAAAACAAACTAATAAATGGATAAATAAATATACATAAACAAGTTTATGTTCGATAAAACATGTTTCCATTCAAAATTAAATAGATAACTAGAATGAATTATGATAACATGAATTATTTACATAGTAAGACTAGTAAGTATAATAAGTGAAGAATTTGAACATTTCTGACTTTGATGCCCCCCAGTTGTAGCATCACAAATACATTGTTGTAGACAGTAGCCCACAATATGGATTTGTCGCAGGGACACTGAGATGAGCTGAAAGTAATACATAGACGGCACCAATTTTCATCGGGATTGGCTAATTTTTCTGAGAAAAAAATTCTCCCATCAGACTCATTTGAAAGATGTTTAATAACCACATAAACATCTTCACATAGTGGCTTTAAGTGTGTATAATGACATTTTCATTGACATTCTTGGTGGCCACTTAAAGGGATAGTTGGGTATTTTGAAGTGGGGTTGTACTTCTCCATAGTCAGTGTATTACCTACATTAGATGACGGTCGGAGACAGGAGTTATCGCATGGGCGGGGCCGGCAGTAAAAAGAAAGACCCACCTAAAAAAAATCAACATCAGTTTAAGTGTACGCTATATTTCGAATAGCTTTAACTTGCTGTCAGACAGCTTTCTGACGGGAAACTTAAGCCATTGTATTCATCTACGCTCTCGTCAAAGCCACGAGACTTCATTGAAAAATACCTGCAATTTTACCTCGCAAAACACAGGAGTTGCTGGTCTACCGCTGCCTCGATCTGTTTGTAATATTGTGTGACTTTGGTGAATCCGAACTAATCAATACACTGACTATGGATAAGTACCTCATACAACCCCACTTTAAAACACCCAAATTATCCCTTTAATGAATTGGATTAATTCCTTTCCATTAATAACATTTTATATTTATGTTTTCTTCTTTTTGTTCAGCAGGTTTGACGGTGATGCTGTCCCTAAAGAGACACCTGCAGCCATTCCCAGAGAAGCTCAGTCACCCGTCTCCAAGCCATCTAAAGGAGCAAAAACGCGGGATGTAAGCGATCTCTCCTTCCTCCTTTGCAGAAGATAGACATGTAGCATGTGTTTGCAAGTTTGCAGGAGTGCCTTTTTGTGTTTTTGTGAATGAATTAATGAATCTTGGCAGCTCCCAATCTTACACTAAAAATGACACAGCTGACCTACATGAGGATCAAAATGCACTGAAGCTCTTCTGCAGGTTATTAAAGGCTCATTCATAAACATGCTGTTATCACTTCTGATGAAACTCCAGGTGGGCAGAGCGGGCCAAAAAAAGAAAGCCAGAATGGCACGGACCCGCTCCGACTTCCTCACCCGCGCCCCCACCCTCTCAGTTGGGGGCGATTCAGACGAGGATGACTATGAAGGCAACAGCAACCCCCGTCATCACAGTCTACTCTTCTCCAAACAGAGCCTCGCGGAGGAGGGCTTAAGAAAGTCCTGTTTCAGTGACTCAGACATGGTAACGGGCGCAATCCAAGCCAACAGTATACGTTCTTAAAGCGTGGCTCTTCTTTGACATTTCTAACCCCCTCAGCAGAGAGAGCATAGATCACTGACTCCAACTGAGCTTCAACAAACTTTATAAAACGTTTAACTAACTTTCCAAAAGAGTGGACGGCATTTCACGTGTTTCCCCTTTAAATACTAAACCTTTAACATACTGTGGTGGCTTCTCTAACATGATTTGGCTTCTCTTTCTCTTACAGCTCTAACACTGACTTCTCCCGTTGATTTATTCTTCCGGGTTAATTAACAATGTTTGCATGTAACTTTTAGTTGTATTTCCTCTCTTAGCACTAGTCACGAGTCAGACCTTGGGAATCCTTGGAAAGGGTCATCATTCACTTTCTTCATCACTTAACAAACTCCTCCTGTCTTTTAACGGCTCTTTTCCTGGGAAAACTGATTTGTTCCTTGTGTTATGAGAACAGTTTGTTTTTAAGAATTATTGTTTCAAAGGTATTTGTTGTGTTATTGCTTTGTAGTATCATGATTACTACAAATAGGGATGCACCGATCCGACTTTTTCAGTCCTAATACCGATAGCGATACCTGGGCTTTGGGTATCGGCCGATACAGAATACCGATCCGATATCAATAAGCTGTTTGCCTCACTGTGTGGAAGTGACTGGGATCATTCTTTTATGTGTCAGGCAACATCAGACTTGACTTAAACATTGCTTTCCTAACTTCGGAAAAAACTAAATTTAACAAATAACTACATAGATATAAATTTATTGAATCCTTTATTATTAAAATGATAAATTGTTCACCAGCAACTTGGTAAAAAAAATCTTCAAAATTCAGAGGAATTACGATCCCTTTTTAAACCTTTTTAATGCAGCAACAAATTGGTCAAAACTTAAACAGGAAGTAAAATTCCAGTCTATAATATATAGTATAAAAACATAGAATTGAATTTAATAGATCGGCCCCATTGTCACCGATACTCGATCCAACTTTTTTTGAGTCAGTATCGGCCCGATATCCAATCCAGGATCGGTGCATCCCTAACTATAAACAGCATTTACATTTTTACTAATGCCTAGAAGCAGTGGTGGAAAGTAATTAAGTACATTTACTCATGTACTGTATTTTGAGATACTTGTACTTTACTTTTCCATTTTCTGATACTTCTACTCCACTACATCTTAGAGGGAAATATTGTACTTTTTACTCCACTACATTTATTTGATAACATTAGTTACTTTGTATATTCAAATTATTAATACAAATTATAAGTCATCTACTAAATTAGGATATATAATATTACTATTAGGGCTGTCAAAGTTTACGCGATAACGCATTAACGCAAATTCGTTTTAACGCCAATGATTTCTTTAAAGCATGAACACAACTTTCGAATTTTAAGTTGTAGCAGGTTTTAAAGCGAGAGTGAAGATACAGGTATCATATGAAACTAGAAAACCTAAAGAATCCATTGGCACTAACCGCAAAGGAGGTTAAATAACGCTCCAAACTTACACTAAATTTTGGCGAGGAAAAACCGGCATGGCAATTTTCAAAGGGGTCCCTTGAGCTCTGACCTCAAGATATGTGAATGAAAATGGGTTCTATGGGTACCCACGAGTCTCCTCTTTACAGACATGCCCACTTTATGATAATCACATGCAGTTTGGGGCAAGTCATAGTCAAGTCAGCACACTGACACACTGACAGCTGTTGTTGCCTGTTGGGCTTGAGTTTGCCATGTTATGATTTGAGCATATTTTTTTTATGCTAAATGCAGTACCTGTGAGGGTTTCTGGACAATATTTGTCATTGTTTTGTGTTCTTAATTGATTTCCAATAATAAATATATACATACATTTGCATAAAGCGGCACATTTGCCCACTCCCATGTTGATAAGAGTATTAAATACTTGACAAATCTCCCTTTAAGGTACATTTTGAACAGATAAAAAATGTGCGATTGATTTGCGATTAATCGCAATTAAATATTTTAATCGATTGACAGCCCTAAATAATCTACATATTATTTTGAAATTGGCCATGCTGTATAATGAGTAGTTTTTTAATGCAGGACTTTTACTTGTAACAGTGTATTTTTACACTGTGGTATTACTACTTATACTTAAGTAAATGATCTGAATACTTCTTCCACCACTGCTTAGAAGAAGTTAGAGTTCTGGTAAATGTAGCTGGTGAAAATGCAGGGATGTGATGCTGCCATCTACTGGCTTCAACTTGTCCTCAGATTATAATATAGGCTCCTCGCGGGGCTGCATGTATATTCACGAAAAGACAGGCTTGTCATGGGTTTTGTCTTTAACTTGTTCTCCAACCTGATGTTGTTCCAGCCTACAGGCTCTGAGGAGCAAAAGAAGTTGCAGAAAGCCATGTCGTCAGGAGATTTGGTCAAAGAGGACTCCATGCGCAAGAACTCGCAAGATGGAAGGTTTGTTCCTCATCCGGAGTTTTACCTAAAGGTTTTGTCTGTATGTCTTGGCCTTAAAGGGCAACTTTGGTATTTTTCAACCTGGTCTAAGTGACTAATGGATGAATGAAATAATCTAAATATTCAGCCATGACATTGAAAATCTTTTAGATAACACTAAGCTACGCTTTCAGTACTCCACCACAACAAACTCTGCCCGGCTGCCACTCACTTTCCACCATGGATGTATTCTATTCCAGATTTCAGAACGAGACTTCTCCTTGAGCGAGACTTGTTCCATAATGTCAGACACTTATAATAACAATCAGAGTCTGTCATGGCAAAACCAAGTACTTTTAGTGGACTTAAATGACGGTGCCAGCTTGCCCCAATAGCATCATATTACAGCCTCTGTCTAATATAATACAGTCTGCAGCGCTCTCCCTATATATATCTACAATACTGGACCAATTTCAGAAATTGTTGTCCCTATTAGTCAGTTAGACACAAAAACATGGGAAAATAGGGCCCAGGTTGAAAAATACCAAAGTCACCTTTTAATGTAAATTCTTATGGACGTTTTGTCACTTATAAGTTAAAGCTATTTACAATTTTCCATCAGTAATCAAAGAATGTTTATCAATTTTGTTTTAAATTTGAACAGGGTTCGTAGGATGCGTTTCTGGGGCAAGACAAAGTATGGGGATAAGAAGACCTCCAGAGAGAAGCTGATCTGTGGGGCCGATTCCATGGATGGAGACTATGGAGACACTGGGCCATTGCTGGGAGATGGTGCGTTATCCAAAGGCGAATACATAGGACTCTTTTAAAAAAAATCTTTGAATGCACCTGAGGTTCATTTGACCCACAAATCCTTCCTTCTCTTGCACACAGCTGGTCAGGAGATCATGTCGCCGCCCACCAGTCCTGACCCGATGTTGGATCCAGGGGTCAGAGACCTGAAGGAGAACAAGGCGCCGTCTCCCAAGGTGAGGCGACGGCGCAGCGTTAAGATCAGCACCGTGGCTCATGAGCCGGCTCAGTGGCAGAGCGACGCGCTGCCGATCCTCACCTGCACCAACGACTACAGGAGCATGAACGACTTCCTCATGAAGAAGGTAATAACAAACACGCTCTCTCTTATGCTCTCGATACAAGTTGGTAAAGATGATTACATGGCCTGTGCGTGTACGTCAACATCTAAAAGTCCTCACAAGGACAGTAACTCCAGATGAACGCAATGCATTTGTTTTCATTATTTATGTATTTTTAGAGCTACAGGGAGTCCATATTCATGCCAAGATGTTTGTGGTGTCATATTTTAGATCAACGACTTGGACACGGAGGACAGTAAGAAGGACACCATGGTGGACGTCGTGTTTAAAAAGGCTCTGAAGGAATTCCGTCTGAATATCTTCAACTCTTACTCCACAGCGCTCGCTGTAAGTGTTGTCAACACTGTTTACATGATCATTTAAAATTGAAAGATATTTTATACTTTTCAAACAAAGTGATGAGAAGTGTGCAGTGCTTTTTACATGATAGCATATAGCAGGACTAGATCTTTTATACTGGAACATCAAATAGATAACTTCTGTGCTCTTCATGTGACCCCGTCGTCTTCCTCCCCAGATGGACGATGGGAAGAGCATCCGCTACAAAGACCTCTACGCTCTGTTTGAGCACATCCTGGAGAAGACCATGCGACAGGAGCAGAGGGACTGGAGAGAGTCTCCCGTCACAGTGTGGGTCAACACCTTTAAGGTTTTCCTGGATGAGTTCATGACTGAGTACAAACCTATGGACAGCACACTCAGCAGGGTAAAGACACGCAACGGCCTCCTAGAAAAATAGGATTTTGGATGACGTCTAAACTGTTAAAGACATTTTATGCTCCTTTGAATGTATTCTGTTGGGGTAACGTTAAAGGGATAGTTCGGATTTAACTTATCCATAGTCAGTGTATTAAATACAGTACATGACTGTTGGCATGCAAAGAAATGTACTGCTGTGGACGGGACACATACATATTTTAGACACCTAAGAAAATCAATATCGGTTTAAGTGTACACTATATTTAGAATATTTTCAACGCTTCATCTTGCCGTGAGACAGCCGTTTCTGACAGGGAACTGAAGCCGTTGTATCCATCTATGCTCCCTAAAGCCACCAGGCTCCATTGGAAAAAAAAACAGTAATTTTGGTGAATTTGAACTAATCAAAGTCACACAATAACACAAAACAAACTAACCGATGGAGGCAGCAGTAAGCCAGCAACTCCTGTGTTCTGCGAGGTAAAATTACAGTTTTTTTTAAATGGAGTCTGGTGGCTTAAAGGTAAAGCAGTGAAAATATTCTAAATATAGCGTACACTTAAACTGATATTGATTTTTTTAGGAGAGCCTTTCTTTTAGGTGGCTAAAAGACATTTAGCTTCCGTACTGGTACTCCTATCTGTTTCTCCAAACCGGGGGCGTACTGACAGTCATCTACTGTAGGTAATACACTGACTATGGATAAGTACCTCATACAGCCTCACTTCAAAACACCCAGACTGTCCCTTTATAGAAATACATGTGCGTTTATTGTTGTGGATCCAGTAAGAAAGTTGGATGTGTAAGGAAAGTTTTTTTTTTTTTTTTTAAAGTACCTTACTAAACCAACTAAATGTCATGTACTCTGGTGTATAAAAGCCTTCTGGGGTGTTAGTTTCTAGGGATTTTATCTGTGGTATACATAATCAATTTTATTTGTATAGCCCAAAATCACAAATCACAAATTTGCCTACATCAATTCTTAATAATGCTTACATATACATCGACATAACTTGATATATACTTAAACTTATATGTTGTTCTGTTTTGTCTTCTTTTTTTTTTTACTACAGCAGGCACCTAAACCTGAACGCAAAAAACGGAGGAAAAAGGACACCGACATTGTGAGTCTTTTCATCATTACTAAGTACATGATCATGATCATTAACAGAAGAAAGACAACACTTTAACAGCCAGTCCTTTACACCCCCATTTGCTCTTTAGAATAATAAGATATAAATACACCAACGACCAGAATAGAAAAGGCTGTACAAACAAAACACAGATATAAATGTGAAGGGAAATGTGCAAGTGAACTCCAAATGAACCTGTGCTCTGCTGCTCTCTGCAGGTGGAGGAGCATAACGGCCACATCTTCAAGTCCACCCAGTACAGCATCCCCACTTACTGTGAATACTGCTCATCACTCATCTGGATGATGGACCGGGCCTGTGTGTGCAAATGTGAGTGTGAATGCAAAAGATCACAGCAGGGATTCAGGACACCTTGAGAATCCCTGAATTTCATACAGTAGATCTGAGAAAATGTGTCTTTTATCAAGGAAAATGTTCCCAATATTTGCTCTAGGTACTTAAAGCTGCAGTGGGTAGAATTGGAGCAAATATGATTAAAAAAAGTTATTTTTATAAAACGGTCGCTATAACCTGAAAAAAATCATGTGCCTCTGTATCTCCGGTGTCCTCCGGTGCTCCTAATGGCATCTGCAAGATTTCACAGACCGGAGGAAATGAGAGCTGGCTGTCAATCACTTGCGAACTCCGATCTGTGATCCGATCCGAGATGAATCAATATTATGTTACTTTAATGCCTATTTCTCGCTTCAAATGTTTTCAGAAACATCTTGTAGTGTACTGTTTAGCTGTAAAATGAGAAAGTTTGTGACCCGGCAGCCATGTTGAGATCTGTTGAGAAAATACTAAGCACCGCCCACCAGCCGGAGCACAGCCAATAGGAACGCTCTCTCTCTGAAATGACCTGTGGTTGGCCAAAGTCTCCCGTCACGTGCTAGATTTTTAAAGCCTGAAAACAGAGCCATGATGAGGTGCAGAAGTCTAGATCTAGATCTAGATTTATGTCAGTGACTTCTGGAACCCTGCCACACACACAGACACACACACACAGACACACACACACACACACACACACACACACACACACACACACACACACACACACACACACACACACACACACACACAGACAGACATTCACTGAACTTATACACGCACACACAGACATTCACTGAACTTATACACACACACACACACACACACACACACACACACACACACACACACCATGTCTGTGGCCCACCCTCTCTCCCTCCTCAGCCCTAATCAGATTGTTTTCAACTGGACTCATGGGGTCTGCGGCGCCGTCTCTCCACAGATGTCCCCACACAGTTTGTCCTTTATTCCCACAGGATGTTTTCCTCACGCCAGCCAGCGCTGCTTTGGTCTCTCAAGCGATAACTTTTTTTTTTCTTTTGTCCAAACTTTTGCTGAATAATGAGGAGGCACTGCCTTTCTGTGGACAGTGGAAATGACTTGTTTGATTTCTCTGGCTGTGTTTATCCAGTGTGCCGGTACGCCTGCCACAGAAAATGCTGCCAGAAGATGACCACCAAATGCAGCAAGAAGGTGAGTCGGCCATATTGTGCACCCGCACAACAATGTCCCGTGACACTAATTGTTTTACTGTGGGTTTATTTACAGTTGCTAGTGTTAGTTCTGCAATCTAACATACTGACAGTGATAGTTCTTAAAAGATAATACTTAGTGGACAGAGAATCTTTTTAAAGAGGACCTATTATAAATTTGTATTTTGGGTTTCTACTAGAATGTGTTTACATGCTTTAATGTTCAAAAAACCTCTTTTCACCCTCTGTCTGAAATGCTCTGTTTGAGCTTCTGACCCCCCCCGAAAAGCCCTGTCTGGTCTGATTGGTCAGCTGGTTCCACTCTGTTGTTATTGGTCAACTGAACCAAACTCTTCAGACTGCACTCCAGCTCCGCTCTAACTAGCTTTGTTTGAGGGCGTGCCAAACTAGCCACTTGGCAGGTATATTATGCAAATGTGTTACTTGGTGACATCACCACGTTACAGCAGAAAAGGCGGGACTTCAAGCGAGGCGTTTCAGGCAGTTCAGGAGCAGTGTTTCTGTGGGGAAGAGTAATAAACATGTCCACAGCCTTCGTCGTTTTCCCGCCTCCCATTCATTGTCTATGAAAGCAGCCGTGCAATGCATTCTGGTAGCGTGGCAGAGCGATTCGAGAGGCGGGGGGGTCACGTTGGCCGCTCCTCATTTGCATCAAGTTGAGGTCTAGGCTTCTTTATGCACATCAGAGGCGTCCGGCACAACTCGCCACCTCTGGAAACTCCCTAGAAACTTATAAACTAAACGTTGTCGATCCAAAATAAAGAGCAATATTTCTCGCCTCAAATGTTTTCAGAAACACATTTCGGTGAACTATGTTCGTAATATAAGAGAAGAAACTTTCCAAACGAGCCGCCATGTTGGTTCCAGTTTGAAAGCTGGGAGCAGCAGCCCACACGGGAAAGCGTTCGTCCAATCAGGTGCCTTGTGTCTAGTGGCAGCCCACCAAGCGTCTAATGCTGGGAGCGAGGCGATCACTCGCTATAAAAACGCCCCTGTGGACACGTACCACTCCCTTGGGCGTGGACTTTGGACTCTGTAACTTAGCAGACCTTTTACATGCACAAAAAAATATATAACATACTAAAGGAAAGGGGAAAAAGCACAAAAGCATAATAGGTCCTCTTTGAAACATTACCAATTCTTGTGAACATTTTAAAAGTCTTTGTTGCTGTGTGCAAGTATGTGCATGTATGTACACAACATGGTACGTGTTTAACAGAGTATATTATGTCTGTGAACAGTTTGATCCGGAGCTTTCCTCCAGGCAGTTCGGAGTGGAGGTTTCTCGTCTGACTAATGACGAGAGGACGGTGCCCCTGGTGGTGGAGAAGCTCATCAACTACATTGAGATGCATGGCCTCTACACTGAAGGAATATACAGGAAATCTGGCTCAACCAACAAAATTAAGGAGCTCAAGCAGGGACTCGACACAGGTGAATGATGCTAGCTGGCTTTTAAAACTGAGAAACATGAGTGGTGGGAAATGATTCAATGTGATTTGCTAAATGTTGGTTTGTCTGTACTCTCCTTGTGACCACACAGATGTTGACAGCATGAATCTGGACGACTACAACATCCACGTTATCGCTAGTGTTTTCAAGCAGTGGCTGAGAGACCTGCCTAACCCTCTACTGACATTTGAGCTGTATGATGAGTTTATACGCTCCATGGGTAAGTGGTCAACATCAGGTATCCAGCACCACTGTCTTTTCAAATGCATCCATAACAACGATTTATTATTGCGAACAGCAGAAGATATATGTGTTTGCAGTAACAGTAAGTGGTGAAAATGCCTCCTCAGCTTCGCAGGATAAAAAGGAAGCGATCAGAGGGGTGTATTCAGTTATTGACCAGCTAAGCAGAACTCACCTGAACACTGTGGAACGCCTCATATTTCATCTTGTCAGGTAAAAACTGTTCTTATGGCAATCCTAGAGGAGGATTGATACATGAAACCGCTTTATTTCCTCCCAGATAGACTATTCTAATACTGAATTCATGCTTTTTAGGGTCGCCTTGCAAGAGGACACAAACCGTATGTCAGCCAACGCCTTGGCTATAGTGTTTGCTCCTTGTATCCTGCGCTGTCCTGACACCATTGACCCGCTGCAGAGTGTCCAGGACATCGGCAAGACGACAGCGTAAGAACATACTTCATGTTTATCAAATGAATTCTCTGCCTTTGCCCTAAGGCAGTGGTTCACAAAGGTTGGGGTGGGAGTAAATTAATCTGTTTCATGTGGGAGCAGTTAACAAAACTCTATTCAAGCTATCAAAATCCAGTTTAAAAATATTTATTCAGGCAGCGAAAGCACAATTTAGACAGATATTTGACATCTGATCTGATCAATTTAATATCTTTTCTAGAAGAAAAGAAGGTATATTAATATAAAGAAGGTGATGCTCGACAAGCAAACACGTCAGTCAAAACCAAAGTTGCTGAAGATATTGTTATTGTAGCAGAACAGCCTTGTTTGTCTAAAAACTCAAAGACATGGAAACCAAATAATTAGCAAAAAAAAAAATATACAATACTTTTTTTCAATACTAAACATTTATACATATCATAATTTTTAAAGGGTAACTTCGTTTTTTTTCAACCTGGAACCTACTTTCCCATGTTTTTGTGTCTAAGTGATTAATGACAATTTTTGAAATTGGTCCAGTATTGAGGGAGAACACTGCAGACGAAAGCCGCTAAACGGCTGTAATGTAATCGTTCGGGGCAACTGCACACATCCACATTATTGAAATCAGCTAAACATTTAGCAAAACTTTCAACCCACCAATTTCAAAGATTGTTGTCCCCTTTAGTCACTTAGACACAAAAACATGTGAAAATAGGGTGCAGGTTGAATAATACAGAAGTTATCCTTTAAGATACACCTTTATTTTGAAATTCCCATGGCAGGTCTGTGTCACCATTTCCGTCCAAGTGGCCCCTCCTTCCTACAGAGACCAGTTATAAAACTGTCAAATCATATTTTAGTTGCTTTTTGTGAGTTGATGTAAATGTTTCTGATTGTGTTAAATGGACATATGATCATATTGATTGCAGGCCCCTGAATTGAAGCGAATCGAAATCGTATCGTGGTGGACATTGTGATATCAGCAAATATCATATCGTTGTCCAAAAAAAATCAATATAATATTGTATTATGATGAAGCTTGTGATTTACACCCCTAGTACATATATACATGTGTGAGGTGGACATAATGCAAGTAGTGTAAAATTAAGTGCAAATTATAGTGTAAAGTAGTGCAGTTATGGATCAGATAATTTTAAGATGTTGAAAGGTGTATGAGTCCATAACTTACACCATGATAATATTATTTCAATAAAATTATGCTTTGCAGCAGATTTCCTCAATAATGGTTGAGAAATTTTATGAGATTTGTTTTCTGTTTCCAAAAATTTGAGAACCTCTGGCCTCAGGGAAAATACAAATCTCATACTGTACTGTATAAATAATACTGTGTAGGAAAGGATTAACTTAATATGAGCTGATCATTTTGCTGTGACATTTTTTTGTATTTCCTGTCCTTCTGAAGTGGTTTTGTTTCCCTCCATAGGTGCGTAGAACTGATCATTTGTGAACAGATGAATAAGTACAGAGTCCGACTAAAGGACATCAGCAGCTTGGAGTTTGCTGAGAATAAGGCCAAGTGCAGACTGACCCTCATTCGACGGTCGATGGTAAGATCGGATAATATGACGAATATGACTAATCCCGCTGTTATCAGATGAATCACGTGTTTCCAGTGACTCATTGCTAAATCTACCTGACTGAGCCATCCTAAAAACCCTGCCCTGATTTCCTCCTTTGTAAGCTGTTTTTCTCCTCTCCAGATTCTCCTCCCTAACCTGTCCTTTCCTTTACCCAGAAACCCGTACTAATAGCTGTTAGATTCATGAGCATAGCTCGCACTATGGTATGTATACACGGCACGCACCCCCAAACTATCATCCAGTGGTGATGTTGTTGTGGTGCCGATCACTGCATACATAGTCTCATCTTTTCAAATATTAACATATGTCTCCTCCATCCCTAAAGCATGACTCATCACTTCACTTAGTCTCTGCTTCTGTCTTCTGTAACTGTCTCTTGTGGATGAAAGTCAGGAGATAATGCAGTCACTTATAATTAGGTTTACATTATGCTATGTGGAGTATGGAACACACAAAGTGAACATTTTTCAGCATATTCTGTGACCTAAAATCTATTTTTTTGCAAATACTAGTATATAAAGATACACGACATGACAGCTCCCCAAAAGTGAAGTCAAAACATCTGGATCGCCCCCTGGTGGCTGGCTGCAGTATAGGTCATAAATCCCGCCCCCTCCATGTTAGCAGATGGGACATGGGCCAAACTAAAAAGTCAAAGTATACGTCAAATACATTTTTCCCAAAGATGGTTTTTGACGTTTTAGGTAGATGTATGTTGGCTGATGTATGGTCAAGTGTCATTTTTCTGATAAGTTTGGTTTTAATTAGTTATTTGATACTATAAAAAGGGGGGGAGATGTCATGATTGACAGCTGCTCTGAGTGAAGTAGTCGCAGCAGGAGGCTCGTGAATTGTATGAGAGAGGAGACGTAACTTTAACTTTCCATAACCGTCACCAGCCTGTGTAATAAAAAGTGTCAGTTTGATCATAAATGTAGTTATAATTATTATGGTTAGTTTTTGTGTCTTTCTAGCCAAACAGCTACCCTGGTGCTAACGTAGCAGCTAGGTGGCTCACGCTAACAAGCTGTGGCCGTGGTCGGCTGGTGATTCGCTTGGGCGGGTGTGTGGGCGGGACCTCGATACCGCGGCTACAGCCCCCGATCACTACTGTTCCGACTCTGGCTCCAAATGTTGTAAAATCTCAAGATGGCAGCTCCCGTATCTGGGATATCTTGGCTTCACTTTTGTACAGTGGGAGGAAGTGGAGACGCATCGTCCATCTATAAATATACCGTCTCATGGCTCACATCAGTGGCTCACTCTCATAAGAACTCTAAAAAAAGAAATTGGAAAATGTCATATTATTTTTGTCATTACTTTCTCTGGATAAATTATGTACAGAATTAAGTTCTCACGAAGCGTTGGAGGAATCTTATAGTACATTTCTCTAGCAAATATCATATCGATATCACACAACAGTGATATTGCAACCCTATCTCAGGGGAAGGCGTATAAATGGCAAAACATTACAAGGACATTCCGCGTGTCATGAGAACGCATTTTAGCCCTTTTGTCAATTTTATGGCACGCAACAAAACTACGGTAACAGCCGCAGTTAGGTTTAGGCAACAAAACCAGTTAGCTTTAGGAAAACGTCAGGGTTTGGCTTAAAAGTACATAAACTAAGTAAAATATGTACGGAAACAGAAGTACAGAAAACATCATAAACATCACTTACATAACTTCAAAGTAAATATCACCACTTTGAGACACAAACACCGGTCTCCTGGTTGAAAGTCCTGTGTTTGTTGGACCCGTCCACCTCTCCTCCCGCCAGCCATAAGCCGTCTCTCTCACTTTTTATTCTACGTCACTAGCTCTGAGAGTAGCATATTTACACAGATGCGTTTACATTGGAGTCAATACAGATTACATGGCGAACAGATGATGACACACCAAAAGCAAGAACGGCGTTCTTATTGCACGCAAAATGAATTTGCGAATTATCGTGTCATTGAAACGCCAGTTAGTGCGACTGGACTGGATATTGTTACTATGAGCTTGACTTCTAAGAACTGAGAAAGGACTGAGATGTGAACACTCAGCTGCCACTCAGCTAGAAAGGCACCAGATCAGTTGCTAGACCTGACAGATCCTCATACTGCATATTAAAATGACCTTTATGAACCTGGCATTACTGATTCCTCTTCTTTTCACTTTTCACTTCTCACTTTTGCTCTAAGAAGGCAAATGCAGCAAAAAAGGTAAAGTTTGTGTATCGTGTTGTATCTACCTTTTGTGTTTGATCAGTCTTTTAGTGCTGCTGTGCTGTTTTTAGCTTCTCATTTCATGTGGTTCAGTCACTGCATGTGCGAGTGAGTAGCTGCTTGCTTAAAGTGGTGAAATGTACTGCATATGACAGCGTAACTGTTTTCATTTAGTGCTGGTCAGCTGCTTTTTTATGGAGCACAAATGTGGTATTCACATCAGTGAGAAGACAACATCTGGCCTTGATTTGTTCCTCAGGGAAGAGGCCATGTACAGCGACTAAGCTACCACGCGCCCTCGCCGCCAGTTAGTCCGCGGCTGCAGGCTGTGGCTGACCCCGTGATAGAGGAGAGTGGTGGTGAAGAGAGCGAGGACGCGGCCGCCGAAATCTCAGAGCATCAGCAGGCAGCCATGCAGCAGGAGGAGAGAGTGCTGACGGAGCAGATTGAGAGCCTGCAGAAAGAGAAGTAAACACCGTCACTGCACTTAAAATGTTCTGAAAAATGTTACATGATCTGAATTAATGAAAATAACATTTCCAATTTGCACGTGTTATAAGCTGTGTGTCATCATGTGTATTCAGCTCGTTTGTTAATCTAGATCATGTTTGCCCCTGCAGAGAGGAGTTGACTTTTGAGATGCTGACTCTGGAGCCACGAGCATCTGATGATGAGACCCTGGAGTCGGAGGCTTCTATCGGTACAGCCGACAGCTCTGAAAACCTCAATGTGGACTCTGAGGGAACCTCTGACTTCTCTGGTGAGTCCCTATGCAGGAAATCACAACTCACCTTGCAGTTTGCTATTTTTTTTATGTATAATTGGAGCGAAAAGATGAATAAAACTTACCTTCGCCTTTTCCAGTGTTGACTTCCCCCTGGCCTCGGAGAACTGACATGACGAGCCCCCGACGTCGCGCTCTCCGCCGGCAGCCTGACTCCCAGGACTCTGTGGACTCATCCTCCAGTCCATCCTCCTACTCCTCCTCATCACACTTCCAACCATCGTCCTCTTCCTCCTCTGCCGCCACCACCCGGCGCTTTCGTTTCCACTCCAAGTCTCCCCCCGCAGGCTCGGGTCCGACCCAGGCCCAGCTTCTGAAGCCACCTCGAGCCTCCCGGTCCGACAGCATAGACGGTAGCCCTACAGGAGATCCGGAAGGCGCTTACGACGAAAGGCCGCAGTTTACCAGCCGAGGCACCTTCAATCCAGAGAAGGGCAAACAGAAACTTAAAGGGGCCAAGCATTCAGCCCTGAGGCACCCCAGAGACGGCGGTGGCCACGGCAGGGACCCTCCAGACCTACCACAGCAGCTGGTATTGTACGGCAGTAATGAATTTATGGTATGAAGGACACTGGGACACCACAGCACTCCCCATCCAACTCCCTGGCAGGCGTATACATTCTCAGTGGGAGGTAACGCAATGGCAACTTGCTTAGCTTCTCTTTGAAGTCTGCAAAGAAGTGTCCCCAAGTGCCGTGTACAGTGTTTCCACCTCCAGCGGGTTGGAGATGTTTAGCAGAGGGACAGGAATCAGTGGAAAGGCTCCTCTTCTCTGGACTAAACTGCCACCCACGCTCTCACAGTGCCTCCGCAGCTCTTTACCAAGAGGAGACGCACCGAGCAGGAGGACAGAGAAAAGGGAAAAATGTTGGAATATGCGGAAGACCACTCAGCATCAGGGAACGTTACGGAGCTGGAAAGCTGAAGCAGAAGAAATCAGGCAAAATCACGGATGTTACAGTGAACTTAAAGCTCACCATTATTAGCTGCTTTATGAGTTTACAGTTCATAACAGTCAGTGTAAGCAGTGGTTGCTCTGTTACTACAAATTTATTTTTTTCCCTTATTTAATACATTTTAATGTCACAGAAATTCTTTATAGCATATAATATACAGGTATAAATACTGTACAAAGCCGGAACACCAGCCTCTGCTGGGTAGTTGAAGTCAAATATTTATCTCTTTTTTTTTTTTGAGTATCTTGGACGGAGATGTACGGATTTGGGCAGTGGATGATTTATGTGCGTGTGTGGCGAGCGCTCATGCAGCGTGACTGTTTGTATGTGTGAGAAAGAGAAAAACCACTCCATGTGTTTTTAAGTTTGTGCTGCTTTTTGTTTCCCCCCTTACAAGGGAAATACCGCCATCAAAGGGACCAAGTGAGCCGGTGTGTATTCCAGCCAAAGGGGATCCCAGCTCTGTAAAAGAATGTCGGACGTGTATAAAATCCCTGCATTCACTGCTTAACAGCCATACTACAATTGTAATTGTACAGTGCAGTTCATTATGTACAGTATAGTGGACAAATGCCATTCTATTCTTGAGACCTATTGTTACCCCTCCCCACACTCCCAAACCCATCCCAACCTCCTGTCTCTCAAGTGTTTGCTCAATAGCAACCAAGAAAGAACATAAAACCAGTACGGCTTTTGTTTTTATTGTTGGGAATCTTTGTTTTTGTCATTTAAGTGTATTTTTCCATATTGTCTAGTGGTGTTTTGCAGCAATTTCAAATTACTGTAGGTGACATGTTTGAAAATAGCAGCAGACTGTTTGACTTGTCACGGTAGGAAAAGCACATGTGTTACTAATAACATTAACGAGGGCTCCGTTATATTCAAGTGTCAGGCGTGACAGTGAGCCAGTATCGGTGGGCTACCTCCGGGTCTGAAAAGTGAAGCCAATGCTTAAGTGCCTTAAACTTACATTCTTTCTAATAGCCAGCAGGGGGCGACTCCTCTGGTTGCAAAAAGAAGTCCGATTGTATAGAAGTCTATGAGAAAATGAGCCTACTTCTCACTTGATTTATTACCTCAGTAAACATTGTAAAAATGAGTTTATGGTCTCAGTCACTAGTTTCACGTCTTCTTCAATACAGCATGATGTTCATTTAGGAAATTATGGTCCCATTTAGAGTCAAATAGACCATAAAGCAGGGGATGCTTTAGGGTGTGGCTACCTTGTGATTGACAGTTCGCTACCACGGCGTTGTCCGGTCTGGGAGTTGTCCGTGTTTTAGTCTTACAACTTCAACCCTTTCACAATGTGTTTTCAGTTCATGAAAGTTAATTGTAACATTTTGGTCGCCTGAAAATGTCTTATTCAGCGTTTAGTTGTACTTAGCTCCACACTCTTGTGTCACTTCTGGTTGTAAAAAAACAAGATGGCGACGGGCAAAACGCCAAACTCAAGGCTCAAAACGGCAGTCCACAAACCAATGGATGACATCACAGTGACTATGTCCAATTCTTATATACAGTATATAGCCAGTATGCACAACACCAGGACCCTGAAATGGAAGCAGTTAAACGGAATTCAGCCATTGTTAATTTTATTATATTACACCTGTGGTTCTCCACTGTGATACATCAAAATGTCTTCGGTGTAAAAGGCACACAAAAACACTTAAATAATCAAAGTAGTACCTGATCCAAGGGAAGAATTTTACATTGCTTAGTTACAATGATCCAAGGGCAATGATACCACAAACCAATATGATACATTCAGTACAATTAGCAAGGGTGTAGGTGTGGGTATGGACAGGGAAATCTGCCTCCTTCAATGTTTAAGTGAGACCTTGGTACTTTTGATAGAAGAAAAAACACATTATTTAGACTCTTCTCAATTTGTACTATTGTTTCACTACATTTTATCATTTACCATTATCCTGTATTTATCACCAGAGGCCACTATTCAGTAAAAGTTATATAGGCTCACTTACTTTCAGGAAGAGGCTGAATTGTTTTCTGAAACTTCAAAGATATACTGTATATCATTTTAGTCACATTGCACTTCTGGCATCACAGTTGAGTTCTCAAGGTGCATTTTATTATAGATTTTGGTGACAAGTGCTACCACCCCTTCTTTCAAAGAAAAGGAGCTCCTCCCTAAGAATATTTGCACTGAGATTACAATAATACATCCTTAATCTTTGATAACCATGGGTTTCATGTTATTGTTACTGCTGTATCATTGCTGAGGAATCTGTTGCCTCCTTCATGGAAATGTAATAAGACCTTCCTCTTGGGAGAACAGGTAATGTACAGTTTGTTCTTGTAGCTGGCCCTATCTACATTTTTTCATCCTTCAGGTGCTGCTTCTGTCCTCGTAAGTCATTTAACTGTTGAATTTAGAAGAGCAGGAGTTACTCAACCCAGGGGTCATGTCTTCTGCATTTTTATTGTCACAGAAGTGACAATCTGTGCTTTGGGGCCCAGTTCCCCCTCTGGTATAAACAGATATTGGCTTTGCAATTATAAACCTATTTAACTGCTCCTGAGATAGAGCTACTGAATCTCCGCTTACCTCTTGAGTAGCCTAAAGAGAGCAGACAATTCTTAATTTTGTTTTCATTCACATTTTGCAAAGTCCATTTGTTTCATCAGCTTTGGATATCAAAGTCCAAGTGTCCGACCATAAATAGACAAAAAAGTAGTTAGGAGGAATTTGAAACAGCTAAAAGGGGTACAATCATGAAATGTAATATAACAAGGTGTAATAACAACCTGTCCAGCCTTAGAGGGGATCAGTAAAACCTGCTTAAAGTCTCCAATTCTTCACAAAAAAAAGAAATTACAATATTTTGTTAAATACTTTTACTTACTGAAAAAACAGTGAATTTCATTTTTGAGAACTTATAACAAAAGCAACCCAAATGTGGTCTCGGTGCTGCAGGGTCCTAAAGAAGAAGAGAAGATGTGCTTAAGTCAAAAGATGTTTTAAATAGCCCAATGCAGCCTTATGTGTTTTTCTTACTCTTATGTACCATGTTTTTATGGGGCACAAAGTAATTTACAGAGATACACAGCTAAAAGCAGTGGTTTAATGTAACAAAGTACATTTACTCTAGTACTATACACTAAAGTACAATTTTGAGGTATTTATACTTTACTTGAGAATTTCCATTTTAAGTCACTTTATACTTCTACTCCACTATGTTTTGGATGCAAATATTGTGCTTTTTACTACATATATTTTAAAACTTTAGTTTTTTAGTTACTTTGTAGATTTAGAGCATTAATACAAAATATAACATCAACTAATCAATTGTGATTATTATAGGTTAAGCTACCCAGCAGTATATAAAGTAATTAAAATTAGTCCCACCTTTACCAGCTGCAACATTAAAGTGATGACCACATTAATGCATCAATAATTATAATCCAGTGACATACTGCAATTATTCTGAAATGAGCCATTCTGTATAGGCTACTTTAAGTATATTTTGATGCTAATGCTTGTGTACTTTTACATTGCTGGATGTTTACTTGTAACTTTATTACTACTTTTACTTAAAGGTGCAGTGTGTAGGATCCGTATGTGGATATAAACGTCTCATTCTAAGGTAACGAAAACCCAACAATTCTTATTTTCAGGTGATTATACACTAAAGAAAACATACTTATTAATATTATATTCCATTTCTGCCAATAGATCCCCCTAAATGCTACACACTGTTCCTTTAAATAAAAGATCTGAGTACTTCTTTCACCAATCACCACTGGCTAAAATTCAACCACAGGACATAAGCAGCTGCATGGAATTAAAGCTTCAGTAGGCAGAAGGTTTTTAGCATCATTGGGCAAAAATTCCATAATAACCTTTGAGCATATTGTAATTCAAGTGTTCTGAGAGAAAGCTAGACTTCTGCACCTCCTCATGGCTCTGTTTTCAGGCTTTAAAAAAATCTAGCCTGTGACGGGAGACTTTGGCCAATCACAGGTCATTTCAGAGAGAGAGCGTTCCTATTGGCTTTGCTCCGGCTGGTGGGCAGTGCTTGGTATTTCCTCAACTGATCTCAACATGGCTGCCGGGTCACAAACTTTCTCATTTTACAGCTAAATAGTAAACTACAAGATGTTTCTAAAAACATCGAGGCGAGAAATAAGCATTACAGTAACAGAATATTGATTCATATTTGATCAGCGCTGCCTAGTTTTACCGTTTGATCGGAGTTTGCGAGTGATTGACAGCTGCTCAGAGACGACAGGCTCCAGCTCGGCTCTGATTGGTTGTTTTCCTCCGGTCTGTGAAATCTTGCAGATGCCATTAGGAGCACCGGAGGACACAGAGGAACATGATTTTTTTCCAGATTACCTGTCTCATGCACTACTGTCAGGATATAGTGACCGTTTTATAAAAATAACTTTTTTTAATCATATTTGCTCCAATTCTACCCACTGCAGCTTTAAAGTGGCAAACTATACAACATAATAAATCAATTAAAATTTGCATCAAAATAAATAAAATAGTTTCATATCACAAGCATGCCTATGATATGAAATTATCATTTTCCAACCTCCTACCCAGGTTTGTTTAGTCGTTTATGTAACTGATAATTCCGACAGCACCTAAAGGCAACTGAAAAGCCTTAAAACCAGAGTAAAGTTTTAGAACTAGCTCTTTTTGTACATTTACCACAACAGACTGGATCTCATTTCAAGACAGTCATGAGGGGATTCATCCCGACTGTCACGAGAACCACACTTTTGAAACCAATTGACATTATTTCTAAAAAATAAAGGTAGGTTAAAGCTGCAGTATGCGATATTGGCGCAAATATGATTTAAAAAAGTTATTTTTAGAAAACGGCCGCTATATCGTGACAGTAGTACATGAAACAGGTAACCTGAAAAAAAAACACATTCCTCTTTGTCCTACTGTGTCCTCCGGTGCTCCTAACGGCATCTGAAGGATTTCACTTACCGGAGGAAAACAAGGTCCGCTGCCCAGCTGCCGTCTATGAGAGCCGGCTGTCAGTCACTCGCGAACTCCGACCAAACGGTCAAACTAGGCAGCGCTGATCAAATATGAATCAATATTCTGTTACTGTAATGACTATTTCTCGCCTCAAATGTTCTCAGAATCATCTTGTAGTTACTGCCAAGTTCTGGTCACATGACCGGAGCATAGCCAAATGGAACGCTCTCTCTCTCTCAAATGACCTGTGATTGGTCAAAATCTGCCGTCACGGGCTAGAGTTTTCTAAAGCCTGAAAACAGAGCCATGAGGAGGAGCAGGTCTAGTTTTCTTTCAGACCACTTGAATTACAATATGCTGAAAGGTTATTATGGATTTTTTTGCCAAATTATGCCAAAAAATTGTTGCCTACTGCCACTTTAAATGATTAGAAATGACTTCGCTGACAGCTTCCTGGTGACGCGGGCCACCAATCTAGCGACGCATGCGCAGTGTCCAATGTTTCACCAGCAGTCAGCAGCATCAGGAGCAGCCGCCGCCGCCGGGGACACTGGGAGCTGTCGTGTTGTTTATTTTAACACAAGATACACTTTACCTCCACAATGTCGGAACTAGACAGCAACCCCTTCGTGGACCCAGTGGACATAAATCCCTTCCAGGTGAGACTGTTGCTTTGTTTTCTGTGTGCGAAGTTTTTTAAGACGCTGTTTTCGTGCTCAAGTGAAGACTGAAAGAGATATGCTGCAACAAAAACCTGTTTGGTCGGTTGCTGGGTTTGGCCTCAGCATTTCCTGACTAAGCATCGTCACTATTATGAAGTATGACACGTTGTTGTACAAGTTTACACTATTTATAGAGGTTCTCTGTAAAACGGTGTGTTTACGCTCTACGTGGGCTGTTAACTCACCTGCGCAGGTAAGCAGAGCCACGAACAGGTGCCCTGCTGATATTTAGCCCTCAACTGTGACTCCTCTTCAACACGCCATTCATTTACATTTTACATTTTTTTTTTTTCACATTTTGTAAACCAGAGTCTCAAGAGGAAAATGTGGGATTTAAAGTGGCAGTAGGCAACACTTTTTGGGCATAATTTGGCAAAAATTCCATAATAACCTTTCAGCATATTGTAATTCAAGTGGTCTGAGAGAAAACTAGACTTCTGCTCCTCATCATGGCTCTGTTTTCAGGATTTAGAAAACTCTAGCCCGTGACGGCAGATTTTGACCAATCACAGGTCATTTCAGAGAGAGAGAGCGTTCCTATTGGCTGTGCTCCGGTCATGTGACCAGAACTTGGCTTCCTTCAACAGATTTTACAATGGCGGCTGCCTCACAAACTTTCTCATTTTACAGCTAAACAGTACACTACAAGATGATTCTAAAAACATCGAGGCGAGAAATAAGCATTACAGTAACAGAATATTGATTCATATTTGATCAGCGCTGCCTAGTTTGACCGTTTGGTCGGAGATCGCGAGTGATTGACAGCCGGCTCTCATAGACGGCAGCTGGGCAGCGGACCTTGTTTTCCTCCAGTAAGTGAAATCCTTCAGATGCCGTTAGGAGCACCAGAGGACACAGTAGGACACAGAGGAACATGATTTTTTTCAGGTTACCTGTTTCATGTACTACTGTCACGATATAGCGGCCGTTTTCTAAAAATAACTTTTTAAATCATATTTGCGCCGATATCGCATACTGCAGCTTTAATGGTGTTTAATTTTATGCCTATAGCATCTTTATTGGGTGTTTTTTTAGGCTAATTACCACATCCCTGTGTTTTCAGATCAAATATCTCTAGGAACTGGAAATAAACCTACTGGTTAAAAGTAAACACGTGTCTTTTTTTTTACATATTTACTTAAAGAAAAAGCACATTTTTGCTTGTTCAAACACAAGAGATTGTGTTTTAACTGAGACAGATGTAATCCAGGGCCAAGAAGAGTCTATAAATAGTTAATGTGGTGTTGTGCTCTCTTCCTGGACTAGTTGGGACTCTGCTCACTCCACACATGGTACCAAATAAAAAGTGAAGGCTTCTTAAAAAAACACATCATAACACCAAGTTGTGCTCTTTCTTCAGGATGCTTCAATCACGCAAGCCACCAGCGGAGGCACTGACAATGAGTTCAACCCATTCTCTGCAACTGAAATGGTAATTTTTAATAGAACTACTGATGTATAGCTGTTCCATATAAGTGAGAGGGAATTTAGTTGTTTTAAAAGCAGTATTGCTTCACTCGTGTGTCTCACAGGGAAACCACACTGGCACCACCATCCCCGTCTCCACTACCTCCTCTCAACCCGCCATCCTGCAGACCTCTTCGGAGCAGAGCGCACAAGTGACTCACACACACACACACACACACACACACACACACACACGTTTACAAATAAAGGAAATGAAATAAGCTGGTGTGAAATCACATTTCAACCTTTTTATACGTCCGCTGAGATGAACTAACCCGGGCGCATCTGTCTATAGGGGTTGACCGTGGATTTGACTGTCCAAAACAACTATGCTGCCCCCTTCTTAGTCGATTAGTCGAATAATCAGTTGTTTTGTTCTAAGATTTCTTCAGTCGATAAGTCGTTTTTTATGCTTTTTTCATGCTGAATGACTTATTTCCACAAACTTATGAGTCCATCTCTGGTAAACACAAGATTTAAAGTGGTGCTTTAGTGTGATACTTTGTGGAGAAACTCAGTTTAACAGATCTGTCGATTAGATTCATTAATCGATTGTAAAAAATTGTATGAGTGTTAGTCGACTAAGAATTATTTTGGTGGAGGACAGCCCTAAAAAAAATAGATGAGGAAAATGATGATACACTAATGTTTTGAGTTAAAGGGGCTATATGTAAGAATCAGAAACTGCTTGTTCACAGCGACACCTGTGGCCGCAATGTCAACGAAAGTCAGCTTCCTGTTGCTCGCGCTCGCGCTTGTGCTCGCGCTACATTGACATGAACGAGCACCGGTCTAAACAGTGAGGCGACACACGTCAGCTAACACACAATATCACTCTATATTTCACCTGCTTGGCAGTAATGTTAGCTGACCAGACGAAGGTCTCTCCATGGATCAATGCTGATCCTAGTGCTGGCTTTTCCTTTCTCAGCCTGCCGACCGCGGAGGGAACGGGGGGAGACACCGACACCCGGTCGGGACGATAACGTAACTCGCTGCGGAGCTCCGTCACTTCACAAGAAACGGGAAACATCTGTTGGTCTGGAGGAGCGGCAGCATTTATTTCTGCAAAAACGTCCACTGCACATTCACTAGATATTCTCAGAGCTAAACTAACTCTTCTGCAGTGTGCGCGCGTGCACGTCGAGTTGGAGCGAGCCGAGCGGGTGAGAACGAGCGCGGTGTGCAAGCAGGCAGCAGGCAGCAGGAGCAGCGCGTACCCACACGCGAGCGCGCATGGGATTCCGACCCGTTATGATTTATGCGCGTGATAAGTTACAAATAGGCCCTTTAATGAATGAATTGTGGAGTAGAGCCCTGACCAATAATGAATTTTTGAGGCTGATATTTGAGAGTTTATAAAAAACAGATAATACATAGGCTGATATAAGTTTCTTTTTCACATAAACACAAATATAAATGCAGTGGTGGACGACATACTCAGATCCTTTACTTAAGTAAAAAAGAAACAGAAATACCATGATCTAAATTACTCCGAGTAAAAGTCCTGATTGCAGAATGTTACTTACGTAAAAGTACAGAAGTATTATCAACAAAATGTACTTAAAGTATCTCAAATAAAAGTACTCATTATGCAGAATGGCTCCTTTCAAAGTGTTCTATTATTATAAAATATTATGCTATTCTGTTTTTATCACTAATGAATACATGTAAGAGCATTTCATATACTTTGTAATACTACTGGGTAGATTAGTAGTATAGTACTGCATCATATCATACAAATATGTCTTGTTTTTTTATGTAAAAAGTAACTATATGTGTCAAATCAATGTAGTGTTGTAGAAAGTACAATATTTGCCTCTGAAATGTAGTGGAGTAAACGTATAAAGTAGCATAGAATGGAAATACTCAAGTAAAGTACAAGTATGTCAAAATTGTACTTAAGTACAGTACTTGAGTAAATGTAAAAGTTGCATTCCACTGCTGTATAAATAACATTTTGATGATTTGCCAATACCAATATATCTGTAATAAGATAAAGTGGGTGATAGCATCGCCTGGTTTTAGTATTGATATATCAGTCAGGCTCTAGTAGAGAGTCCGTAGTTACGATCAGAAAATCCGGATAACATTTGGTCTCAGGAGTTGGTGTCTTACACAGCTGAATCAGGTGTGGGGTGGATGTACTGTAGCCTGTAGTGTAGCTCATGAATTTCTCATCACTAGGAGGAAAAATGCAGCAGGGTTGTTGTAGTGTTGCATTGACAATATTGTTAAGAGTGCGGCTCTTCCATCACCCACCAGGCGAGTGCAGCTGCTGGCCAGGCCAACCTGATCAAACAGCAGGAGGAGCTGGAGAAGAAAGCAGCTGAGCTGGAGCGGAAGGAGCAGGAGCTGCAGAACAGGGCCGGAGGCAGAGCGCTCAACGCTGGCGGTAAGTAGTCGTTGTCTTAGAATTTGCATGTAAACTTGTATTGTACATACAAGCAATAAGAAGTGACACCACTCACAATGTTAATTTACTTTTATGTTTTTTTGTCCGTCAGCTAAAGAGAACAACTGGCCGCCTCTGCCCTCGTTCTCCCCCGTGAAGCCGTGCTTCTATCAGGACTTTGAGGAGGATATCCCTGAGGAGTACCGCAGGATCTGCAAGAGGATGTACTACCTCTGGATGTGTACGTACCTCTGCATGCACTATTCTTCATTCATACCTCTTGTTTTTGAATGTGAAGAAGTCATTGATCCATAAGATAGTCTGGTTGACATCTGATGGTTTGGCATGTTAACAGGTCTCATTTCAAAACTGAGGTGTGTAGTAACCCAGATCTACAGCACACCTCAGTGCATTGTACCTGTAAACCTAAATTATACTTTGCCCGTCCGCGAGGGTCCGCTGGGGTCCACGTATAAATTTCTTCATCAGAGGGTGTACGTGGAGGCCCTGTGCGGACGCCCGCGTACCGGCAATTTGTTGTGACCGCACGGCCACTAAGCTACAAGTGGTAGCATTGCAATCTACTGCGCATGTGTGGAACGCGTCCTCCAAGCAGACACTATAAACAGAACTAATAAGCGTTCTAGGTGTCTGCAGATGTGTGTATGCGTCTGTTCAGGAGTATAATTGAGGCTGTAGAGTATAGGGCTGGCAAATGTCAGCATCTTGACATCATGATTTACAACATAGTTTTCCTAGTTTTCTATACGATATTGATTAATTTATAGGTCATCTGACAACACTGACAGTTTGTTGAATTACGTAAAATATTTAACATCACAACAACATGAATCATAAACATACTGTTGTTAGGGCTGCACAATGAATCAAATATTAATCGCAATCACGATTTTGGCTTCCCACGATTAAATGAAGATTATCGACTGCGATAATGCGTGCTCCCTCATAGAAAACTCTGCTGCACATCAAATCAAGAGCTTCCTAAATTATCCGTCAGCCACCAGGGGGCGATGAAGAGTTTTGGCTTCACTTTTGGGGAGCTGTCATGTGCACCCTACAGCGGCGACCTGTGAAAAACTTTTTTGATTGTTGCGGCTGCAGTTCAGAGTAGAAGAGTAATAACAGAGAGCAGACGGGCAAAACGACAAATGCACTGAATTCAGGTGAAGAAGAAGAAGAACCTTATTTTCAGTCTTATTTTGATGCAAATATTTGTACATTAGCAGGAATGTAGCACAACATGGAAG
This sequence comes from Sebastolobus alascanus, assembly GCA_916701645.2. Classification (NCBI taxonomy): domain Eukaryota; kingdom Metazoa; phylum Chordata; class Actinopteri; order Perciformes; family Sebastidae; genus Sebastolobus; species Sebastolobus alascanus. The sequence continues at coordinate 588,216 of CAKAOJ020000044.1, forward strand.
TGAAAGCAGTGCTCTGTTTATTTAAATGTGAAAGTACAATAAAAATAATTTGTCGCTAAAATGAATGAATAATCGTGATAAATAATAGTGATCTCAATATTGATCAAAATAATCGTGATTAGCATTTTGGATCTAATCAGTCCTAACTGTTGGTGCTTTTTGGTAGATTTCTTCATTATATGATGACATTTTTAACATTTTAGGATTTGGGATTTCTCAGAATATGCAGTAGAACGTACTTTGGGCCTCATGCAGGAAGCAGTGAAAGAACAAATTTCCTCTTATTTTTGTTCGTATCCATTGATTTCTGGGATTCACCAATGTTTTCTTATTTCTTCTCTTGGGTAAGAGAACACGAGTGGTCGAGAGCACTCTTAAGAAAATAAGAAAAAAAACAGTTGTTTTTCACAGTCTACAAATAGTTTGTCGAACCCAAGGAAACACGTTTTAAATTTGAGGAACATAAAAAAAATGCATGAATATCATATAATCAAATTTATATTATTATATGTTTTAGTTAAATTTGTGGGCTAAAGAAACACTATTGGTCTATTGATCCCAATTAAGACTATAAAAACCCTTGGATGATATTGCGTGTTCAGCTTCCGAATGGCTGACATACTGCTCGTCAGTACTGACGCTCCGGAAAATCACAAATTCACTACTGCTGAAGTTCTTCTTCTTCTTACAGCCTTTTTTTTGGTGGAATCTCTCCAATTCTTGGGCATGTGCCAGAGTGTTTGCACACGGTACAACAGCTGCCCTTATATAGTGTTTAGGAGGCGTTACTTATGCTAATAATAAAGACATCGGCAACACGCCTCCAATTTATGATCTATTGGGATTCATTATTCAGCACAACTGGGTAAGAAAAGATTTGGATGGTAAAGAAAGTTAAAGAAAGGTAAAGAAACTTCTCATTTTTCCCTTAACAGAAAATTAAGAGAGAATATAAGAGACATTTAAGAGACTGTTGCTGTATGAGGCCCATTGATTCACTTCAGTTGCACTCCTTTTAATATCCAGCAGTGAGAGTGTAGTTAATTGCCAGTACCAAACCCTTTCACACATCACACATCCTTCACATCATTAATGTCTGTCACACATTATTGATTAAGGATTTACTGAAAACATCACTCACACCTATTAATTCCTCTTAAAGGGCACCATAGATGGTTCGCTATAAACTCTATTTTTTTAGCTATTCAAAAGCAGAGTGGTGCGTTTGTCCTTAGGTTGATGTCTTTGATGATAGTTACCAGTCCAGCTCACTGGTTTCCCGTGTGTCTCCCAGTCCACAGTGCCACTCTCTTCCTCAACCTGCTGGGCTGCCTGGCTTACTTCACGGCAGACTCTCAGTACGGCGTTGACTTCGGTCTGTCCATCCTCTGGTTCCTCCTCTTCACCCCCGTGTCCTTCATCTGCTGGTACCGGCCCGTCTACAAGGCCTTCAGGTACACTGTCTTACTCGCCTTGTGCTGACGATAACGTGTTCTTTGATTTGTTTGACGTACAGGACTGGATATAACTGTTTTATTGTACAAGCAGTAGAAATAAGGACACATGCAGGTGAACTAGTTAGCAGTGTTTTCTTTCTTTTTTTTATTTAAATAAAACGTTGTGAACACGCTCATCCTCCAACCCAGCCAAAGGGGTTAGCTTCTCTGTACTCTATTAAAAATATTAGAATTAACATTAAAATGTTAATACTGTATCACATTATTTTCTTGCTTACAGCTCAGTGCTTTAATTTACTTTTTTTTCACCGAAAAAAGATGTTTTCCCCAAGACTTGTACATTTAGCAGAGGAGAAGCCTCTAAAACAGCTGTTTCAAAGTTCAAAGCTGAATGACTGAATGTCTGTGTTCATTCTTTATAAACTTCACTCAGGAATATTATTTATTTTATTGACATTTTAGACGTGTTTCCGGTGAGATATTGAGTTTATATCGTGACTTTGCTGTTATAAACATTACTGTTGCTGCTCTAGAAACAACATTTAGTTATATTTAAAATATAAAAAAAATCTAATCCTGTTCTGAATTTATTCTTGTTTTAAATAACATATTTAAAAGCAATTATTTAATAATGAATAAGAAGCGATAAGAGGTTCGATAAAGAACCGATCCGAGGAGTCGGCTAGTATCAATAAAATCCACCGACTCGTTTTATGAATACAATACGCTATGATGTTATTTTTTTTATCACCAATCGTTCCGGACCTTTGGCCTTGAATAAAAATCAGATGAGAACCTTTGAGTAATAAGTTTGAGAACCCCTGATTTACACCTTCACTGGATGCCAAAAATACAATTTGAGTAAAATCTGCAAAATAACGTTTATTTGTTATCTATTTATTTGAATATTCTTAGTATACACAACATACTATAACATTGGGCAGTGAGATGTGATAAAAAGATTGTATAGCAGTCATAACAGAGCCATAAAGCCCAAAGAAAATACAAAAATACAAAAATATAAATTAAATACAAAATTAAGAAAAAAAGGAAAAGGTTATTTAAAGGTTTTACCGGCTATTATTATCATTTAGTTATATATGTATTGAAACACAAGTATTTAATTGGAGGCTACAAATTGTAGATGCTCTCTTGATCATTTTTGTGACTCATATACTTATTATATCTCATAATCTGGCAGCAAACAAACCTCTCGAATGCTATATACCATTAATAACATGTCCTTTGTGTTGTCTATTTCCCTCTCTAGGTCTGACAGTTCCTTCAGCTTCTTTTTCTTCTTCTTTGTCTTTTTCTTCCAAGTGGCGGTGTACATCATCCAGACTGTGGGGATCCCCAAGTGGGGAAACAGGTCAGTGGGAACCTTTTTTTACCTGAATAATCATCTGCATGTTGGGTGAAAGTGAAGGTGTAAATGACAGTTGTTCCTTGCTAACAACAGGTTTACTATTTTCATTAGTAAGAATGAGTCGGTGCTTTGGGTAGATTCGTAGTAACTGTGGGTGTGCATGGGTGTTTCTTCATGTGTGTTTGTGTGTGTGTTCTTGCCCTGTTTCTCCTCTCTTGCATCTCTTTGACAGATCCCTGCTGCCCTAACTTGTCTGGGTTGCTGCTTTGTAAGTGTGTGGAACTTTTCTCTTTGGGTTTCTTTTCTATATCATGTAATATATATTAAGCTTTTCCAGCATTCACTTTTTTCAAACTTCATGCTTTTCCATTGGTCACTGGGGCAGGTTACGATGTTGGCTCATTTCTCTTTTAATTCAGTCATTTTCATACTATTTTTGATTCCCAGAAAATTCAGTTGTATACTGTACAATACATGCTCACTGTAGAGAAAATGTGAAATAACACATGGCTGTTTGTTTGTATGTGTCTCTGTTGTTGACAGTGGATGGATCGCAGCCATCAGCATGATCGGCAAAAACTTGCCTGTGGCTGTGGTGATGATGGTGGTGGCCGGCTTTTTCACTGTAAACGCTGTCCTGGCTGTCATCCTACTGAAAATGGTACGCTAATGTAAAGCTTCTCTTATTTAGCCATGTTACAGTTTGTACTTTTACAAGTTACTATTTGAATATTAACCAAGTTGAATACATTTTTAGTCATAATTACATAATTACAGTCTACACATACTGTATGTTTGCAGTAAAATTAAAGATGACAGTGCCTTATGATCAATTGAACTTGCCCAAAAAAGAAAGTCGAACATGGCGAGGCATACAAATAGAAATAATGGATATTCCCACTGTGGCTTCGTATTGTTTATTTTCGCTCCAGCTCAGTGACGGCGCCTGCAGATCAAAGAGAGAAACATAGTGAGAGAAACTTAAAAAAAAAAAGCTGATGACAAAAACTTGCAATGCAGCTGCAATGAAAGGCCAACCAAGGCATCAGAGGGAATATGAAGATTTTAGAAACTGTTGAAAGGTTACATAACATAAAGGTTCACAAACACTCTAAGCAGGTCAGTCTACAATTAATTTATTTGGACAGAGTCAACCAAAATAGATGGAGATGAGGGCAAATAATGCGAGATGGAAACATTTATCCACTAAAAAAAACACTGTGAGCTCTCTGTGACCATGGTAGGAAAACTTCATTTCATTTTAACAGCAAGTGTGTGCGCTATGTGGAGTCTGAAGACCATGTTGTCCTTCATTATTATGTGCTCTTGCTGTAAACACCTGCCAAAAATACTAACTGCAACTAGGAGACAATCATAGAGCACACATACCTCCACCAGAATTTCACAGTCCTAAAAAATTCTTTTCTATTGTAAAGATGTTGAGACATTTTTTAGCTGCATCTTGACCCAAATCTGCATTACACATAATAATAGACAATCATCACATTTTTTTCATTCAAATAAGTACAATAGTTCATGAGGAAATTAGGAGTATGACGATACATCGATCTGGATCGATTCAATGATCCAATATTGTCGATGCAAAGTGAAAACATTGGTACGTATCATCTTTAAGATGATGCCTTTATTTTGAAATTCCCATGGCACTTTGTGATATCAGCAAATATTGTGTCCAAAGAATCGATTTACTACCATATTGGGATGAAACTTGTGATTTACACCCCTAGAGGAAATGGCAGAAAATTAAAAACTGACCAAAATGACCTATCTTACAATGTTACAGTGTCAAATTCTTGCCCCTTGAGATGTAGCATCTCTCTTTCGAGGTCCTATGGACACAAATAATGCAAAATTATAAAACACATATAGACAAGAACAGCATTACATAACATAATACACTGCAAATATACAGATACAGACAGCACGCTCACCCTCTCCCAATGACAATGACCTGGATAATAAATCTATTACATCAACATAAAGAGAAATTGAAGCAGTTTGTCTTCAGTTTGATAGAAAGTATGCAAAATTAAAATCATAAACAGGTTGATTTAAGTTGAGAAAATAAAGATGTCCTGACACAGTGGAAAGAGGTCATCAATGAATAGAGGAAGATTATTCCAATCGAAAGGAGCTTTGTAGTGGAATGACCTGCGTCCGACTTCTTTGAAATGGGACTGAAAACATGAGCTCCTTGTGATTCGTCCTTTGATCTGATTTATAAACTTGCTACTGCCCTATTCTGTGCCCCCTTTTCTTACATCCCCAGGTCCACGCTAAGTACAGAAGGACAGGTGCAAGCTTCACCAAGGCCCAGCATGAGTTCTCCACCGGAGTCATGACCAACCGAACTGTCCAGAATGCTGCAGCCGGCGCTGCCACCTCCGCTGCCCAGGGAGCCTTTGGCAGGAGCCAGGGGAACTAGACCGGTCCCACATCCTTGGTACCGCAGGCTAGTCTCTTCTCTGACCAACATAGCCACATCCCAACATACTTCAATGTGTTTAGGGGATCGGGGTTTGATTATTTAAAGAAAAGGGCAAAAAAACAAGTAACTTATGATGAAGGAAGTTCTTCTCACTACGAGATCAGCCTATTGAAGTGGCCTCATTTTCCACATAGAAACTTTTAAAGACACTATTGCTGTGTCTCAATTCGCGTAATTTCCGTTCTTACACTTGCTATTTTGAGTGCATTAAGTGCATTCACACTGACAAGTATTTCAAAATGCACTATGAGTACCCGGATGGTGTACTCCTAACGGTCAGAAAGTTGAGTGTGGAATGCTGGACACTTCTCACACTCAACAGTCGCCATCTTTGCTACGTAGCAGAAGGGGAGGGACCACCAAACTTGTGAAAATGGCAGATGGCGGCATATTTTCGACTTTGTGTGAAACACAAGCAAGTAAACGTAAAATCATCTTCATTTTTATTCAGTTTAATACAATTGTCAATTGAGCTAACAAACTGGCAGATATTTTGGCGGGCGACAATAGTTGTCAAATGTTGGCGGTAATGATCCGTCCGGTTGCAGTTTGCCGTTATAGAGAGGCGAAGTCCCGCCCCTTCCGGTTGACCACCATGGGACCTTATTTCGAAAATATGAACGGTAGTCAATGGTGAGAGACAATTCTGTTTTTGATCCTGTTTGAATCGCTCCATGAATCACACATATGATGTTTGTCAATTTAAAAGATAATTTTGCAAGTCAAGAAAGTCACAGTTTGTTGTAAAACTGCTGAAGTATCAGACTGTGAGAATACGTAATTAGACAATCGACACACCCAAAAATCGCAAGTGACGTCTCTCTGTCTGAAGCTACGATGTCTGTGTGTTTCCTACTGGGATGAACTCACACCAGCAACGGGTCTCACTCGTTCTTTCTCTTCAAGGCTGATAAAAAGACCAGCAGTCGCTGGATAAAACGCATCAGGTCAGATAACGTTTCATTTGTGCGTGGAACATAGCTAAGTTAGCTAGCTAGCTAGTGTTGGTGACATATATTGTGCGAGACGAGAGACGTAGTTCACTGAGCGGTTTCACACAAAACTAAATGATACTACGACAAACCTACGACAAACTGCGACTTTCTTAACTTGCAAAATTATGTTTTAAATAATCAAACATCATATGTGTGATTCATGGCGCAATTCAAACGGGATCAAAAAAGTGTTTGTCTCTCGCCGCTGACTACATATTTTTTTCCGAAATAAGGTCCCATGATGATCCACCGGAAGGGGCGGGACTTCGCCTCCTATAAAGAAGAAGAAGAAGTGGTCAAATGTTGCGATTGTCATTTCTGGTAAGTGCACAACAGCCATGTTTGATTTGAGACGACGTTACCCTGTCGAAATTCACGCACTACGCAAGTAAATACTTAGTGTGCTCAGTGTACTCCATGGAAGTGTACTAACGGAAATATCCGAATTGAGACACAGCATATGATATAATAGGCCCTTTTCACAGCAGCTGTTTTGACATGTCATAGCCGAGTAAACACAGGTGTAATTTATCAAATTAATTATGGTCCCGTTATATTTAGTGTCAAAGCCATTCCAGTGAGCCAGCATGCACAATACCAGGGCCTTGACCCACCTAAATGGAACAGGGCCATAATTAATATTATTAATTACACATTTGTTTACCCTGCTATGACACACAATGGCTACTGTGAAAAGGGCCTATACAGAAGACAATCCAGAGGTCTTATACAAGCATGTAATGACTTACATATGTCGCTGTTGTTATTGAACTCTTTACCACCCTCATCAGTTTACAGCAAAATTCACGCTATCAAAAGTTATTCTGGGAAATGTAGGAAGCAGTCAGAAAAGCGAAGTTGAATAAAACAAGGCGAAGATTGAGGCAGAGTGACAAGAATGAATTGGCAACACCTCATGACATTATAATTAACTGGAATACATTTAATATAGTCGACTAAAGATGTAAAAGTATCTGCGGTGCACCACTGAACAGGGCTGGGGTTTAGTGATACATTTATTTAAATCCCTTCACTGTTCACTACGCTGGTGGAAAGTATTAGGATTTTTCTATCTCACACACTGGGGCCTCATAAATAAACACTGAAGAGTTGGGATTATTTAAAGAGCACACTTGACATGAGAATGTTTTACCATCATTGAATGATGGATCCACTACAAGTATGTATATAGCAGCAATGTAGAACGTTACAGGGTCGATCATCTGCCTTGTAAACATATTTTTAATGCATACAGACCACTTTATACTACTGGATCCCCTGTTAAATGAGAATTATGTTACTATCTTACACTACCGATGAACACAGCTGCTGTTTGAATTTTGCTGTTTTCACGTGTATAATACTGTATATAGGATGAGGATTAATGAAGGTGATGGCCGGGATGAAGGTTTTCTTTGTACTGTTTTAATCAGTTTACTGATTTAGTTGAAGTGAGACAAAAAGCTCTTCTTTGGGCAAATTATGAAGACGTGGTTTAACTGGAAGGGCACATTTTAATTTATGTTGTGTTGTTAAGAATACCATTATGTTTTCTGTCATAGTATGGAGCCTTGCTGTGATTCAAGTGAAAGACAGGGTGCAGGTTTATTAATGTAAAGTTACTGACATAGTATAGAGTTTAGACGTATTTACTTTGAGAGGTGTATTAATGAGCAGAAAGAACAATATTTATCTGTTGATTATCCGTTCTTTTAACTTTCTCCATAGTAATTATACTGCAGACAAATGTCGCGTGTTACCGAATAGTCACAGATAGTTTGTATTTCCTAGCTGCTTTCTACCTACTTGTTTTTAGGTATTAGCATTTATACTTGTGAATATAAATATACATTCATACTGTTACACTGCATCACTTTGTTTAGGTGTAACCTCAGTGCCTTTAAAGGAATACCTCACCCAAAAAATGACTTGAAGAAAACTTTATTTTTCTCATTTGCCTCCACGGTGAACGGAGAATAAAAAAATGGAGTAAGTCTTGATGAATCGAAGTAAATGGTGGCCACGTTTAACAACAGCAAAAACAATATCAAAACATCTGTTTACAAACTCTCACACAACTTTTGAAGTATAATCAGTGGGCAACCACCGGGTCTGAAAAGTGAAGACAATGAGGAAGTGCCTTAAACTGTCATTCTTTCTCATTTACAGCAGGGAGCGACTCCTCTGGTTGCAAAAAGAAGTCTGATTGGATAGAAGTCTATGAGAAAATGCTAAGATAGTAGCTAAGATGCATGTGTTTGGGAAGTAGTCATTATACGACTGGATAGATGAGACTTGGATTATACGCCACGAGTTGTGTGAGAGTTTTTAAACAGATATAGATATAGATACATTTTATATAGTTTTGCTGTTAAACGCAGCCCCCATTTACTTTGATTCATCAAGACTTTTCTCTGTTTTTTGATTCTCCATTCACCATGGAGGCATGTGAGAAAAACAAAGTTTTCTTAAAAAATTCACGATGTGGTGAGTAATTGATATAGAAATAGTCATTTTGTGGGTGAAGTATCCCTTTAAGCAGATGTAACCCACCAATTATTTTGCGTGGGGATTGGAGCACAAGGTTGTTGGTTATTAGTGTTTTGTCTGATTTTGTTTGTCTTAATGTGAAATTTGTTTCATGGTGAAGTTTCCCTTCGATGATCAGAATGTGTATTAAGGTGTGTTGTACATATTGGTGACTTATTTAAACCATAAATTACTGGGGGCCGGGGGTATTTGCTGGAAATAGGTTCTCAGGCTTAACATTCAATAAACTGTCATTTTTTTCCTCTTTTGAATCTTTGGATCATGTTTAAGATAGCCTGCTAAGTAAAGATGTATTCATACCGTACATACCAAATGTCATCGCTACATGATGTAAAATACTTGTATACCCATGATGCATCTGTGTAAATGTGTAGCTAGATAAATTAGGACAAATCTGTTCACTGTGTGGAGATACAAAAGAATTGACTCCATAATCAGTAAGAAGTCACATGTCAAGGAAAAACACACGTTGGTGTCCTGCTGTATGTTATAGAAATTGAAGCAGAAAGTATCAAATGCAGTTGTTTGAGTGGGAAAATCTGTAGAGGAGCAACAGTTGCTGATGATATTACATCATGCATTACAGGAGGTTTGATGTTCATGGAAATCTTAACCTACTGTATGTCCTGATGTTAATGGCAGGCGATTTAAAGTAGGAAACTGTATGAAATACGTTTTCAGTTCAGTTGTGAAGTCATGATTTAATATATATGACTTCTTACTGATTAAGGAGTCAATTATTTTGTCCTTGAAACTATGTTAATACATCCCTGGCAGACCCAATTTCAACCGTATGGTTTTAATAGTATAATTGTGGTATAAGTAAACCTAAATATGACCATTTTATTGGTGAGGGAGGCCGGTGAGGGCGGTAACACACAGAGATTAAATCATCATTCATAAATCCAACCAGCCACTCCTCCCTCCGCATTCCACTGATGTATCCATGGCAACAGCTTCTAGTGTTGATCATCCCAAGATGGCGGACGAGGAGAAAGCCACGGCGGTGAGTGCAAAACCAAACCAAAGCTAGTTAGTTAGTTGGCGTTTTCTTGGGTAAACTGTTTTAACACAGACGTGCCGCTGGGTGAAGTGACACCGTGACACTCCCCCAAGTTACCGTATCGTTACGTTTCATTGAGTATAGCCTTCGTATTAATGCTAAGTTATTTGAATGTTAGCTACCCGGCTAACAAGTGGGAGCTAAGTTGATTAACCTGCAGCTGACTCGCCTCTCATTCCGTCTTTAATCTCCCCCTCGTCCAAGGACAAGCTACGACCTGAGAGCTAACAGCTAACTATAGCTGCAGTAAGGTGACAACAACAGAAGTGCGTATGTTACAGAGCAAATGCGCATTGTTGACCGTCGTTAGCCCACCATCGCTTTATATTGTAAACTTAGGTTGTCCAGCTCCCCGGTGACTGAAGCTGGCTTTACCACTAATACCAGCTAGCTAGTTGTGTTGTGGCCATAACGTCCAGCGTTTAGGATGTGATGACATACAGAGAATATTAATACACAAAACGTCAGTGGCGAAGCGATCCACAAGTGAGTCAAATACGGAAAACAGTTTGAGGCTAAACATTGGGATTGAGCTGCATCACAGCAGCCTACTGATGTGATGTCAACTAGCAAACTAATGTTTCTGTTAATGTAATAACTAAGATATATACAGTAGGTATAGTCATCAGTGGTAAAAATGTAAGTACATTTGTACATGTACATTACATTTCACTTTACAGCAGAACCACTGCTCCTCAGGATGGGTTAAATGCAGAGGTCAAATTTCATGTATGTACCTGTATGTATATTACGTTTTAAGTTTACATTTACTCAGGTACTGTACCTAAAGTGGCAATCCTTAACATTTCAGTCCTGATTGATTTATAATTTCAATTTGAGTGAAAACAATGGAATTGTGCTTAGAGTTTGGCAGTCTAGTAGAAAGTGGTATAAAATGGAAATGCTCAAGTGAAGTACAAGTATGTCAAAATTGTTTTTAAAGTGGCAAAAAGATTTTCATTAACATAAATGTCTGTGAAATCACTAGGCTATCTATAGCCAAAGGAGGTAACACAATGGTGATTGAACCTATGGCCCAGTGATGAAAGTACTGCAATATTTATATATTTGCGGGATTACAAACTGGGTGTCTGTGGCGACGGGAAAAATGCTGTATTTTGTATTTGTATTTTAGTTTTTATATATATATATATATACACAGTATATATATATATATATATATACAGTTTATATACACACACAGTATATGTATATGTGTATATGTATATGTATATATATATATATATATATATATATATATATATATATACACACGGTGTGTATATATATATATATATATATATATATACATATACATATACATATATATATATATATATACACACGGTGTGTATATATATATATATATATATATATATATATATATATATATATATATATATCTCTATATACACAGTGTATATAGAGATATATATATATATTATATAACTAGTCAACTTTATATCAGCATTGGCCTTGTGAGGTTCAGGGCTGATTTAAAACAGTAGATGACGTGTTGAGCCATTTTCAACCCATGAAATGACGATTTTTATAAATTGAATAAGACATGTCAATATTAACACCAGCATTGATATTTTTCATCACATTACAGTCATACCATTTAGTTTACAGCTCAAAAAGCATGTTAAAGTGTGCAGCACCTTTTGTAATGCAGGACTTTAACTTGTAATGGAGTATTTTTAGACTACTATTTCCTTACTGCTACTTTATCTGAGTATTTCCTCCACCACTACTGGTAGTCACTAAGAATTGCAAAATGTCCCCTGTTAATTTGTTCAGATTTCAATCTGTGACGTTGTACTCTTAACAATGGGAACAAGT